>OX451736.1:47297733-47897733 GCA_948472305.1 Vicia faba
ATATATATATATATATATATATATATATATATATATATATATATATATATATATATATATATATATATATATATATATATATATATATATATATAGAGAGAGAGAGAGAGAGAGAGAGAGAGAGAATGATTTGTTTAGGAAGTTATCCATTCTTCCTCGCTATGGCTACATCTCTCCCAAATTCCAATTTGAAATTTTGATAGTTTTCTTATTTTGAAAAATTATAATTACAAGAGAAGTGTTCAAGAGAAACCCTACAAAACCTAATTGTTTGATGTTGATTCAACCCCCTTTCTTCTTTTAATATTCACCAAGACCAAGACACAATAGCTACCAATTGATTTATTAAATCTTGCTACTTCCTCGAGCACCAAACTCCGAAGGCTTTTCAATAGGCCACAATACTCTCTTGAGTGTCTTGCACAAAAACCCCAAAATCTACCAAAGATCTTAGAGGACAAACCCGTAGTTTTTTCGAATGAAGCCCCCTTTAAATTCCAACCCAATTTTCTCGGCTACTCAAGAACCAAACTGGATGTTATTAAGCCTCTCCTAGATGGCACCCCGACAAAAGATAATTATGTTTGATTTATCAGTGTGTATGCATAGGTTAGAGGTTAAAGGTGAAGAGCAAATGCAATATGTGTTTATAGTTTCATCAAGTTGGAATGATGCATGAATGATGTATTTATAGTTGTGGAAGTTTAGATGTAAATAGGTAATTTTTGGAATTAAAAACTTGAAAATTTAACCCAATCAAACATTACGTGCCTACCATAAATACATATGTTCCAACACATAAGTAAAAAAATAACTGTATGTGTCGGCCTAAATACGAACATGTGTCGACCTGAAAATCGTATGTGTCGACACATAAAATAGAAAAACTAAAATTTATAGTACGTGTCGGCCTGTAAGGATGCATGTGTAGGACTATGACCTTCAGAAGCTACAAGCTTCAATATTGAGTTGCATGTACCGGCTAGAAACACATATGTGTCGGCACATGCAGGAAATATTTATACAAAAAAGTGTTTTACAAGACTTCGGTCTATTCTAAATGATTTTTAATGATTCCTAAGACCTCTAATGCAAGGGAGTGCCATAAGACATAGAGATACCTTCTAATATACATAAGTGTTAAGTTTTCCTAGTTTTGACATAATGTAAAACATATAATGGAGAAGTTGCACTCACATACTCCCCCTCTTAGATGATGGAAAAACTTGTGACGATGCATTTCATGTAGTTATCGAAGGCTCCCTCTGACTTTGTGCTTCCCAACTTCATCTCGCATATGCTTCTCCCCCTTTGACAAAGTCGAAAAGAAAGATAGCAAACCCTGAGAAGTATCATATTCTGTTACAAATACTATTATACCACTCAGAGGCGTTTTACATACAAGAGAAAAAAATCAAATATCCCCATATATATATATATATATATATATATATATATATATATATATATATATATATATATATATATATATATATATATATATATATATATATATATATATATATATATATATATATATATATATATATATATATATATATATATATATATATGTGTGTGTGTGTGTGTATGTGTGTAATAATGTGAAATTGATAAATAACAATCAAACAACATTACAACATATGTAATGCATTGTGTGATGAATAGTTAATGCGATGTAAGAGAAAACTTTTCAAGTTTCTTCTATAGCGTCACAATTACGTAACACACCACAATGGAACTCCTAATGAAGCACACGCATGTGCCTAGCATAGCGACAAGAACATGTCACTGTGTAATACAATGGGAGAACTGACTTGGGTGTTTTTCGTTTTATCACAATTGTTGCGGATAGAAAGAGTCGCCACCGACTTTTCTTTTATCCAATAAAGGAAAGGGTGAAAAGAACAGGAAAGACCTTTTGAGAATTTTTCTTGAGTTCAGGGGGTAGGTTATGAAAAGGGAAGGTATTAGCACCCTTTTCATCTGTAGTTATCTACGGGCTCCTAATTGCTAGCTCACTTTGAAATGCTTTTGTGGATGTGTTTGTTTGAAATTATTTTTGAAAAGTGAATTTGTTTGGGCGAACTTTGTAATGATTCTTGTCTCTATAAGAATGTATACAAAGTGTTAACTTTTGAAAATATTTCATGAAATTGTTGGTGTGTTTGAAAGATGTTTATTTTGAAATGTTTGTAAGAACGAAACTACAAGCATTCTACCTACTCAAAAGAAAGTCTTTGTTCTTTTCCTCCTCCTTTAGATAGTGTTGTCTTACCGTTACTTAGTAAGAAACCTTATCATTAGATGTAAAGGGACATGCGTGGGTCAATGTACAGTCATAGAAGGCAACATTGTAGGATACCGTAGCAATTTGTCATAAGGGGCTAAGATAGTTTACCGAAGGCAACATCGAAGGGTCATCGAGAGACAACGATCTTGTAATTGAGGGTCTTTGCTTAAGTATCCCTAGTTCGAGGGACATGACTATTTTATCTGAGGCAACAAGCGTGGGTTAACCCTAGAGGTGCATGTGTGCATAGTGTATTATTTTCATTTAATTTGTCTTAAATTAGGGTTATCTAATGTTTAATTTTAAGTCTTTCCATACAAACCCTAATTACTAGAAATAATAAGGAAAACGATAAATTGCGGAATTTAAAGTCCTACGCTATTATAATATTTTGGGATGGATGATACAAATTTATAAATGGGGAATATAAAGAAATAAAGCCCTAATTACTATTATAACCCAATCGAATAATGCATATTAATAAAATGTACGAGAATATAAAGATAACATGAAAGAAAAATGTTTTTATGATTTTTTGGTAGAAAAGGTTTTAATTAACCTAATTAAACTAATTAATTACAAGGAGTTTAAATAAAATATAAAGTCTAAATTAATTAAAAAGAAAATTAAATAAAACCTAAGTCTAGTTTAGTTTTAATTAATTTAGAAAAAAATGTTTTTTAGTGTTTTTATTATTTGTAAGATAAAATAAAAATAAAAGTTTTTAGTCTATTTATTTATGAAAATATATTTTTTGTATAAAAATAATAAGAATAAAATGAAAAAAATTAAAGAAAAGAAAATATAATAAAAAGGTTAGGGGGTTTGAAAAGAAGTTAGGGAAGTTAGAAAGTAAATAAAATAAGTTTAGGTCCAAACAGTTTTTGTATAAAAAAATATGATGAATGGACCTGATGGTATGAAAGAAGTAAGGGGTATGCTGAAAATAACTTCGCTGGGCTTATGAATTGAGTTGGGGAAGGCCCATAACAAATTGGTGTAAACAAAAATAGAATAGATAGTAAAATGGGGGGTGATATCTGCAAATCTGTTTGGACCTATTGCTCTAAGCCCAAAACCATTTGTTAGGCGGCACAAGTAATAAACGGGGGTGCGTGAGTGGAGGGGGGAATTGGGCCTGGAGAATGGGATGTGTAATGGGGTTAGTCAATTGTAACTAAATAAAAAAAAACAAAACAGAAAATATGTTAATTCATTTGTCATAAACATTCTCTCTCTAACTCTACACTGTCTCTCGTTCTCTCCGTTAAGTCTCCGCCGGAGATGAAGAATTGGTCGCGCCAGAAATCGCCTCCAAGGCGGCAATGGTGGCAGAGAAGCTCCGATCATAAAAAAATTTACACCATTAGCTTCGTATTGGTCTCCTCTTTGCTAATATTTGGCTTGATTTTGCAGATGGCCCACGGTTTTGAGTAGATCTTGAAAGAGGTTTTGAAAATCCTAGTTCCTTAAACAATAAGAGATGCACGGGAAGGAGGAAATATGCGTAAATGAAAAGAAGAAAACTTAAAGAGAGAATAAAGAAGGCGAATAACCTCGAATCTGTGAGTTATATGTCTTGTCTTTTGCTCCAGTAAGGTTTTCTGTACTCGTATCTTCTTCCGAGCTTGCGATTTGTGCCAAATTTCTGAAGGGTTTGGTTTTGGAAAATGATGAAACAAAATTATGGTTTTGTTTTATTCTTGCTGCGGCTCTGTTTTTCTCTCTTTTCTCTTTGGACAAATTTTTGAAGGGGTATGTGATAAGGGAAGTGATGATCCTTTTTTAGGGTTTTTGTCTATTACTACGGCTCGGTTTTTTTCTCTCTGTATAAACTGTGGGCTTGCTCTTATATACTGTAATTTTTCTGTTTTCCTTTTCTGTAAAGGTTTGACACTGACTTGAGATAACTGACTTACCACTTCTGTTATGTTGCTTGCTGGCCTTGTGATTTTTTGTGTTGCCCTTTTTTTCGAAGTTGTACTTGTTGCTTGCAGACTTTTTGATTTTGCACTTGTGCAATACATGAGTTTGTAATTTTACTGTGAACCAAATAAGTTTTTTGAATAGTTGTTTGAGATTTGCAGTAAAAGGCTAGGCCTATGATTTGATTTTTAAATTTTGATTTTTGTAACAAAGCAACATGAGGCTCTTTTTTTTTATTGTTGCGTGAAAACATGATGTTGAGTTTGAAATTCTGATTTGATTTGTATTTTCTTATTATGAACCAAACTTGTTTTGTGATTTGCAATAGGGATGTTCCTAGGCCAACGATAGAATCTGATTTGTATGGGAAAAAATTGTATGAGGCTTTGGTTGTTTGGGCTTTGCAATTTTATTTTACTTATTGGGCTGGATTGTGATGGAATTCTGTTTGCATTTCTGTTTCAATGTAGTGAATTTTTCCTTATATTGTGAACCAAAAATAAACTTTTGTGATTTGCAGTAAAGAATTTGGCCTTTGATTGCTTGCTTGAAAACTGATTTATGAGGCTTTAGTAAGAAACAAACCCTTTATTTTTTTATTCCTTGCACAAAATCCCTAATGATGAAATCATGAAACACTTGTTTGAAAGATTTATGTTTATGTTTATGTTTGAAACTTATGTTGTTAACTAATTCCTTTTCTTTTGTTTCATGTGAGAAATAATGTATTGATGGGAGAAAGATGGCAAGGGGAACCGTGGCATGGCTTGGAAGTGAAATCACGTTGGAGGGAAATTTGACAAGAGTTTTGAAGAATTCAATAGTCCATAGGATAACTTCATTAGCTTAGGAGTCCTTTTTGAATTTGTGCATTGTAAAAATAATTAGGACTTATGGACAAAATAATGTATTTTGAATACGTAGGCTTCTTGTGACATCTTGTAAACTTGTAATTTTAACAAATTCACAAATGAAATTTGTAATACAAACTTTTGCCAAAGTGTTTACGAAACTAGAATAATGATGAAATTGAATATTGGATGTTGAATGATATTTATTTATTCTAGTCAAGAATGAATCTCGAGTGGAATTTGAATGAATGAAAAAAGAAAAATACATTTACTTTGTAAGCTTTAAGTGTCTTTGATGAGATGAACCAAATTGAGTTCAAATATTGATTGAAAAATCCAATTTCCATTCTCAAAGAGTCTTTTAACTTTCAACCCTAAAACAAAATAATAACTTGTATGACAAGCTACAACCCATAAGCAATAGTTATAATAAAATCCAAAAACCACAAATAACTGCTTTGCCATTCAATTCCCCCAATCTTTAATGACCAAATATCATAATACGAAAAAGAATTCTTAGAGGAACCTTGAAGATGAAAATAGGAGACATGGAGGAAGTTAAACCAAAATGGCCCATGCCTTGTGCGCATCTAAACATACTCAATCAATTTGATAACAATGAATGCATGGAACAAAACCTAATCTTCTCACAACTCTAATTCCATACTTTGTTGCTTTGAAACAACACTCGGGACTAAAATACCTCGATACCGTCTCCTTGATGCATAAGCCATGTAAGGTAAGATGAAGAGGGAAAATTTTGGGGTACAACAGCTACCCCTATTCAATCTTCTTAAACCTGAAGAGTTGGATTGACATGTTTTCTATTCATGACTTGAAGGTACAAGATGATTGAACACTTAAGTTCCCAGAAATTTTCACTCGCCTGTGCAAGAAGTAACGTTGTTGGTTTATTATATCGAGAATGGGCTTAAAGATGCCATTTGGAGAGTGATGAAATATTATCGGAATGAGCTTATAGATGCCATCCAGAAGTAACTGTTGATAGAAACATTCGACCAAGTCTAAGCTCGCCTTTTACTAGGAGATGTATCTGAATAAATCTTTTGTTGATCTAATCTGAGCCAGAAAATGTTTACATTTGTCTTTAACTGGGAGAAGTATCAAAACAAATCTATGGTCAATTTGATTTGAGACAAAAAGGGTCTACTGAGAGAAGTATCAGAATAAATCTTTGGTTGATTTAATTTGAGCCAGAAAATGTCTACTGAGAGAAGTATCAGAATAAATCTTTTGGTCGATTTAATCTGAGTCAGAAAAGATCTACCGAGAGAGGAATCAGAACTTAATCTGAGCTAGCATATGCCTGTATCTGAAAGAAGTATCAGAAATTAATCTGAGCCAGAGGATGTCTTTAATGGTCTTTAACTGGATAACGAATCAACATAAATATTAGGATCAATTTAACTGAACCAGAGAAAGTGTCTACGAGAAACAAATCAGGATAAATCATTGGTCGATTTAAACTTAACCAGCAGAGGTCTTGAATGGTCTTTAACTGGATAACGAATCAGCATAATCTTAGGATCAATTTAACTAAACCAGAGAAAGCGTCTACCAGAAACAAATCAGGATAAATCATTTATCGATTTAAACTGAACCAACTGAGGTCTTGAATAATTTTTAACTGGATAACGAATCAGCATAAATCTTAGGATGAATTTAACTGAACTAGAGAAAGTGTCTACGGGAAACGAACCAGGATAAATCATTGGTCAATTTAAACTGAACCAACAGAGATCTTGAATGTTCTTTAACTAGATAATGAATCAGCATAAATCTTAGGATAGATTTAACCGAACTAGAGAAAGTGTCTACGGAAAAAAAAATCAGGATAAATCATTGGTCGATTTAAACTGAACCAACAGAGGTCTTGAATGGTCTTTAACTGGATAACGAATCAACATAAATCTTAGGATCGATTTAACTGAACTAGAGAGTGTGTTTATGAGAAACAAATCAGGATAAATCATTGGTCGATTTAAACTGAACCGGCAGATGTTTTTTGTTCGCCTGTTTTTAACTGGAAGAAATAAATCTTCACCAGAAGAGGTCTTTTGTTCGCCTGTTTTTAACTGGAAGAAATAAATCTATACCAGAAGAGGCCCTTCGTTTTCCTGTTTTTAACTGGAAGAAATAAATCTTTACCAGAAGGAGTCTTTCGTTCGCCTGTTTATAACCGGGAGAAATAAATCTTTACCAGAAGAGGTCTTTTGTTCGTTGATTGATCTTTCCTGGACAGGAAAAGAGTTAACTATATGTAATGTCATGATGTATTTGATGCATTACGTACAAATGTTCTCAAAATAAATGAGACGGTGTTATATATGCTATGATGTATGAATGTGGAATGTATTGAAGTGTGTCTGTAAACCCGTGCAGTATTTTTGTCTGGGAAAATAAATCCTTGACTAATGTCGGGGATGAAGAGTATGCGTATCTTTAATCTTGTTTGGAATACATCCGCTAGGGATTCATGTTTGCTTTGTTTAAGGAAACTCCACTGGTGATGTTGTTCTTTGATTGAGGAGTAGAGTTCAGAAACATTATTCGTTCGTTGCTCTACTTGGGAATTTAATTATTACATGCCCTGACTGGGGATAAAAGAGATGGATAATCTTCCGACTTGTTTGGAGAGGATGAATTTAACTGGTATCTGGTAGGATTCCAGGCTTTGCAGCAACTTTCTGAGGATAGTGGCAACTCTATTGGGGAAGAGTATTTTTGTCAGTGATTTGTAGTAGTCTAAGGAATAGACGCAAGCTGGGAAGATTGTAGTCTGCTGGGGAAATAAACCCTGTTGAGGAATGTATTTTGGCGGCTTCACTGGGAAAACAAGTTCTTCTGGGGAAGAAATTCGCAAGGTTTCTCCTTCAGTTTTGGAAGACCAAACTTGGTTGGGGAATTTCAAAATAAATCCAATCCTTGATTGTATCAGAGGATATATTGAATGAGTATCAGAATGACATCCATATCTGGATCGTATCTGAATTGTATTGGGAAGAGAATGAGTTCCAGAATGAATCTATATCTAGATTGTATCTGTACTCTATTAGAAAGAGAATATAGAATGAGTGTCAGAATGAATCTGTATTTAGATTGTATCAACACTGTATTTAGAAGATGGTAAACTGCTGGAAATCTCCATTTGTTTGGAAACTGGAATGATGTGTGCGTTCGTTGGGAGAAGATCAAACTCCTTTGTCCACTGGTGAGTTTGACTATGTCATCGACTGGACGATGCCCCACTTTTTGTTTGAAGGTGCTTCTGCACTTGTTAGGGATAGCCTCGTGTTTCGTGAAGATTATGTTGTGGGGATAATCCATGGAAATGGCCCTGTGGGGATTTGTGGACATCTTGAACTTTGTCTTATCTCCTAGAGTCTTTAGTAAACGCTGGTCAGAGTGACAAATCTCTTATTGATAGATAAGTGATGAGATAACACGACATAGTCATACACTTTAATCCCTAACTTTTTCCTGGACCGTCCTTTCAGATTTTCAATCCACCGGGATACCCTTTTTTGCCCAAGCCTCCTTTTTAGGTTTTCGAATTATCGGGTGTACAATCTCTTGTATGTATATCCCTAATTTTTCCCCAAACCCTTTTGGTTTACCGGGATGCCCTTAATTTTTCCTAGGCATATCAACCTAGTGAGATTCTTTTATGTATAGTATCTTCCGACTATGTCCACGTTCATATGGTGCGGAGTGTTGTCAATGTCTATGGTAGTAAGTGTTGTAGTAATGCCAGGAATATTTTGCTTAATCACATGTGACCTTTCATATGTGGAAGCTCGTTTTCCCCTGGGGTTAGTCTGGTACACCTGATGTTTGAAGTTTTTGATCAAATTTATGATAGTCTTAAACTTCCTCGGTATTTTTATAAGAACTGGCATGGAAGGATTCGAAGACATGATACTGACACCATCTGATACTAATGGAACAACCAAGCAATTTGGTGGTACCGAAGGTTTAATTTTGATCAAATTTCTGATAATCTTTGACCTTCCTCAACATTTTTCTAGGAACTATCATGGAAGGATTCAAAGACATGATACTGACACCATCTGATACTACTGGAACAGACAAGCAATTTGGTGGTACCTAATGGTTTTCATAGTGGATTATGCTAAAGCCCGTGATCAATGTAACATTTCCCCCAAGTGCTTCGGATGGAGATCTGCCCCTGGCTATTTAACACTTTTTTTGAGAGATTCTTTGAATCTCGACTTGACTGCCCCAGATGTGTTGATCAATAATCATGTCATGCCCCTTGATTATGGGAGATTTTTCATTTTAAGTGTCTTTCCATTTAAAGTGGTTTTGTTTATTGAGAGGATTTTCGTTTATTGGATATTCGTCGCACGAATTTCTCTGTTGTTGAACAATTAGTTATATGCAAACAGTGGTATTCAAAACCCAAAGCTTATGTCTATCTTGAAGTTTTTAAAAATGCATTTTTAATAAACAAATTTTTTTATAAGAATATGAATTCAACTTAGGATTTTCAGTAAGCCTTACAAGAGTCAGGATACCTTTTGTAACAATATGCTTTCGAACTAACCTATGCTTCAATTAGGACTTTTAAAGGGTCGTAATATGGCCTGGTTCACGGTTTAATAAACAAAGCATAAGGCTAAAAGTTTATTTGTACCAACCCGTTCTTCATAATATTCTTCAGCCTTATACTCAGTTAATTGTGCGTTTATATTCTAATCGAGTATGGAAGGATATTTTAGGTGATGGTTCGGATACGGGAAGTTTATTTGAGCAGGCAGTCATTTTTGTAACATTTATTTTTTGTTGAGGATTTATAGCGACCTCTTTTGACTTTATTATCCCTAATTGTTTCCTGACTGTTTTTGTTTTGAGGTTACAGTCAACGGGATGCCCCATTTTTTCTTAAGTCTCCTTCATAGGTTTTGACTCAGTGGCCTTTTCTTTTGAGAGATAATGACTGCCTATTTTATAGGGAACCATCTCCAACTTTTTTTGATTCAAAAGGATGTTTTTGATGTCATTCGTTGTGTACGAAGTGAAAGCTTGCGACTGAATGCGCATTTGAATTAACTGAGAAACTACCCTGCCCCAGGTTATGATTAGAGGTTTTAATTTGTGTGAAAAGAAAACTTATACTTTTTAGGCTCAAAGGGGTTACTAGGGATTATCTTCCTTATAACTCTACGGTTTAGGGTTTGAAACAACGCATGTACATCATCAGTAATGTCTGTTCAAAAGCACACTGTAGAGATTAGGGTATTATTTTCGTCATCCTCCATCTAAAGGCTTATAGCTTCTAATTAAGAGTTGAATATCATAAAAAAAGTATAATTTCAGTATAGTGAAAATGAATGAATTAATTTAAGAGAAACATATGCAATGCATTAATGGTAACAACCAAAGTTTGACATAAAGATAATTGTTTGAGAAAACTAAAGAAATTACAAATGAAAATTCGAATGAACTAAAAGCTTCTCCGCTTGAATTTGTCACTTCAGATGGTATGTCTTTGAGGGATGACAAAAAACTCAAGTTGACCATCTTGTGTAAATTCCATCGCTCATTCGTCAATCAAGTCTTGAACCTTGTTTTTCAACGCCCAACAGCTGTCAATGTCATGCCCAGGACTATTGGAGTGGTATTCGCACCTTTCTTTATGATTGTAACGGGGAGAAGAAGTATTGGGATTTTGAGGAGGATCTTTCAATGTAACAAGCTTAGCCTTCAACATATGTTACAATGCTTGAGCCAAGGACATGCCGATCTTGGTAAATTGCCTTTAGGGTGTATCCTCCTTACTCTGACTACCCTTCCGTTGTTGGCGAGGTCGTTGTTGGGCCCGTGATGTAGTAGAAATCCAGAAAGGTCTACTTTCGACCAAGCCAACTTCTTGTTTAGTCGGAGGCTGATTAATAATTTGATCCTCAATTCTAGTTGTTTCTTACATATGGAGGTATTCATCTTGATGAAGCTTGTTAGTGAGGATTCTAAACTCTTCTTGTCCCCGAGCTAAGTTTTGGATAAGAGTCATTTGTCATAACATCTGAATTCTCATTATTGCTATCTTAACTTGCAATTATTTTAACTGGACATCCTCATTGTCTTCTGGATTCTTCTTGTTCATGCTCTTAATGGGGAGTGCTCTCACTTCTTCTTGCCCCTTGGATAAATTCGAGAATAATTCTTGAAGCTGATCATTTTGGGTCTGAAGATCTTGGACAGTCTGTTCGAGAGCCTTTTTTTACTGAAATAATCAGTAAGTGAATGAGAAAACCTGTATGGGGAAAACCTGTTATGACATAATGCATGATATATGGATGCGATGCTTTCAAGGATCTCGCGGGGTAAGCACAAGAAAACGTCATAAGTTGAACTTTGATTACAGCTTTGATTGACCAACTTCGTATAGTTGAATGTCCTTCTACGAGAATCAAGCTCACCATGTCAAGTGGGTCATAGCCCTTGACTCAATATAACGTGCTTTGGTCTTTGACATCATTGGTTAGAGGAAAATAAATCCCCTTGCCCCTTGATAGACGTTTGGTTCATCATGACCCTGCATTACAGGCCCTTTGAGATCCTTGAAATGGTCATTAGGAATGATATGGTATGATGTCTATGATGTCAGGAATAATTAATCATAAACAAAACACACAAGACCTTAGGTTTAAGCTTGCATGGGGTTTATAAGTAAGCATCCTCTTGAAGTTTAGTTGGCTTAACCTGTCCTAACAAAAGTAAATGGGTTCTAAGGAATCTCAGTATCACTGATCTTTCTTCATCGGGCATTGTTTCAGCACAAGCTTCTTTATTAGCGACTGAAATATCTTGAAAGTCCAATCTCAATGAGTGTAGCATCGAGTATCAACCAACTTTATTCTTGCACCAAAGATGGTTATCTCACTACTTTCTAATGTCCAAGTTGTTCAACTAAGGTTCTACGATCAGTTAGAGCTTCACGACACCACACAACGGCCCTGTATTCTCCTTGACTAGACTCAAGGGACAATGGTACCAACAAATGTGTCACACTAACATAGCCATCATTTCAACCGTGTCGATATTACACTGCATAGTCCCCACGATCTATTGCTACTTACCTAAAATACCCTAGATCCGGGTATAGGATCTTTACAAGAGTAAACCCAAGCATGACCCTCAAATGTAAACTAAACAAGACAAACAAATAAAGCAATAAAGGTGATTAAATATTAAGGTAACCCCACTTTTAGTTTTCATCCCAAGCAAAGTCGCCAGTTCTGTAATACGGTGGGAGAACTGACTTGGGTATTTTGCGTTTTATCGCAATTGTTGCGGATAGAAAGAGTCGCCACCGACTTTTCTTTTATCCAATAAAGGAAAGAGTGAAAATAACAGGAAAGACCTTTTGAGAATTTTCCTTGAGTTCGGGGGGTAGTTTATGAAAAGGGAAAGGTATTCGTACCCTTTTCATCTATAGTTATCTACGGGCTCTTAATTGCTAGCTCACTTTGAAATGATTTTGTGAATGTGTTTGTTTGAAAGTATTTTTGAAAAGTGCCTTTGTTTAGGTGAACTTTGTAATGATTATCGTCTCTATAAGAATGTATACAAAGTGTTGGCTTTTGAAAATATTTCATGAAAGTGTTAGTGTGTTAGAAAGATGTTTGTTTTGAAATGTTTATGAGAAAGTAACTACAAGCGTTCTACCTACTCAAAAGAACGTATTTTTTCTTTTCCTCCTCCTTTAGATAGTGTTGTCTTACCATTACTTAGTAAGAAACCTTATCATTGGATGTAAAGAGACAGGCTTGGGTCATCGTACAATCATAGAAGGCAACGTTGTAGGATACCGTTGCAATTTATCGTAAGGGACTAAGATCGTTTACCGAAGGCAACATCGAAGGGTCATCAAGGGACTACGAACTTGTAATCGAGGGTCTTTGCTTAAATATCCCACGTTTGTGGGACATGACTGTTTTATCAGAGGCAACAAGTGTGGGTTAACCCTAGAGGTGCAAGTGTATGGAGTGTATTGTTTTCATTTAATTTGTCTTGAATTAGGGTTATCTAATGTTTTATTTTATGTCTTTCCATACAAACTCTAATTAATAGCAATAATAAGGAAAGCGATAAATTGTAGAATTTAAAGTCCTACGCTATTACAATATTTTGGAATGGGGAATACAAATTTACAAATGGAGAATATAAAGTAATAAAACTCTAATTACTATTACAACCCAATAGAATAATTCATAATAATGAAATGTACGAGAATATAAAGATAACATGAAAGAAAAATGTTTTTATGGTTTTTTTGGTAGAAAATGTTTTAATTAACCTAATTAAACTAATTAATTACAAGGAGTTTAAATAAAATCTAAAGTCTAAATTAATTTAAAAGAAAATTAAATAAAACCTAATTCTAGTTTAGTTTTAATTAATTAAGGAAAAAAATGTTTTTTAGGGTTTTTATTATTTGTAAGATAAAATAAAAATAAAATTTTTTAGTATATTTATTTATGAAAATATATTTTTGTACAAAAATAATAAGAATAAAATGAAAAAAATTAAAGAAAATAAAATATAATAAAAAGGTTAAGGGGTTTGAAAAGAAGTTAGGGAAGTTAGAAAGTAAATAAAAAAAGTTTAGGTCCAAACAGTTTTTGTATCAAAAAAATAATAATATGAGGAATGGGCATGATGGTATGAAAGAAGTAGGGGGTATGCTGGAAATAACTTCACTGGGCTTATGAATTGAGTTGGGGAAGGCCCCTAACAATTTGGTGTAAACAAAAATAGAACAGATAGTAAAATGGGGGGTGATATCTGCAAATCTGTTTGGACCTAATGTTCTAAGCCCAAAACCATTTGTTAGGCGACACAAGTAAAAAAGGGGGGTGCATGAGTGGAGGGGGGAATTGGGCCTGGAGAATGGGAGGTGAGCTGGGCTTAGTCAATTGTAACTAAATAAAAAAACAAAAACAGAAAATGTGTTAATTCATTTGTCACAAACATTCTCTCTCTAACTCTACACTCTCTCTCGTTCTCTCTGTTAAATCTCCGTCGGAGACGAAGAATTGGTCACGTCGGAAATCTTCTCCACGGAGGAGGCGAAGCTCCGATCATGAAATTTTTTACACCATTAGCTTTGTCTTGTTCTCCTCTTTTCTAATCTTTGGCTTGATTTTGCAGATGGTCCATAGTTCTGAGTAAATCTTGAAAGGGGTTTTGAAAACCCTAGTTCCTGAAACATACAGAGATGCACAGGGAGGAGGGAATATGCATAAATGAAAAGAAGATAACTTAAAGAGAGAAGAAAGAAGGCGAGTGACCTAGAATTTGTGAGTTATATGTCTTGTATTTTGCTCCGGTAAGGTTTTCTGTACTCGTATCTTCTTTCGAGCTTGTGATTTGTACCAAATTTCTGAAGGGTTTGGTTTTGGAAAATGATGAAACAAAATTAGGGTTTTGTTTTGTTCTGTTTTTCTTTTTTTGCTCTCTTTGAACAAATTTTTGAAGGTATTTATGATAAGGTAAGTGATGAACCTTTTTTAGGGGTTTTATCTATTATTATGACTCGGTTTTTTTCTCTCTGTATGACTCGGTTTTTTTCTCTCTTATATACTATGAATTTTCTGTTTTCCTTTTCTGTAACATTTTGACACTGACTTGATATAACAGACTTGTCACTTTTTTTATGTTGCTTGCTGGCCTCGACTTTCTGTGTTGCTTGTTGGCCTTGTGATTTTCTGTGTTGCTTATTGGCCTTGTGAATTTGTGTTGCTTCCTGGCCTTGTGATTTTCTGTGTTGCCCTCTTTTTCGAAGTTGTACTTGTTGCTTGCTGACTTTTTGATTTTGTAATTGGCAGTACATGAGTTTGTACTTTTACTGTGAACCAAACAAGTTTTTTGAATAGTTATTTGAGATTTGCAGCAGTAGGCTAGGCCTATGATTTGATTTTGCAATTCTGATTTTTGTAACAAAGCAACATGAGGCTCTTTTTTTATTGTTGTGTGAAAACATGATGTTGAGTTTGAAATTTTGATTTGATTTGTATTTTCTTATTGTGAACCAAACTTGTTTTGTGATTTGCAATAGGGATGTTCCTAGGCCAATGATAAAATCTGAGTTGTGTGGAAAAAAATTGTATAAGGCTTTGGTTGTTTGGGCTTTACAATTTTGTTTTTCTTATTGGGCTGGACTGTGATGGAATTCTATTTGCATTTTTCTTTCACTGTAGTGACTTTTTCGTTATATTGTGAACCAAAAATAAAGTTTTGTGATTTCCAGTAGAGAATTTGGCCCATGATTGCTTGCTTGAAAACTGGTTTATGAGGCTTTAGTAAGAAACAAACCCTTTATTTTCGGATTCCATGCACAAAATCCCTAATGATGAAATCAGGAAACACTTGTTTGAAAGCTTTATGTTTATGTTCATGTTTGAAATTTATGTTGCTAACTAATTTGTTTCCTTTTGTTTCATGTGAGCAATAATGGATTGATGGGAGAAAGATGGAAAGGGGAACCGTGGCATGGCTTGGAAGTGAAATCACGTTGGAGGGAAATTTGACAAGAATTTTGAAGAATTCAATAGTACATAGGCTAACTTCATTAGCTTAGGAGTCCTCTTTGAATTTGTGCATTGTAAAAAGAATTAGGACTTGTGGACAAAATAATGTATTTTGAATACATAGGCTTCTCGCGACATCTTGTAAACTTGTAATTTTAACAAATTTACAAATGCAATTTGTAATATAAACTTTTGCCAAAGTGTTTGCAAAACAAAAATAATGATGAACTTGAATATTTGATGTTGAGTGATATTTATTTATTTTAGTCAAGAATGAATCTCGAGTGGAGCTTTGAATGAATGAACAAAGCAAAATACATTTACTTTGTAAGCTTTAAGTGGCTTTGATGAGGTGAACCAAATTGAGTTCAAATATTGATTAAAAAAAACAATTTCCATTCTCAAAGAGATTTTAACTTTCAACCCCAAAACCAAATAGCAACTTTTATGACAAGCTACAACCCATAAGTAATAATCATAATAAAAGCCAGAAACCACAAAGAACTGTTTTTCCATTCACTCCCCCAATCTTTAATGACCAAATATCTCAATACGAAAAAAAATTCTTGGAGGAACCTTGAAGATTAAAATAGGAGAACATGGAGAAAGTTAAACCAAAATGGACCATGCCTTGTGCACATCTAAACTTACTCAATCAATCTGATAACCATGAATGCGAGGAACAAAACCTAATCTTCTCACAACTCTAATTATCTACTTTGTTGCTTTGAAACAACACTCAGAACTAAAATACCTCGATCCCATCTCCATGATGCATAATCCATGTAAGGTAAGATGAAGAGAGAAAACTTTGGGGTACAACACACTACTAAATCCAAAATGAAAATGTTTGTCATAACATGTGACCAACTACAACAAGAAACGTATGTAAATAACACGCATACATTTAAGTCAAGCAAGAATGCAAGAAATAAACTTAATAAAAACACATGCTTGTACAACAAGAACAAACATATACAAATGAGAAAGAATTAATACATGAAGTCATTATAAACATATACGTTGAAAACATACAATGGTTGTCAATCAAAATTTTTGGAAATGAACATTCATGGTTTTCATCATTTGAGAAAATATCAAACACTTTTAACCAACAAAGAACATGCATTAAGAAAATTATTACTTTTAAGGAGAAATTTGGAACATTACCTAAATCTTGATGAAACTGAAGATGAACTCACATAATGTTAAAAAATCAAACAAAGGATAGAGAAAATTTTAAAAAGTACAGACAACAAATAAATTAAACAACATTGGAGATATCAATAATTCCCAATTCCTCGTGTTTGTTGAAAAATGGTTCGGTTGCAAAGGTTATGTGAAAATGTCGGCAAGTTTATTTTAACTATAAGAATGCTCGAACACAACATCCCCTTTTTCAACGTGATCGTGAAATTAGTTTCCCATTCATGTGTTCTTTACTTGAGTTACTTTATTTGGAGCCCAAGAAAGTAATTCAACTCCCCATAAGACTTATTTCAAACTCTCCCTGCATAAGCTTAGAGAACTCTTTGACAAGTTGCATGTTAGTAGAACCAAATATGATATAATGTCAAATGTGTTATGTTTGATGTTTAATGAAGCTAAACATACTCATGTACACACATAAGTGTTTATAAAATAAAATACATCAAAATATAATATAATGAGGTCATTTCAAGTATAAAAATTGACAAGTCTCCATGATTATCAATTAAGAATTATTTTGCAAATGAATACTCATAATATATATCATACACCAAGTATGTCATGTACTTAGAAAAATAAAAAAGTAGAAGAGAAAGCTTATTAATTGTTGTATCCCACAATTTTCCCTCCAATTTTCTTCAAGATACCTCCTCATGCTCCTAAGATTTTCAATTGCTCAAGGCTTCTCAATGTTTGATCAGACAAATTCTCCTCCTAAGTAGTTGACCTACAACTAGGGTTTCACTTTTCTCAAGGAAATTTAATCTTATAACTCCTTAAGTGGATTGTATGGTTCCTCACATGTCTCAAGGAATGCTCATGCCAAATTTCAAGCCTTGCATCACAAGTTTGCTCAGTCAATTGCTCAGATGACTAAAAATCAACTATATTAGACAAAAAGTCAACTATGGTCAACATACTGTCAAACTTCAAGATTTTTGGTCAACGTCAATATTTTTAATTCACATTCATCATTTGATCAAGGGTTGATCATGATTCATCAAGAAAACTCTCATTTCATCAAAAGTCAAAAGTTGCTAAATTAGGGTTTTCTTAAGGAGAAGTTAAAGGAACTTTGACCAGGCATAACTTTCACATGCTTAATCATATTTCCCTCAGCCAAATCTCATTATGAAGGAAATTCAATTCTATACAACTTTGTCTCTCTAAGATCAAGTCCAAAAAAATGCTAGATTTGAGAGATATTGGCCAAAACATTACAAGTCATTTCAAAAAGTTAACAAAAAGACACTTTTGGTCAAAGCAATTTACATCAAGATAAATCTTCAAATGAAAAAATTATCAACATATAGATTGTAGAGAACATCTTGAGCTTTCCAAAAAGTCAAAGATCACCTTCATATGATAAAAATTGAGAGAGTTATGATTGGTGAAAGTTGGACAATTTTGAGAAAATGCATGAAACCTAAATTGATCAAACTTTAGTTTTAGGGCTAATAGGCTTATGTTTCAAGGTTCAAATGTGTTTTGTAACTCATAATAAGCCTCTGAATGCATTTACACACCCCTTGGACTTGTATTCCATTTATTTTTTATTCTATTTATTTAAATTTAAAAATTAAATGAAATAAAAATCCAAGTCTTCATACAAAGGTCCAAGCCCAATCTTTTGACATGATTCAGGCTCTATATATTCTTCATTCAGATAACAAAGAGGACCACAAAAAACCCTTGCAAGAGAAACCATTTCAAAATCTCAAAAATTCTCAAAACCAGGGAAAACCTCAAACCCTACTTGTCGTCTTCCACGAGGAAAAATACCTATCCCAATCGATCCCTGAAGCATTATAGGGTAATAATGGATCAGTCTTGAGGACCCAATGGTCCTGAAACATTCGTATATGGTTCGTCGGTTTCCATTTTTGCACGACATTGATATATTTGTTTTTATTATGTTTTGATGCATACTAACCTTACTAATATGTTTCTGAGGTATCTATATACAGGATGAACTTATCACATGAGCCCCATAACTGCAGGATAAGGGTTTTCCATGTTTACACCATTTTAGGTTTTTTACGTCATATCTCTTGGTACAAGGAGATTCATCCAAAACCAATGCTTTAATTGAATTCACAAGGCCCAAATTAGGGGGGAAGGGTTCCATTGAATCATTGATTGTGCTTATTTTGCAGGGAAGAAAAACGAGCTAGCCAGAGAAGACGATCGGAGCCAGGGCTCCGGCGCCTCTCTGGCTCAGGGATTTAAGTTTATTATATAATTAATTGTGTTCACTTAATGACCAGATGAAACAACCACCCCAGTAGTAAGGAAGAGCGCGTTAAGGCATTGGTATACTAGGGTGTGGGTTCGATCCCTTCCTTTTGTTGTTTTTCATATTTTTTCTAATTTTTGCAGATCACATGTAAGCGCTTGTTCTCAACACTATGATGTACCTGTACAATCTCAGCCATTAGATTGTCATCAACATAATCTGGTGCCTCAGTTGTAATTCCCCATGATACACTTTCATTGATGTAACGCACCAGATCTCGTGGTCTAGCGTTTGGGGCTTGCGTTTTGGGCCTAGACTTTTTTGTTGTTCAACACCCCATATTTTGCTTAATCCAGGCCCAACCTTTTTTTCTTATATTTTCTTTTTTTACTTTTACTTATATTTTTTAAAATACATAATTAGTTTTAGGTTTATTTCTTAATCAATTATTTAATTAGGTTTAGGTTTAATTAATCATATTTTCACTTAACCATAAAAAAACATAAACCTTTTTCTAAAACCCTAATTAATTGGGTTTTAGGTTTTTAATTATTTTTTAATTAAGCTTTTTTAATTAAAATTAATTAGATTTTTAGATTTTAATCATAAATCATTTTTCAAAAAAATCTCCAAAAAAACATTTTTTTCTTCTATTTTCATCTTATTTTTATTTTCTTAGATAAAGTGTATAGGATGTTTCTGCATTCAATTGTAATAGTGTATCCCTATTTTTTTCGCATTTTTATTATGTACCTGTTCCTAGTATGTAATAGTTGTAGGACTTTCTTTTCAGCATTTACTATTATGTATCTGCCCCAAAGCTTTGTAATAGCCTAGGTTTTATATATTTGCCTTTATCTGCTGCCACTTTATTCTATGCTACTGCTTAGTAGTTAGGGTTTGTATGGAAAGACTAAAACCAACTGGTAGAAAACCCTAAATCCAAGATAAATAATTGAGTTGAACGTACTTGCACACTTGCACCTCTAGGGTAATCTCTCTTCGGTTCTCTCGAAATAAATGGTCATGTCCCTTGAAAGTGGGGATGCTTTAGCAAAGACCCTCGATACAAAAGATCATAGTCCCTCAATGACCCTTCGACATTGCCTTTCAAAAAATGGTCTAGTCCCTTACAACATTGCTAAAGCATCCTTACTAACTAATGGTACAGATAGCACTATCTAAAGGAGAAGGAAAAGTACAAGAATGACCTTGAGTGGGTAGAACTGTTAATCGCTTGCTCATAAACCTTTCAAAAACAAAACATTTTTACATCACTTTTTTTAAAATATTTTCAAACAAACGCTTTGTATACATTGTTGAGGACATATACAAGAATCGTTACAAAGTTCGCCTTACATTGGCAAAATTTCAAAATATTTTCAAACACACACACAAAAGCAAATTTTAAAAGTGAACTAAGTGATTAAGATCCCGTAGATAACTACAGATGAAAAGGGTGCTAACACCTTTCCTTTTAATAACTTACCCCCCAAACTCAAAATCTATCAAAGGTCTTTTCTGTTCTTTTCACCTTTCCTAAATATTGGATAAAAGAAAATTTGATGGAGACTCTAGCTATCCGCACATTTGGATAAAACCAAAAAATTCAGTTCTCCCCTCGTATTACACTAACAAATAAAAAGTTGAGTCAATATTACCTCACCGCTCGCTTGCTTCTAGTTTACAGTTTAGATGCTTTGTATTTCTAAAATCATGATGAAATTTTCCATAACTTCTATGTTTGCATTTTCCATTTTTATTGAGAAATGACAAAGTTGTAGATACTCTGGCTAGCATGGAGAAGGAGATGAAGTTCAACATCAGAACATACTTTGTGATACATGTTTATGTTTTTGCTTCTAATACCAGATGTACATCCACCACATTGGTAGAAAGTGTGCACATAAGACATTAGTGTTAAGGGTCCTGGGTTCTAGCCCCAGAAGCATCTTTTGTGTTTATTTCTTAACATTTTATTTCACCCCATTATTTTTCTAAACAATATTCCTAGATCAGAACTTCTAGATAAACCCCCTCCCAGTTGTTTTTAAAAATAGTACTCCTGAACCAGAACTTCTAGCCAGTCCCATCCAACAACATTGTCATCTCACTTACTCATTATCAGAACTTCTAGCTTTCCATTAACACAAGAACTTCTGGGCTCTTTCAACAATCAGAACTTCTAGGCTTTCCTTTTCTTCCAGCAACCCCATAACTTTGGCGCGTCTGGATCCAGAACTTCTGACTTTCCTTTTTTGCTAACATTTGCTGTATGATTTGCAACGTGCCTGAGTCAGAACTTATGCTCTCCTCCTCCTTCAGTAACGCGTTGACTCTAACTGTTATTCCCTTATTATTTTTATCATCACTTTATTTTCATTAATCAAAAACACCAAAAATACTTTATATTCACATGCTTTATTTTATTTCTTTTAAAACAAAAAGACTAAAAACATTTCCTTAAGCAAATTTATTTCTTCTCTTAATAAAAACAAAACAAATCTATTTTACATTTCAATTCTTATATATTAATTCAATATGGTTGTAATAGATAATTAGGACTCTAATTTCTTGCAATCCCCATTTGTAAATTTGTACACCCCATCCCCAAGTGATTGTATCAGCGTAGGATATTTACTTTCCGCAACTTATCGCTTTTATATAAATGCTAGTAATTAGGATTTATATGGAAAGATAAAAACAAAAAGTAGACAACTCCTAATCAAATACTAAATGCATGCAAATCAAACACACTATTCACACATTCACCCCTAGGGTTAACTCCACTTGTTGCCTAAAAATGGTCATGACATGCACGTGAGATGTCTTAGCAAAAGCAATCAAAAAATACAAGATCATAGTCCCTCGATGACGCTTTGAATGTTGCCTTACAAATGATCTTAGTCCATCAAGATAAATGCTAAGATATCTCACAACATTGCTATCATGACTATATGATGACCCACACCCGTCCCTTTACATTCAAAGATAAGGCTTCTTACCAAATCAATGGTAAGATAGCAACATCTAAAGAAGGAGGAAAAGAACACTAAATACCTTTTGAGTAGGTAGGTTGCTCCGGGTTACTCGCTTGCTCACAACAAAAACATTTCATACACCAAACACTTTCATTTTGAAATATTTTCAAAAGACAAACACTTTGTATGCATTCTTATAGAGACGAAAACCATTACAAAGATACCTTTTCAAAATCATTTTCAAAAACAAACACTTCTTTAAACTATTTTCCAAACAACACTTTGTATGTGTTCTTATAGAGACGAGAGCCATTACAAAGACGCTTTTTTCAAAATACTTTCAAAACCCACACCACAAGCACACTTTCAAACAAAAGCAAGTGATCTAGCAAGCAACTAAGAGCCCGTAGATAACTACGAATGAAAAGGGTTCTAATACCTTCCCTTTTCATAACCTGCCCCCCAAACTCAAGAAATAATCTCGAAAGGTCTTTCTTGTTCTTTTCAACCTTTCCTTTATTGGATAAAAGAAAAGTCGGTGGCGACTCTTTCTATCCGCAACAATTGCGATCAAACGCAAAACACCCAAGTTAGTTCTCCCACTGTATTACACAACTCTTTTTAAGTAATCATAAATCATCTACAAGCTTTCAAATTTGTGTAAGTTTTCTCCAAATTAATTTGATTCACAATGCAATCTTGTAATAGTTTATTGGCTTAGTTTATAAAAATTACATTGTGTATGTTGGTGTTAGAATAGTTAAATGTAGTTTCTTGGGTGACAAAAAAAATGAAATTTAGTTGTTTCAGAGCAAGAAACAACAACTTTGAAAATAGTTGTGCGCAGGGGTTTCACATGTGCACTTGCGAAGTCGCCCTGGACCAGTTTCGCATGTGCACGTGCAAATTCTTGCATGGGTTGTTTTATTTTTAAAACCTAACAATTATAATTATTTATTTTAGGTACATGGCTGACAACCAGGACCAGGGCAGGAATTTAAGACAAGGCAGATCAAGCCAAACTTCCTCAACTCGTCGATAGAGACAAGAGAAGCAGGTTAACTGGTCTCGAGGATGGGATCAGGTACAAATGGAGAAATTGGAGGTAGCTTCCCCTTATGCACCGAGGAGTCGTCTACATCAAACGTCTACCTCTCGTGCGCATGAGAAGGTACATGATCAGGCAGAGGTTCTAGAAGAGTTTGTGGTTCCTGAGGTGGATGAGGTACCCGAGCATGTTGCCGTACCTGAGGAGGCGGAGCAGGGCTATTCAGGAGGACCATATGACACCTCCCTCTTGATTTACTATCATGATCATACAAATCGGCATGTTTGGGAAGGAGAGGTATATTTTTGTTGCACTTTTTCATTTTATATTTTTTCTTAAAAATATGATTATAATGATTATTACTTTTTTGTTTCAGGAACGATTGCCCATAAAGCATGTGAATCACTCGCAGAAATTTTTTGATTTGTTTAAACCTGCAGTTGAGTGGTTATATGCTGCTGTGTTTAGATCCGGACTTGCCGGATTATGCTGTACATGTTACAATACTATAAGCACCGACATGCAGAGGGCTTTTGCTGAGAGGTGGCACAAAGAGATGTCGCCTTTCCACTTTCCTGTTGGGGAGATGACCATCACACTTGCTCATGCACACTCCTCACGGTACCTTTCATTTCAACTATTAAATTTAATTTGTTTTGATTAATGTGTACTTACATATTATGTTATTATTTTCGCAGAGCTGGATCATCTCTCACTTCCACCGAATTCATAGTTTCGAACCAGATCCAGTTTATACTGATGAAATGCCAAGGGCTGCAAAGTATGTCCTCCAGAGAGGGAATCATAAAGTGTTGCCTTATCGTGTGTATCTTTATTGTAATAATCATGATAACATCCAATGGCCGCCATTTGAGGATTACATAGATGTTGTCCCATTCGATTCCATCTCATTATACTCTGGGTGGCTAGCATGTGGATTGAATCTTATGGTCAGGTATCTTCTGAAGAGGTGTATCCGACAATTTGGTTATGTACAGATGATACTGAGATCTCCTTTTCAGGATGCTCCCGACACTATTGTTCAGCGGTATCTCGATGCCATCTTCCAGGATTGAGAAAATCATTTGGTGCCATATGAGTATCGAATGATGCTGGCATCTAAGAGTTAGCATTGTGTAGAGTGTCACATGACATGGTTCTTTAATCTGTCACACCCTATCATGATACCAGATGTTCATTGACGTCCGCCTAGGTCAACTCATGAGGAGCTTTTGGAGAACCAACAAGTTGAGGATGACCATGCCACTGATCTCTTATCGGTCTGTCAGTGGATACACCTACTTAACCAAGAGGCATTTGATTCTGGTATCATCGAGAGGGATGATCCTGAGGCGGTTGCCATAGTTGGGAGGATGGTCAGTGAGGCATCTAGTGTGACTCAGTACAGTCGGCAGAGGAGGTCACAGGGGGTCAGGATCAGGCATACGCAGTAGTCTATGTTATGTTATGTTTTTTTATTGTTGGTGTAATATTTTGACCGTACTTACTTACTTTCGAAACAATTTATGTACAAAATTATGTTTGAACAACTAATTTAATCGTTATGTCCGTATTGTTATGCTCATTTTATATTTTCGAAAAAATCCTAAAAAATTTATCCGATTATAAAATTGTGGAATGATGTAGTTTTATACAAAAATGACACAAACAGAGAAAGTTTCGCATATGCACATCTGAAACTTTTCCTCAGCAGGTTTCCCGTGTGCACATGCGAAATAACCTTTAAACATGCTAAAAAATGGTTTCTTCGCATGTGCACATGCGAAACAGGCTGAGAGGTGACTTCACATGTGCACTTGCTAAGGGTATTTTTGAGTTTTCAGTGGTGAAAATCACCACTACTAAGTGTAAAGAGAATTTCCCTAATTAAAATTCAAACTCGTCCCAAGTAGATTCAAGTATCCCCACCTCACCACCATCCATTTAGTAAAACCAATTATTTTAATAAAAATATTTATTTTTTCCAAAATTAAATTAAACTATAAATTATAAGATAAAATAATCTCAAAAAATTACATACATACATTTTAAAATATTTTAAATAATAAATACAAATCAAATTATCAAAACATTGACAATATGTTTAATATTATAAATTATCAAAAATAAATAATAATGTACATATAAAATAAATGGGTCGGGTTCAAGGTGGATATTAATGTCTCAATTACCCAATCCATCCACATATTTTGTAATCCGAAACAAACCAAACCCGAACCAAACTCCAATAAAAACAGATTTTTCCTATCAACTTCGAGACGAGTTTGAGTGGTATCTGCAAGTACGAATTTTGTTGCTATGTCTTACCAATAAGAAAATTAGTGTTTAAGAGAGTATTAAAAAGAGTGTTCATATATTTTAAAAAGCAAAAAATATTTAAAAATCTCTTTAAAACTCTAAATTATAATATGTGACCCATGTCATTCTTTAAAGTATTTTTAACCAAAACTTAAAATTAACACTTTAACTTGTATTTTGTCCTCTAAACTTTAGTTGGTCTTTTCATATTTGAACTAGTAGAAAGTTCGTGCGTCCGCATGCATTACTAGTGTGAACTGTGGAATTGTCATTAATTTGACTTTAAAATTTAAATAAAATAAAAAATAATTAAAGTTAATTTAAAAAAAAAATCAAAGATAAATATATATATTAATTAAATCAATGATTGTCAAGAAAAATTTTAAACACTAATTTAGAAAAGAAAAGAAAATAATTATGCAAAATACATAAAAATGAATTGTATTTCTCAATACTGGTTACTCGTGTATTCACACAATACTGATGTTTACTCGTGCGTCCGCACGAATACTGATGTGGACATCGAAATTGTCTTAGAAATTCAAACAAATTAAAAAAAAAATCAAAATATTATTAAAAAATAAATAAAAAATGGTTGAGAAGATAATTGTATAAGTTTTAAAAAATAATTATTGTTAAGAAGAACTACTATAAAAACATAAATAAATATACTTCCAATATATTTAGTTTGAAAACTTTACTTTTAAATTTCTAAGTAAAAAAAAAATATTTATAAATTTGTTAAATTTCTAACAAAATCACTTATATTTCATAATAATAAACTATAATCACTTGGTTCAAGTTTGAATATTTCATTCGAGTTTAGTTTTCATACATTGATGGGGTAAAGAAAATGCATTATCATATTTGACAATTTGTTGACACACTATATAATTAATGCATGTAACGACGCAATATATCTACATAAAGATTAACTAAAATGCTGTAAAAAAGAAAAGGCTATGTGTTATTAGATTTAAAAATGGTAAACATTAATTTAAAGAAGAAAATAAACCATTATGAGAGAGTATGCATGCTTTTTCTAAGAGAGTATGCATGCTTTTTCTTTCACTAACTCCTTAAAAATATTGCAAGCTTCCCTACAAACATTCAAAATCAAGAATTAGAATTTCGCAGCAAGACTCAACTGAATAATGTCTTTCATCTCCTCATATTCTTCCAAATTCTTCAATGTTGAAAAGCATAAACAAAGAATCACAAGTTAATTTTAAGAACAATGTCTATTCATTTGATTGAAAATACTCACATGGATGTCATGATTTACAATCTGAAATAATCGTACTGTCTCTGATGCGCCTCTAACATTTTCAACAACTATTTTGCATGCGCGTGGATTTTTAACAATGTTAGCAAGATCTATAACTGGAATAACATAGTTTTTTTGTATCTTCCGAGTCTGATGCAATTTTAATGTTATCAGGTAGATGATGGAAGATATGAGGGACTTTGGTAATACCTGCATCAACAATCAAATGAAAACCAAATGTCAATAACCAAATGAACATATTAATTGCAAAAAAAAAAAACTAACAATCATCGTTAAATTTATATCCAAATAAAGAAACAGATTATAAGATAAATGACAAAAACTTGTAAAGAGTAGAGTATCGTCAAGCTTGTGTACAAAATATGTATATTGGAATTTGTCCTTTTAGACGTGTCATATTTTAAATTTATCCTCTCATTTTAAAAAAAAATTCAAATTATTTTTAAATTTGATTTCATAATTTTTTTTTTGGTATTACTCCCATTTGGTTTAACAATAATTTATTTTTGCTTATTTAAAAATATATAATAATTTATTTTAAATTATTTATATTTTTAAAATAGCAAAATATTTTCTCACATTCGTATGCTTCTACGAACGTGTTTGTCTTGAATAGAATTACATAACATAGTTGGTAAAGGAGTAAGGCTTCCAAGTGGTAGGGCTTGAGTTTAAGTCTCATTACACTACTTTTTGATATTTATATTCTTTTGTGTGTTTTTTAATAAAAAGAATAAAAAAATTCTTATTTTATTATTATTTTCATTTTCTGTTTTAAGGTGTTTTTTTTTTTTAATTTTTTTTTAAATATTTGATTTTATACACTTAATAGTCAAGATGTTAAAAATAATTGAAATCTTTCAAAATCAATTTTTATTAATCACCAAATCAATCACAATATTGAGAAAAAAATCACAAAAGTGTCTACGTTCATAATTGTGTCCTCTAAATTTCAATCAAGTCAAATTGGTATAAATCTTTCTAAAAAATCATTCTTTTATTATTAAATTATTATTTTCGTATTTCTTAATTAATAAATTTTCAAAAATATTTTTTTCTTCACTTTTTAATAAAAAAGTCATATAAAATATAAAAAAAATCACACGATTTGTCACTTTTTGATTGGTCACACGATTTGGGTGCATACTCTTAAATCAAATAAACTCGTTTCTGCAATGAATTAGTTTCACATAGAAAAGTTAATATCAGACAGTGTAATTTAACCTTCTTCAAAATACACAATTCAATTATAATTATATCAGTAGAAGCAGAAGTATACCTGATCATAAAATTATCTATTGAGTCACAAGATATGCGGGTGTCGAAGATAACTCAGTATTTCAACTTCTCATCGAAGTTGATTGTCTTGATCTCATATGCCAAAAAAATCAACTATGTAACAATACTATGAATTTGATGTTGGCGATTTTGTATCACCAATGTATTTTAGTAGTAATGTGATTTCTAAAGACCGATGCAATTATGCGTTAAGTTCGGAGACGAGTTAGGGAAGTGCAGAGTGCACGTTCGTTGAGCCAATGCATAATTGAATACGAATAATTGAAACAGGGTTCCAAGGGGCGAAGCCCCTGGCAGGGTGCGGGGCAGCGCCCCGTTGGGGTTCCAAGGGGCGAAGCCCCTGGCGGGGTGCGGGGCAGCGCCCCGCGGGGTCCAAGGGGCGGAAGCCCCTGGCTGGGGTCCAAGGGGCGGAAGCCCCGTGCAAAAATTTTGAATCCTTTCCCCAACGGACATAACTGTTTCCCAACTGACATATTCGTTTCGAACAAATATGTCTCTTCGTTTTCAATTACTGTTCTCCTATATAAGGAGTCGTTCGGCCTCGGTCTCGCACACAGAAAAAAACGCATCCTTCTCTCTATAATTACAATTCGTTTTCTTTTGTCGGAAACAGAATTTCTTCGAGAATTATCCCCACAAAGATTTCGTGAATCCAGGCAAGAATAAGGTCGAAATACTTTGTTCGGAAAGTGTACGAACACGATTCTTCGAAGTTATCCAGGATTATCACACCCTAAGTATCTAACATTTGATGCACAACAACAAAATCCAATACAACCCAATCAATTGTCCATTAAAATACCCTCATGATTAAAATCATCTAGAAGCTAAACTCCACTAACCCTGTGACCCGGAAACCTTAAAAAAACTGGAAAAAGAACAAATAAATATGATAGAGTATAATATGTATTACCAACACATCAGATGCATTCTCTGTTGAAATATAAACTTGATTTGGGCCTAAATTTATTGTTTGGTTATTTGGGCTTAGTTATTTTGGGCTTAAGTAATTTTGGGCAATGTTTCTAGAGAATTCTTGTAGTGTCTGGAGTGTCTAGATATTTCTTATAGTTGTAATATTTTCTAGAATACTCTTTGAATCTCTTGAGTTGAGAACTCTCTAGAATTAGTGTGTCTAGAGTTTTCCTTGAGTACTATAAATAAAGATGTAATCCCACACATTTGCATCAAGCAAAAATATAAAAGTTCCCTCTTCCATAAAGAATTGTTCTACTTATCAAGTTTCTATTCAAGCCTCTAATATTCCCACACACTTTTCCTAAACATAAAAGGCCTTATTTCAAACAAAGTGGTACCAGAGCTTCAATATCCTAAAAAAATGACGAGTGGTGGTTTCCCTTTCCAAATTTTGATGCTTACAAAGAACAACTATGATAATTGGAGTATCAAGTTTAAGGCGCTACTAGGAGCTCAAGATGTGTGGGGTATCATTGAGAAAGACTTCAAGGACAAGATGAAGCCTCACTAAAGCAATGTATAAAGGAAACGTTGAAAGAGTCAAGAAAGAGAGACAAGGAAGCTCTCTTCCTCATTTATCAATCGGTGGATGAAGATAAATTTATAAAGATATCCAACACAACGACGACTAAAGAAACATGAGACAAGCTTCAAACTTGCAACAAAGGAGTTGAGCAGGTAAAAAAGATTCGTCTTCAAACTCTTAGAGGATAATTCGAATGTTTGTTTGTGGTAGAGTCCGAGTAAATTTCTGATTATTTTTCTCAAGTATTGGCCATAGTCAATCAACTTAAAAGAAATGCTGAAGATGTTGATGAGGTGAAATTCATGGAGAAAATACTGCTGAAGCGGCAAGCAAAAGTAAGTATTTAGGGTGATATAAGTTATATCGTATAGTCTCCAAAGGGACTAGTGCTACTGAATTACCGTTCGGCAAATCTCTCATTAATGAGTTTGGGTTTTAATGGGTTTGAATAGGTTTGAAGTAAATGTAGGAATTAAAGTTATTAACAGGAAAATAATTAATTATTTGGAGAAGAGACTTATCAAGCATGCAATAATCTACTCCTCACAAACTTAAACCTATCGACCAATCATTCTCAACCTACAATACTCATCAATGTCATCACGTACCAAACAGAACACCCACTGTATCATCTCAGAGGCGATATCTGAACCAACCTCAACAACACAGAAGTCAACCATGCTACTTGCTTTGACGATCTCTCAGCACAACATAACCAACACAGAGGCATTAATCACAAAAACCCAAGTGAATAATAGCTCTAAATCTATCTCTAGAATCTAGACACTATTAGATAATCACCCTAGATAAGAATTCGAGCAATATATGTCTATAACAATCAAAACCCCAAGCACAAAGCAAAAATCCAGGATAATAATCGACAAAGATTTGTAAAGCAAGCTTTATACAATGCCATGAGCAATAAATATACACGAGTTCAAAGTAAATACACATAAAAAACCCAATAAATGAAGAATACTCAAAGAAGAAGAGAAATGAACCACAAATCTCCCAGTTTGTCAGCATCGATCAATGAGTAATCCACCCCGTGTCATCCTTGTGCAAGCTCCATAGTTATTTTATAAGCTAATCTATCAAAAAATGAGGTGATGGAGTTGGGAGAACAAAAACACCCATAAAACCATAACCTAACAAATGAATGGAATGAAGTTATAAAACAAAATTCAGCAGACCGCGCTAAGCGGGCCATGCGTGCTAACTGTAACTTCCTTATTTTACACATCAAACCTCCTAAAGCTGCGCTAAGAGGGTTATTCGCGCTTAGCGGACTAAAAAACTTTTCTTCTGCCAAACCTGTCAAAACAATCATAGCGCGCTACAATTTGCGCTTAGCGTGCGTGCCTGGACATAACTTCTCAAAAATGGACTTTTATTACGAAAACGCGCATCTGGAGCCGTGTCTTTGAAACCTTATTGCTCAATGCTCCAAATGTGCAACAAATACCTACATAAGAAGTAAAATCTATCAAACGGTACAAAAATGAATTAAAATTACAAACATACACAAACTAAACGTATTTATAAACAAAGCGGTGAATTGTTCAACTAATATCAACAAAAAAACCGATAAGTGCCACAAAACATATATACAAAATAACTACATTTTGGCACTTATCAAATATTCCGCACTTTAAGTCCAAGTTTTGACTTCATTGTTACCAACATTGAAGAAAACAAGGATTTAAAGACCATGACTATTGAGAAACTCATGGGTTCCTTACAAGCATCAAGAAGAAAAACAAAAGAGAAAAATTAAACAAAAGGAGGCTATGGAGTAACTGCTACAAGTTAATGCAAAAGAAGCAAACTATGCGAATTACGAGTCAAAGAGGACGAGGTCGTAGACAAGATCATGGACAAGGACGAGGACATGGAAGAGAAGGAAAAGGTGGATACAAAAAATACTCCAACAACTTCAACAATGTAGAAAGAAGTTGGAATCCACAAGCAATAAGAGGTTGTGGAAGAGGAACTTCATGGTCGAGGAGCGATAAATCACAAATCAAGTGCTTCAACTGTAACAAGATAGGCCACTATGCATCCGAGTGTATATTATAGAAGAAGGTTGAAGAGAAAGCTAACTTTGTAAAAGAAAAAGGCAGAGAAGAAGAAACTTTATTACTCGCATTTCAAAACCAAGTTAAAGAGAAAAGAAACAAGTGGTACCTCGACACTGGCGCAAGCAACCACATGTGTGGAGATCAAAGCATGTTCATAGAGATCAATGAACCAGAAACTGGAGATGTCTCATTTGGAGATGACTCAAGGATACCAGTCAAAGGCAAAAGTAAAATTCTCATACACTTGAAGAATGAGAGTCATCAATTCATCTCCAATGTCTACTATGTGCCTAACATGAAGAATAATATTTTGAATTTAGGACAATCATTAGAGAAAGGCTATGACATCCACTTTAAATAACATAGTCTTTTCTTAAGAGATTGTAGACATAACTTGATTGATAAGGTTCCTATATCAAAGAATATAATGTTCCTCTTGAACATTCAAAATGATGTGGCTAAGTATCTCAAGGCTTGCTATACCGATTCTTAGTGGCTATGGCATCTACAATTCAGGCACCTCAACTTCGATGGTTTAGAATGTTTGGCGAAGATGAAGATGGTGAGAGGCTTGCCTAGCATCAACCACCCAGTCCAACTCTACGAAGGATGTCTAATTGGGAAGCTATTCTGAAAAAGCTTTTCAAACGAATCAACATCAAGGGCGACAAAGCCGCTAGATCTCATACACATCGATGTTTGTGGACCAATCAAACCCAACTATTTTTGTAAGAATAAGTACTTTCTCCTCTTTATTGATGATTATATTAGGAAAACATGGATTTATTTCTTGAAGGAGAAGTCAGAAGTGTTTGAAAACTTTAAGAAGTTCAAAGCCCTTGTGGAGAAAGAAAGTGGTATTTCCATTAAGACGATGAGATCTAATCGAGTAGGAGAGTTCACTTCAAATGAGTTCAACAAATATTGTGAAGACCATGGAATTCGTCTCTCACTGAAAATTCCAAGATCGCCATAATAAAATGGAGTAGCCGAGAGAAAGAACCAAACCATACTTAACATGGTGCGAAGCATGCTCAAGAGCAAGAAGATGCCAAAGGAGTTTTGGGCTGAAGCACCAACATGTGCGATTTACCTGAAAAAGCGTTTCCCAATAAGAAGTGTGCATGAGAAGACACCACAAGAAGCATGGAGTGGAAGGAAACCCGAGATCTCTCACCTCAAAGTGTTTGGCAGCATTGCCTATACCCATGTTCCAGACGAAAGAAAAACAAAGATCGATGATAAAAGTGAGAAATATGTATTCGTAGGTTACGACTCAAGCTCCAATGATACAAGCTCTATAATCCAAATTGTGGAAAGATCATCATAATTTCCAATGTGAAGTTCGACGAAGAAAATTGTTGGGATTGAAGTGTGCAAGAAGACATATATGATTTTCTTCCTTACTTTGAAGAAGAAGACGAAATGGAACAACCAATAATAGAGGAACATGTTACACCACCTGCCTCACCGACACCAAAGTTGGATGAAACAAGTTCAAGTGAGAGGACACCGCGATTAAGGAGCATTGAAGAGCTTTATGAGGTAATCGAAAACCAAAACGACATTAACCTCTTTTGTCTTTTTGTTGATTGCGATCCTTTAAGATATCAAGAAGTGGTAGAAAACATAAAGTGGAGAGATGCCATGGACGAAGAAATCAAGTCTATTACGAAGAATGATACTTGGGAACTTACTACACTTCCACAAGGACACAAAGTAATCAGAGTAACATGGGTGTATAAGACGAAAACGAATGCAAAAGGAGACGTGGAAATATATAAGGTAAGATTGGTGGCGAAAGGATATAGCCAAAGACAAGGAATTGACTATGATGAGGTATTTCCTCCCGTTGCTTGTCTTGAAACTATTAGACTAATTATTTCTTTGGCAACTCAAAATGAATGGAAGATCTATCAAATGTACGTGAAGTCGGCCTTCTTGAATGGTTTTCTCGAAGAAAAAGTTTATATCGAACAACTATAGGGCTATAAAGTAAAAGAGCAAGAAGAAAAAGTATTGAAGTTAAAGAATGTATTGTACGGACTCAAGCAAGTACTGAGAGCTTGGAATGTTAAAATCGACAAGTACTTTCAAGCAAGAACTTCATCAAGTGCCCATATGAGCATGCATTCTATATCAAAGCACAAAGTGGAGATATTTTAATTGTGTGCTTGTATGTAGATGACTTGATTTTCACAGGGAATAATCTAAGCATGTTCGAAGAGTTCAAGAAAGACATGTCAAATGAATTTGAGATGATGGATATGGGGATCATGACATATTATCTTGGCATCAAAGTAAAGCAAGAAGATATAGGAATTTTCATCACCAAGAAGGCTATGTCAAAGAAGTCCTTAAGAAGTTCAAGATGGATGATGCCAATCCAGTTGGCACCCCGATGGAATGTGGTAGCAAGAGTAAGCATGAAAACAGAGAGAATATGGATCAAACTCTTTACAAAAGTTTGGTTTGAAGTCTACGTTACTTGACAAGTACAAGGCCATATATTCTCTATGCCGTAGGAGTCGTAAGCCTCTACATAGAAGCTCCAATAACAACTCATTTCAAGTCGGCAAAGAGAATCCTTCGATACATTAAAGATACAACAAAATTTGGTTTGTCCTATTACTCTTCTAACAATTATGAGATTGTTGGCTATAGTGATATCGATTGGAGTGGAGACTTGGATGATAGAAAGAGCAATACTGGTTTTGTGTTATTTATGGGAAATACTGCTTTCACTTGGATGTCAAAGAAGCAACCAATCGTCACACTACCAACTTGTGAAGTTGAGTATGTCGCTGCCACATCATGCATTTGTCATGAAATTTGGCTAAGGAACTTAATGAAAGAGTTAGAAATGTTACAAGGAGATCCTATGGAAATATGTGTTGACAATAAATCAACACTTACTTTAACAAATAATCTTGTCTTTCAAGAAAGAAGTAAGCATATTGACACATGTTACCATTTCATATGAGAATGCATTGAGAAAATGAGGCGAAGCTGGAGTATGTAATGTCTAAAGATCAGGCCGCCGACATTTTCATCAAGCCACTCAAATTGAAAACTTTTGTGAAGCTAAAGAGTGTTTTTGGAGTCACGAATCAAATTTAAAGGGGGATGTTGAAATATAAACTTGATTTGAGCCTAACTTTATTATTTTGTTATTTGAGCTTATGTAATTTTGAGTAATGTTTCTAGAGGATTCCTCTAGTGTTTGGAGTGTCTAGATATTTCTTATAGTTGTAATATTTTCTAGAATACTCTTTGGATCTCTTGAGTTGAGAACTCTCTATAATTAGTGTGTCTAGAGTTCTTCTTAAAGTACTATAAATAGAGATGTAATCCCACACATTTGCATCAAGCAAAAATATAAAATTCTCTCCTCCATAAAAAATTCTTCTACTTATCAAATTTCTATTCAAGCCTCTAATATTCTCACACACTTTCCCTAAACATAAAATATCTAATTTCCAACATTCTCACATAGGACCTAGGATCTCGACTTCGGTAATATCAGCAGGCAGGTATTACATGATGCAAATAATTCAGTTTAGTTACCTTTGGTGATTTGTTACTTAACAGTATATATAGTACTGTCTTGTACATTCCAAATGCAGAATAATACAATGAGTTTATTCCATTTTACTTTTTCTCTCTTGGCATTCCAAAGTTAACATGGTATCAGTTTGAAATTTCATTTCCGTGCATTTCTTTTTCCTTTCATCTTCTTCGCGCCTTCTTCTTCTTCGCGCCTTCTTCTTCCTTTGCTGCATCAGCTTGATTATGGCGCTTCCTTACTCGGATTTTGCTACCAATCCTTCCAATCCTTACTACATGCATCCTAATGAGAATCCATCTCTTGTTCTTGTTCAACCTGTTCTTAATACCAAGAACTACCAGATCTGGTCTAGATCGATGAAAGTGACTCTTATCTCCAAGAACAAGATCAAGTTCGTTGATGGCGCTCTTTCTCCTCCGCCTATCTCCGACTCTCTATACGAACCTTGGATGCGATGCAATAATCTCGTCCTCTCATGGCTTCAACGCTCGGTTTCTGAGGAAATTGCAAAATCTCTTCTCTGGTATGATCGTGCTTCTCTTGTATGGAAAAGTTTGGAAAATCGTTTTTCTCAGGGAGATATTTTTCGCATTGCTGACATTCAAGAAACTGTTGCTCGTCTTCAACAAGGAACTCTCGATATCTCTTCGTTCTTCACAAAATTGATGACGCTTTGGGAAGAAATCGAGAACTTCCGGCCAATTCGTGATTGTACTTGCGCTATACCGTGCTCCTGTGGTGCTGCTTCAGACTTACGCAAATTCAAATAACAAGATAAAGTTATCAAGTTCTTGAAGGGCCTTGGTGACCAATACGCTCATGTTCGCTCGCAGATTATGTTGATGACCCCACTACCAACTCTTGATAATGTGTTTAATCTGGTTTTTCAACAAGAACGTCAATTCAACCTTCTTTCACCTTCTGCTTCTTCAATTGAGTCTCAATCGTCTGTGAATCACCTTTCTCAAGCACCTTCTCGTTCTTCTCACAACCCTGGTCGTGGTCGTGGCCGTGGAAACCGACTCTGTACTCATTGCAACCGCATCAATCACACCATTGAGACTTGTTTCATGAAACATGGTTATCCCCCTGGATTTCAACAACGCAAGTCTACTACATCTGTGGGGAATTCTGTTGATTCTACAATGAACTCGATTCAAGATGATGCTTCTCCTCAACTTGAGGCATTATCTTCCTCTGCTTCCACATCAAACACCAATCCAAGTGCTTTGTCTACGATTCAAGAGCAATACACTCAGATTCTGCAGCTCCTCCAACAGTCTAATTTGCAATCTCCTTCACCTCCCTCAACTAATTTAGTTTATACTGCTAATTCGGTGTCCCATACCTCTCCTCATACTTCCTCTGGTAAGAATTCCTCAAATCTTCCTTGTCATAACTGGTGGATCATTGACACAGGTGCCACTGATCACATCACCCATATCTTTGCTAGTTTCCTTTCCACATACCACATTGCCCCTAAATCTATGACAATGCCTAATGGTGACTCTATCACTACAACTATTGCTGGTTCAGTTTTACTATGTGATTCACTTGTCCTTCATAATGTTTATTACTTTCCTTCATTTCATGTCAATATTATCTCTGTCACCACTCTTTTTGACTCCACTTTATATGATGTGAAATTTCCCCTAATTGCTGTCAAATTATGCAGTTGTCCCAATCCAAGATGACTGGATTTACAGCTAGGAGCATTGGCAAATTGTATGTTCTTGATGCCACCCCACCTAAGGCCATCTCTCCTACATCTGGCTCTGTCAACACCTCATCTTCTCTCCAATTAGAACCTGCTAAACACGATCCTGCTACTATTTGGCATCTTAGGCTTGGACACTTAAGTCCTTACATACACAAATGTATTTCCTCTCAATTTCCTTTTGTCACCTACAATGACAATCATAAGCCCTGTAATACTTGCCATTTGGCTAAGCAAAAACATTTTCCATTTACTCACAGTAATACTAAGTCTGTTGCCATCTTCGATTTACTTCATGTCGATATTTGGGGCCCTCTTTCCACACCTTCCATATGTGGCCACAAGTATTTTCTAACCCTCGTAGACGATTACAGCAGGTTTACTTGGACAATTTTTATGGCCAACAAAAGTGAAACCAGAAACCATTTAATTCACTTCATATCTTTTATCGAAACTCAATTTAACAAGAAACTCAAGTGCATTCATAGTGATAATGGTCCTGAGTTTCTCATGACCACTTTCTACCTTTCTAAAGGAATCATTCATCAAAGGTCTTGTGTGGAAACGCCTCAATAGAACGGTATCATGGAAAGAAAACATCAGCACATTTTGAATGTTTCCCGTGCCCTCTCTTTCCACTCTCACCTCCCTCACAACCTTTGGCACCTTTCCATACAACAGGCCATTCATATTATAAACCGTCTTCCCACTCCTCTTTTAAACAACCACTCTCCCTACCAAAAACTCCATTCTACTCCTCCCAGCCTTAACCATATGAGAGTCTTTGGTTGTCTTGCCTATTCTTCGAGCTTGCTTAACCATCCCACTAAATTCGAACCAAGAGCAAGGAAATCTATTTTTCTTGGCTACAGGGAAGGCACAAAAGGCTACCTTCTCTATGATCCTATCACACATGAATTTTACATTTCAAGGAATGTATTCTTTTATGAAACTGTGTTCCCTTTTGCATCCATCCCACCTGCACCTAATCCTATAATTCCTACTCCTGACCCTCCTCCCCTTGATTCACCTGATATTTTCACCAACATTCCACCCATCTCACCTCCACCATCAAATGAACCTTCCTCTCCTACCTCTCTCCCCCAGCCAGATTCTCCCACCAACCTCTCTTCTTCCTCAAATGACACTAACAACTCCCCTTGTCCCTCCCCTCCTGTGCCAACCAGAAAATCCAATCGAAATATTAAACCTCCGGCTTATCTATCTGATTATCACTGCAATTTGCTATCCTCCATGCTGCCAGCATCCGACTCAGGTTCCTCTAACTACCCTCTCTCTTATATATTATCTTATAGCCAATGTAGTCCTGATCACAAATTATTTTGTCTGTCCATAAGCTCTTTCACAGAACCCAAAACCTATAAACAAGCCTGCAAGTTTGATTGTTGGAACAATGCTATGAAATCTGAGTTAGATGCTCTTGAATCTACAAATACTTGGTCTGTTGTTGATTTACCTGCAGGCAAACAATCGATTGGTTGCAAATGGGTCTACAAAATCAAGCATCATGCTGATGGATCCATTGAACAACACAAGGCACGTTTGGTAGCAAAAGGATATACTCAGCTGGAGGGTGTGGATTATTTCGACACTTTCTCACCTGTTGCGAAGCTTACTTCTATTCAAACCCTTCTCTCAGTGGCTGCCATTAAGAATTGGCACTTGGAACAACTCGACGTCAACAATGCCTTCCTTCATGGTGATCTACATGAGGAAGTGTATATGGATCTGCCTCCTGGATTCCTGCCCCCTGCTTCTTCGACCAACGAAGTTTGCACTTCTTCGACCAACGAAGTTTAGACTTCTTCGACCAACGAAGTTTGCACTGCCTCTTCGACCAACGAAGTTTGCACTTCTTCGACCAACGAAGTTTGCACTTCTTCGACCAACTAAGTTTGCACTTCTTCAACCAACAAAGTTTGCACTTCTTCGACCAAAAAAGTTTGCAAATTGCATAAGTCATTATATGGCCTGAAGCAGGCTAGCAGACAGTGGTTTTCAAAATTGTCCACTGCCCTTATCTCTCTTGGCTACTCATATTCTTCTGCTGATCATTCTTTTTTCACAAAATCACATGACTCTTCTTTTACTGCCTTATTAGCCTATGTTAATGATATTGTCTTAGCCGGTAATGATTTGCAGGAAATCCAATATGTCAAAAGCTTCCTTGATTCCACTTTCAAAATCAAGGACCTTGGTAGGCTAAAATATTTTCTTGGTCTAGAAGTTGCCAGATCAACTCACGACATTTTTCTCAATCAGAGAAAGTACACTTTGGAATTGCTCGAAGACAATGGCTTATTGGCTACTAAACCTTTCTCTACTCCCTTCGATTCCTCCTTGAAGCTTCATGATGATAACTCACCACCTTTCGAAGACGTCACAACTTATCGAAGGCTTGTTGGAAAACTTCTATATCTTACTACCACCAGACCTGACCTTGCATTCATCGTTCAACAGCTCAGCCAATTCATCTCACATCCTATGCAAGTTCATCATTCTGCAACAATTCGAGTCCTCAAGTATCTCAAAGGTGCTCCTGCCAAGGGTTTGTTCTATTCATCTTCCTCTCCACTCAAACTCTCTGGCTTCGCAGACTCAGATTGGGCAAGTTGCCCTGCTACCCGCAGATCCATAACTGGATATTGTGTGTTCCTTGGCAATTCCCTCATATCTTGGAAATCCAAAAAGTAGTCTACAATATCCAAATCAAGTTCAGAAGCGGAATACAAGGCCTTGGCAAGCTTGGCTTGTGAATTGCAATGGCTGCACTATTTGTTCAAGGATCTCCACATCTCCTTTGATCAACCTAGCTCAGTCTATTGTGACAACAAAAGTGCTATCTACCTTGCTCACAACCCCACCTTCCATGAACGGACAAATCATATTGAAATTGACTGCCACGTCATTCGTGAGAAAATCCAAACTGGTCTCATCCACCTTTTACCAGTTTCTTCTGCTGCTCAATTGACGGATGTTCTCACCAAGCCTTTGACAGCTCCCTCTTTCGATTCTCTTGTTTCCAAGCTTGGTCTATTAGACATCCATAGTCCAGCTTGTGGGGGGCTATTACATGATGCAAATAATTCAGTTTAGTTACCTTTGGTGATTTGTTACTTAACAGTATATATAGTACTGTCTTGTACATTCCAAATGCAGAATAATACAATGAATTTATTCCATTTTACTTTTTCTCTCTTGTCATTTCAAAGTTAACAGCAGGTTTCTCCCAAAGACAGATGTTACTTCCTTTGAAACAGTTATAAATTAGATCATTTCAACCAAATCAAATATTTACCGCAAGAATGTTTATGCGAGCACCAACATCAAATGTTAGATTTTCAGAAAGCCAACACATTCTCTTCTTGAATTCAATATTGTTTTTATTGCCCATAATCACAAGGCTAAAGACAGAAACATTTTGTATCAGTTTACGAATCAAATTGAATAAAAAAATAATTAAACAAACCACTAATCCATGTAGCATTTGTATCAAATACTTAGACAGCAAGTCAACAAGTGAAAGGCGAGAGTCATTTTAGTCTTGAAAAGGCTTAAGTAAAACATGTTTCACGAATACTAAATATAATGTGGAAAATTAAAAAATATATTGAAATCTAATTATGTCTACCTTGATTGCTAGTTCTCATGGTACAAAAGTCTTTCCTCGAAAAGGAAATGGAAATAAGATTAAAAGTTCTTTTGTGATAGCATTAGCACAATAAGAAAAAGGGAAATCAACATCAAGGGAAATTGCATATTACATCACCATGTCGATGTAGAAAAATTTAATGAGTTTGAATTTTCAATAGGCTAGACTAGACTACTTACACGAAGCCAATAAGTAGACAAAGTATTAAATTCAAACCTTGTACATAATATAACTACAGTGCATCTATTAAGTGTACAAACTTTAAAATATTTATATGTAATGCTATTAGACAAAAAATTTAATCGCAAAGCAAATTATATGTGACATGATATATAAATAGTCATAAAAAAAAATAATTTTACCGTTGGTTTTGTCTCTGTTTTTACTAATTTTGCCATTGATTTTGTTTAAAAATCGATTATTAAATTAGAAAGAATACAAAGAAAGTAGGGATTGAGCCCGGACGCGTGTCTGGACTCGTTGGACTATAAAACCGCCCTCGCTATTAGGAGAAATAATATCGTTAATAAAAAATTTGAATATCTGATGGAAATTTAAAAAATAAAGGAAGTTATTTAGTTTTGATTATTCAAGTTAGCAAAAAGAAAAATATTTACTTTTCTGAAGAGTGAACCAATTTGAATAAGATACAATCTACAACAATTTTAACTTGTCTTTGTGATGATCATCTTAATTCTTTGGAGGGATCTTAGTTGAAAGGGATTCTCCTAGTCTATAATATAAAAAACCATGAAGACCAAGACTAATAGGGTCTTAGTAGCAACCAAGAAATGCTGGTGTTTACTCTTCTAAATACGAGTTAATGAACATAGAGAGAAAGTATTTAAGAGAGAGAAAGGTAATAAAGGATTTAATATTGATTTGATTGTGAGAGAAATAAATAACTTTCCTTAGAATTAAAGCTGAAGAGGCCATGCAATTTTCAACCGAACCAAACAAGGTAATTTTTACAAAATCTATAGTGAAATTGATCCCAACAGAAAGAATGTATTAAAACAAAACACTAGAATTTCATTAAAAATCTCATTAAGGTGTATCATAATTCATAAATTACACAAAAATGATACAAATGTATTGTGTTGATCTTTTTGTATATTAATAATGGAACAATAGTGAAAGCGGGATAGTGAATTTCATAAGTTTAAAAACACACACAACATATATAAAAGTCAGCGGTAGTTGCATAAAACTGTCGCGTGAACTCTTGCGGTTAACGAAAGAAGGCAGTTTTGAGGGAACAGTCGCTGTTCATGTGTCGTAAAACTCTAAATTTCTGGTAGTGTCTTCACTTTTCATAGTTTTTAAGGTTAAGTGCAAAACTCTAAAATAAAATCATGGCAATACAAAAATTCAGAACTCATATCAATATAACATGTATAAAAATGAGCATATATCAAAGCACGAAATTATACATTAACATGGTAATTGACATGAATTTTACACATTTACAATCAAGAACTCATAACATATAACAATGAAGAATTCAACTTAGAAGAGGATGGGAATCCATCTTTACTCTTCATACAAATAAAGCCATAGTAGAGTAATATTTCCTTATCTTAATTTCCAGCAAAAATACTAACACTGCAATAGTGGTGGATTCTTTTTACCTTAAGTTTTTAGCCTCCTATTTGTCTTTGTCCATATTTCTCTATTTCTATCAATTCTACTTACCGTAAAAGTTTCTCAACCCTCACTTTTTTTTTTTAAAAGAGAACTTAATTCCTCTTATTTAGGTTATTCCTATTTTACCTTTCTCAACTCAATTTTTTTAAATTTACTCTTGTTTCCAACATTCCTCTTATTTTCTAATTATGTTCTACAAACTTTATTTTTTCACCAAAATGTTACCATTTTATTTTTATTCTATTAATTTAATTATTCAAAATTAACTAAATTTTAAATAATGTCTAACATTATCACCCGCACCAACACCCACCAATAACACATAACACATATTCATCATATATTTAATTAAAAGAATATAAATCATTTAATAATAAAATAAAATACAACTAAATTCAATTAAATAATTAATTGTATTCGAGGCGTTACAACGACTATCTCACCATGCCATCGTGACGAAGATACATTTCAACTAGCAGAAAATGCTTTCTAGTTTTTGAAACTACATCTCACCCATGGTTTCATATGAGATCATGAGATAATGGGAGATGGGTATGTAGAAAAAGACATTGTCACACCAACTGAATGAATGGTGGATGAAGACAAGAATGTATGAATCGAGTGTACTTATTCGAATTCTGGCTTATGTGGCTAAAAAACAAGTTAAGAGCGGCCTTAGAGGCCGAATCCCAATAAAAAATAGTTATCGAAGCCACAACTGATAAAAAAGTTGAAACATAAAAAATTAGCCAAAATGGCCAAGAAACAACTTCAAAAAGTCACAGACTCGACTACATCTACGAGGACGAACCTTTGGGATTTGAGAAAGACCCATTAGCCTCGACCAAGAGGATGCAAGCACAAAATCATTTGAAGGAAATAAACTTAGGGGATGGGACGACCAAAAGGCCAACTTATATAAGCACCAAAATCGACATAAACCTGAGGACCTAAGTGATCAAATTACTCAAGGAATATAAATTGTTCTTTGCTTGGGATTACAATGAGATGCCAGGGCTGAGTTGAGAATTTGTGGAGTTGAAATTGTCAATTAAACATGACTAGAAGACAGTGAAGGAGATGTGTTTACTGTGAAATTTGATAAACAACCGCTAGTCTTCCAAAATATAATGACTCTGGTTACTTACAGGATCGACTAGATTGATCCTAGGACAATAGTGTATAGTTTGTGTATTTTTTCTTTATAAGTTTCTTTTAGATATTAATTTCTTCGAATAAATGACAAAGCGAAGAATGTAAATGACAAAGAAGTGAAGGTTTCGACTAAAAAAAGTAAAGAAATTATAAAAGACTTTTAAACATAAACTTGAATTGGATGATAAATGTGGTGTTTCATATGTATATTTTTATAAAACTCGTTTCTCGATAACCGTTGGTACTTTGAGTGGATATGAGTAATTTGTACAATATTGAGCACACATAATCATAAAACTAAATACTTCTATTTATATTAATTCGATACGAACGGTCTTCTCATCAGAAGAGGACACGTTCTCACTAGCATGCCTTCGACCCTTCGCAGGCTTCCACGCCGTCGCTTTTCAAAAAGAACATATAAGCGCCAAAATTCAATTTTTTCAGCCTTATTTCAAATCATCTCTGTCGAACCCGCTTCAAACATCTTTCAAATGTTAAGTTTCAAATTCGTACTATTTTGTCAAAAACTTTGGTCGAAAAGACCATCATTTGCATCTTATCGAAGCATTTTCTCAACACTCTTAGCTTGAAAACCTTGTTGTCTTTATTTAATCTGTAAGAGTCAAATTTCCAGCTAACAAATTGCCTTTCAAAAATATCTTTTTCGGTTATGATGAGAAAAGGGCATTTTTTGAAAGCCTTCGAAGCGTCGACAACACTACTATAAATAACGCTTATAATTTCATACACGAAATGTGTTTTACCTCAACTACCCAAGCAAGGTAAGTAAGGTCGTCATGAAAACTTTCCACTTAACACCTATAGCGGTAAAAAGTTGAGATTAAGCAATTGATTAACTTAACTCACAAAGTGAAAGTTGTACCACCCTGAATTCTAGATTAATTATTTATTTAATTAATTTAGCATGAATATAAGAGTCATTGTGAAGTATTTGATATATATATATATATATATATATATATATATATATATATATATATATATATATATATATATATATATATATATATATATATATATATATATATATATATATATATATATATATATATATATATATATATATATATATATATATATATATATATATATATATATATATATATATATATATATATATATATATATATATATATATATATATATATATATATATATATATATATATATATATATATATATATATATATATATATATATATATATATATATATATATATATATATATATATATATATATATATATATATATATATATATGATATTTTGGTGTTTTTATGTGAGGCTTCGTGATGTTTCGATAAATATGAAGTATACTATGATGATGAGATGAATGTGATGGTTGATATAATGTTTGATATGATGGTATGTGTAGTGTAGTGGGAATTAAGATGATTAAGAGGATTTTTATTAATTTAGAATAATTAGAATAATTAGTTAGAATTATTTTAATTAGATAATTAGAAATAAAATATGAGGTAGAAACTATGAGGATATGGTGGTCATTTGGGAAGAATAAGTGAGGACAATAGTGGAAGACCAATTAAGGATCCAAGAGTTAAGTGAGACAAAAGAGAATTGGGATTTTAGAAGCACTCATTTTGCATGATAATTTTGGGAGAAAAAGCATAGGCAGAACTAGGCACATAGAGGCAAAGAGGAATTGTAGAACGAAGAGGAATCTAAAGCTAGCAATAATCTTAAGGTAAGGGGTGTTTATAATTGTTATTATAATCGATCTAAGGTCTAGATAAATATAGGATATGTTGGGTTTTGGTGATTGTGTTGCAATTGATGAACTTGTGTGGGAATTGGTGAAAATACCTTGTTGAATTGCCATAAGTTTGTGTATATAATGTCTATAATATTGTATGGTTATTATATGATGATTATTATGTGTTGAAATATTTGAGGATTAGTACCGTTTTGGTTCAAAATCGCAAAATTGGGACTGGTTTTATGTAGGAAATCGCAACAGGAAAACCCTGTTCGCGCAGGATCGTCAGGCGATGGGAAGTGTCGTCGGGTGATGATAGTGTCGCGTGTTCGTCGCTAGGTGAAAAATGGAGCAATGAGGGGCAGAGAAGAGGAATGTTACTGGAGTATGTCTCTACAAGCGACTCTGGGCGAAGCGGACGCGAAGGTGCTTCACCAGACGATGAAGTGGTGTCGTCGGTCGATGGTGTCAAGAATGGAAGGGTTGTGCATGATTTTTCAGAAGGCCATAACTTGAGTTTTAGAACTCGGTTTGAGGTGTCGTTAGAAGTGTTGGATAGCTAACACAATACACTTCAATTAGATGGAATAAAATGAGTAATTAGAAGTTTATTCCCAATACCTAAGTTTGAATAAAGTTAAGATTCCCCATGTTGGATCATGATGATGCCTTGTTTATGATGATGCTTTATTTTTATGATGATGCTTTGTGTATTATGATGATATGATGATGATTTTCTTATTATAATGATATGGTGATGCTTTTTTTATTATGATGATATGATGATGTTGTAATGAATTCATGAGTGATGATGCGTTTTGATTAACCGTGGTCATATTTATTATGTTATTGCGTATCATGCATTTATGGCACAGTTTAGGACTTCGATCCATTGATGTTGTTAGGACTTAGGTCCAGTGAAGATGATAGTACAATATTTTAGTGAAGGAATTAATCTCATAGTGTGGATTGAGTGCAAAATTATGAAGTGATATGGTTCCAAGTGAGAATCGGTCCTATTGGTGGAGATAACGATGACAGAGTCATCAGTGAAGTTTTGGTACCACATGCATGAGTCTATGATGTTGCATTTCATTATAGGTGACGTTGCATAATGATGTGATTAAATGATGCTTGTTGATAAATGGTGGTTTTATGATATGTGTTATGTATTGACGATGTTGTGAAGGTGTGAGTATAACATGATATTCTTATGATATGTAATGCCTTGCCTATATGCATGTATATTATATTTATTCCTTATGTATTTTATAATGATTATGATTCACCCAGCCTTTCTTCTTAGAAATGTTGCCTATCTGTGGGTAACTTGAATGTGATCATGATTAGCCCGTCGAAGCATTAGAGGATAGCTTCTGAGTGTCTTTATTTGTTTCTGTTGAGTAGAGTGGGTCTTGCTCTGATATGTAACATCAGGGATGCGATCGTTTGAATTATGAACTTATGTTCTTTGTTTTGTTTCTAAGATGTCGGTTACCTTTCATAGTACTCGAGTTGTTTTAAATTATGATTTTGGATCATGAAGTATGATGAAGTTTTATGAAGTATTATAATATGATGTTTTTTAACTATGAATTCTGCTGCAAGAAGTATGAACATTCTATTAATTGTTATCCATGAAGGATTTGTCTTAAATAATTTTGAAACTCGTGTTACAGGGCAGGACTATGTTTGGTATTACGTTTACATGAAGATGTGACACTCTTTTATGGTTTTAATTTGTTCTAGTTTCGTAAAAATATATGCGAAATATATGTGGGTTTAGAAGGGTGTTACATTAGTGGTATCAGACCAGGTCGGTCTATCTGACCAAGTTGTGGAGTCTGTAGTGTATCACAGTGGAATACTGTCAAGATAGTTTCTAACTAATGTGACTTTTATTGGCATGAAACAGAGAAATGGATGGAAAGAACGATGTTACGATTGCTGCTGCTTTGCAGGCTATGGATCAGGCTGTGCAACATCAGCCTAATGATGTATCCTGTGTTTTGGAGACGTTTCAGAGGAATCATATGCCTGTTTTTAAGGGTAGGTTCGATCCTGATGGAGCACAAGTTTGGCTCAAGGATATTGAAAGAATCTTTTGAGTCATTCAAAGACTGAAAACATTAGGTGAAGCTATTACTTGGGATGTGTTCAGTAGGAAGTTTCTGAGGAAGTAATTTCTAGAGCATGTGCATGGAAAGAAGGAGATTGAGTTTTTGGAGTTGAAACAAGAGAACTTGATTGTGACTGAGTATGCTTCGAAGTTTATGGAACTAACAAAGTATTATCCATATTACAGTGAAGCGAGTTCTGAAATCTCGAGGTGCATTTAGTTTGAGAATGGCTTGAATCCGGAAATCAAATGGGCAATCGGGTATCAGCAGATCCGTGTATTTTTAGAGTTGGTGGACAATTGTAGAATCTATGAAGAAGACAACAAAGCTCATTCAACTCACTACAAGAGTTTGAACGAGAAAAGAGGATATCATTATCAAGACCGTAAGAAGCCTTATGATGCCCCAACTGATAAAGGGAAACAAACAGCTTATGATGGGAAGAAGACAAGTGGAGGAGGATCTCCCATACTGTCAAGTGTTATAGGTGTGGTGAATAAGGTCACCATTATAATTAACGTGAGAATAAGGCGCTGAGGTGCTACAAATATGGTAAGACGGGTCATCGTGCTCCTTAATGCAAGAATAATGGTTCAACCTATTTCAATTATGGAGAACAAGATCATATCAATTCCAATGTCAAAAGCCAAAAAGGGACACTGCTGCCCAAACCAATGGTAGAGTGTTCACGCTAAGTGAACCAGAGGAATCTAATAAGGACAACTTTATTCGAGGTACTTGCTTTATTAACGATGTTGAATTGGTTGCTATTATTGATACTGATGCTACTCATTAATTTATTTCGCTTGAATGTGCTACTAAGTTGGAGTTGAAATTGTCTGATATGAATGGTATTATGGTAATAGATACTTCTGCTAGTGGTTCTATTACTACTACTTATATTTGTTTGAAATGTCCTTTGACTATCTATGGCAAGAGTTTTGTGATGGATTTGGTGTGTCTACCCTTAAACCAAATTGATGTTATCCTTGGGATGAACTGGTTGGAGTTCAAGTATGTTCATATCAATTGTTATAATAAGACTTTGAGGTTCCCTAAGTTTGGTGATAATGGAGAATTGATGTTGCTGACGGCTAAGCAAGTGAATGAACTTTTAGAAGATGAAGCCTTGATGTTTGCAATTTTTGCATCATTGCAAGTTGATGGTGAAGATGTGAATATGGAATTATCGGTTGTCTGTGAATTTCTAGAGGTGTTTCCAGATGACATCAGTAATTTACGTCCTAAACGTGAAGTGGAGTTTTCTATAGATTTGGTGCCAGGTACGAGTCCAGTATCGATGGCTCCTTACAAGATGTCGGCTTCCGAGATGAGCGAGTTGAAGAAACAATTGGAAGAGATGCCGGAGAAGAAGTTTGTTCGACTGAGTGTTTCACCGTGGGGTGCACCTGTGTTGTTGGTCAAGAGGAAAGATGGAAGTATGAGATTATGTGTATATTACAGACAGTTGAATAAAGTTACAATTAAGAAGAAGTATCCACTAGCTAGGATTGATGATTTGATGGATCAGTTAGTGTATATGTGTGTTTTTTAGCAAGATTGATTTGAGGTAAGGTTATCATCAAATTCGTGTTAAACTAGATAATATTCTAAAGATGGCTTTCCGAACGAGGTATGGTCATTATGAATACATTGTGATGTCGTTTGGTGTATCTAATGCACCAGGTGTTTTCATGGAGTATATGAATTGAACTTTTCATCCCTATATGGATAAGTTTGTAGTAGTCTTTATTGATGATATTATGATCTATTCTAAGTTAGAAGTAGAGCACGCTGAGCATTTGCAAATGTTTGCAAGTGTTAAAGGAAAAGAAATCATATTTAAAGTTGTCGAAGTGTGAATTTTGGCTAAAGGAAGTTAGTTTTCTTGGGCACGTAATTTCTAGTTGAGGGATAGTTGTGGATCCTTCTAAAGTTGATGCAATATTGCAATGGGAGACTCTGAAGTATGCAACTGAGATTCAAAGTTTTCTTGGGTTGGATGGTTATTATCAAAGATTCATTAAAGGATTTTCTAAGTTAGCGTTATTGTTAACTCAGTTGACCCGAAAGGGCCAAGCTTAAGTGTGGGATGTTGTGTACGAAGAAAGCTTTGTAGAATTAAAGAAGAGGTTGACGATCGCTTCGATGTTGACTTTGCCTAATCCCAGTGAGTCTTTTATGGTGTATTGTGATGCGTCTAAGATGGGTCTTGGTGGTGTGCTGATGCAAAATGGGCAAGTTGTTACTTATGCTTCTAGAAAACTTAGAGTTCATGAAAGGAATTATCTTACGCATGACTTAGAGTTAGCAGCAGTGGTGTTTGTATTGAAGATTTGGAGACATTACCTTTTTGGTTCTAAATTCGAAGTGTTTAATGATCACAAAAGTTTGAAGCATTTGTTCCACCAGAAGGAATTAAATATGAGACATAGAATGTGGCTTGAATTGTTGAAAGACTATGACTTGGATTTGAGTTTCCATTCTAGTAAAGAAAATGTAGTTGCTGATGCATTGAGTAGGAAGTCGATGCATATGTTAATTGTAACAGCCCGAGCCTTCAGCGTTCCCGACATTATTACCTCACGATCTTCTCCACCCCCCTCACTAGTAGAGTTTTTGCCTTTCGTGGGAATCGAACCCTGTACCCTGGGGTTCAAGTACATGCTCAATGCATTCCCACTACCAATTGAGCTGTAGCTTAATTGGTAGTGGGAATGCATTAAGCATGTACTTGAACCCCAGGGTACAGGGTTCGATTCCCATGAAAGGCAAAAACTCTACTAGTGAGGGGGGTAGAGAAGATCATGAGGTAATAGTGTCGGGAACGCTGAAGGCTCGATCTGTTACATTAATGCTTATGGTTTAAGAGTTAGAAATGATCGAACAATTCCGAGATATGAGCTTGGTGTGTGAAGAGACTCCTAATAGTATAAGGTTAGGAATGTTGAAGCTGACTAGTGGTATTATAGAAGAAATCTGTGAAAGTAAAATGTTTGATTTGAGGATAGTCGACCAATTGACTTTGATTAACCAAGGTAAAGGAGATAAGTTCATAATTGATGCGAATGGTGTAATGAGGTTTGGCGATAGAGTGTGTGTTCCAGATGTTCCAGAGCTTAAGAAGAGTATCCTTGAGGAAGGATATATAAGTGGATTAAGTATTCATCCCTGTGCTACAAAGATGTATCAGGACTTGAAGAAATTATTCTGGTGGCCTGGTATGAAAAAGGAAGTTGTAAAATTTTTTATGCTTGCTTGACTTATCAGAAGCCGAAGATTGAGCATCAAAAGCCAATAGGTCTTATGCAACCGTTGTGTATTCCAAATGGAAGTAGGACAATGTTTCCATGGATTTTATGCCATGTTTTTCGAAGACTACTAAAGGCAATGATTCAATTTGGGTGATTGTGGATAGGATGACTAAGTCGACTCATTTCTTACCGATGAAGATCAATCATTTGATGGAGAAGCTAGTTGAGATGTATGTTAATGAGATTGTGAAATTGCATGGGATACCTTCGAGTATCGTGTCAGATAGAGATCTGAGGTTTACGTTAAAATTCTAGACATGTTTGCAAAATGCTTTTGGTATTAAGTTGAGGTTGAGTTCCACATATCATCCTCAGAAGGATGGTTGGATAGAAATAATTATTGAGTCTTTGGAGGATTTGCTGAGGGCTTGTGTACTAGAACAAGGAGGAGCTTGGGATAGTCACTTGTTATTGATTGAGTTTACTTGTAATAACAATTTCCATTCTAGTATCAGGATGGCATCGTATGAAGCGTTATATGGTAGGAGGCGTAGAACTCGATTGTGTTGGTATGATTTGGGAGAGAGTATTGTACTCGGACCTGATGTTATACAAGAGACAACTGAAAAGATAAAGATGATCCAAAAGAAGATGAAAGCTTCTCAGAATCGCCAGAAGAGTTATCATGATAAGAGGAGGAAAGATCTCAAGTTTCAAAAAGATGATCATGTGTTTTTGAGAGTTACTCTGGTAACCAATGTTGGTAGACCGTTGAAGTTGAGAAAACTTACGCCACATTTTGTTGGTCTATATCAGATATCAGAGAAGATAGGTAAGGTGGCTTATCAGGTTACTTTGTCTCTGTCACTCGTGAATCTACATGACGTGTTTCATGTGTCTTAGTTGAGAAAGTATATTCCAGACCCTTCGCATGTGATTCAAATGGATGATGTACAAGTGAGAGTTAACCTGACTGTTGAGGCATTAGCATTGAGAATAGAAGGTCGAGAAGTGAAGCAATTACGAGGCAAGGACATCGCCTTAGTGAAGGTATTATGGGGTAGACTAGCTGGTGAAAGTTGGACTTGGGAACACGAGGATCAGATGAGAGAGTCTTATCCGAAGTTGTTTTCGCCAGGTAATTTTCGAGGGAGGAAATTCTTTTAAGTGAGGGAGATTTGTAACACCCTAAATTCTAGATTAATTATTTATTTAATTAATTTAGCGTGAATATATGAGTAATTGTGAAGTATTTGATACATATGATGCATTAGTGTTTTTATGTGAGTCCCCGTGATGATTTGTGATGTTTCGATGAGTATGAAGTATACTATGATGATGAGATGAATGTGATGGTTAATATGATGTTTGATGTGATCTTATGTGTGTTGTAATTGGAATTAAGATGATTAAGAGGATTTTTAGTAATTTTAAATAATTAGTTAGAATTATTTTAATTAGATAATTATAAATAAAATATGAGGTAGAAACTATGAGGACATGGTGGTCATTTAGGAAGAATAAGTGAGGACAATAGTGGAAGACCAATTAAGGATGCAAGGGTTAAGTGAGACAAAAGAGAATTGGAATTTTAGAAGCGCTCATTATGTACGATAGTTTTGGGAGAAAATGGAGAAGTAAAACTAGGGTATAGAGAGGCAAAGAGGAATTTTAGAACGAATAGGAATGGGAAGCTAGAAATAATCTTAAGGTAAGGGTTGTTTATCATTATTATTATTATAATCAATATAAGGTCTAGTTAAATGTAGGATGTTTTGGATTTTGGTAATTTGGTAATTATGTTGCAATTGATGAATGGAATTGGTGAAAATACCTTTTTGAATTGCCATGAGTTTGTGTATATAATGACTATAATATTGTATGGTTATTATATGATAATTATGTGTTGAAATCTATGAGGATTGGGACCATTTTGGTGCAAAATCGCAAGAATTAGGACTGGTTTTTATGCAGTAAATTACAACAATAAAACCATGTTCGCGCAGGATCGTCGGGCGATGGGAAGTGTCACTGGGCGATGGTGGTGTCGCGTGGCCGTTGCTAGGAGAAACGCGAATAGGTGATGGGAACAAAAGAGTAATGTTACTGGAGTGCATCACTCCAAGCGTCGTCGGGCGAATCGGACACGAAGGTGCGTCACCAAACGATGAATTGGTGTCGTCGGGAGATGGTGTCCATAATGGAAGGGTTGTGCAAGATTTTTCAGAAGGCCATACCTTGAGTTTTAGAACTCAGTTTGAGGTTTCATTCAAAGCATTGGATAGCTAATGCAGTGAACTTTAATTAAATGGAATAAAATAAGTAATAAGAAGTGTATTCCCAGTACCTAAGTTAGAATAAAGTTATGATCCCCCGTGTTGGATCATGATGATGCCTTATTTATGATGATGTTATGATGATGCTTTGTTTTCATGATGATGTTTTGTGTAATATAATGATATGATGATGCTTTTCTTATTATAATGATATGATGATGCTTTGTTTATTATGATGATATGATGATGCTGTGATGAATTCATGAACGATGATGCGTTTTGACTAGCAGTGGTCGTATTTATTATGTTGTTGTGCATCATGCATTCATGGCATAGTTTAGGACTTCGGTCCATTTATGTTGTTAAGACTTTGGTCCAGTGAAGATGATAGGACAATAGTACAGTGAAGGAATCAATCTCATATTATTGATTGAGTGCAAATTTGTGAAGTTCTCTAGTTCCAAGTGGGAATTGATCCTATTGGTGGGGACCTTTAGAGATGACAATGTCCGAGTCATCAATGAAATTTTGGTACCATATGCATGAGTCTATGATGTTGCATTTCATTATAGGTGACATTGCATAATGATGCAATTAAATGATGCTTGTTGATAAATGGTGTTTTGATGTTATGTGTTATGTATTGATGATGTTGTGAAGGTGTGAGTATAACATGAGGTTCTTATGATGTGTGATGCCTTTCCTTTGTGCACATCTATTATATTTACTCCTTATGTCTTTTATAATGATTTTTATTTACCCACTCTTTCTGCTTGGAAATGTTGCCTCTACCCGTGGGTAACTTACAGGTGATCAGGATTAGTCCGTCGAAGAATTAGAGTATAGCTTCAGATGGTGTTTATTTTCTTTTCGTTGAGTAGAGTAGGTCTTTCTCTAATATGTAACATCGAGGATGGGATCGTTTGAATTATGAACTTATGTTCCTTGTTTTGTTATTAAGATGTTAGGTTACCTTTCATAGTACCCAAGTTGTTTTGAATTCTGATTATGAATCATGAAGTATGATGAAGTTTTATGAAGTATTATAATACGATGTTTTTGAATTATGAATTTCGCTGCGAGAAGTATGAACATGTCTATTAATTGTTATCCATGAAGTATTTGTCTTAAATAATTTTGAAACCCGTGTTACAGACCAGGACTATGTTTGGTATGATGTTCACATGAAGATGTGACGCCCTTTTTTGGTTTTAATTTGTTCTAGTTTTGTAAAAATACATGAGAAATATATGTTGGTTTAGAAGGGTGTTACAAAAGTCGCCACAACACTTTATTGTTTCCAAAGGAAATAGGAAAATAACGAATAAAACCTAAAGAATTTTTTAACAAAAACTAATAAAAACAAAAATCAAGGTAAGATGGTTGGTTATGCAAAGAGAATTTATTAGCATCCTAAACATCTACGGTACTCAGCATGAACCGCTATGAAAATCTGTGTATTTGGCTAAAAAAGGAGTTTTTGCAAAAATTTTGTGGAGATGAGAAGAGAAGTTATTTTTACAATTTTGAATTCGGCAATACTGTTAGACGAAGGAAACGTATCTAGAGGGGGTGAATAGATACCCCTTTTGAATTTTATACAAAAATCTGAATTTTAAAATTTATTTTATCAAAGAGCGATGTAGAAGCTTTCTCAAAAGTGTCGTCTATATGAACATTATTGGAAACTCAGATATGCAAACTGTAACACTAAATTTAATATGTAATAAGAACAACAAATTGAATTAATATACTTAAATATCTTAACAACTTATTTAACATTTATCTCAAGTTACTAGTAAAGTTATCTCCAATGTTAATACTAAAAAAAACTAGTTGAATCAATTTTTCAAACACTTGGTGTGCAAGTGAATTTTCAGAATTTTTATTTTGATTGTGTTGATACACAAAACCACTTATAATCAAAAGTGATTATAAGTTATATCAACACTCGATTTACAATAAAAAACAGTTCAAAAAATTCTTACAATTCAAATGATAACGCAATGCTATTTGACAAATTGATTAATGAAAATCAAATCAAGTAAAAGCAAAACATAAAAGAGTCACAAGGAATTTGTCTTTACAGTTCCCCACTGTCGTCCTCGTGTGTGGGTACGTTTGTGCCTAATTCCAACGGAATTATGATAATTCTTACAATGCAAAATTTTTGATACAAGATAGGTGTTTAAGAGCAACTCCACAAACCCTAATCTTGTTGTTAATTGAACCCTTTCTCCTCTTTTGATCTCGAGAAAGACCGAGGCACAATAGATGAAAATTGACTATCTGGATCTTACTACTCCTTTGCGTTCTTTATATCCAAAGCTTTTGCGCGCCGTCAATTTTAAACTATTGTAACACAAGACTTCAATTGTAATTTGTCGGTCTCACGCTACTTCCTTTGAGTTCTTTATCTCCAAAGGATCCCTTGCATTCTTTATCTATAAAGGACTTCGCTTGGCCATAATTACCTCTCGAACGTCTTGCATGAAAACCCCCAAATAAACCAATGATCTTGGAGGACAAACCTGATGTTTTTACTAGATGAAAACCCCTAAAAAGCTCAACCCACTACACAATTGGGCACTATTAATCCTCATCTAGATGGAACCCCAATGAAATATCGCAACAATATAATGTCAGTGTGTCTACATAGATTGGAGGTTGAAGATGAAGAGAGAAATATGCTAATTTTATGGTTTCACCAAGTTATGAATGATGCATGGAAGAGTATTTAGGGCAAAAGGGACAAATTCAGAATAAAAAGATTTTATGAAATTTGACCAAACAAACACTATGTGTCGACCTAAGTATCATATGAATCGACACATACGTAATTTTTAACCTGTATGTGTCGACCTATAAAACGCTATGTGTCGACCGAACCAAGTCAGAGGCTACAGGACTTACAACGATAGTAAATGTGTCGACTTGAAAAGCTTATGTGTCGATACAAAAAATAAGAATTTATGCAATTTCAGAAATTCTTCAGTATGTGTCAACCTAAATGACTGCATGTGTCGACCTGAATGATTGCATGTGTCGACCTGTGACTTACAGAAGCTACATGCTTTAAAAATGAGTTGCATATGTCGACCTGAAAAGTGGATATGTCGACACTTGCAGTAAAAAATTATGCAGAAAATTATTTTTAATGGCTTGGATCAATTTCAAAATTCTTTTTAATGATTCCTAAGACCTCTAATGCAGAGGAGTGCCATAAGACATAAGGATACTGTCCAATGTTCAGAAGTGCAAGCTTTTCCCAGTTTTGACATTATTCAAAATATTTGACGACGAAGTTTGCACTCACAAAAAATGTGTAATGATGAAATCAGAACCTCGTAGTTCTTCTGAAAAAGAACAAAGTTATTGGTTGGTTAATTTTAAGAGAAGAGACATTTTGTCATCTTAGGGAGAATACTGAACCAAATATCATAAACATGATAATGATGTAACTTTGCATCACAAGTGAAAGAAGGACTCCAACCCAAATAACTCAACAAGTATGCCACTATTCCTTTCAAGTGGAAAAGATTCAACATCATATCAATCAAGGTTATAAACTAGGGAGAATTACATATCAACCATATATATGACTCACATCTAATCTTTAAGAAAATGTTTTAAATCAAGAAAGTCAAACGGCAAAAAGTTTGAAGGGAGATTTTGTATTTTTTTAGTCTTTTGGAGAAAAGAGTTAGACTTTGGTTAAATTAATTAAAGTTTAATTAAGAAAAAGTTTTGAAAATGCACTTGACAAAAACAAGGTTTTTATTATTATGAAAGTGGTTTAAGTTTTCAAACAAAGAAGATTTTTGAAAAGGAGGGAGAAGATTTTGAAATTAAAGAAGATGGGCAAGAGATGAAGGGACTATCCTAAAGCACAAAGTAAAAGCTAAGGTAAGAAAGATATAACAAAAAAAAAATCCAACACTTGACATAATAAAGTTAACTTAGCATTCCTATCCCTTGAATTAAAGCCATGCATAATGAAGTAATAGGCATCAAATGAATTATAAGTGCCTCAGGTGCAAGCTTGTATAAGATGAATTTAAAAATAGACATATGACTTGGCATATATCAGATGAACTTGGTGTCTCAGATGAATTATTTTTGTATCAGATGAATTTCAGAGTAACACCTGCACACAAAAAAGTTACCAAAATAGACAAAATAACAACAAGATTCTAGGATCCAAAAGTCTCCAATAATAAGGTAATATCCTAAGTCCAAAAGTCCAAATACTCCAATATGCCAAGGGATAGTAACCATAGTCCACAAAGATCCTTAAGTATTTTAATGTTCAAGTTAATAATTAATGATTTAAGAATAAAAATAAAAATCCAAGTGGACAAAGGAAAAATGACATAAAATAAAAGTCCAAATGGACAAAGAGAAAATGGCATAAAATCAAGAGAAAAAAGATAAATGACATGAATGATAAAGATGCTAAAATTAAATGACATAAAGTAAATTGTGGGAAATTTAAATTGCATTAAAGTAAAAAAGTTAGTACAATAAATGTTAGAGTTAGTATGTTAGTTTTCTGATTCAGGACAAATTTAGTGTTATGTTAAACAATCGCATACAAACTTATGTAGAAGTCAATACTATACGAGGCCATTCAGTAATAATGTATGTACCATACATGTTAGAGATATGATAGAAATCACACTCCTAAAACATGTAGCACAAGTAAAAACAAAGGTGGAGCAAGACCTAAGTCAAGGAGATGAGATCATTACATCAATCAAATCCTTCATGATACTTTAGGAAAAACTTTCACTAATCCAAAGTAACTTGAGTGACCAATTAATCACTTAGAGGTAGATTTGAAATGACGAAAGTTTATCAAGTAGCAATCCATATTCAATTAAACAAGATGAATCATCAATCATTCAATTGATCAAAAAAGAAAAAGAAGAAGAAAGAAATGAAGTCGAGGTAAGTTGAACCATACAAAATAGTAATTCAACTTGGATCAGAGGTCTTGATCAAGTTGTCATCAATATCATTCATCTATTTTGGTGGGTTAGAGTTTTCACCCTATTCACACCCTGTGATATGGTGGCCAGAACCGGGACTATTTTTTAGGAATGCTGGTTTACGTTTTGCGTTTGTGTTTGCAAAATGTCGCAGTAAGGAAGAGTCGCCACCCGACTTTTATTTTATCCAACAAGGAAAGGAAAAAAGCACAGAAAAATTCCTTTTTCGAGATATTTCTGAGTACGGGGGATAGATTATAGAAAGGGAAGGTATTAGCACCCTTTCTATCCGTAGTTATCTACGGGCTCTTAGGTACTTTCTCCTCATTTTCAAAATTGCTTCTTTGTGTTTGTGTGATTTGAAATTTTTTTCTTTTGACTTCGATTTAACTCTTGCTTCTGTCTTCAAGAGTGTAATGAAGTGTTTTTGAAAACTTTGTTTGAAAATGAGTGTAAGTGTGAAAAAGTTTGTTTTGATTGAGCAAGTACTTAAGAACTAATCTACCTACTCGAAAAAAGAATTGTTCTATGTTCGTTTCCTTCAGACAGCACTATCCCACTATTAGTGAGTAGGTAGCACCGTCGTTGGAGTTTTGAGGGTCAATTCGAAAGGGACATACGGTCACTAAAGCAATATTAGGACGTCTTAGTAATAACCCTAATGTCTTAGATCAATTATCCGAGGCAACAATATCCGAGGCAACCTTTCTGAGGCAACTTTGATCTTTGGACAAAAGGACGACCACTAAAGCATCCTATACTTAATGACCGTTTACCGAAGTCAACCAAGTGAGCGTGTACCCTAGGAGTGCACATGTGCGAGTGATTCAATTTTAGATTATTATCTTTGCACATTTTAGGGTTATCTAACTGTTTTAATAGTTAACATACATTCTTGTCATGCATCCCTATGTCATACATCTAACAGTTTAATATTTTGCGGAATTTAAAGTGCGGAAATTAAACTACGCTATTACAAGGCTTCAGGTATTTACATAGCCAAAAACAAACCCTTAAATAATAAAGCGATAAATGAAAATAAAAGTCCTAATTAACTATTACAACTTGTGAGCAGTTACATCAATATGCAAAAAAAAATAAAAAAATAAAACACGCGATTAGAACGAGAGAGGATTAGGGTTTTGACCCTTTCTAACCTAATTAAAAGAAAAATGGTTTTTGTTGTTTTTAATATTTTTTTAATAAAATAATTAGGTTTTAAAATTAAATATACAAATTAATTAGTTAATTAAATTAATTAACGAAAATAATTACATGGCCTATTTTTGTGTTTTTTGGTATTTTAAGGAAAAGAAAATAATTAAATTTAGACAAAACCCTAATTTTCTAATGATTTTTAATTTGTTTACAAAACAATTAAAGTTATCTAAAATTAAAACCTAATTTAATTAATTTAATTTTTTTGATAAAAAATAAAATCTAAACCTAATTTGTGAAAAGTATTATTTTTTATGGTTTTTTGATAAAAGAAAATAATTTAATTTGTTAGTAAAATAAAATAAATAAATTAAATAAAATGAATATATAAAAAAAAGAATAGAGAAAGAAGTTTGGGCCTGAGCAATATGGGGGGTGCAAGAATCAGATTCTGGGCCCAAGAAGCAAAGAAGTCCGTTTGACATTCCATGATCTCCTGCCATGCGTTGATTGGGTGTTCTATGGTTCTTCAGATGTGGCCATCAGATTTGGCCATCTGGCCACTTGGAAGATTGGATGGTGAGGTCTATGGAAGTCCCTTGGCTTGTGTATGCGCTGGATCCTGAAAAGGCAAAAATATATGAAAGAAAGGGGGGGACCTGAGATTCAAACCCACGTCCTGAAACACTTTACAACCACTCCACTACCACTGCGCCACTTGCTTTTGTTTGTACATAACGTAAACAAGAATTATTATAAAATAAACAAGCGAATCAAAGAAATAATGCGCGTGAATTTTCAAACGGACGAGTGGGAGGCTGCCACGTTGGTTGTCTTCTTCCTTGGATCTGTTGGTAAAAGTTCCAGACTTTTACCTAAGGACATTTGGTCGTAGCTACAGCCTGTGTTCTCTTAAAATCCACCATGAGCAAGATAAATGACTTCTAATGCCATGGTTGGATTTGTCTGGACCTGCTGAATATCATGATGACCTTTTTATGGGCCAATTTTGCCTGCACATAAAACTCCTAATTCGAAGCTACAAACCTTAGCCATGGTGAAATTTTATACAAGCCATATAAATGCAATTAAACAATATAGAAAGCTTGCAAGTGTTCCATGGATCAAGAATATATGGTAAGTGCGTGCTACCAATTCCTAAATCATGCAAACCGAATTCAAGAAAAAAGCAATGTCGTGATGGACTTGCAGCGCGATATAGGGCTTGGGAACGCTTGTTCTTGATTGCTTTCGCTTGCCTACACTCCCAAGAATCGATTGGGATAGCTAGAAAGAATTGAGGATGCCTGGAAGTATGAATTCGTGTTTGCACTTTCTTGGTATTTTTCAAATTTGGTTCTGGTTCATACGCCTCCTTCTAACCTAGTTTTTGGTCTGCACACACTCCTTATGTATTGAGGAATGGATTAGGGTTGAAAGAATGATCACAATCTTCCTCCATCAATGATTTTGATTTTGATTTGATACACTTGAAAAACATTCCAAAAATAGTCCAAATCCAATCTTTTTGTCCACCTCATGCCTTTACACGAATTTGATTTGATGCTAGCTGGATATTAAGACCTGAAACAAGCACAAGATCTTTGAATTTCAATGTTTTGGATTTTATATGATTTGTTTTGATTTAAAATGATTTAATTCAAATAAAAATCAAAATAAATAATATAAATAAGATAATGACAAGTGGAAAAGGCTAGGGTTCATGGACCATGTTGCCAACTCAAAACAAGTGCAAAAGATTGGGCCCATTTGGCAAAAATTGCATTTTTAGGCAGAATTGACTTTTGACATTTTTTGCAAAAAAGTTCAACTTCACCAATGCATAACTTCATCAATTTTGTCTCTTTGAAAGTGTTATTTCACTTTTTAGAAAGCTTGAGATGTCCTCTAAGCAACCCTTTTGGTCTCATCTCAATTTGATATTCCATTCTTATGTATGAAGCTTTGACAAAAAAGTTGTTTTTGTTGACTTCTCAAAATGACCTATAATGTCTAAATTCATAACCTCTTGTGAGTGCATATTTTGAACTTTGGAGATGAATATGGATTGTAGATAATTGTATCCTTTTAAAAATGATCTTTGGATGGGTCATTTCTCATAAAGTATGAGAAAGTTATGCTTGATCAAAGTTGAGTTGACTTTTCCTACAAAACCCTAATTTAGCAACTTTTGATTCTTGATGAATTATGAGAAATCCTTGATGAATAATGATCAACCCTTGATAAAATGATGAAATATACTTAAAAATGAGGATGTTGACCAAAAATCTTGAAGTTTGACTATATGTAGGCCACAGTTGACTTTTGCCCTAGCACAATCGATTTTTGGGCTTTTGAACAACTGATTGAGCAAACTTCCTCTGCAAGGCTTGAAACTTGGCATGAATGATCTTGAGATCATGCTAGGACAATGGTGAGCATTTGGGATCCCTTGGACTCAAATATCTTGATGCAACATGAAACCCTAATTTGAGATAGACTGCCTCAAGAGGGAGCTTGTCTGGTCAACCCTTGGACTTCCTTGAGCAACTTGAGAATTTTTCTTGAAATGTATTGAGAAATATGGGAGGGCAAATTTAGGGGTACAAAACACCCAAGAACCATTGAGGTTGATAAAACATGTGATCAAAGGGACCATGAACCAAGGCCAAACAATCAACAAAGTAAAACAATATTAAAATAAAATTAAACAATTAATAAATGGATTTTAAATTGATTTTAAAATGAAAATAAAATGGAAAATATCAATGTCTAATCAAAACATCAAATAAAAATGAAATGAGATGATAGAAAAATCAGAAATAACCTATAATATTTTTAGAAAATAGTTTCATCATGTTTGGAAATCAGAAACTATTCTAAAAAAATTTAAATCAAGCAAAAAGATCAAAAAAGATGAACAAAAATATGGATCAAAGACCATTATTTAAAAATAAAATAAAATTACCATAGGTCAAAGACCATCATTGGATCATATAATAATTTTTTTAGAATTTTAAAAGCATGAAAACCATTTTTGAACTAATTAAAATAAAGCAAATATCAAGAAAACAATTAAAAATAGTGAAAATCGAAATAAAAAAAATATGGATCAGAAAGAAAAAGAAAAGGAAATTTTAGAAAATATTTTGGTATATTTTTGGAATTAAAATGAGAGATATATTTATTTTTGAAATTAAAAACAATTTAAAACAATTTAAAACAAAAAAAGAAAAAGAAATAAAAATCAGAAAAAACCTGAAGCGTCAGATCTACGCTCATTAATTAAGCTGGCAGATCTGAAGGCACTCAGGTGAGAATGCATGATGGGAACAAGTCAAAGCGCAGACACACAGGCGAGGAAAGTCAGACCTGTAAAATTAAAACAATTGGTGCACTCTCATTAGTTGAGGATGACATGTTGGTCATCTTCAACCTCCAGCCACTTGTAACTAGGGTAAATTCATGATTCACAAAGAGGAATCCATTTCTCATGGGATTGGTATCATTGGAAGTGTCTAAGGGAGACGATCTCAACCATATCCTCTAGAAAAATTTATTTAAACCACACAACTTATTCGATTTGGAAAAAACCAGAAGAAATTTCAAAAAGAATTTCAAAAATAGATGTATCAAATACATCAATTAATGAAAAATAATGATACTACGAGCATCAATGAGCTAAGAGCTACATTGTAGTAACAAATTTGAGTTGAATTAGAAGCGATTTCTACCTGAATGAAGTGTGCTTGAAACCTCTTGAAAACTGACTTGGTGAGCTTCAGTTATGGCACGATTCTTCTTATTCTTGAGCTGGTTAGCTTCATTGAATGTTGGCGAAGCTAACTTAATGTAGATTTTGAGTGAATAATGTGTGGAATCGAGAGAAAAAAATTTCAAGCTCAAGAGTTCATATGGGATCTTGGCAGAGTGGTTTTGGCTATCAAAAGCTTATGAAATAATGCAAATGATGTCTCTATTTATAGCTGAAGATGATGCAATGTTGAAGCGTGTAAATTGGATAGAAATGAGTGAAATCATGTAAAGGTCGAAAGCATGGAATGTGTGACTTGCAAACCATCAAAACTCACTCGTCTCTTGCGTTTTGAGTGCTAAACAACTTCTGGAAGGTCGTTAAACATGTTTAGAAGCAAAAATGTATGCTAAATTGAGCTTGTAAATGGAGTTTAAGTGATTTAAAAATCTGATCATGGCAAGAAACTCAATTTCAGGTGACCAACTTTAGATTCATGGGGCATCATGCATAGGTAGATTTATGACCACATTCCTCTTGTAACTGAAATATCTTCCCACAATTTTACAATGTGATAAAAATTATTTATTTGGTAACTTGGATCAAAAGTTATGATGCTTTGAAGTTGGCTGAAAATAAGCACTTCGTACTTAGAAAATTTCACGTCCATAAGGACTAAATATGAGCTATAATGTCTCCTTTAATTCAATAAACTTCCAAGCATTTTTAGGCCTTGCTCCTTGAATCAAACTTGTAGAAAACATCCTCAATATTATGGTAGAAAAAGAATGAACTTCAAATTATGAAAATTGAGCAAGTTTGATCCTTGAAACTTGGACAAAAGTCACTTGAAATTAGGTCAAATTCCACAAAGTGACCTCTAATGTATTCAAACATTTAATGATCCCCCAAGAATAATTGGCTCTTTTCATGTAAATAGAAGTTGTTGGGGGATGATGAGAAGAGTCCATAGCAGAAAGAATCACTTCAAAATTTTGAAAATTGAGAGTTATGCACTTATGACCATAGAATCAAGAACTTTCTAAATTAGGTCAAACAACATGAATCAACTTTGAATCTTTTGAACTTTCCTTGCAATCTAAGGCATGATGAAGCACATATGACCTTAGAATGATGTTATCTTGAAGCACACTTCATTATGAGGCTCATAAATTGATGAAACTTGTTGAAGAAGGCATGGGAATAAACACATAAACCTATGAAGTTTCTTGAAGAATCAAACCACAATATCTTGAGATAAACTTGACCATATGAAGTTGGGAGATGCTCAAGACATGGAACTTTGATGATATATGTATAGCTTTGAAGTTCAAGCCTTTGAGGTTCAATTATTGACCAATTGACTAAGGATTAATTCTAAAAACCCTATCTTAGGAGGTGATATAGGTGCACTTGGCTTAACATCTACAATGTACAAAACACAAGAGAGAAATGAAACAACTTTTTGAATTTTAGTTAGAGATTAGTAAACATAAAGCATGTATGTACAAGATATGCAATTAGGGTGCTTTGTGATCCCTCATAGACAAATTCCCTTATAGTATAATAACTACCCTTATTTAAGTGTCTTCTATCCGAAGATATGAAGGTTAAAATCTTCACCTCGACGTGATTGAAGATACTTAAATACAAAAACAAACCCAATTTTTGGTCCTAAGATACCATGCAATACTTATGATTATGAATGCTGAAAGAAAAGAAACATGCAGGGGAATATAAGACACCACTGAGGAAAAGGAAAACTCAAAATTTGTAAAAGAAGGCCCCTGCCAGGGGAACATGAGTTTAGCCAGGAAAATCAATCTCTGGGTGAACGACATAACTCGGGGAGAGAGTGTATTGTGGGGAAAACCAAAATCACAGATAAGATAACAAATCAGGACATGATTCCATTGAGGAAAAGCTCGAATCTTATGTTAGATTAAAACCAAAGAGGAGGAAACCCGAATCTATTGGGAACATCCCAAAAATATTGAAACAGGGGACTCAATTCAAATGGAACTAACCCAAGGATGAAGAAATGGGAATATAAACGCTATTGAGGACATAAGCCCAAATGGGTAGTATATGCCAAAATGGGGTGAATACCATCTATCGAAGATATGATAGTTTAACAATGATAAACACAAAAGGTGGATTGAATACCATCTATCAAAGATCTGATAGTTTAACAATGGTAGACAAACAAAGGAATAAAAATTAATACCATTTGTCAAAGATTTGATAGTTTGACAATGATAAACATAAAAGGTGGATTGAATACCATATATCAAAGATATGATAGTTTACCAATGATAAACAACCAAAGATATATAAGTGAATACCATTTATCAAAGATCTCATAGTTTAACAATGGTAAACATAAAATGTGAATTGAATACCATCTATCAAAGATATGATAGTTTAACAATGGTAGACAAACAAGGGAATAAAAGTGAATACAATTTATCAAAGATCTGATAGTTTAACAATGATAAACACAAAAGGTGGATTGAATACCATCTATCAAAGATATGATAGTTTAACCATGATAAACAACCAAAGATATAGAAGTGAATACCATTTATCAAAGATCAGATAGTTTAACAATGGTAAATGTGATACGGTGGGAGAACTGACTTGAGGTTTTGCATTTGTATTCGCACTTGTTCGGTTTAGCCAGAGTCGCCACCGACTTTTTATTTATCCTAGGGAAAGGTCAAAAAGCACAGGAAAGACCTTTGAGATGTTTTCGTGGGTTCGGGGGGTAGATTATGAAAAGGGAAGGTGCTAGCACCCTTTTCATCCATGGTTATCCATGGGCTCTTAGTTACTTGTTTTAGATCACTTGCCTTTGCTTTTCAATTGTTTGAAATGGTGCTTTGTGTGTGTGGTTTTGAAAATGTTTTGAAAAAAGATTCCTTGTCTAGGCAACCATTGTAACAATTCTTTACTCGAATGTTTTACAAAGGTGTTTGTCTTTTTGAAAAGATGTTTCAATGTTTTTTGAAAGTTTGTTTTGAAGTTGTGTGGTGGAGTGTGTTTGAAAATAGGCAAGGATGTTTTGCAAGTTTGATCAAGTAACTAAGAGTTGTCTACCCTATTTTACTCAAAGATTTTTCTTATGCTTTTTAACCCTTTTAACAGTGTTGTTTCACCATTGTATTTGGTGAACAACCTTGTGTTAGGATGTCAACGGGACGGGCGCGTGGGTCATCGTATACAATCATTGAAGGCAACTTATAAGACGCTCTAGCAATTTTGTAAGGGACGAGATCGTTTTATCAAAGGCAACATCGAGGGTCATCGAGGGACTGACGATCTTTGTCTATCGAAGGGACATTTGCTAGAGTGTCTCACATTCGAGGGACATGATTGCATTCTTCTGAGGTAACAAGCGAGGTTACCCTAGAGGTGCAAGTGTGAATTGTGTATTGATTTTCATGCATTTGTCTTGTATTAGGTTATCTAGCGGTTGATTTTGAATCTTCGCATACAAACCCTAATTACTATACAGTATATGGAAAGCGATAAATTGCGGGAATTTAAAGTCTAAGCTATTACAAATAAGTATCCGGGGATGGGGGTACAAATGTTTACAAATGGGGATGAGTCTTATCAGGATAGTAGTATCCAAACATTATTTACAACCAAATTGAATCGTCGCATTCTCAATGTAAAAATATAATCAAGGTATAAGAATAAAAGATAAACAAAAGTATTGTGCCATGCATATGATTATTTACAAATGAGTAAAAATTGTAACCTAAAAAGATTATCATCATTTTTTTGTATTTTTTTGTTAATTATATAAACAAGGTTTTAATTAAAAAGTTTTAACACAAGAAAATTATTTAACTTAATAAACTCTATTTTTATGTATTTTTAATTGTACTAAATAAAAAAAATATTTAAGAAAATTTTGTACAAAAAAACTTAATGTATTATTTTTTATTTAATAAAATAGGTTATATAAAAAAGGAAATAAGGTGATAAAAAAAAGGTTGATTTGTATAAAGAAATTAAATAAACAAAAGAAATGAAATGGGCTTTAGGGGATTATGCTTGGCCCAAAACGAAATTGAAGGATGACAAGAGGGGTGGTGTAGCGCCAGAAATACGTTGGGCTTAGTGGTTTTTGTGAGGGCAGGCCCAAATGCTTGTGACAAAGTTTTTTGTTAGGGTTTGAATTGGTTTATCTCAGAATTAGGTTTACAGAGTTTTGAACGGCGCCGCTTCTCTCCTTTCTTCTTCGTCTTCATCTTTCTCGACCATGGCTTCTGATGCTTCATCCATGCCTCAGGCTACCAGGCGCCACCTCCACTTCCCTCTCTCCATGGTCGTTCAGGCAGTTATAAAGAAAAGGTAACGATTTTCCTTCTTCATGCATTTTTTAGGGTTTTCGGATTTTAGTCTTGCATGTTTATCTTTTTCATGTTTTAACCATGGATGTTCGTGTTGGTGTGAGGTGTGAAGCAGAAAAAGGAAGGGAAAAAAACTACTACCTTGCTGATCTCGTTCTTGGAGAGGCGATGGAGAGGGAGTTTGGGATGGAGGCGCTCTAGGGTGGCCAAGGCGGAGAGAGCGTGGCAATGATGCTGGCTTCCTGGTACTTGTATCTTTTAGCTTTTGTTTTGTGATGAAAGTGTCTCTGAAAACCCTAGGATACTTCACTTCTGCATCTTCTTTTCTTCTTCTGATTGCTTGCCTTGTTGTCGTTCTGATTAGGCTATGTTGATGAACTTTAAATCTCTCTTTGGCTTGATTTGTGTTTCAATTATGATTTTAAATCTGAGATGCTTGGATTTGTTTAGCCTATGATGAACATGTTCTGAGGCGTTTTGTTGGTGTTTTGATTTTGAAATGGTTTGGATTGAAGGCAGGTTGAATGCTTTAGCAGGCTTATGCTTTTGTTGTTCACAAGTTTGAATCAGGCTTGAGGCAGTTTGAAGCAGGCTTGAGGCAGGCTTGTTGAGTTTGAACACAGGTTTTCTGGTTCAGGCTTATTTTTTGTAAGTTTTTCAACTGGTATAGGCTTCAATGTTTTATGCAGGTTCTGTTTTTTTTGTTTACAGTTTGTTTGGATATTTTATGAAGGCAGGCTTATGTTTTGCTTGCTTGAGGTAGTTTGGAGCAGGATTGAAAATGAACAAGCTTTTAGGCTTCTTGTTCAAGCAGGCTGGGGTTTGTGTTTTATGTAGGCTACTGAGGCTTGTGTTTTATGCAGGCTACTGAGGCTTGTGTTTACAGTTTTTGTGATTTCCTATGTTTTTTCTTTGTGTTCCTGCCCCTGTGTTCTGAACTGAACTATTTGTTATATATTTCTATATTCTAAGCCTGCCAAACTGTAAGAGCCCTACTTCTCTCTCTTTCTCTCTCTTCAGAAAGCATATCTTTGCTTAGAATATCTTTCTTTTCTGAAAAGGTTTTGGCCTGGAAAATGATGAATAAAAATGCTTGCTTGCAACTTTAGCTTTCCTCTGCATTCTGTACTTTCTTCCTTTCTTTAATGACAGTTTGATAGCTTTTGATATCTTTTGGTATCTTTTGGTATCTTCTTTGACAGCTTTTGACAGTTTTGAACTCTTCTTGACAGTTTTTGACAACTTAGTTTGGTTGACAGTTTTGTTTGCCTTTGTGCATTGTGCAACTTGTTTGTTCAGTTTGCAATTTGGTTTGCCTCTTTGGTTGACAGTTTGAATTTATGCAGCTTTGTATTTAATTAATTTATATGCTTGAAATTTTTTTTTCTTTCCTCTTTGTGAACCAAGAAGAGAGTCTTCTTGTGATTTGCAAAGAGGATGAGAAAAATATGAAGAAAATCAAAACAATCTGATTCCGGCCAACAACCTTTAATGATGAACTTTTAATTATCTGTCTGAGAATGCATTTTTAATCCATACTGTATTGACTTCTCTTTTTCTAGTTTTGCAGGTGAATATTAATTGGGGCAAGGGAAGCAGCAGTAGAAGATGAAGACTTCAAGCAACTTAGGATATAGATTTAATTTATTTTTAATCATTGTAATAAACGTCATTGTAACACTGTAAATAAATTTACTGTATCAAATAAACATTCGTAACAACAATTGAAAATGAATAAAAATCTTTTTTGTCAGATATCTCTTTTAATTATTCTGCACTTGTTTATTTAATTACTTAAATTTCTTGAATTATAATAATTGGAAGTTATCCCAATAATTTTAACTTAGAAATTATAAATAATCAACAAACATCCGGCGTTCCAAATAACCAAAAGCATTGCACAGTTAAACAAACAAACATCCATACGCCTTTTACCTTACTGATTAAACCAACACTTCAGTCTTTCAATCAGAAGCCTCAGCTTCTATCCCAGATGTTTAGACTTTAGGAAACAAATAGGAATCTTGATCAAGCGTCAAAACCATGTGACAGTCAAATAAAATGTTGTGGATTCAATTCCTTCCGAGAATGCGTGCGCAAACCCTAATGTTGGATTTACTGTCAAAGAAACGTCCGCCTGATCAAACCCTGAGCCAAACTCAACCAAATCACTAAAAACCCTAATAATCTGCTTGGACTGATTCAAAAGTTAATGGAAACCCTAATTTTGTTTGACTAATAAGAAAAGTCTGTTTGACCGATTCTTGAGCCAATCTGAAAAATCAGGAAAAGCCCGAAGCTGTGATTTCTTGTGAAAAAGAGAGAGGGAATATTTTGGGGTACAACAATTGCCCCTGTTCAATCTTCTTGAACCTGAAGTGTTAGATTGGAAGGTTTGCCTTTCGCGACTCGAGGGTAAAAGGAGATTGGACACTAGAGTGCCCGAAAAATTTGCACTCGTCAAAGCGTAGTTTGAGGGAACGGGCTTAAAGATGCCATTTGGAGATGGGCTTAAAGATGCCATCTGGAGATGTGACAGAATCTTGTCGGGGGATGGGTTTAGAGATTCCATCTGGAATGTATGTTGTAGGTGAAAGAAATGAGTGTCAGAAAGGTGTCCATGTTTCGGAACGTCTCTGAGCTGGGGGTCTAAATAAGCAATAGATTGACATCCGTATCTGGAAGCATCCGTAAACTGTTTTCAAAAGTTGAATCTGAACAAGTGATAGATTAACATCCGTATCTGGAGAATCCGTGAACTGTTTTCAGAAGTCTTGAAGTTGAATAAGCAATAGGTTAACATCTGTGTCTGGAGAACCCGTGAACTGTTTTCAGAAGTCTTGAAATTGAAAAGGAACCGGTGTAGGGTTGCCTAATGATGAGTCTGTGTAAAACTGCATCTGGAATTTGAGATCTGTATGAGTAGCAGAATGACTTCCGTGTCTGGAGCATATCTGAAACTGTATCTGAGTAATTGTTAATGATAGCCTTTTATTCTTATCCTGAAAAGGATAAAATGTTAGCTAAACACAAAGTTATGTTGCATGATATGTATGAGGCAATGAAATGTACTTCATCAATGTTTATGATATGAATGTAATGGATGCGCATGTAAGCTGATGAGTTGTCTTGCTGAGGATAGATGAATCCTGGATAGCTGGAGATAATAGAATCTTGACTGCTGCCGGGGAAAGTGAATCCTTGACTGCTGCAGGGGATTGCAAGAATCTTTTGATTGCTGCAGGTATTGATCTGGAACTTGAAAAGGTTGGTCGGTGAGATAGTTGTCCTGGCTGGTTTCAGGTGTTAATCTCTGACCTGAGAAAGAAAGATAGTTCTCCTGGCTTATTACATGTATTGATCTTCAATCCCTCGTCCACATATGGTTTTCCTGGCTTGTTACAGGTATTGATCTGGAAATTGAAAAGGCTGGTCGGTGAGATAGTTGTCCTGGCTGGTTTCAGGTATTAATCTCTGACCTGAGAAAGAAAGATAGTTCTCCTGGCTTGTTACAGGTATTGATCTTCAATCCCTCATCCACATATGGTTTTCCTGGCTTGCTACAGGTATTGATCTGGAACTTGAAAAGGTTGGTCGATGAGATAGTTGTCCTGGCTGGTTTCAGGTATTAATCTCTGACCTGAGAAAGAAAGATAGTTTTCCTGGCTTGTTACAGGTATTGATCTTCAATCTCTACAGGTATTGTGATGTCGGGAATGGGCTTACAAATGCCATTTGGAGATATGATGAATAGTTGTTGGAGATGGGCTTAAAGATGCCATCCAAGAATTGTTGTTGAATTGTAATTTGGTAAGTTTAAAGATGGAACCTGTGTAGGGTTTTCTGATGATGAGTTCGTGTAAAACTGCATCTGAAGAAGGAACCGGTGTAGGGTTGCCTGATGATGAGTCCGTGTAAAACTGCATCTGGATTTCAGAAGGAACCGATGTAGGGTTGCCTGATGATGAGTCCCTGTAAAACTGCATCTGGATTTGAGAAGGAACCGGTGTAGGGTTTCCTGATGATGAGTCCGTGTAAAACTACATCTGAAGTTGAGAAGGAACCGGTGTAGGGTTGCCTGATGATGAGTCCATGTAAAACTGCATCTGGATTTGAGAAGGAACCGGTGTAGGGTTGCCTGATGATGAGTCCGTGTAAAACTGCATCTTGAGAAGAGAAGGAACCGGTGTAGGGTTGCTTCATGATGAGTCCGTGTAAAACTACATCTGAATTTGAGAAGGAACCGGCACAGGGTTGCTTCATGATGAGTCTGTGTAAAACTGCACCTGAATTTGAGAAGGAACCGGTGTAGGGTTGCTTCATGATGAGTCCGTGTAAAACTACATCTTGGAAAGAGAAGGAACCGGTGTAGGGTTGCTTCATGATGAGTCCGTGTAAAACTACATCTGAATTTGAGAAGGAACAGATGTAGGGTTACTTCATGATGAGTCTGTGTAAAACTTCATCTGGAATTTAAAAAAGCTGTTGTCGACCTTTTGCTGAAAAAGGTAAATTGTTAGTTGAAACACAAAGTTATGTTGCATGAAATGTATGATGCAATGAATTGCGTTTCGTCAATGTTTATGATATATGAATGTAATGGATGTACATGTAAGCTGAGTAGCTGTCTTGCTGAGGAAGACGAATGCTGGATAATGCAATCTTTGACTGTTATCGGGGAAAGTAAATCCTTGACTGCTGTTGGGGATTGAAAATCCTTTGATCGTTGCAAATGAGAAGTCCTGGGACCGTTGTTGGGGAATCAGAAGTTTGGGTTGTATGCCAATCTACTAGGGATTCCTGTTTTGAGGAGATCTTCACTGGGGAATATCTGAATATCCTGTGATGGATTGAGAATGAGAGTCTTCATTCTGCTCGGGGAATATTGAAAACTTTGTGGGGAGAATGTTTATTCTGCTTGGGAAAAGAGTTTAGGGGTCTTAGTCGTCCGTTGCTCTACTGGGGAGTCGAAGTTGAACTGATATCTGACCGGGTCCAGATTTTGCAGTGACTTGCTGGGGATTGTAGAGTAGTCTACTGGAGAAGAGGAGTTGTGGTCCTTTGATTTGTAGTAGTCGGAGAGGCAAACTCAGACTGGGGAATCATCCTATGAGAAGAGTTTTAGGGAGATTTGTCATTGCCCCTAGTAGCAAGTGCTTGCGGCACTGCCTGGAAATGTTTGATTGTATGTAACCCTTTGTCGAGATTGACGTTCAATGCCCCAAGTGTCGGAGATGGAGACTTGCCCCCTGTTATCCTGCAATTGAGTGATTTCTTGACATTTTGACCAGGCTGCCCCAGTTTTTTTTGAAAGATTTGTTGAAATCCTGACTGGACTGCCACAGGTGTGCTGGATAGAGACATGTCAAGTCCCCTTGTTGATAGGAGATTTGTCAATGGAAGTGTCATCCTTTTGAAGTGATTTTATTCACTGAGAGAGCTTTCGTTCATCGGATATTCATTGTGTGAATTTCTACGCTGTCAAACAAATAGCCAAATGAAAACAGTGATATTCAAGTAATGCAAAGTTTATGTTTGTCTCAAAGTTTTGAAAAATGCACTTTTTAGCAGAAAACTTTTTATAATACAAATTCAACACAAGATTTTAGGGCCAAGCCTTACAGGAGTCAGGATACCTTTTGTAACAGTATGCTTTCGAACTAACCCATGCTTCAATTAGGACTTTTGAAGGGTTGTAAAGTGGCTTGGTTCACGGTTTAAGAAACAAAGGATAAAGGCTCAAAGTATATTTGTACCCACCCGCTCTTCATGATGTTCTTCAATCCTAAACTCAGTTAATTGTGCGTTTGAACTCTGTTCGAGTTTGGAACGATGTTTTGGTGATGGTTCACACAAGTTGAATTTGTTGGAAGACAGTCATCATCATTTTTTTTGCAACATTTTTCATGTTGTTGAGGATTTGTAATGACCTCGTTCTTTTGATTTATTATCCCTAACTTTTGCCTGACTGTTCCTGTTTTCGAGATCACAGTCAGCGGGATGCCCTGGCTTTCTTAAGCCTCCTTTATAGGTTTTGGCCCAGTGGGATTTTCTCTTTTGAGAGATTGACTGCCTATGAGATAAGGAACCATCACTGTCTTTTTTATTCCAAAGGAATGCTTTTGATATCATTCGTTGTATTACGAACTGAGAGTTTGCGACTTCAATGCGCATCTTTTTTTTTTGAATTAACTGAGAGACTACCCTGCCCCAGGTTTAATCAAAGGTTTCAATTTGTTTAGAACAGAAAACTCCTACTTCTTTGGCTCGAAGGGGTTGACTAGGGATTATCTTCCTTATAACTCCAGTGTTTAGGATTTGAAAGAAATGCCTGTACATCGTCTGCAAGGTCTGTTCAAAAGCATACTGTATGAGATTATGGCATTGTTTCGTCATCCTCCCTCTAAAGGCTTGTAACTTTTAGCAAGAGTTAAATGTCATAAAGAAAGCATAAGAATAGTGAAAATGAATGGATGAATTCAAGACAAACATATGCAATGCATTAATGAAACAAAGTTTGACATTAATAGATAATTGTTTGAATAACAAAAGAGATTACAACTTGAAAATTCAAATGGAACAAAGACACTCTCAATGATTTTCCAAAGGAGCATTGATTATGCTGGAGTCTCTGGAGGACCAAACTCAATCTCCTTGTCATCAATCAACTTCTGAATCTTGTACTTCAACGCCCAACAATCGTTAGTATCATGCCCCAGACTGTCAGAATGATAAGCACATGTGGCCTTAGGATTGTAGTTAGGAGAAGAAATCTTGGGGTTTGGATGAGGTCCTATCAATGCGATCAAATTCATCCTCAACAAGTGTTGTAGCGCTTGAGACAACGGCATGTTGATGTTGGTGAACTGTCTTTTAGGCTCGTCTGGCCTTCGTTGATTTCCTTTTTGCTGTTGTCGGTGTGACGTAGAACCAAAGACTAGGACTGCCCCTACGTGTCGGTGACTTTTTTGACTGTTCACAGCATTGGACTCTTTCCTCCCATTGTGGGGGATTTTCTGTGCATCAGAGGGTGTAGCTCCTTGGATCTTTCCACTTTTGATGCCAGCTTCGACCCTTTCGCCGGTCAGTATTAGCTCGGTGAACCCGGCTTAGGATCTTCCAATTAAGTGATTGAAGAGAGGCCCTGTCAAGGTTCCCATGAAGATGTCAATCAGCTCTCTGTCAGTTAAAGGGGGTTGCACCCTACCAGACAGATCTCTCCACTTTTGAGCGTATCCTTTGAAGTTCTCGTCGGGACCCATGGTCATGTTATGCAATTGCACACGAGTTGGTGCAAGATCAGCATTGTACTGATACTGTTTGTAAAAAGCAGCAGCTAAGTCCTCCCAGGTGTGGATGCGAGAACTCTCCAATTGATAAAACCACTCGAGTTGAGTCCCTACCAGGCTTTCTTGGAAGAAATGGATCCAAAGCTTTGGATCAGTTGTGTATGGTTGAATCTTGCGGGCATAAGACTTCAGGTGCATCTTAGGGCAAGAAACTCCATCGTACATGGCAAAGGTAGAGACCTTAAACTTTGGCGGGATGACCAATCCAGAAACTAAACCCATGTCTCCTAAATCCAAGCCAGGTATTTGTTGAATCTCCATAGCATTGAGGCGATCCTCCAACTGTTTGTACTTGTCATCGGCGGGAGGATATTGTTCCTCGGAGTAGTCAGCTTCAACACCATTGATCTCCAAATTGTGGTCTTCTTCAAGACTGACCCCTATGCTGGGTGGAGTTGAAAGGTCTAGGGTTTTAGGTCTTCTTCTCAAGATGCCCGTTGCCTTCTTGGACTTCTTCTTCTTGTCTTTAAGAAGGATAGCTTTTAGATCCTCTTGCCCTTTACCCATAGCCAGAAGCATTTGTTGGAATTGAGCATTTTGATCTTGGAGATCTTTCACCGTTTGTTCCATGTCCATCTTACTGAAATAAACAGTAGGAAGATAAGGAGACCTGTAGGAGAAACCTGTTATGATGCAATGCATGATATGTGGATGCAATGTTTTCAAGAATCTCTCGGGGTAAACACAAGAAAATGTTAGAGGTTGAACTTTGATCAACATCTTTGATTGGAGAACCTTGTATCGGTGGATGTCTTTCCACGAGAATCAAGCTCACCATGTCAAGTGGGTCATAGCCCCTGATTCAAGTTGTTGCACTTGATCTTTGATGGCATTTGTTTAGAGGAAAACCCTCTTGCCGTCTGGTTCAACGTGACCCTGCATCAAAAGACCCTCGAGATCCTTGAAATGGTTATTGAAAATGCTATGGTATGATGTTATGATGTTATGATGTTATGATGTTATGTACATGTATGCAAAAGTAAGTAAGTGTATATACAGGTAATCATATTCATACCAAGCAAACAAGTCCTTAGGTTTAGGCTTGCATGGGGTTCGTAGGTAAGTACCCTCTTGAAGTTAGTTGGCTCATCCTGTTCTAAAATAGAAACCAGGTTCTAAGGAGCTCAATATCATTGAATTGTTTTCTATGTTCATTGTTTTGATTTAGCCACTTTACTGGCGACCAAAATATTCCAAGAAAACAATTCTCAATGAGTGTAGTATCGAGTATCTACCAACTTCGGACTGCACCAAAGTCGGTCATCTCACTACCCCTAAAAAGGCCAAGATGGTCAAGTAAGGTTCTAAGAGTTCGTTAGTGCTTCATGACATCACTCAGCGGCCCCGTATTCTCCTTGACTACTCAAGGGCTACCGGTACTCACAAATATGTCAGACTAACATAGCTACTGCTTCAACCATGTCGGTATACCCCGCACATTTCCCTCGCAGTTTATTGCTATTTACCTAAAAAGGTGCCCCCAAATCCGGGTGTAGGATTTACAACAAACCCAAACAAAGAACCCAAAAAGTAAAGCAATCAAAGCAAGCATGTAAAGGTGATCTAAAACCCTAAGGTAACCCCACTTTTAGAAATATCCCCAGCAGAGTCGCCAGTTCTGTGATACGGTGGGAGAACTGACTTGAGGTTTTGCGTTTGTATTCGCACTTGTTCGGTTTAGCAAGAGTCGCCACCGACTTTTTATTTATCCTAAGGAAAGGTCAAAAAGCACAGGAAAGACCTTTGAGATGTTTTCGTGGGTTCGGGGGGTAGATTATGAAAAAGGAAGGTGCTAGCACCCTTTTGATCCATGGTTATCCATGGGCTCTTAGTTACTTGTTTTAGATCACTTGCCTTTGCTTTTCAATTGTTTGAAATGGTGCTTTGTGTGTGTGGTTTTGAAAATGTTTTGAAAAAATATGCCTTGTCTAGGCAACCATTGTAACAATTCTTTACTCGAATGTTTTACAAAGGTGTTTGTCTTTTTGAAAAGATGTTTCAATGTTTTTTGAAAGTTTGTTTTGAAGTTGTGTGGTGGAGTGTGTTTGAAAATAGGCAAGGATGTTTTGCAAGTTTGATCAAGTAACTAAGAGTTGTCTACCCTATTTTACTCAAAGATTTTTCTTATGCTTTTTAACCCTTTTAACAGTGTTGTTTCACCATTGTATTTGGTGAACAACCTTGTGTTAGGATGTCAACGGGACAGGCGCGTGGGTCATCGTATACAATCATTGAAGGCAACTTGTGAGACGCTCTAGCAATTTTGTAAGGGACGAGATCGTTTTATCGAAGGCAACATCGAGGGTCATCGAGGGACTGACGATCTTTGTCTATCGAAGGGACATTTGCTAGAGTGTCTCACATTCGAGGGACATGATTGCATTCTTCTGAGGCAACAAGCGAGGTTACCCTAGAGGTGCAAGTGTGAATTATGTATTGATTTTCATGCATTTGTCTTGTATTAGGTTATCTAGCGGTTGATTTTGAATCTTCGCATACAAACCCTAATTACTATACAGTATATGGAAAGCGATAAATTGCGGGAATTTAAAGTCTAAGCTATTACAAATAAGTATCCGGGGATGGGGGTACAAATGTTTACAAATGGGGATGAGTCTTATCAGGATAGTAGTGTCCAAACATTATTTACAACCAAATTGAATCGTTGCATTCTCAATGTAAAAATATAATCATGGTATAAGAATAAAAGATAAACAAAAGTATTGTGCCATGCATATGATTATTTACAAATGAGTAAAAATTGTAACCTAAAAAGATTATCATCATTTTTTTTGTATTTTTTTATTAATTATATAAACAAGGTTTTAATTAAAAAGTTTTAACACAAGAAAATTATTTAACTTAATAAACTCTATTTTTATGTATTTTTAATTGTACTAAATAAAAAAAAATATTTAAGAAAATTTTGTACAAAAAAAGTTAATGTATTATTTTTTATTTAATAAAATAGGTAATATAAAAAAGGAAATAAGGTGATAAAAAAAAGGTTGATTTGTATAAAGAAATTAAATAAACAAAAGAAATGAAATGGGCTTTAGGGGATTATGCTTGGCCCAAAACGAAATTGAAGGAGGACAAGAGGTGTTGGGCTTAGTGGTTTTTGTGAGGGCAGGCCCAAATGCTTGTGACAAAGTTTTTTGTTAGGGTTTGAATTGGTTTATCTCAGAATTAGGTTTACAGAGTTTTGAACGGCGCCGCTTCTCTCCTTTCTTCTTCGTCTTCATCTTTCTCGACCATGGCTTCTGATGCTTCATCCATGCCCAGGCTACCAGGCGCCACCTCCACTTCCCTCTCTCCATGGTCGTTCAGGAAGTGATAAAGAAAAGGTAACGATTTTCCTTCTTCATGCGTTTTTTAGGGTTTTCGGATTTTAGTCTTGCATGTTTATCTTTTTCATGTTTTAACCATGGATGTTCGTGTTGGTGTGAGGTGTGAAGCAGAAAAAGGAAGGGAAAAAAATACTACCTTGCTGATCTCGTTCTTGGAGAGGCGATGGAGAGGGAGTTTGGGATGGAGGCGCTCTAGGGTGGCCAAGGCGGAGAGAGCGTGGCAATGATGCTGGCTTCCTGGTACTTGTATCTTTTAGCTTTTGTTTTGTGATGAAAGTGTCTCTGAAAACCCTAGGATACTTCACTTCTGCATCTTCTTTTCTTCTTCTTCTGATTGCTTGCCTTGTTGTCATTCTGATTAGGCTATGTTGATGAACTTTAAATCTCTCTTTGGCTTGATTTGTGTTTCAATGATGATTTTAAATCTGAGATGCTTGGATTTGTTTAGCCTATGATGAACATGTTCTGAGGCGTTTTGTTGGTGTTTTAATTTTGAAATGGTTTGGATTGAAGGCAGGTTGAATGCTTTAGCAGGCTTATGCTTTTTTTGTTCACAAGTTTGAATCAGGCTTGAGGTAGTTTGAAGCAGGCTTGAGGAAGGCTTGTTGAGTTTGAACACAGGTTTTCTGGTTCAGGCTTGTTTTTTGTAAGTTTTTCAACTGGTATAGTCTTCAATGTTTTATGCAGGTTCTGTTTTTTTTGTTTACAGTTTGTTTGGATATTTTATGAAGGCAGGCTTATGTTTTGCTTGCTTGAGGTAGTTTGGAGCAGGCTTGAAAATGAACAAGCTTTTAGGCTTCTTGTTCAAGCAGGCCGGGGTTTGTGTTTTATGCAGGCTACTGAGGCTTGTGTTTTATGCAGGCTACTGAGGCTTGTGTTTACAGTTTTTGTGATTTCCTCTGTTTTTTCTTTGTGTTCCTGCCCCTGTGTTCTGAACTGAACTCTTTGTTATATATTTCTATATTCTAAGCCTGCCAAACTGTAAGAGCCCTACTTCTCTCTCTTTCTCTCTCTTCAGAAAGCATATCTTTGCTTAGAATATCTTTCTTTTCTGAAAAGGTTTTGGCCTGGAAAATGATGAATAAAAATGCTTGCTTGCAACTTTAGCTTTCCTCTGCATTCTGTACTTTCTTCCTTTCTTTAATAATAGTTTGATAGCTTTTGATATCTTTTGGTATCTTTTGGTATCTTCTTTGACAGCTTTTGACAGTTTTGAACTCTTCTTGACAGTTTTTGACAACTTAGTTTGGTTGACAGTTTTGTTTGCCTTTGTGCATTGTGCAACTTGTTTGTTCAGTTTGCAATTTGGTTTGCCTCTTTGGTTGACAGTTTGAATTTATGCAGCTTTGTATTTAATTAATTCATATGCTTGCAAACAATTTTTCTTTCCTCTTTGTGAACCAAGAAGAGAGTCTTCTTGTGATTTGCAAAGAGGATGAGAAAAATATGATGAAAATCAAAACAATTTGATTCTGGCCAACAACCTTTAATGATGAAATTTTAATTATCTGTCTGAGAATGCCTTTTTAATCCATACTGTATTGACTTCTCTTTTTCTGGCTTTGCAGGTGAATATTAATTGGGGCAAGGGAAGCAGCAGTAGAAGATGAAGACTTCAAGCAACTTAGGATATAGATTTAATTTATTTTTTATCATTGTAATAAACGTCATTGTAACACTGTAAATAAATTTACTGTATCAAATAAACATTTGTAACAACAATTGAAAATGAATAAAAATCTTTTTTGTCAGATATCTCTTTTAATTCTTCTGCACTTGTTTATTTAATTACTTAAATTTCTTGAATTATAATAATTGGAAGTTATCCCAATAATTTTAACTTAGAAATTATAAATAATCAACAAACGTCCGGCGTTCCAAATAACCAGAAGCATTGCACAGTTAAACAAACAAACGTCCATACGCCTTTTACCTTATTGATTAAACCAACACTTCAGTCTTTCAATCAGAAGCCTCAGCTTCTATCCCATATGTTCATACTTTGAGAAACAAATAGGAATCTTGAACAAGCGTCAAAACCATGTGACAGTCAAATAAAATGTTGTGGATTCAATTCCTTCTGAGAATGCGTGCGCAAACCCTAATGTTGGATTTACTGTCAAAGAAACGTCCGCCTGATCAAACCCTGAGCCAAACTCAACCAAATCACTAAAAACCCTAATAATCTGCTTGGACTGATTCAAAAGTTAATGGAAACCCTAATTTTGTTTGACTGATAAGAAAAGTCTGTTTGACCGATTCTTGAGCCAATCTGAAAAATCAGGAAAAGCCCGAAGCTGTGATTTCTTGTGAAAAAGAGAGAGGGCAAATTTTGGGGTACAACAGTTTCCCCTGTTCAATCTTCTTGAACCTGAAGTGTTAGATTGGCAGGTTTGCCTTTCTCGACTCGAGGGTAAAAGGAGATTGGACACTAGAGTGCCCGAAAAATTTGCACTCGTCAAAGCGTAGTTTGAGGGAACGGGCTTAAAGATGCCATTTGGAGATGGGCTTAAAGATGCCATCTGGAGATGTGACAGAATCTTGTCGGGGGATGGGCTTAGAGATGCCATCTGGAATGTATGTTGTAGGTGAAAGAAATGAGTGTCAGAAAGGTGTCCATGTTTCGGAACTCTCTGAGCTAGGGGTCTAAATAAGCAATAGATTGACATCCGTATCTGGAAGCATCCGTAAACTGTTTTCAAAAGTTGAATCTGAACAAGTGATAGATTAACATCCGTATCTGGAGAATCTGTGAACTGTTTTCAGAAGTCTTGAAGTTGAATAAGTAATAGGTTAACATCCGTGTCTGGAGAACCCGTGAACTATTTTCAGAAGTCTTGAAATTGAAAAGGAACCGGTGTAGGGTTGCCTAATGATGAGTCCGTGTAAAACTGCATCTGGAATTTGAGATCTGTATGAGTAGCAGAATAACTTCCGTGTCTGGAGCGTATCTGAAACTGTATCTGAGTAATTGTTAATGATAGCCTTTTATTCTTATCCTGAAAAGGATAAAATGTTAGCTAAACACAAAGTTATGTTGCATGATATGTATGAGGCAATGAATTGTACTTCATCAATGTTTATGATATAAATGTAATGGATGTGCATGTAAGCTGATGAGCTGTCTTGCTGAGGATAGATGAATCCTGGATAGCCGGAGATAATAGAATCTTGACTGCTGCCGGGGAAAGTGAATCCTTGACTGCTGCAGGGGATTGCAAGAATCTTTTGATTGCTGCAGGTATTGATCTGGAACTTGAAAAGGTTGGTCGGTGAGATAGTTGTCCTGGCTGGTTTCAGGTGTTAATCTCTGACCTGAGAAAGAAAGATAGTTCTCCTGGCTTGTTACAGGTATTGATCTTCAATCCCCCGTCCACATATGGTTTTCCTGGCTTGCTACAGGTATTGATCTGGAACTTGAAAAGGTTGGTCGGTGAGATAGTTGTCCTGGCTGGTTTCAGGTATTAATCTCTGACCTGAGAAAGAAAGATAGTTCTCCTTGCTTGTTACAGGTATTGATCTTCAATCCCTCATCCACAGATGGTTTTCCTGGCTTGCTGCAGGTATTGATCTGGAACTTGAAAAGGTTGGTCGATGAGATAGTTGTCCTGGCTGGTTTCAGGTATTAATCTCTGGCCTGAGAAAGAAAGATAGTTTTCCTAGATTGTTACAGGTATTGATCTTCAATCTCTACAGGTACTATGATGTCGGGAATGGGCTTACAAATGCCATTTGGAGATATGATGGATAGTTGTTGGAGATGGGCTTAAAGATGCCATCCAAGAATTGCTGTTGAATTGTAATTTGGTAAGTTGAAAGAAGGAACCTGTGTAGGGTTTTCTGATGATGAGTTCATGTAAAACTGCATCTGAAGAAGGAACCGGTGTAGGGTTTCCTGATGATGAGTCAGTGTAAAACTGCATCTGGATTTGAGAAGGAACCGGTGTAGGGTTGCCTGATGATGAGTCCGTGTAAAACTGCATCTGGATTTGAGAAGGAACCGGTGTAGGGTTTCCTGATGATGAGTCCGTGTAAAACGGCATCTGAAGTTGAGAAGGAACCGGTGTAGGGTTGCCTGATGATGAGTCTGTGTAAAACTGCATCTGGATTTGAGAAGGAACCGGTGTAGGGTTGCCTGATGATGAGTCCGTGTAAAACTGCATCTTGAGAAGAGAAGGAACCGGTGTAGGGTTGCTTCATGATGAGTCCGTGTAAAACTACATCTGAATTTGAGAAGGAACCGGCGTAGGGTTGCTTCATGATGAGTCTGTGTAAAACTGCACCTGAATTTGAGAAGGAACCGGTGTAGGGTTGCTTCATGATGAGTCCGTGTAAAACTACATCTTGGAAAGAGAAGAAACCGGTGTAGGGTTGCTTCATGATGAGTCCGTGTAAAACTACATCTGAATTTGAGAAGGAACCGGTGTAGGGTTGCTTCACGATGAGTCCGTGTAAAACTTCATTTGGAATTTAAAAAAGTTATTGTCGACCTTTTGCTGAAAAAGGTAAATTGTTAGTTGATACACAAAGTTATGTTGCATGAAAAGTACGATGCAATGAATTGCGTTTCGCCAATGTTTATGATATATGAATGTAATGGATGTGCATGTAAGCTGAGTAGTTGTCTTGCTGAGGAAGACGAATCCTGGATAATGCAATCTTTGACTGCTGTCGGGGAAAGTAAATCCTTGACTGCTGCTGGGGATTGAAAATCCTTTGATCGTTGCAAATGAGAAGTCCTGGGACCGCTGTTGGGGAATCAGGAGCTTGGGTTGTATGCCAATCTACTAGGGATTCCTGTTTTGAGGAGATCTTCACTGGGGAATATCTGAATATCCTGTGATGGATTGAGAATGAGAGTCTTCATTCTGCTCGGGGAATATTGAAAACTTTGTGGGGAGAATGTTTATTCTGCTTGGGAAAAGAGTTTAGGGGTCTTAGTCGTCAGTTGCTCTACTGGGGAGTCGAAGTTGAACTGATATCTGATCGGGTCCAGATTTCGCAGTGACTTGCTGGGGATTGTAGAGTAGTCTGCTGGAGAAGAGGAGTTGTGGTCCTTTGATTTGTAGTAGTCGGAGAGGCAAACTCAGACTGGGGAATCATCCTATGAGAAGAGTTTTGAGGAGATTTGTCACTGCCCCTAGTAGCAAGTGCTTGCGGCACTGCCTGGAAATGTTTGATTGTATGTAACCCTTTGTTGGGATTGACGTTCAATGCCCCAAGTGTCGGAGATGGAGACTTGCCCCTTGTTATCCTGCAATTGAGTGATTGTTTGACATTTTGACTGGGCTGCCCCAGTTTTTTTTGAAAGATTTGTTGAAATCCTGACTGGACTGCCCCAGGTGTGCTGGATAGAGACATGTCAAGTCCCCTTGTTGATAGGAGATTTGTCAATGGAAGTGTCATCCTTTTTGAAGTGATTTTATTCACTGAGAGAGCTTTCGTTCATCGGATATTCATTGTGTGAATTTCTCCGCTGTCAAACAAATAGCCAAATGCAAACAGTGATATTCAAGTAATGCAAAGATTATAATTGTCTCAAAGTTTTGAAAAATGCGCTTTTTAGCAGAAAACTTTTTATAAGACAAATTCAACACAAGATTTTAGGGCCAAGCCTTACAGGAGTCAGGATACCTTTTGTAACGGTATTCTTTCGAACTAACCCATGCTTCAATTAGGACTTTTGAAGGGTTGTAACGTGGCTTGGTTCACGGTTTAAGAAACAAAGGATAAAGGCTCAAAGTATATTTGTACCCACCCGCTCTTCGTGATGTTCTTCAATCCTAAACTCAGTTAATTGTGCGTTTGAACTCTGTTCGAGTTTGGAACGACGTTTTGGTGATGGTTCACACAAGTTGAATTTGTTGGAAGACAATCATCATCATTTTTTTTGCAACATTTTTCATGTTGTTGAGGATTTGTAATGACCTCGTTCTTTTGATTTATTATCCCTAACTTTTGCCTGACTGTTCCTGTTTTCGAGATCACAGTCAGCGGGATGCCCTGGCTTTCTTAAGCCTCCTTTATAGGTTTTGGCCCAGTGGGATTTTCTCTTTTGAGAGATTGACTGTCTATGAGATAAGGAACCATCACTGTCTTTTTTATTCCAAAGGAATGCTTTTGATGTGATTCGTTGTATTACGAACTGAGAGTTTGCGACTTCAATGCGCATCTTTTTTTTTTGAATTAACTGAGAGACTACCCTGCCCCAGGTTTAATCAAAGGTTTCAATTTGTTTAGAACAGAAAACTCCTACTTCTTTGGCTCGAAGGGGTTGACTAGGGATTATCTTCCTTATAACTCCAGTGTTTAGAATTTGAAAGAAATGCCTGTACATCGTCAGCAAGGTCTGTTCAAAAGCATACTGTATGAGATTATGGCATTGTTTCGTCATCCTCCCTCTAAAGGCTTGTAACTTTTAGCAAGATTTGTGTTTCAATGATGATTTTAAATCTGAGATGCTTAGGTTTGTTTAGCCTATGATGAACATGTTCTGAGGCGTTTTGTTGGTGTTTTGATTTTGAAATGGTTTGGATTGAAGGCAGGTTGAATGCTTTAGCAGGCTTATGCTTTTGTTGTTCACAAGTTTGAATCAGGCTTGAGGCAGTTCGAAGCAGGCTTGAGGCATGCTTGTTGAGTTTGAACACAGGTTTTCTGGTTCAGGCTTGTTTTTTGTAAGTTTTTCAACTGGTATAGGCTTCAATGTTTTATGCAGGTTCTGTTTTTTTTGTTTATAGTTTGTTTGGATATTTTATGAAGGCAGGCTTATGTTTTGCTTGCTTGAGGTAGTTTGGAGCAGGCTTGAAAATGGACAAGCTTTTAGGCTTCTTGTTCAAGCAGGCTGGGGTTTGTGTTTTATGCAGGCTACTGAGGCTTGTGTTTTATGCAAGCTACTGAGGCTTGTGTTTACAGTTTTTGTGATTTCCTATGTTTTTTCTTTGTGTTCCTGCCCCTGTGTTCTGAACTGAACTCTTTGTTATATATTTCTATATTCTAAGCCTGCCAAACTGTAAGAGCCCTACTTCTCTCTCTTTCTCTCTCTTCAGAAAGCATATCTTTGCTTAGAATATCTTTCTTTTCTGAAAAGGTTTTGGCCTGGAAAATGATGAATAAAAATGCTTGCTTGCAACTTTAGTTTTCCTCTGCATTCTGTACTTTCTTCCTTTCTTTAATGACAGTTTGATAGCTTTTGATATCTTTTGGTATCTTTTGGTATCTTCTTTGACAGCTTTTGAAAGTTTTGAACTCTTCTTGACAGTTTTTGACAGCTTAGTTTGGTTGACAATTTTGTTTGCCTTTGTGCATTGTGCAACTTGTTTGTTCAGTTTGCAATTTGGTTTTCCTCTTTGGTTGACAGTTTGAATTTATGCAGCTTTGTATTTAATTAATTCATATGCTTGCAAACAATTTTTCTTTCCTCTTTGTGAACCAAGAAGAGAGTCTTCTTGTGATTTGCAAAGAGGATGATAAAAATATGATGAAAATCAAAACAATCTGATTCCGGCCAACAACTTTTAATGATGAATTTTTAATTATCTCTCTGAGAATGCCTTTTTAATCCATACTGTATTGACTTCTCTTTTTCTGGCTTTGCAGGTGAATATTAATTGGGGCAAGGGAAGCAGCAGTAGAAGATGAAGACTTCAAGCAACTTAGGATATAGATTTAATTTATTTTTAATCATTGTAATAAACGTCATTGTAACACTGTAAATAAATTTACTGTATCAAATAAACATTTGTAACAACAATTGAAAATGAATAAAAATCTTTTTTGTCAGATATCTCTTTTAATTCTTCTGCACTTGTTTATTTAATTACTTAAATTTCTTGAATTATGATAATTGGAAGTTATCCCAATAATTTTAACTTAGAAATTATAAATAATCAACAAACGTCCGGTGTTCCAAATAACCAAAAGCATTGCACAGTTAAACAAACAAACGTCCATACGCCTTTTACCTTACTGATTAAACCAACACTTCAGTCTTTCAATCAGAAGCCTCAGCTTCTATCCCAGATGTTTAGACTTTGAGAAACAAACAGGAATCTTGAACAAGCGTCAAAACCATGTGACAGTCAAATAAAATGTTGTGGATTCAATTCCTTCTGAGAATGCGTGCGCAAACCCTAATGTTGGATTTACTGTCAAAGAAACGTCCGCCTGATCAAACCCTGAGCCAAACTCAACCAAATCACTAAAAACCCTAATAATCTGCTTGGACTGATTCAAAAGTTAATGGAAACCCTAATTTTGTTTGACTGATAAGAAAAGTTTGTTTGACTGATTCTTGAGCCAATCTGAAAAATCAGGAAAAGCCCGAAGCTGTGATTTCTTGTGAAAAAGAGAGAGGGCAAATTTTGGGGTACAACAGTAAACATAAAAGGTTGATTGAATACTATCCATCAAATATCTGATAGATTAACAATGGTAAATAACCAAAGATATAAGAGTGAATACCACCTATCAAAGATCTGAAAGTTTAACAACATTAAACATAAAAAATGGATTGAGTACCATCTATCAAAGATCTGGTAGTTTAACAACGATAAACAACCAAAGATATAAGAGTGAATACCATCTATCAAAGATATGATAGTTTAACAATGGTAAGCACAAAAGGTTTTGGATAAACCAATCTTTAAAGCAAGACAACAGTTTCTAATAAGGACCAAGTCTCATCTAGGAATAAAATAGAAAGAAACAGTCACATAAGAGTTAACTTAGTGAGGAAATAACTCAACTAGGGAATTTGTTTTATCCAGATAATATAAACTGGGAAAGAATGATGAATAAAATCTTCCACGAGAGACAAAATAATTGGGGAAATGAAAGGTATATACTCTTTCTGCTTATGGGGATGCTCTATTGGTGGAGAGACACGCTCTGATAGGGTGGTAAACACTCACCAAAGACAATTAGTTTAAAAAAACACCAAAGAATGAAAATGCATACGAATCTAAGTTCGTCTATGCATGATTAATGAGTAATGTATAAATGTTATGATGATGCATATGCTGATAAGATATACACGTTATTCTAGGGATAACCAGACAAAACAACTTGGGTATAGACGAAACTCGGCTAAATCACATCCAAGATGGAAATCCCATAGGAGAGTAAGCAACTGACTCAGGAAACAACGTCTTACTTCAAGGCTTAACTTATCTGGGGAAAGAGATGTTGCTTAAGAATAAACAACGCACAATCTTATAACAACAATCCACAAAGTTGCATGGATAACACCAAACATCTTCTAAGCTTCACTGGGAAATAACATATGGACCCCACTGGGAAAGGTAATACCACATCTGTTGAGAAGAAACCACAAACATGTTCTATCTTTCTTGAAGAATGACGAACTTGTGACTAGGTCTAGGCCAAGAGGGGAATAAACACTACACCAACACGCAACGACATGTGAACAATCTACTGAAGAATAACCAGAGGAGACTCCTTAAATAAAGAGGAGAAAACTTTATGCTTTTGGATGTTTCCATCATCGGAACTACTGCTTTTATTATTTTAATTCACAAATCTAAGTAAAACATTTTTCCAAAATTTCAAAAACATGTTTTATTATTTAAATCCCCTTTTTTGTTTCAAAATTTACTATCAATAATAAATGAAATTTTGCAAACAGAATAAAAATAAGAATTTCAAAGGATTGGATAAGGACTGAAACTTTATTAATAGAATGGTAGTCCGCAAATGGCGTGATTCCATAGATGATTACAAAGTTTCGAAAATGGTAAGTACATGAAAAAGGTACATTGAAATACATTGACCACTATTCTCTCTAATAAATTTGAACTCCTGCGTTTGGGCTTCAGTTGAAAAATAATGAGTATCCGAGGAAGATTGTTGCTTCGATGATCAAGTCTTGTCTGATGCAGTTACTTGCCAGGAATCCTAACATTTGCCTAGATTCCCCTTACGACTTTTAAATCTATCGGGCTGATTTATTCTGTTTATGTTTCTAATTTTTGCCTGGACTTCCCTTTTGGGTTTTCAGTCCACTGAGACGCTCTTTTTTGCCTAAGTCTCCCTTTTAGGTTTTCAACTTAACGAGTTGTTCTTTTATTCTTTTAGGAGAAGTATTTCTTGACTGCATCAGCATTCATGGAACGTGGGAACTCCTCACCATCCATTGTTTCAAGAATCAATTCATCGCTAGAGAAAGATTTCTTGACAACATATGGGCCTTCATAATTAGGAGTCCACTCTCCCCTAGAATCAATTAAAAGACAAGATCCTTCTGAGCACGAGGTCACCTTCTATGAATTCACGAGGTCTGACCTTTTTATCAAATGCTTTCTTCATTCTCTTCAGGTACAACTGGACATGACACAAGGCGGTCATTCTCTTTTCTTCAATCAAATTCAGTTGGTCAAACTTGTTCTAAATCCATTCAGCCTCTAACAACTTGGTTTCCATTATCACACGCAAAGAGGGAATCTCAACCTCGATGGGAGCACTGCTTCCATGCCATAAACAAGAGAGAAAGGGGTCACTTCTATTAAAGTGAGGACAAATGTATGTGTTGTACCCCAAAATTTCCCCTCTCAATTCTCAAGGGTTTTCTCACAAAGATTCTCAGGATTCAAGCTTGCACAAGTGCATTGGGATTTTCCAGTACCAAAATTAAAATGAAATTGACAAAAAGGGAGAAAACAGATAAAGATAACATTTTGACAAATTTGGAGGAAAACAGGTCTCCTTCGATTCAACACCCTTCGATTGACTCTTGGCCTCCTTCGATTCCTCAAAATTGCTGCTAGCGTGCCTCTTTCGCCTGAGAATATGACTTCTTGTTGCAAGCTTTGTTTGTGTCTTTTGCTGCTTGCATGCTTGCTTTGAAAACCAATTTTTTCTGCCACATGCAGGGCAATCCTTTCGATTGGACAAGTATGCTTCTTGCATGCTTACAATCGAAGGCCATGACCTGCTGGCCACATGTACCCCCTTCAAGGGAAAATCTTTGTTTAGACACAAGTGCATGCATGCAAGTCTCTGTTTGGGAACTCACCTTCTGCATGCCTGCACGCAAACTTCAGTTGAGCAAGAGCCTCCTTGGAATGCAACTTGGTTACATCCTTAGTTTTAAGCAAGAGACTCCTTTGAATGCAACTTGGGTATGTCCTTCATTTTGAACTTAAAGCCTCCTTCGAATGCAAGTTTAGGTACATCCTTCGTTTGGAACCTCCTTCGAATGCAACTTGGATTACATCCTTCGTTTTGAGAAAGAGCTTTCTTCAAATACAAGTTTAGGTACATCCTTCGTTTGGATTTGAAACCTCCTTCGAATGCAACTTGGGTACATCCTTCGTTTGGATCTGAAACCTCCTTCGAATGCAACTTGGGTACATCCTTCGTTTGGATTTGGAACCTCCTTCGAATCCACTTGCACCAAGGGCCTCTTGCAGACTTTTCTTCATACAAGCTTAGTTTGAGCCAAGAGTTATCTTCATACAAGATTTGACTAAGTTCTTGCTTCCCTTAAAAGAGCGCCCTTCGATTCAGAAGCCAGGAACTTCCCTCATGCTAAATAGTCACAAGGCAGGGACCCCCCACGTACACTCTTTCGTTTGGCCACATATGACCATGGGAAGGAAAACCTTCGATTGGACAGAAGCAACCTACATACAAAGCTTCGATTGGAGCTTTGATTCCCTTCGAATCAGCTTCCCTCAAATCCAAGATGAGCCATTGGAAGCAGTTTTCGTTTGAAGCAAATCTGAGGAAAATCTCATGACCAGCTACTTGACAGGCTATGTTACTTCCAAATCTTCACATGATCAAAGTTTTACACACAGAATCGAAGCTTTATCCATTAGACATTACTATTTCTGGAAGAAATAACGAAAAGCTATGTTATCTATTTTCATAAAGGTTATTTTAATCACAAAGTCAGCTCCTTGAGCCCCCAAATTTATTTTGTCTGAGCACAAGCGAAGTCAAAATCAGAAGCACAAGTCTAATCAACTGCCAATAGGCCCCCCACATGTAATTTCACGCTACATTATTTTATCATTGTTTTGCAAGGCTGGCTACCTCAAACAGATCCATTATTTTATCTATAAATAGAGGAACATTTGCAAAGATAGGAGGATCTTTGGACCAGAGGAACGATCTCCCAAATTTTCTCAAACACAACAAAATCTCCCAAGTCCTTAAACACTTGTGAAGAACAAACCCATAATCCATTTGTCGCTTTTTTATGATTCTGAAGAACAAACACTTTACATTCCTTTGAATCCAGTTTGGAAAGAAACATAAGACTTGTTTCTTTCTTCCTTCGAATCCAACATTCAAATCCCAACTGCCAGGACCCTCCCTTCGAATCCAGGAGAACCCAGGGCCACCACTCAAAGTCCAATTCACCTTCAAGGCTGCAACAAGGTAAGTTACTCTTATCCTTGCATCTTTTGTTTCCAGCACATGTAAATACAACTCCTTTTCGTTTTCAAGCATGTACATATTGTTGTTTTTTCCTTTTTTGTTTACACCCTTATAGTTTTGCTCTATTTCCTTTTGGTTTTTGTTTTGGTTTCTTATAAACATTTTAAGGTTTAACTTGGCCCTAAGGCTGTGCTAGCATGGCTTTAGGCCATGTTGCTATTTAACATCTCAAACGAAAGGAACAGGAAACAGGAAATAGGAAATGAAGCTTCTAGCTTCTACCCCATTTCTCCAGGTCAATCGAAAGACAACCAGGAGGCAAACCATATTGACTTCCAGGCCCAGACGAAAAGCATGCCTACACTGACTCCAGGCCCAATCTAAAAGCACAACCTGCTGCTTCTAGGCCCCATCGAAGGATACCACATGCTGACTTCCAAGCCCCAGAAAGCCAGAATCGAAGGCCATGACCTCACTGGCTCAAACTCCCAATCGAAGGACATGACCCTGCTGGTGCCTGCCATATCGAAATACATGACTTTGCTGACTCCATGCCCCAATCGAATAAGGCCAACAGAATGAAAATCGAAGGTTGCTTCCCCCCAATTGAAAGACACTTATTTTTCTTACTTTTATCTAATTTTTTCCTTCATATTTTTATGCCTTTCAATATGGTTGTAATAGTGTATGATTTTTCTTTTTTGCATTTTTATTGCTTTATACAAATGCTAGTAAATAGGATGTATGGAAAGATAAAAAACCAACAAGTAGACAACCCCTAATCAATACAAAATGCATGCAACCAAACACACTTTGCACACATGCACCCTTAGAGTAATATCACTTGTTGCCTCAGAAAAATAGTCATGTCCCTCAAGCATGGGCGTTTTAGCAAAGACCCTCGATAAAAGATTGTAGTCCCTCGATGACCCTCAATGTTGCCTTCGGTAAACGATCTAGTCCCTAAAACGACATTGCTAAAACGTCCCATGGGTTGCCTTCTATGACTATACAAACGTCTCATGCCCGTCCCTTCACATCCAATGATGGGGCTTCTTACCAAAACAATGGTAAGATAACAACATCTAAAGGAGGAGGAAAATAACACTAAAGACCTTTTGAGTAGGTAGATTGCTCCTAGTTGCTCGCTTGCTCACAACAAAAACATTTTATACACCCACACTCTCATTTTGAAACATTTTCAAAAGACAACTCTTTGTACGCGTTCTTATAGAAACGAGAGCCATTATAAAGACACCTTTTCAAAATCACTTTCAAAAACACACTCCACAAACACCACTTTGAACTATTTTTGAAACAACACTTTGTACGCGTTCTTATAGAAACGAGAACCATTACAAAGACATTTTCAAAATACTTTCAAAACCTACACCACAAGCACACATTCAAACAAAAGAAAGTGATCTAGCAAGAAACTAAGAGCCCGTATATTACGGATGGAAAGGGTGCTAATACCTTCCCTTTTCATAATCTACCCCTCGAACTCAAAAAACATCTCTAAAGGTCTTTCCTGTTATTTTCAGACTTTCCTTATTGGATAAAAGAAAAGTCGGTGGCGACTCTTGCTATCTGCAACATTTGCGATAAAACGCAAAGCACCCAAGTCAGTTCTCTCACCGCGTTACAGAACTGGCGACTCTGTTGGGGATAAACTTAAAAGTGGGGTTACCTTAGGGCTAGATCACATTTACTTGCTTTCCTTGTTTGACTTTCTTGCTTTACATTTTTTGGGTCCTTGTTTGGGTTACTGTTAAAGATCCTACACCCGGATCTAGGGCACCTTTTTAGGTAAGTAACAATAAATCATGGAAGTTGTACGACGTAGACCGATATGGACGAAGTGATAGCTATGTTAGCGTGACACTTTGGCTTGTACTAATGCTCCTTGAGTCAGTCAAGGATAACATTAGGCTTCCTTAGCATCATTAAGCGCTAACTGACCTTTAGAACCTCTTAATTGACTCATCCTTGACCATCAGGAAGTAGTGAGATAGCCGACTTTGGTTTTGACCAAAGATCGGTTGATACTCGATACTACACTCATTGAGATTCAACTCCCGAGTTTTGTTTGGTTGCGAGTCAGTCGCCTATCGAAACGAAACTTATGGGAAAGATCAGTGATATTGAGATCCCTTAGAACCCAGTTACTATTATTAGAATAGGTTGAGCCAACTAAACTTCAAGAGGGTACTTACCTACAAACCCAATGCAAGCCTAAACCTAAGGACTTGTCTGCTTTGTGTGAATATGATTATTTATACTTGCTTGCTTTGCATACTTGTACATAACATCATGACATCATACCATAGCATTTTCAATAACCATTTCAAGGATCTCAAGGGTCTATGATGCAGGGTCACGTTGAACCAGACATTTATCAAGAGGAAAGAGGATTTATTTTCCTCTAGACAAACACCGTCAAAGATAAAGCACAACAACTTGAGTCAAGGGCTACAACCCACTTGGCATGGTGAGCTTAATTCTCGTGGAAGGACATCCACCGATACAAAGTTCTCCAATCAAAGCTGTAAGTGACTACTAACATTTACCCCGCGAGATCCTTGAAAACATGCATCCACATATCATGCATCATATCATAACAGGTTTCTCCTACACAGGTTTCCTTATCTTCCTACTGTTTATTTCAGTAGAGATGGACCTAGAGCAGACCATCAAGAGCATCCAGATTTAAAACGCTCAACTTCAAGAGATGTTCTTGAACCTATCCAAGGGGCAAGAAGAGGTGAAAGCTCTCCTCACAAGGGGCATGGTCTTGGGGAATCCGGTGGGCACCAAGGATGATCAGTTGGAACGGCTTCAAATCGAGATAGCCACAATGAAAGTCTAGATGATGGGACAACTGGTGGGCCAGATAGCTCTCATCCAAAACTTGGCTCAGGGACAAGAAGAGCTGAGAGTCCTCATCAACAAGCTTCATCAAGACTAATGTAACCAATTGGGGCAAACAACTAGAATTGGGGATAAAGTCATCATTCAGCCTCCAATGAGACAAGAAGTCGGTTTGAGGGAGAAAAGACCTTCCCAGATTGCTTCCACGTCACGGGCCCAACAACGACTTCGTCAACATCAACCGAAAAATCAGCAAAGGCAAAGCGAGCCCAAAAGACAATTTACCAACATCAACATACCACTGTCTCAAGCTTTACAACACATGCTGAGGATGAACTGATTACACCAATAAGACCTCATCCAAATCCTAAAACCCATTCTCTCAGCTACAATCCCGATGCCAGATGTGCCTATCATTCCGATAGTCCTGGGCATGATACAAACGGTTATTGGGCGCTGAAATACAAGATTCAAAACCTGATCGGTGAAGGAGTTCTGGAGTTCACACAAGATGGTTAGACTGAATTCTTCTGTCGTCCCTCAAAGGCTCGCCACCTGAAGTGACAAATTCAGACAAAGGGGCTTTTGTTTATTTTGAATTTTCAATTGTAATTTCTTTTGTTATTCAAACAATTATCTATTAATGTTAAACTCTATTTCATTAATGCATTGCATATGTTTGTCTTGAATTGATCCATTCGTTTTCATTACATTTAAACTATTCTTTTTTACTCTCTTTATGACATTCAACTCTTTCTAAAAGTTACAAGCCTTTAGAGGGGGGATGACGAAAACAATACCATAATCTCATACAGTATGCTTTTGGACAGACCTTACTGACGATGTACATGCATTCTTTTAAATCCTAACAACTGGAGTTATAACGAAGATAATCCCTAGTCAACCCCTTCGAGCCAAAGAAGTAGGAATTTTCTTTTTTACACAAATTGAAACCTATAATTAAAACCTGGGGCAGGGTAGTCTCTCAGTTAATTCAAATGCGCATTCAGTCGCAAACTCTCATCTCGTAATACAACAAATGACATCAAAAACTTTCCTATGGAATCAAAAGACATTGATGGTTCCCTACCAAATAGGCAGTTATTATCTCTCAAAAAGAAAAGCCCACTAAGTCAAAACCTACAAAGGAGACTTAAGAAAAATGGGGGTGTCCTGCTGACCGTAATTTCAAAACAAGAACAGTCAGGAAAAAATTAAGGATAACAAATCAAAAGAAAGAGGTCACTACAAATCCTCAATAACATGAAAAATGTTGCAAGAAATGACTGCCTTCTGACAAACTTAACTTGTCAAAACCATCACCAAAACGTCATTCTCGACTTAATTGGAGTTCAAATGCACAATTAACTGAGTTTAGGACTGAAGAACATCATGAAGAGCGGGTGGGTACAAATACACTTTGAGTATTTATCCTTTGTTTCTTGAACCGTGAACCGACCCACGTTACAACCCTTCAAAAGTCCTAATTGAAGCATGGGTTAGTTCAAAGGCATATTGTTACAAAAGGTATCCTGACTCCTGTAAGGCTTTACTCTAAATCCTGAGTTAAATTTTCTTACAAAATTTCTTGCTAAAAACGCATTTACAAAATTTCTAGAAAAGCATACACTTTGCATTATTTGAATATCGCTGTTTGCATATGGCTATTTGTTTGACAGCAGAGAAATTCACACAACGAATATCCGATGAACGAAAGTTCTCTCAGTGAACAAAATCGCTTCAGATGGGATGACACTTCCAATGACAAATCTCCTAAGCAAAAGGACACGGCATGACATGTCACTATCCAGCACACCTGGGGCAGTCCAGTCAAGATTCTAAGAAATCTCTCAAGAAGTGTTGAATAACCAGGGGCAGGTCTCCATCTAAATCACTTGGGCATTGAATACAAATCCAAACAAAGGGTTACGTACAGTCAATTAGTTCCTGGAAGTGCAACAAACACTTGCTACTAGGGGCAGTGACAAATCTCCCCAAAATCCTTCTCATAGGATGACTCCCAGCCAGGGTTTAATCTTTGAAAACTTCTTCCCAGTTGAGTCGACCTCAAGAATCCTCGAGGATTTTCCCCAGTGAAGTCGTCACCTCTCCAATAGACTGGAAACAAGGTTTACTTCCCCAACAAACGGCAGGATTCCCCAGCTTGAGTTTTCCTCTGTGACTACTACAAATCAAAGGACCACAACTCATCTTACCTAGTAGACTACTTTATAATCCCCAGTAAGTTACTGTGAAGCCTAGACCCGACCAGATATCAGTTCAACTTCGAATCCCTAGTAGAGCAACAAACAACTGAGACTCCTGAACTCTTTTTCCCCAAGCAAGAATCAACACTCTCTACAGAGCTTTCAACATTCCCCAACAGAATTATCCTCAAACAACAAAACAGGAATCCCCGATGGAAACATTCTAAGCAAAGTTTGAAGACACACCTACTCTTCAGCAGCAATCCTGGATTTAATGACTCCCCAACATTTGTCAAGGATTTATTTTCCTAGACAAAAAATACATTCATTAACATTTCACACTTCATACATCCTGGTTACATACATGACAAGTGCATACGACACAATCTCATTTATTTTGAGAACATCATTGCACCATGCATTTCATACATCATGACATTGCATACAATTAACAATTCACCTTTTTCAGGAAAAGGTTAATCAACAGATGGCTACCGTCAACAATTTTCAAAAGGTCAGAGATTAATACCTGTAACAAGTCAGGGAAATTATCTACACGAAAAACTGAAGCAAACCTACACAGGTTCCTTCTCTATCCAAGATGAAGTTTTACACTGACTCATCATGAAGTAGCCCTACCCAGGTTCTTCTCTTTCCAAGATGAAGTTTTACACGGACTCGTCTTGAAGTAGCCCTACCCAGGTTTCTTCTCTTTCCAAGATGAAGTTTTACACGGACTCATCATGAAGTAGCCCTACCCAGGTTTCTTCTCATTTCCAAGATTAAGTTTTACACGGACTCGTCATGAAGCAACCCTACCCACGTTCCTTCTCTTTCCAAGATGAAGTTTTACATGGACTCATCATGAAGAAGCCCTACCAAGGTTTTTTCTCATTTCCAAGATGAAGTTTTACACGGACTCGTCATGAAGCAACCCTACCCATGTTCCTTCTCTTTCCAAGATGAAGTTTTATACGGACTCGTCATGAAGAAACCCTACCCAGATTCCTTCTCTTTCCAAGATAAAGTTTAACATGGACTAATCATGAAGCAACCCTACCCAGGTTCCTTCTCAATTCCAAATGCAGTTTTACACGGACTCATCACGAAGCAACCCTACCCATGTTCCTGCTCAGAAAATTCCAGATGGAGTTTAACACAGACTCATCATGAAGTAGCCCTACCCAGGTTTCTTCTCTTTCCAAGATGAATTTTTACATGGACTCATCATGAAGTAGCCCTACCCAGATTTCTTCTCATTTCGAAGATGAAGTTTTACACGGACTCGTCATGAAGCAACCCTACCCAGGTTCCTTCTCTTTCCAAGATGCAGTTTTACAGACTCATCACGAAGCAACCCTACCCAGGTTCCTTCTTAGAAAATTCCAGATGAAGTTTAACACAGACTCATCATCAAGCAACCCTACCCAGGTTCCTTCTCATTTCCAGATACAGTTTTACACGGACTCATCATGAAGTAATCCTACCCAAGTTCCTTCTCAGACAATTCCAGATGCAGTTTTACACTGATTCATCATGAAGCAGCCCTACACAGGCCCGTCATAAATCGAAGAGTATCTAAGACCTCTGCTGGTTCAGTTTAAATATCTCAATGGTTTATCCTGATTCTTTCTAGTAGACATTTCCTCTGGTTCAGATAGACCGCTCCAAGATTTATTCTGATTCTTCTCCAGTTGAAGTCAGAATTTAGACTTAGTCTAATTTATGTCAACAATCACCTTTGGATGGCATCTATAAGCCCATCTCCAACAACTATCCATCATTTCTCCAAATGTCATCTTTAAGCCTATTCCCTACACAATTAACCACCACATCATCGAGTGCAAATTTCTAGGCACTCAAGTGTTCAATCATCTTCCACCTTCAAGTCACGAATGGAAGAATTTCCCATCTAACTCTTCAGGTGTAAGAAGATTGAACAGGGGCAGCTGTTGTACCCCAAAATTTTCCCTCTCAATTCTCAAGGGTTTTCTCACAAAGATTCTCAGGATTCAAGCTTGCACAAGTGCATTAGGATTTTCCAGTACCAAAATAAAAAGGAAACTGTCAAAAAGGGAGAAAACAGATAAAAATAACATTTTGACAAATTTGGAGGAAAACAGGTCTCCTTCGATTCAGCACGCATCGATTGACTCTTAGCCTCCTTCGATTACTCAAAATGGCTGCTAGCATGCCTCTTTCGCCTGGGCATGTGGCCTCTTGTTGCAGGCTTCTTGTGTATTTTGTTGCCTGCATGCTTGCTTTGAAAACTAATTTTTGTTACCACATGTGCCCCATATAGGACAAGCCTTTCGATTGGACAAGTATGCTTCCTTCATGCTTACAATCGAAGGCCATAACCTGCTGGCCATATGTACCCCCTACAAGGCAAAGTCTTAGTTTAGACACAAGTGCCTGCATGCAAGTCTTTGTTTGGGCACTCACCTTCTGCGTGCCTGCATGCAAACTTCAATTGAGCAAGAGCCTCCTTCGAATGCAACTTGGATTACATCCTTCGTTTTAAGTAAGAGCCTCCTTCGAATGCAACTTGGGTATGTCCTTCATTTTGAACTTAAAGCCTCCTTCGAATGCAAGTTTAGGTACATCCTTCGTTTGAAACCTCCAATGCAACTTGGATTACATCCTTCATTTTGAGCAAGAGCTTCCTTCGAATACAAGTTTAGGTACATCTTTCGTTTGGATTTGAAACCTCCTTCGAATGCAACTTGGGTACATCCTTCGTTTGGATTTGAAACCTCCTTCAAATGCAACTTGGGTACATCCTTTGTTTGGATTTGGAACCTCCTTCGAATCCACTTGCACCAAGGGCCTCTTGCAGACTCTGCTTCATACAAGCTTCGTTTGAGCCAAGAGGTATCTTCATACAAGATTTGACTAAGTTCTTGCTTCCCTTGAAAGAGCGCCCTTCGATTCAGAAGCCAGGAACTTCCCTCATGCTAAACAGTCAAAAGACAGGGACCCCCCACATACACTCTTTCGTTTGGCCACATATGACCATGGGAAGGCAAACCTTCGATTGGGCATAAGCAACCTACATACAAAGCTTATATTGGAGCTTTGATTCCCTTCGAATCAGCTTCCCTCGAATCCAAGTTGAGCCATTGGAAGCAGTTTTCGTTTGAAGCAAATCTGAGGAAAATCTCATGACCAGCTATTTGACAGGCTATGTTACTTCCAAATCTTCACATGATCTGAGTTTTACACACAGAATGGAAGCTTTATCCATTAGATATTACTATTTCTGGACGAAATAACGAAAAGCTATGTTATCTATTTTCATAAAGGTTATTTTAATCACCAAGTCATCTCCTTGAGCCCCCAAATTTATTTTGTCTGAGCACAAGCGAAGTCAAAATCAGAAGCACAAGTCTAATCAACTGCCAACAGGCCCCCCACATGTAATTTCACGCTACATTATTTTATCATTGTTTTGCAAGGCTGGCTACCTCAAACATATCCATTCTTTTCTCTATAAATAGAGGAACATTTGCAAAGCTAGGAGGATCTTTGGACCAGAGGAATGAATATCCTAAATTTTCTCAAGCACAACAAAATATCCCAAGTCCTTAAGCACTTGTGAAGAACAAACCCAGAATCCCTTTGTCACTTTTTTTCGATTCTGAAGAACAAACACTTTACATTCCTTTAAATCCAGTTTGGAAAGAAAAATAAGACTTGTTTCTTTGTTCCTTCGAATCCAACATTCAAAGCCCAACTGTCAGGCCCCTCCCTTCGAATCCAGGAGAACCCAAGGCCATCACTCAATGTCCAGTTCACCTTCAAGGCTGCAGCAAGGTAAGTTACTCTTACCCTTGCATCTTTCGTTTCCATCACATGTAAATACAACTCCTTTTCGTTTTCAAGCATGTACATATTGTTGTTTTTTCCTTTTTCGTTTACACCCTTATAGTTTTGCTTTATTGCCTTTTGTTTTTTTCTTTTGGTTTCTTATAAATATTTTAAGGTTTCACTTGGCCCTAAGGCAGTGCTAGCATGGCTTTAGGCCATGTTGATATTTAACATCTCAAACGAAAGGAACAGGAAACAGGAAATAGGAAACGAAGCTTTTGGATTATATCCCATTTCTCCAAGTCAAACGAAAGAGGCAACCGGGAGGTAAACCATGTTGACTTCCAGGCCCAGATGAAAAGCATGCCTACACTAATTCCAGGCCCAATCGAAAAGCACAATCTACTGCTTCCAGGCCCCAGTCGAAGGATACCACATGCTGACTTTTATGCCCCAAAAAGCCAGAATCGAAGGCCATGACCTCACTGGCGCAAACTCCCAATTGAAGGCCATGGCCCTACTGGTGCATGCGCAATTGAAAGACATGACTTTGCTGACTCCATGCCCTTATCGAAGGAGGCCAATAGAATGCAAATCAAAGGATGCTTCCCCCCAATCGAAAGACACTCATTTTTCTTACTTTTATCTTATTTTTGCCTTCATATTTTTATGCCTTTCAATATGGTTGTAATAGTGTAGGATTTTTATTTTCTGCATTTTTATTGCTTTATACAAATGCTAGTAATAGGATGTATGGCAAGATAAAAAACCAACAAGTAGACAACCCCTAATCAAGACAAAATGCATGCAACCAAACACACTTTGCACACATGCACCCTAAGGGTAATCTCACTTGTTGCCTCAAAAAAATAGTCATGTCCCTCGAGCATGGGTGTTTTAGCAAAGAACCTCGATAAAAGATCGTAGTCCCTCGATGACCCTCGATGTTGCCTTCGGTAAACAATCTGGTCCCTAAAACGACATTGCTAAAACGTTCCATGGGTTGCCTTCTATGACTATACAAACGTCCCACGCCCGTCCCTTCACATCCAACGATGGGGCTTCTTACCAAAACAATGGTAAGATAGAAACATCTAAAGGAGGAGGAAAAGAACATTAAAGACCTTTTGTGTAGGTAGATTGCTCCTAGTTGCTCGCTTGCTCACAACAAAAACATTTTATACACCCACACTCTCATTTTGAAACATTTTCAAAAGACAACTCTTTGTACGCGTTCTTATAGAAACGAGAGCCATTACAAAGACACATTTTCAAAATCACTTTCAAAAACACACTCCACAAACACCTCTTTGAACTATTTTCGAAACAACACTCTGTACGCGTTCTTATAGAAACGAGAACCATTACAAAGACCTTTTCAAAATACTTTCAAAACCCACACCACAAGCACACATTCAAGCAAAAGCAAGTGATCTAGCAAGCAACTAAGAGCCTGTAGATAACTACGGATGGAAAGGGTGCTAATACCTTCCCTTTTCATAATCTACCCCCCGAACTCAGAAAACATCTCTAAAGGTCTTTCCCGTTCTTTTCAGACTTTCCTTATTGGATAAAAGAAAAGTCGGTGGCGACTCTTGCTATCCGCAACATTTTCGATAAAACGCAAAACACCCAAGTCAGTTCTCTCACCGCGTTACAGTATGATACCCATGAAAAATAAAAGGGAGCATCTCATGCCAATCCTTATATGTAACAAACATCTTCTGAATGATCTTCCTAATGTTCTTATTAGTTTCTTCCACGACTCCATTCATCTTAGACCTGTAAGGAGAAGAGTTTTGTTGTGCAATATTGAAATCTTCATAAAGAACCTTCATCATCTTGTTATTCAAATTTGAACCATTACCGGTGATAATCTTGCTTGGCACACCATACCGATAAATAATCTAATTCTTTATAAACCAGACCACAACCTGCTTGTTCACATTTGCATAGGATACTGATTCCACCCATTTGGTGAAGTAGTCAATAGCCACTAAGATGAAACAATGTCCATTCAAAGCTGTAGGATCTATCATCCCAATCATGTCAATGCTCCACATTGAGAAAGGCCATGGAGAGGAAATAACATTGAGAAGAGTTAGAGGAACATGAATTTTGTTAGCATAAATCTGACACGTGTGGCACTTCTTCACAAATTTGTAACAGTCAGATTCCATTCTCAACCAATAGTAACTTGCTCTTAGCATCTTCTTCGCCATTGAATGTCCATTGGCATGGGTATCAAAGGAACCTTCATGAATCTCATGCATTAACACGCCTGCTTCGTGTCTATCCATGCATATGAGCAAGACCATGTCGTAATTTCTCTTGTATAATACATCTTTGTTAAGGAAGAATTTGCGTGAAAACCTTCTCAACATCTTCTTATCTTTGTTTGATGCCCTAAGTGGGTACTCTTGAGTTTTAAGGAAATGTTAGATATATACCAAAGTTTATCATCTGATGTCACCTCTGCTGCAAACATATGAGTTGGTCTCTCAAGACGTCTAATTATAATCTTAGGCGCTTCATTTTGGAAATTCACCTTGTACATGGAGGAAAAAGTGGATAAATCATTTGTCATCTGATTCTCATCTCGAGGAATGTGATGAAATTCAACCTTATTGAAGAACGGTAACAACCCTATCGCATATTCCTTGTAGGGAATCAAGCCAGGGTGATGAGTCTCCCATTCACCTTTAATCTGATTAATCACTAAAATTGAATCTCCATACAAATAAAGAATCTTGATTCTTAAATCCATGGCTTCTTCGAGACCCATAATACCTACTTCATACTTCGCCATGTTGTTAGTACAATCAAATATCAAACTTACAGTGAAAGGGATGTGGGAACCATGGGGAGTAATAATCACAACACCAATTCCTTTATAATAAGAATTCATATCTCTATCAAACACTAGACCCCAACGGGATTCAGGATCTGAACTTTCCTCAGACGAAGGTTCATCACAATCTTTAACTTTCAAATACATCACATCCTCATCAGGGAAATAAAACTTGACGGACTGATAATCATCAATTCGTTGGTGAGCAAGGTACTCTTCCAACACACTACCTTTAACAACCTTCTGGGTACGGTATTCAATATCGTATTCAGATAACAATATCTACCAACACGAAATTCTTTCGGCAAGAGCAGGATTTTAAAAAATGTACTTAATTGGATCCATTTTGGATATCAACCAAGTAGTATGATTCAACATATATTTCCACAGAAGCTTAGCAGCCCAAGCCAAAGCACAACACGTCTTCTCAAGCAATAAATAATGTGACTCGTAATCATTGAACTACTTTCTAAGGTAATAAATGGCATATTCTTTTCTACATGTTTCTTCTTGCTGACCCAAGATGCAACCCATAGAACTATCCTACACAGTCAAATACATAATCAACAGTCTTCCTTCAATAGGAGGGAGAAATATAGGAGGATCAAGAAGATACTCTTTGATACTATCAAAAGCCTTCTGGAAATCATCCATCCATACACAACCCTAATATTTCGTCAAAAGCTTGAATATCGGTTCACAAGTAGCAGTCATATGAGAAATAAATCTAGAGATATAATTCTAACGTTCAAGGAAACCTCTGACTTGCTTTTCAATTCTTGATACATGAATTTATTGACTTTCCCTAACTTTATCAAGATCAACTTTAATACCTCTCTAGCTAACAATGAAGCCCAACAATTTTCCAGAACGGACACCAAAGGTGCACTTGTTTGGATTCAAGCGATGACCCTCTTTAGTCTAAGACCTAGCAATTACGTCATCAATGTATACCATAATTTCTTTGTACATCAGATCATGTAATAAAGTTATCATAGCCCTCTGGTATGTTGCACCATTGTTCATTAACCCGAAGGGTATCACTCTGTAACAGAATGTTCCATAGGGTGTGATAAACGTTATTTTTTACATGTCCTTGGGAGACATATTAATCTAATTTTATCTGTAAAATCCATCCAGGAAGGAGAAACTATTTAATTTTGTTGTATTATCTACCAACATATCTGTAATACGGTAGGAGAACTGACTTGGTTGTTTTGCGTTTGATCGCAATTGTCGCGGATAATAAGAGCCGCCACCGACTTTTCTTTTGTAAAATAAGGAAAGGGTGAAAAGAAGAGGAAAGACCTTTGAGATTTTTTCTTGAGTTCGGGGGGGTAGATTATGAAAAGGGAAGGTGTTAGAACCCTTTTCATCCAAAGTTATCTATGGGCTCTTAGTTGCTTTCTAGATCACTGTTGTATCCCAAAATTTGCTCTCTCATTTTTTCAAGACTTTTTCTTACATAATTGGTTACAAACCCATGCTTAAAGAAAGTATAAGAAAATTGAAGGTAGGAGGTGTCTCCAGCTCAGAAGTTCTGATGATGAAATTTTATTTGCTCTGATAAGGAAAGTTCTGAGCGTCTCAAACTGGAACCTAGAATCATCAGTGAGAACAACGTTTGAGAGGCAGATTGAAGAAGTTTTGATAGGGAAAGCTCTGAACAATTAGAGTCAGAAATCAGAGTCACCAACGAGAACAACATTTGAGAGGCGGATTGAAGAAGTTCTGGTAAAGAAAACTCTGAACAATCTGAGCTAGAAATCAGAGTCATCAATGAGAACCACGCTTGAGAAGCTGATTGAAGACGTTCTGACAAGGGAAACTCTGAGCAGTTCAAATTCGTATTAGGCACCACCCCTTACCTGTCCAGGCTCACTCAGAATCTCAGAAAGGCATGAAAATTCTCAAAACAGAAATCTTTTAATGTGTCTGATTCTGTTTTCAAAGCTACATTTAAATGCCGATCTTTAAAGCCATAATTCTTTCCCCATTTTCTTGTCCCCTTCACCACTTATAAATACAAGACGTCAAACACTAATAAAAAAAGGAGGAGGATAGAGAGAGAAAGGAGGATAGAATATATGCCCACGCTGCCACAGAGAAAATCACACCACAGTGCTCAAAAAATTCAAAAGTGTCCCCATTAAAGCATGTTTTGCAGGCACCTTCAAGTCCAAATTGTTTGCCCATACTTTGATTCTCAAATCTCCAGGATTAGCATCAACACTACAGATTCAAGTATTAATCACATGTATATTCTCTAATTTCATTTTCTGAAGCTAGCATTCTGTTTTGTTCTAATGTGATTGTGCAGGCTCTGATCGTAGACAAGACAAGCCACAAACTCCACGCTAATTCTGAGCCCATCAGAGTATACAACCAGAAGGTTGGCTCTGATGGGCTGACTCCAGCAACCTTTGCATAATGACCTTTTAGTTGATTCTTACATTAGCGTGTGCAGATTTTGATGATCTGGAACCCCACGTATTTCTGTCTGTTCATTTGTAATAACATTTGATAAACAGGTCCAGCTAGTGAAGGGAAACGTGTATAATGAAAAGATCTGGGTTCAACACTCAAATCTTGCATTTTTTTCTTCTCTTTCTAATCAGTTTATTACAGATCCAGGCGTTCATCATCAGGTCGTCATCATCAGATTATCACCATTAGAACATCACAGAGTCAGATCAAGTGCTCTAGATTTGAATGCTGACGATGGGCCCTCCAAAGACTAACTATCTTAAGTTTCGTGTTGGCTCTGAGCTGGCCAGTTTCTGGGCTTAGTTTTTTTTCAAAAAAAACATGCGACCCATGTTCTGATGCCCTCTAATTATTTTATTTTTCTTTATTTCCTTTTAACTTTTCTTTACATAAGTAAAAAAAACAATAAATAGGTTCAGTTTCTTTCAAAAAATTCTTAATTAATTAATTAATTACTTTTAATGTGATTTTATCAATTTAAAATCAATTAGACTTAGGTTCTTTATTTAATTTAAATCATTTTCTTAAATCAAAAACAACACAAAAAGGATTTTTCTCACTAGGTTTTAGAACGTATTTTCATTCTTTCAGGCATTATTCATTTTTCGCATTTTTTTATATATTCATGTAACTGTTATTTGGGATGTAATAGTTTTAAATAGTACTTTTCATTGCTTTCTTTTTTTCCTCAATTGTTTGTACATTGTAAGTACCCCATCCCCGAAGCCATGTAATAGTGTAGGTTTATAGTTTCGCACTTTATTTTTCTGTACAATATTACTACTAGTAATTGGGCATGTATGACAAGACTGAAATCAAACGTTAGCAAACTTAATAAAAAGACAAAAATAATTGAATCTCAATAAACTTGCACATGCGCACCTCTAAGGTATCTCCCACTTTGTTTGCCTTTAAATAAAACAGTCATGAGGCAGGAACGCTTTAGTAGAGACCCATAAATCAAAAAAGATCATAGTCCCTCGATGACCCTACAGTTACCTTTTGGTAAATGATCTAGTCCCTAAAAGAAAATTTCTAAAGCGTCTCCACAAGTTGCCTTCGTGATTGTAAAACGTCCCTTCAATTGTCCCTCAACATTCGACGATAGGGCTACCTACTCACTAATAGTAGGATATCACTATCTAAAGGAAAGGAGGAAAGAACATCCTTTTTCGAGTAGGTAGATTGTTCTTAAGTACTTGCTCAAACCTGCAATTTTCACACTTACACACTTTCAAAAATCTTTTCAAAACGCGTTATCACATTCTTGAGGTCTGATACAAGAGTTACCATAAAGCAAACAAAAACTTTCAAAACACACAAACACAAAAAGTTTTCAAAAATGAGAAAGTACCTAAGAACTCGTGGAAAACCACGGATGGAAAGGGTGCTAACACCTTCCTTTTCTGTAATCTACCCCCCTTACTCAGAAAATCTCGAAAAAGGTCTTTTTCTGTTCTTTTCACCCTTTCCTTTGTTGGATAAAAGAAAAGTCGGTGGCGACTCTTTCTTATCGCGACATTTGCGAACAAAAAATGCAAAACCAGTATAAACAGTCGGTTCTGCCACCGTATCACAGAACTGGCGAATTTGTTGGGGATATATTATAAAGTGGGGTTTACCTTAGGGTCTAGATCATTTCTAAATTATTTGCTTGTTGGTTTCCTTTACTTTTAAGGGATTTTTTGGGTTACTATAGATCCTACACCCGGATCTGGGGAAACCTGTTAGGTAAATAGAAATAGATCGTGGAAACTGTGCGGGGTATACTGACACTTTGGTTGGTACCGGTAGCCCTTGAGTTAATCAAGGAGAATATAGGGCTGCTGTGTGGTGTTATAAAGCGTCAACTGACCTTAGAATCTTTAAATGAACAACTTGGTCATTAGGACGTAGTGAGATGGCCGTCTTTGGTATATTCCCAAAGTCGGCAGATACTCGATGCTACACTCATTGAGATTTGACTCCTGAGTTTTGTTTGGTTGTGAGTCAGTCGCATATCGAACGAAGCTTGTGGGAAAGCTCAGTAATATTGAGATCCCTTAGAACTCGATTACTATTTATAGGACAGGTTGAACCAATCCAACTTCAAGAGGGTACTACCTTAAAGCCCATGCAAGCCTTAAACTTAAGGTATTTTGTGTGATTTGCTTGCTATATATGTGATTTCTTAGCATAATCATACACATCATAACATCATGCCATAACATTTCCTTAACCATTTCGAGGATCTCAAGGGTTTGTAATGCATGTTATGGTAGATAAGACGTCTAGCAAGGGGCAAGGGGATTTTATTTTCCTCTATCCAATGCGGTCAGAAGATCAAAACTCAACAACTTGACACAGGGGCTATGACCCACTTGATATAGTGAGCTTGACTCTCGTAGAAGGACACTCAATGATACGAAGTTCTTCAATCAAAGCTGCAAATTTCAACTTCTGACATTTCTCGTTTACCCCGCGAGATCCTTGAAAACATTGCATACATATATCATACATATCATTGCATAAACAGGTTTCATAGCAGGTTTCTCATCTTCTCCGCTGTTTATTTCAGCAATGGCTCTAGAACAAATAGTGAAGGATCTACAGACTCAGAATGCCCAATTTCAACAGATGATCACGGCTCTAACCAAGGGGCGAGAAGAACTAAAAGTATTGCTTATTAAAGAAAAGAAGAAGCCAAAGAAGCCAATTGGGTTAGTGAATCTGGGAAGAAGGATCAGAGGACCAGTGCAGCGAGCCTCTGAACTGGTAACTTCATCAAAGGAAGGAAACAGTCAAGAAGAGGAAACAAGAGAGGAAGACTCCAGTCCAAAAGAATCTGATGAGGAATCTGACTATGATAAGGAGCAGTATCCTCTTGCTAATGAAAAATACAAACAGCTGGAAGATCGTCTCAATGCTATGGAGATTCAGCAAATACCTGGCTTGGACTTTGAAGAATTAGGGATGGTTTCTGGTGTGATCATCCCACCAAAATTCAAGGTCCCCACGTTCACTAAATATTATTGTGTCTCCTACCCTAAGTTGCACTTAAGGTCATATGTCAGGAAGATCCAGCCTTACACTACCGACCGGAAGTTATGGGTCCATTTCTTCCAAGAAGGTTTAGCTGGCACATAACTAAAGTGGTTCTACCAGCTAGAAAGAACAGACATTCTTACCTGGGAAGACTTAGTTGCTGCTTTCTACAAGCAGTACCAATACAATGCTGACCTCGCTCCAACTTGTACACAACTTCAAATCATGTCTATGGGTTCTAGTGAAGGCTTCAAAGAATATGCCCAGAAATGGAGGGATCTAGCTGCCAGGGTACAACCTCCTCTGAATGATCGAGAAATGGTAGATATGTTCATGGGCACTCTGACATACCCATTATTTAATTTACTGATTGGGAGTTCCTCATTTGGATTCACATAGATGGTTCTGACTGGAGAAAGGATCGAAAGTGGTATCAAGAGTGGGAAGATCCTGATGGCTGCATCTTCTAATGTTGAGAAGAAGCCACTTGCTGGTAAGAGGGAAGCCAATGTTGTGTATGGCCAAAAGGGTCATAATAAGGCAGACGACCACAATCAATCTGTGGGGGCAATACTGGTCTCTAATCCTATGCCTATACAACGACACCAATAGGGGAATCAACGTAAAGAGGTCACGCCTAAGAGAAAGTTCACCAGAATCAACATGTCACTAGTCCAAGCGTTACAACACATGTTGAAGGCAGGGTTGATTACATTAAAGGCTCCTCTACAGAACCCTAATAATTTTGCTCCCAGTTACCACCCCAATGAAAGGTGTGCATACCATTTTGATAGCCCTGGACATGATACAAATGGATTTTGGGCTCTGAAGAACAAAATTCAGGATATGATTGATGCCAAGGAGATCAAATTCGACCCTCTAGAGACTCACAAAGTGGTCACTGCTCCTAGACCAAATCATTGAGAACATCCAATTCATTTTTGATTTTTCATTTGTAATTTCATTTATTGTTCAAACAATTACTGTTATGCTGAATTTTGGTTTTCCCATTAATGCATCGCATATGTTTGTCTTGAATGATTTCATTGTCATTTTATTTAAACTGTTTTCTTACTTCCTTTACGTGATATTCGACTCTCGATTAAAAAGCTATAAGCCTTTAGAGAGAGGATGACGAAAACGATACCACAATCTCTACAATATGCTTTTGAACAGACCTTGCTGACAATGTACAGGCGTTGTTTCAAGTCCCAAACAGTGGAGTTATAGGGAAGATAATCCCTAGTCAAACCCTTTGAGCCAAAGAAGTAGGAGTTTTTCTTTTCACACAAATTAAAACCCTTAATCATAACCCGGGGAAGGGTAGTTTTCTCAGTTAATTCTGATGCGCATTCAGTCATACATAATGAATGGCATCAAAGACGTCCTTCCAAATCAGAAGATGGTGATGGTTTCGCATAATCCTTAAAACCGGCAGTCATTATCTCTCAAAATAAAAGCCCGCTAAGTCAAAACCTATGAAGGAGACTTAAGAAAAAACTGGGGCGTCCCGCTGACTGTAATCCCAAAAGAAACAGTCCAAGCAAAAGAAGGGATAACGTAAACAAAAAAAAGAGGTTACTACAAATCATCTACAAAAAAAAAGATTACAAAATGACTGCCTCTTCCAAATAAACTTTCAGTATCCGAAACATCACCGAAACATAAAGATGTCAGACTCAATTGGGATCTGAACGCACAATTAGCTGAGCATAGGATCGAAGAACATCACGAAGAACGGGTGGGTACAAATAAAACTTGAGCCTTTATCCTTTGTTTCTTAAACCGTGAACCAGGTCACGCTACAACCCTTAAAAGTCCTAACTGAGGCATAGGTTAGTTCAGAAGCATACTGTTACAAAAGGTATCCTGACTCCTGTAGGACTTGCTATAAATCCTGAGTTGATATCACTCTCTTGCAAAATTTGTTTTACCGAAAAAATGAATTTTCAAAAACTTCAAGACAAGCATAAACCCTGCATTATTTGAATATTGTTGTTTGCGCATAGTTATCTGTTCGACAACACAGAAATTCACATGACAAATATATAGTGAATAAAAACTTTCTCAATGAAAAGGTTCACCTCAAGTGGAAAAGCAATTTCGACCAAGGGGCACGGCATGATCATTGTCCATCATTTGGGGCAGTCAAGTCAGGATTCAATGAATCTCTCAAAAAGATCCAAATAGCCAGGGGCAGATCTCCATCTGAATCACTTGGGGGAATTAGACATGATTTCCAAGAACGAATCACGTACAATCAAGTAAAATCAATGTTCCCTAACGAATTTCTTCTAAAAAGAAATTAAGCAGGAATTCTTAACGGAAGCAATCTAAATAAACCAAGTCCTCTTCTAGAAACGGTTCAGGTACGATCCAGAGATGGATGTTATCCTGGTACTTCTTCCAGATTTCTATTCTAGAAACAATTCAGATATGATCTAGAGATGGATGTCATTCTGACACTCATTCAACACATGTTTCAAGTACAGTTCAGATACGATCCAGAGACGGATGTCATTCCGACACTCATCCAACACATGTTTCAAGTACAGTTCAGATACGATCTAGAGACGGATGTCATTCTGACACTCATTCAACATATGTTTCAAGTACAGTTCAGATACAATCCATAGACGAATGTCATTCTAACACTCATTCAACACATGTTTCAAGTACAGTTTAGATACGATCCAGAGACGAATGTCATCCTGACACTCATTCAACACATGTTTCAAGTACAGTTCAGATACAATCCAGAGACGAATGTCATTCTAACACTCATTCAACATATGTTTCAAATACAGTTCAGATACGATCAAAAGACGGATGTTATTCTGACACTCATTCAATACATGTTCAAGTACAATCACGACATAGATCCATCAACAAAATCTCCGCAGGTACTTTCTCCAGCAGGTACATGGGAAGAAACGTCCTGATGCAAAGTCATCATCGTATCCTCAGGATACGTCCTAGTGACGTCTATGTTCCCCACAGAGCAGAAGTAACCAAGGTTTTGATCTCCCCTTCCCCTAGCAGGAATCACTTCCTCCAGCAAAGGGGCTTCAGAGAGCTGAAATCTACCTTCCCCAACCGAGTTTTTCAAAGAGTTTATGAAACTCATCTCAGATAGAGTTTATCTCTCTAACTGCGGAAGTTCAGGCCCCAACAGAGTTTATTTCTCTACATCGACAAAATCTTCCAACAGAGCATCTTTCTCCCCACAGGGTCATTCTCAAGCAAGAGCCAAAGATCCCCAGCAGAATATCCTTAAATAGAAAGAGGAAATCCCTGCAAATAATCTCCATTCATTATCCCCAGCGGAAATGAAGGATTCAGCTTCCCAATACTCTCTAGCAGTAGTCCGGGATTTATTTTCCTAGACTAGGAAATATCGCAATAGCATTCCATATTCATACATCATGGCATGCGCATACACATCGCATACAGCATAACCTCATTTATTTTGAGAACATCACCATAATGCATTTCATCCATCATGACATTGCATATGACTAAATCTTTGCCTTTTTCATGGAAAAGATCAAACCAACAAACACCGCTACTTATGTGATCTAGTAGTCTTCTCAAAAGCTACGTCTAATGAAGAGCTATTTCGGCATTTCACGCAGAAAGATGTCCTTACAAGACCTTCTCTAGTTCAGTCAGATCGACACTTAGATCTCTCTGATTCCTATTCCAGTTGAAGATGTTCCAAGACTTTTGTCTGGTTCAGTTAAATCGACACTAAGATTTTTCTGATTCCTATCTAGTAAAAGTTAAACCAAGACCTTTGCCGGTTCAGTTCGAATTGACCATTGATTTGTTACTGATTCTTTTTCGGTAGACCCTTTCTCTGGTTCAGTTAAATCGACACTAATATTTCTCTGATTTCTATCCCAGTTTGAGAAACTGCAAAACCTAGAGTATGACCAGATGACAGTTTAATCTCATTTCCCCAGTAAGTCAATGTGAAGCCTGGAATACGACCAGATAGCAGTCAGTCTTATCATCCTCAGCAAGTTATTGCGAAGCTTGGATCCTGACCAGATAGCAGTTCACTTCCGTCTCTTTAGTCAAGAGATGACTTCCTAGTAGAGTAATGGACAACCTAAGCTCCTAGACTATATTCCCCTAAAAAACATTCTCCAGCGGACTCCTCCTCAGACTGCAGGAACAGGAATCCCCACAAAGAGAATTCGTATGAAGTCAACATTTATTTTGGATGGCATCTTTAAGCCCATCTCTGAAGATTCTCCATCGTACTCCTTGGGTGGAATCTTTAAGCCCATCTCCGACAGTCTTCTGTCATCTTTTCTAAATGGCATCTATAAGCCCATTCCTGATATTATCTACATAGTCAAGTATCATTTCAGACGAGTGCAAATTTCTGAGCACTCTAGTGTTCAATCATCTTCCACCTTCAGATCACGAAAGGCAGACCAGCCAATCTACATCCTCAGGTCTAAGAAGATTAAACAGGGGCAGTTGTTGTACCCCAAAATTTTCCCTCTCATTTTTTCAAGACTTTTTCTTACATAATTGGTTACAAACCCCTGTTTAAAGAAAGTATAAAAAAAATTGAAGGTAGGAGGTGTCTCCAGCTAAGAAGTTATGACGATGAAATTATGTTTGCTCTGATAAGGAAAGTTCTGAGTGTCTCAAACTGGAACCCAGAATCATCAGCGAGAACAACGTTTGAGAGGCAGATTGAAGAAGTTATGATAGGGAAAGCTCTGAACAATTAGAGTCAGAATTCAGAGTCATCAACGAGAACAACGTTTGAGAGGCGGATTGAAGAAGTTCTGGTAAAGAAAACTCTAAACAATATGAGCCAGAAATCAGAGTCATCAATGAGAACCACACTTGAGAAGTTGATTGAAAAAGTTCTGACAAGGGAAACTCTGAGCAGATCAAATTCGTATGACGCACCACCCCCCACCTGTCCCGGTTCACTCAGAATATCAGAAAGGCATGAAAATTCTCAAAATAGAAATCTTTTAATGTGTCTGATTATGTTTTCAAAGCTACATTTAATGGCCGGTCTTTAAAGCCATAATTCTTTCCCCATTTTCTTGTCGCCTTCACCACTTATAAATACAAGACGTAAAACACAAATAAAAAAAGGAGGAGGATAGAGAGAGAAAGGAGGAGGGAATATACACCCACGATGCCACAGAGAAAAGCACACCACAGTTCTCAAAAAATTCAAAAGTGTCCCTGTGATACGGTGGGAGAACTGACTTGAGGTTTGCGTTTGTTTTCGCAAATGTTTCGGTTGAGCAAGAGTCGCCACCGACTTTTTATTTTATCCTAAGGAAAGGTTTAAAAAGCACAGCAAAAACCTTTGAGATGTTTTCTTGGGTTCGGGGGGTAGATTATAGAAAGGGAAGGTATTAGCACCCTTTCTATCCATGGTTATCCATGGGCTCTTAGTTACTTGCTTAGATCACTTGCCTTTGATTTTCAATTGTTTGAAATGGTGCTTTGTGTGTGGGTTTGAAAATGTTTTGAAAAGAAGCCATTGTGGTGGCAACCTTTGTAATGATCCATGTTTGAATGTATACAAAGGTGTATTTGTCTTTTGAAAACTTTTCAATGTTTTTTGAAAGTTGTTTTGAAAGTGTGTTGTGATGTGTGTTTTGAAAAGTAGGCAAGTGTGTTTTGCAAGTTTGTCAAATAACTAAGAGTTGTCTACCCCTAAATTTACTCAAAGATTTTTCCTATGTTTTAACCCTTTTAACAATTTTGTTCCACCATTGTATTTGGTGGACAATCTTGTGTTAGGATGTTAACGGGACAGACGCGGGTCATCGTTTAGACCATGAATGCAATAGTGCCAAGTATCTTTGGCATTTTTTCCTTTAAGGGACTTGATCATTTTTAAGAAACTTTCGAAAGCGTCATCGAGGGACTATGATCATTTGAATTGTTTTTATTTTGCCAAAGATACCCAACATGCAACATGGCCCATTATTGAAGGCAACAAGTGGAGTAACCCTAGGGGTGCAAGTGTGATTGATGTTGTCCATTTTCATGATTTTTTGTCTTTGAATTAGGTCAAGCTATTTGTTATTTGATTTTTGCATACAAACCCTAAGTCTATCATGGCATATTTAGAAAGCTTTAAAATGCGGAATTTAAAGTTCTAAATTATTACAAAATAATCATAGGGATGGGGGTACAAATGTTCAAATGGGGATGAGACTTTAATAGGAGAGTAGTGTCCAAATAATTTACAACCAAATCGAATCAATCGCAACGTAAAAATGAATCAATGTACAAGAATAAAAGATAAGCAAATGTGTATTGTATTTGTGTAAGTGTATGTGATTTATTTACAAGTGATAAAATAATTAAAAAAAGGTTAATTTTTGGATATTTTCATGTTTTAGGGCAAAACCCTAATTTTCTAAATAAATAGTATTTATTAATTATATTATATACAATATTTATTAATTATATACAAAAAATAAATAAAAGGGAAGTATATTGTAAAAAAGGTAATTTTTGAGGTTAAATATTAATAAATATAAAAATGTATTATTTTTGTATTTTTATCCTAAATATTCTAATAAATATATAAGTATTTATATTATGTATTAAATATATTAAATATGCACAAAAATAAAAAATATTAATTATTTACAAAAAAAAAAGTGTATTTTAAGAAAATGTTTTCAAAAGATAAAATAAAATAAAATCAGAAAATAAAATGTATTTGTATTATTTTTTAGTATTTTAAATAAAAGGTATTACATTTATTTATATGTACAAGTTTAAATAAAGCAAATAAAATCCAAATAAAATGCAAAAATGGATGGAAAAATGTTTTTAATATTTTTTTATATTTTGACAAAAAATAATAAGTCAGAAACAAAAAGAAAAAATCAAAAATGATAAAAATAACACACAATAGGCCAAGGGGGTGTAAGTGAAAAAATATGGTGCAAATAGAAAAAACAAATCAGGCCCAGCCCAAGGCAAGCTTCTTCAACCTCCAGCCATCCCTGTTCTCAAAAACGCGTGTTTCTCATGCCTTGTTCAAACATCCTGATTCTTTGATTTTCAGCACAAACTTATAACATCAAAAATGTAGAACATCAAACCACGAATTCATACATATAAAGAACTTGATCTAACTCTCAGAAATGAGAGAGAATTTCTTCTCCCCCAATTCCTGACCTAACTTTTGTTCAATGTTCAGGTTCAAAATTCTCTCAGCACACACAACATAAATGAAAAGTAATGATATGGGTAGCTTCAGGGCCATGAGTAGGACATACTTTCTTCACAAACCTAAGCCTAGATATGCCTGGATAGAGAGATAGAAGTTCAAACTTTTACCTGTTCAGCTTGAATCGTGTACAACAATAGAGGCACTTTCAATGAAGTTTGAGGACTTGTACAACTTGCTTGAGGTCCAGGGATGCTTCCTATATGCTTGGTGTGCTTTGAATCCTTCTGAATCAAGCTATGGAAGTCAACCTGCAAGAGAGAAAAGTGAAATGGCACGCTTTGCTAGAGGTGTTACAGTCTGTATCTAAGGCTTGGGATAGTTTATATGGATGTTATAGAATGTGTTTGAGCTGGTTTGGATGAAAACGCACGATGGAATGATGTTGTGGGATTCAAGTTGCAGAAAAGACTATGTTTTTGCAGCAAGAAGGTATTTCTATGAATGAGGAGGTATTGAAGGTGGTTTGGTCATGCCTTAGGTTTGGTTTTATGTTTGGAAGATGTTCAAGATGTTTGTTTAGGCTTGTGTTTACAGGAACTCAATGTTGGACCAGTTTTGCAAAGTTGCTTCTTTGATAAGTAAGAAAATACAAGTTTCTAAACCAGCCTGTCCAATGCCCTAAACTATGTTGCACCTCTTGTTCTTGATCAGAGTGATTTGTGTACAAAATGCTAGCTCCAAAGATTTGGCCCATGCTTCTTGGATTTGTATTTGACATAAAGTGTACCTTTTCCAAAATGGCAAAAATGCTTTATCCATTTAAAGGTTAATCTTTCATGTAATGACCAAATGCACAAAATAACATCTTGGCACAATGGTTTAGCATTGAATTATTGAGTGTGAGAAGGATTAGAGGCCTGTAATCTAGCTTGGAACATGCTGACTTGAAAATGGCAATGTTATGAACATGTAATTGGCTTATGAACAAAGTGACTTTTGCCCATCTTCACAAATTCGATTCTCCCTAACCACAAGGGTGTTTGAGAAGTTCTTGGATAATTTGGAAAGCTTGGAATGTGTACTACAATCCATATTTGTAATGCAAGTTGAAATTCCAAGTGGAAGCATGTGAAAAGTGGCCATGAAGTTGGGCAAAAATCCTGCCTAAAATAGGTCAAAAATTTTCTAAGTTAAGAATGTTTTGCACCCCTATTCCAAAAATCATAACTTGAGCTACAAGCCTCTTTTGAGAAAACTTTATGAATCAAAGTTGGAGATTTTTCAATGGAAAATAACTTTCATGTTTTGAGTTTTGCTTGAATCCAAATATATCTTGATGAAAAGATGGGACAAAGTTAGGAAAAAATTAGGAAATTTCTTAGAAAATTTCTAAGTTATGAAATTTCTTCATTTCAAACCCTAATTTGTAATTTTTGATTTCTTGATGAACAAGTTTCATAGTTTGACATGTCTTGATGAAAAATGGATCTTGGCACTTGATTTTGACCAAAAAGTCAAAGTTTGACTTTTCAGTATACAGTCAAATTTTGATCAGTTGACTGGAAAATTCATCTGTCAATCTTGTGCATTTGGGATCTTTTCAACTTGTTGAATGTGTCAAGACCATGTCATTGAGTCCATATGTGAGCTTGAATTTCCATTGGTTAGGTCAAACAGTCAAAAATTGCCTTTGTGCAGTCAAAACCCTAAAAATGACCATTTTGCCCTTTTGGTGATCTGATCAAATTTCTTGTGGAATTGTGATCCAAACTTGACCAAATGGTTCATATGAGTTCATAATGTTGATGTGGGTCAAAAATCATGAGGTTTGACTGTCAATTGGCCACAGTTGACTTTTTCCCCAATACAGCTGATTTCTAGGTCAACTGTCCAATTGATTGGGCAAAGATTGGAATCAAGGCTTGAAACTTGGTATGGATAAACTTGTGAGTCCAACATGAAGTATGAAAGTCATTTTGGGCATTTTAGGTCAAAACATCTTTGTGCAAACTCAAACCCTAATTTGGGTCAACAGTGCAAGGAGGAGTCTTGAGCAGAGCAAACCCTAACTGGATCTTGAGCTCCAAGGGTCTTGTGGTGAGAAAATATTGATGAAATGAGAGGGAAAATTTTGAGGTACAACAGTTTCCCCTGTTCAATCTTCTTGAACCTGAAGAGTTAGATTGGCAAGTTTGCCTTTCGCGACTCGAGGGTAAAAGGAGATTCGACACTAGAGTGCTCTTAAATTTGCACTCGCATAATGGAGTATCAGCAATGTGATGTCGGGAATGGGCTTATAGATGCCATTTGGAGATAGTATGGATAGGAGGATGGGCTTATAGATGCCATCTGGAGGTGTGACAGAACCTTGTCGGGAATGGGCTTATAGATGCCATTTGGAGGTGTCGATCGCGTAAGAGATTCCTTAGCGAGAACTTGCGTATTTGAGAAAGAAAGATGGTTTCCTGGCTTGCTACAGGTGTTGATCTTCAGTCTCTTCATGCAGATATGCCCTGGCTAGATACAGGTATCGAATCTACAATCAAACGCTCACAGATATGCCCTGGCTAGATACAGGAATCGAATCCGGAACTTCAGAAGGTTGCTTACAGACGTGCCCTGGCCGGATACAGGTATCGAATCCACAATCAAATACTCACAGATATGCCCTGGCTGGATATAGGAATCAAATCTGGAATTGGTCGTCTACAGATATGCCCTGACTGGATACAGGAACCGAATCTCTAAACTCTTCATGTAGACATGCCCTGGCTGGGTACAGGTATCGAATCTACAATCAAATACTCACAGATATGCCTTGGCTAGATACATGAATCGAATATGGAATTAGTCGTCTACAGATATGCCCTGGCTGGATACAGGTATCGAATCTGGAACTTCAAAAGGTTGATCGAGATAACTTTCCTGGATGGATACAGGCGTAGACCTCTGACCTGAGAATGAAAGATAATTTCCTGGCCTATTACAGGGGTTGATTTTCAAACTCTTCATGCAGATATGCCCTGGCTGGATACAGGTATCGAATCTACAATCAATTACTCACAGATATGCCCTGGCTAGATACAGGTATCGAATCTGGAATTATGATAGTTGATAGTAATCATCTTTGGATTGACCTTTTCCTGAAAAGGCAAAACATTAGTTGTATGCAATGTCATGATGTATGAGATGCATGATGTCATGACGTTCTCAAAAATAAATGAGATCGTGTGATATGCTGCGTATATGTATGTATCAGGATGTATAAAATGTGAAATGTCTATGAATGCGTTTTCGACTAGGAACATAAATCCTTGACGAAGGTCGGGAAATCAAATCCTGGGCTGATGTTGAAGAGTAGAGTTCTTCGCTTCCGCTGGGGATGACGGTTGCAAGAATAAATCGGTAGGAGGAGATGACTCCGTTGGGGAATAAACTTGTTGGAGAGATTACTCTGTGGGGAATTACTCTGTGGGAAGAGATACTTCGCTGAGGTTTTGATGAGAACTCCGCTGGGGATTCCACTGATAAGTTATGTTGGGGAACTTGATGAACTCCGCTGGGGATAGGAAGAACTTCGCCGAGGACGATCTTTTCGTGGTAATTAGCTGAGGATAACCCAGTTATACCCTGGTGGGGAAATAACCTTTGAATAAAGTCGGGGAGATGCGTTCGTACTCTGCATGGGATAAGCTTCCAGAATCTACTGGGGATAAGCTTCAGAATCTACTGGGGAGGATGATTCAACTTTCCTGGGGAAACTTTTCAGACTGTACTGGGGAATGGGTTCCACTGGGGTGTCTGGTATTTCGCCGAGGAACAATCTTATATTAAGACTGCCGGGGATGCTTGCTGAGGAATGTCTATACTCCGCTGGGGAATGTTGAGATCTTCTGGGGATACCCAACTTCCTTAAGGCTGACAGTAGACTAACTCTGCTTGGGGAGAGTACCGCTGACTTGCTAGGGGATTATTGTGCCTTTTTGGGGCTGACGGGAGACCAGCTCTGCCTGGGGAGAGTATTGCTGAATCTTGTCTTACTCAACGGGGAGTGAAGGTATCCTGGTTATGTTCTTCAGCTGAACCTACCTTGGTACCTTGGTGGACAAAGCAACTAGATCGCTTAGACAATTCTTTATTGCCCCTGTTTCTGATGTCATCTGTAATTAGTCGTTTGTTTCGCATGCAAATATTCATGATTAGCAATTAATGTCAAATGCATATATCAAAAATGAACATTGGACGTTCTTTGCAAAACAAAACAGAAAAAGGAAAAACGATGGGTAATTTGTCTAAAAAATTGAACTTGTATTGATTTTGAAATTTGCCTGTAAATAGGCGTTTTATGTACAAGAGGCTGACGTCCTAGTAAGAGAACGCCGCCGAGCAACATAGAGTTTATACAATTTTGAAAAGGAAACAAAACAACTATGTGAAAAATAATCCCACTGGGTTCCAACTCTGCTATCGCCTTTATGTCTTCAAGCGTCTCATCACTTTGCTACTTAGTTGAAGATGAAGCTGATTGGTTGGCGCCGTCTGAGCCCGATAGTTGATGCCGAAATCTGGATGCAAGGTGATCCAAAGAGACATAGTATTACGCTTTATCCCTAACTTTTTCCTGGACCGCCCTTTCGGGTTTTCAGTCCACCGGGATACCCATTTTTGCCCAAGCCGCCTTTTCAGGTTTTCGACTTGCCTGGTGTACAGATTTTTTCATTTCGTCCCTTATTTTTGCCCGAACCCTTTTGGTTCGCCGGGAAGCCCTTACTTTTTCCTAGGTGTGTCAACCTAGCGGGTATTTAATTCATGCGTAGTATCTTTTTACTATGTCTGCATTGGCGGGGTGAGGAAGGTCGTCACCATCCATGGTGGTTAGAGTCATAGCTCCTCATGAGAAGATATGTTTAACCACAAATGGCCCTTCGTACGTAGGGGTCCATTTTCCCCTGGGATCACTTTGAGGAAGAATGATGCGCTTGATTACCAGGTCTCCGACTTGATACTCTTGTCGTCTGACCTTCTTGTTAAATGCACTGATCATCCGTTTTTGGTACGTCTGACCATGACACATAGCAGTGAGTCTCTTTTCGTCGATTAGATTTAATTGATCAAGCCGAGTCTGGATCCAGTCATCTTCGCTCAAACCTGCATCCTTCATTATCCGGAGAGAGGGTATCTGGACTTCAATAGGCAAGACTGCCTCCATGCCATAGACCAAGTAAAAGGGAGTTGCCCCTGTTGACGTTCGTGCTGAGGTACGGTACCCATGAAGAGCAAATGGTAACATTTCGTGCCAATATTTGTAGGTCATTGTCATCTTCTGCACAATCTTCTTGATGTTCTTATTCGCTGCTTCTACAGCCCCATTTATCTTTGGTCGATAGGGAGAAGAATTGTGGTGCTGTATCTTGAATTGCTCGCAGAGCTCAGTGATCATCTTGTAGTTAAGATTGGTACCGTTATCCGTAATGATCCTCTCAGGTACACTGTATCGACAGATCAGGTTGTGCCGAATGAAATGTGCCACGACATTCTTGGTTACGGTAGCATAGGAAGCTGCCTCAACCCATTTTGTAAAGTAATCAATCGCTACCAAGATGAAGTGATGCTCGTTGGATGCCGTAGGTATGATTTCGCCGATCATATCAATGCCCCACATTGCAAAAGGCCAAGGTGTTGTCAAGACGTTCAGAGGAACCGGAGGAATGTGCACCTTATCAGCATAGATCTGGCATTTATGACAAGTTCGAGAATGCTGATAACAGTCGGCTTCCATTGTGACCAGAAATATCCTGCCCGAAGGATTTTCTTTGCCATGGTATGTCCACTGGAATGTGTTCCGAAGGTACCTTCATGTAGTTCTGCCATGATCCTTTCTGCTTCAGTCTTATCCACACAACGCAATAAGGTTGAATCATGGTTTCGCTTGTAGAGAATGCCGTTGCTGAGGAAGAACTTTGCCGCAAACCTTCTTAGGAAATTCTTGTCATTAACAGATGCGCCTTCGGGGTATTCTTGAGCTTCAAGGTATCTCTTCACTTCATGATACCAGGGTTTTTCAGTTACCTCCTCGGTCTCGAGATCGCAGCAATGTGCAGGTTCATCCAATTTCCAGATAGTGATCCGGGGAGCCTCATTATCCCATTTGACTTTGAACATAGAAGACATCGTACCTAGTGCGTCTGCTAACTGATTCTCCTCTCTTGGGAAGTGTTCAAAAGTTATCTCCTCGAAGTGGGGAAGCAATGTCAGCACATACTCCTTGTAAGGAATAAGATTTGGGTGTTTCGTATCCCACTCGCCTTTGATCTGATTGATCACGAGAGCGGAATCTCCGAAGACACTCAGAAACTTGATCCTTAAGTCAATTGCAGCTTGAAGACCCATGATACATGCCTCATACTCTGCCATGTTGTTGGTGCAGTTGAAACATAGTCGGGCGGTGAGTGGAGTATGAGTGCCTTTAGGGGATATGATCACAGCGTCGATACCATTACCCAAAGCGTTCGAGGCTCTGTCAAAGTGCATAGACCATCGGGATCCCTCCTCAGGTCCTTCATCCGGTCCAGGTACTTCACAATCAGTCACTACCATGATATCCTCGTCTGGAAATTCAAAGTTCATCGACTGGTAATCGTCCACTGCCTAGTGTGCCAAATGGTCTGCTAATACACTTCCCTTGATTGCTTTTTGAGTCGTGTACTGGATGTCATATTCCGTCAAGATCATCTGCCATCTTGCTATTCTTCCGGACAAGGCAGGCTTTTCGAATATGTACTTGATTGGATCCATTTTTGAAATCAACAGAGTAGTGTGAGTCAACATATACTGTCTCAGTCGGCGAGCAACCCATACCAAAGCGCAACAAGTTTTCTCGAGCAGTGAATATCGGGTCTCACAGTCGGTAAACTTTTTGCTAAGGTAATAAATAACATGATCTTTTCGGCCAGACTCGTCATGCTGCCCCAACACACACCCCATTGAGTTGTCCAGTACAGCAAGTATAAAATTAGAGGTCTCCCTTCAACCGGCGGCATAAGAATGGGTGGTTCTTGGAGATACTCTTTGATTCTTTCGAAATCGGCCTGACATTCATCGTTCCAACATACTACTTGATCTTTCTTCAACAGCTTGAAGATTGGTTCACAGGTAGCAGTTAGATGCGAGATGAATCGGGCAATGTAGTTCAACCGTCCTAGAAAGCCTCTGACTTCTTTCTCTGTCTTGGGAGTTGGCATCTCTTGTATGGCTTTCACTTTGGCAGGGTCCACTTGAATGCCTTTGTCGCTTACGACGAAGCCTAGAAATTTTCCAGATCTCACCCCAAAGGTGCACTTGTTTGGGTTCAACCTCAGCTTGTACAACTTCAGACGGTCAAACAGCTTCTGTAGATGGTCAAGGTGTTCCTCCTCAGTTTGGGACCTTGCAATCATATCGTCGACGTATACTTCTATCTCGTGATGGATCATGTCATGAAACAGAGCAACCATGGCACGTTGGTATGTTGCCCCAACATTTTTCAACCCAAAAGGCATGACCTTGTAGCAAAAGGTGCCCCACTGAGTAACAAAAATGGTCTTCTCCATGTCTTCAGGAACCATCTTGATCTGATTATAACCGGAGAAGCCGTCCATGAAGGAGAATACTTTATGCTGAGCAGTGTTGTCAACCAGAAAGTCGATATGAGGCAGAGGGAAATCATCCTTAGAGCTCTCCCTGTTCAAATCCCTGTAATCAACACACATTCGGACCTTACCATCCTTCTTCGGCACTGGAACCACGTTGGCAACCCACTGAGGGTAAGAAGTCACTGCTAGAAACCCGACATCAAATTGTTTCATAACCTCAACTTTGATTTTCTCGGACATTTCTGGACGCATACGACAGACCTTCTGTTTTACCGGAGGGCATTCTTCCTTGGTAGGCAGGTGATGAACCACAATATCGGTATCCAACCCAGGCATGTCTTCGTAAGACCAGGCAAAGATTTCCACATAGTCATGCAGCATCTGAATCAACCGTTGTTTCACACTGAGCTCTAGATTGGCACCAATCTTGACTTCCATTTTGTCTGTCTCGGTACCCAGATTTACCGTTTCCACTGGCTCTTCATGTGGCTGAATGGCCCTCTCTTCCTGGAGTAGCAGTCTTGCGAGCTCACCAGGCACTTCGCAATCATCATCACCTTCGTCTTCGGTTAAGTTGATTGGATTTTCGAAGCCATAACTAGCAGTAGCAGAGTCGTTACCAGTGAGATCCAGAGTGGATTGGAACCTGTATAGGTGAGTGTGTGTAAATATAGGTGTTTTGAAATGTATAATAAAGAAAGAAAAAGGAGCGCAAGATTTTGAAATGCAACAAACGTCCAATGTTTTTATTAATGATATATGAAAATGACACACAAAAGCCATCACAAATGAAGCCACGGTGCCCCGGGTAAGACACCGAGCCATAAAAGTTTCAAAATATTGTCTGTTACAACTTCAAAACAAAAGAGTTCATTACTGAGTGACAAAAGTAATAGGTGTGAAGTCTTTCGCAGTCCAGTTGCTTGGTCCACCGTTGGTTGTTGGGTAGATCCAGCTGTCGAATTCAGATTCCTCCACGTCGTCTTCAATAGCATTTACTCCCGGGTTGGTGATGAACACAGGAGGTCTTCCAATCCTTGCCTTACGAACAGCCCTCTGAGCTTCTGCAGTGAAGCCCAAACCAAACTTGTCAGTCTTTGGAGTGAAATCAGGAAGTCGGCCCCAGTTTGCACACTCACCCTTCTCAATCACAGCCCGGGCATCCTTTAAGGAAGCCATCTTCAACGGAGAACCCTCTTCAGTCACAGTCTCTGCTGACGCCAGTGTCTGAGGCACCTCTTCAAAGTGTTGAAAGAGGGTCTCAATGAACTCCCCATCCATCTCTATGTACCGGAACGAGTTGAGGTGGCTGACCATATATTCTTCTTCCCCCTGAACTGTAACAATCTTCCCTCTGACCGGGTACTTAAGCTTCTGATGTAGTGTGGAGGTCACAGCTCCAGCCTTGTGGATCCATGGACGACCCAGCAAACAAGAATAGGATGGTCGGATGTCCATCACATAGAAAGTAGAATCAAAAACTTGAGAACCAACCCTGATTGGAATGTCAACTTCCCCATGTACCATCCTTTTCGAACCGTCAAAGGCCCAGACAACAATGTTACTAGGCTTGAGCTCTAAACCCTCACAATCCAACCTGTCTAGGGCCTTCTTGGGTAATACGTTCAATGAAGAACCAGTGTCAACCAACACATGGGCAAGAGTAGTGCCCCTGCATTCAATGGAGAAATGCAGGGCGTCGTTATGGTTCTTTCCTTTGGCAGTCAGATCGGCGTCAAAGAAGCCCAACCCATTATCGGCAGTCAAGTTGGCCACACAATCGGTAAATTGATCAGCAGACGTTTCTTATGGCACATGGGCCGTCTTCAGGAAGGAAATCAGGGCCTTGGCATGGGCCTCTGAACACAACAACAGTGATAGCATAGAAATCTTAGAGGGGGTGTGCCCCAGCTGCTCAACTACGTTGAAATCACTTTTCTTAATGATCTTGAGAATCTCTTCCATCTCTTGCTGGGAAGCTTCAACATTGGTTGTCTTTGGTGCCTCCGTCAGGGCAGGCAAATCAGTAGCAATCCCTTTGCCCCGAGCGTCAGATGACTCGGCAGCAGGGGTAGAAACAGGAACTTGATCAGGAAGGGGAGCAGGCACACTTGCAGGTGTGATGATAAGAGGTCTCTGAATAGCTGGTGGCGCAATATCTGGTGAGAACAGCCTACCACTGCGAGTAACTTTGGCAGGACCGGTAATGTTGCTGACGCCGATACTAGTATCAAACTCCTGTTTAACTCCAAGCACATAAACATCTGCCCCATAGTGCCACGGGACAGCTTTGTCAGATGTATAAGGGAGAGGCCCCGGAACAGTGATGATGATAGGAGCAATCTTCTGAGTGGACATGATTTTGACAGGCTTCTTTGAGGGAGCCTTAGGAGGGTTGTTGAAAATAGTGACAATGGACACTTCTTCAGCAGGGACAGCATGAACAACAATCTTCTCGAACAAGATCTCTTTGATATCCATCAGGTTTTGGACGCCTGACTTCAGCAAAGGACAACCAGCAGGTGAAACAGCACATAAATGGCAACCTTTACTACATCCCGGAAATAAACCGGCTAGCAACAGGTTCCTCTTGACAGTTAACAACGGATTAACAATATCATCCACGGAGGCCACATACAGGTCTTCTCCCACAGCATTCACTCCATGCTGGGGCATGGGAGCAGTCACAACATTGGGCCTTTCGGGCGCCTCAAACTGTATTTCTTTAGCATCAATAAGGTCCTGAACCTTATTCCTCAGAGCCCAACAATCATCCGTGGTATGCCCCGGGCTATCAGAGTGATAAGCGCAACGGGCGTTGGGATTGTACTTCGGAGATGTTGTGTTTACCACCTTCGGAGCTTCCTTGATAGTTACCAGATTAGTTGACAGTAGTTGTGGCAAAATCTGAGACAAGGTCATGCTGAGTCGAGTGTACTGCCTTTTGGGTCTCTCACCCCTTGGTTGGTTATACTGTTGAGGAGCAGCAATAGGCTTTGAAATTACCACCGCGTTGACAGCTTGGCGGCATTCCGGTTTATTCCGTCTCCTTGGACCATAAACAACACTAGCTTCCTTCTTGAAGGGCTTCTTTTCAGTACTCGAGGAGGCACCTTTATGTATCTTCCCCGACTTGATACCAGCTTCTATCCTTTCACCAGTCAAGATCAGATCTGTGAACCCAGCAGAAGAATTCCCAATCAGATGGTTGAAGAATGGACCGGACAGGGTCCCTAAGAACATGTCGACAAGCTCACGGTCAGTCAAAGGTGGATGCACCCTTCCAGCCAGGTCCCTCCATTTTTGAGCATACTCCTTGAATCCTTCGCCCGTCCCCAGTGACATACCCTGGAGTTGGGTACGCGTGGGAGCAAGGTCGGAGTTGTATTGATACTGCTTATAAAATGCAGTAACCAAGTCCTCCCAGTTTCGAATACTGGCTCTATCCAGCTGATATAACCATTCGAGTTGAGCCCCTGAGAGGCTATCCTGGAAGAAATGGATCCATAGGTTCTTGTCTGCAGTGTAAGGTTGTATTTTCCTTACATATGATCTGGGATGCAGCTTAGGGCAGGAAGCCCCGTCGTACTTCGCAAAGGCAGGTGTCTTAAACTTGTGTGGGATCACCACCCCAGAAGATAAACCTAGATCTCCAAAATCCAGCCCCGGCACATGTTGAATCTCCATGGCACTTAAACGGTCCTCTAGTTGCTTGTACCTGTCTTCAGCAGGAGGGTACTGCTCATCATTATAATTCGTCTCATTATCGGAGACCACAGGACTAGGAGCCCTTCCCCCTTGGGGATTATCTTTCTCTGCAGAGGAAGTAGCCTGATCAGCCTCATTCTGCAGTGTATTCCCAAACCTCCGTCCAGTGTTAAACAGCGCAATCCTCTTCTTCTTCTTCTTCTTCTTCTTCAAGAGCAGAGTCTTCAACTCCTGTTGACCCTGGGCTAAGCTCATGACCAGCTCTTGAAACTGGGCGTTCTGGGCCTGGAGGGCCTTGATAGCTTGTTCGGTAGTAGACTCGGAAGACATGATGATTGAGTGCTGAAATAAACAGCGAAGAAGATTAAGCAACCTGTAGAAGAAGGGTACCTGTTATGCATATGATGCAATGAGATGCGTATAATTTATGTTTTTTCAAAGACAATCGGGATTCAACTTTGTAGACAAAAAGGAAACACACTTCATTAGATTCAGACTTTAAATTGTTCAACAATTTTCCCTTAGGCATTACAAGAAATGAAACTACTGAAAAGGAAATAAAAGCTGTAAAAGAAACATCCAAAGCCCATCAGTGCTCCCATGGCCTCCTCTTCTCAATACGGATATAGTCATTCAGGATCTGCTCATTCTCCAATTGCTTAGTCATCTTCTGGATCTTTTGTTCCTGTTCGTTGAACCTTTCCCGATAAGAATCCCGTTCTTCCTGTAGCTGCGCCCAAGATCTCTTTAGTGTATCAACATCAGTGGGTATTTGAGGAGGGAGGACAGTTGGAGGAACCCCGTCTTTTTCAGTAAATTCAAGAATGATAGGCCTGACGGCTTCGTATGGCATACCTAACTTCTGAGCACGGATGCGGACCCATCTGCAGTAGGGTTCCATTGGTAGAGAAGTCTTCGATCCCAACTCATGTGGGTCATCTTTGTGAATTCTGTCCCAAGCCTTGATGAATCTACGGCGCAGCTCGTCACTGTCTACCTGAAACTCAAAACTGATGTGAGGCACCAACATCTCATGAGTCCCTGCTCTTCTGGCTCTTCCAAACTGACGGAGAGCTAAACATGGATTATAAGAGATTCCTCCTTGGGTACCGATCAATGGAACATTAGGATATTCTCGGCAACGATCAATAATGGCTACCTCATCCAATCCTCTGAGAGTCCAAATGATGTCATTATCAGTGAGAGACATTAACCTATGAGCCCAGCCCCTTCCTTCTTCGTTCTTCACCACGAACTTAGGGAGGTGCGAAATAAACCACCTCACTAACAAAGGAGCACAACATCATGGAGTTCCCCGTCTTCGGGCAGTACGAGCATAGAGCTGTTGCAGGATATCACCCAAGAGAGTGGGTACAGGGTTCCGAGACACGAAGATCCTTATGGAGTTGACATTAATAAAGGTATCAGGATTTGGAAACAATACCAGACCATAGATTAAAAGAGCCAGAATGTCTTCGTACGCCTTGAAGTCTAAGTCGTTCCAGAAACTATTAGCTTTGCCAACCAGAAACTTAGCCAAAAAGCCCTTAACTCCACTTCTAGTCTCCCAGTTAGCCATTACCTCTTCTTTGGTCAAGGGAAGGGCTGCAGCAATCTCTTCAGGACTAAGAGTCTTCTCCCAACCAGTGAATGGAGTCTGCTCCAAAACAGGGACACCAAGTAACTCAGAGAATTCTTCCAGGGTAGGAACCAGCTGGAAGTCTTGAAAAGTGAAGCAATGGTATAGGGGATCATAAAACTGGACCAGGACACTCATCAGTTGTTGGTCCCACTTTGAAGTGACTAAACCGAGAAGAGAACCATGCCTCTTGATGAAGGAAGTAGTGTTTGGAATCCTATAAACCAATTCCTTGAGCAAAGCAGGTGGTTGAACAAAGTTTAGTCGAATAGTATTCCTACGCATGGGCATCATGATGTCCTACAAAACAGAGCAAAGATGAAACTCTCTTGTCTTTGAAATGGGTCAGTCCTTATGCATGATGCATGCAATGGTATGATGGTATGATGTTATGATAAAGCACATCACAAGCATTCATAAAGGCAAACATGATAAGGCACACAAGTCACACAAGACAGCCCTTAGAGTTTAGGCCAGCATGAAGTTTAGGTATTACCCTCTTTCAATTTTGTTGGTTAAGACCTATCCTATCAAAAGTAACCGGGTTCTAGAGGATCTCAATATCACTGACTACCCTCAATCGGTCATAACTCCAGCATCACAATCTTTTCTTGCAGCCAGAACCATCGCGAGAGTTTAGCCTCAATGAGTGTAGCATACTGCTACTGTTCTATGGCCAAGTTGGGTCAATTTAGGGTTCTAAGGTCGGTTGGTGCTTAATGACTCCTTAGAAGACCCATATTCTCCTCGTTGCAACACAAGGGATATCGGTACAGACCAAGGTGTCACACCAACGTAGCCACTGCTTCACCCGTGTTGGTCTACGCAGGACAGGTCCCTCACAGCTTATGCTACCTAAAGGGTATTCCCCAGATCCGGGTTAGGATCTATGAAACTCCGATGCAAAGCCCATAAATACAAAAGCAAACAAAGCAAGCAATTGAACACAAAGGTGGTCTAAACCCTAAGGTAACCCCACTTTTAAGTTTATTCCCCAGCAGAGTCGCCAGTTCTGTGGTACGGTGGGAGAACTGACTTGAGGTTTGCGTTTGTTTTCGCAAATGTTTCGGTTGAGCAAGAGTCGCCACCGACTTTTTATTTTATCCTAAGGAAAGGTTTAAAAAGCACAGCAAAAACCTTTGAGATGTTTTCTTGGGTTCGGGGGGTAGATTATAGAAAGGGAAGGTATTAGCACCTTTTCTATCCATGGTTATCCATGGGCTCTTAGTTACTTGCTTAGATCACTTGCCTTTGATTTTCAATTGTTTGAAATGGTGCTTTGTGTGTGGGTTTGAAAATGTTTTGAAAAGAAGCCATTGTGGTGGCAACCTTTGTAATGATCCATGTTTGAATGTATACAAAGGTGTATTTTTCTTTTGAAAAGTTTTCAATGTTTTTTGAAAGTTGTTTTGAAAGTGTGTTGTGATGTGTGTTTTGAAAAGTAGGCAAGTGTGTTTTGCAAGTTTGTCAAGTAACTAAGAGTTGTCTACCCCTAAATTTACTCAAAGATTTTTCCTATGTTTTAACCCTTTTAACAATTTTGTTCCACCATTGTATTTGGTGGACAATCTTGTGCTAGGATGTTAACGGGACAGGCGCGGGTCATCGTTTAGACCATGAATGCAATAGTGCCAAGTGTCTTTGGCAATTTTTCCTTTAAGGGACTTGATCATTTTTAGGAAACTTTCGAAAGCGTCATCGAGGGACTATGATCATTTGAATTGTTTTTATTTTGCCAAAGATACCCAACATGCAACATGGCCCATTATTGAAGGCAACAAGTGGAGTAACCCTAGGGGTGCAAGTGTGATTGATGTTGTCCATTTTCATGCTTTTTTGTCTTTGAATTAGGTCAAGCTATTTGTTATTTGATTTTTGCATACAAACCCTAAGTCTATCATGGCATATTTAGAAAGCTTTAAAATGCGGAATTTAAAGTTCTAAATTATTACAAAATAATCATAGGGATGGGGGTACAAATGTTCAAATGGGGATGAGAGACTTTAATAGGAGAGTAGTGTCCAAATAATTTACAACCAAATCGAATCAATCGCAACGTAAAAATGAATCAATGTACAAGAATAAAAGATAAGCAAATGTGTATTGTATTTGTGTAAGTGTATGTGATTTATTTACAAGTGATAAAATAATAAAAAAAAGGTTAATTTTTGGATATTTTCATGTTTTAGGGCAAAATCCTAATTTTCTAAATAAATAGTATTTATTAATTATATTATATACAATATTTATTAATTATATACAAAAAATAAATAAAAGGGAAGTATATTGTAAAAAAGGTAATTTTTGAGGTTAAATATTAATAAAAATAAAAATGAATTATTTTTGTATTTTTATCCTAAATATTCTAATAAATATATAAGTATTTATATTATGTATTAAATATATTAAATATACACAAAAATAAAAAATATTAATTATTTACAAAAAAAAGTGTATTTTAAGAAAATGTTTTCAAAAGATAAAATAAAATAAAATCAGAAAATAAAGTGTATTTGTATTATTTTTTAGTATTTTAAATAAAAGGTATTACATTTATTTATATGTACAAGTTTAAATAAAGCAAATAAAATCCAAATAAAATGCAAAAATGGATGGAAAAATGTTTTTAATATTTTTTTATATTTTGACAAAAAATAATAAGTCAGAAACAAAAAGAAAAAATCAAAAATGATAAAAATAACACACAATGGCCCAAGGGGGTGTAAGTGAAAAAATGTGGTGCAAATAGAAAAAACAAATCAGGTCCAGCCCAAGGCAAGCTTCTTCAACCTCCAGCCATCCCTGTTCTCAAAAACGCGCGTTTCTCATGCCTTGTTCAAACATCCTGATTCTTTGATTTTCAGCACAAACTTATAACATCAAAAATGTAGAACAGCAAACCACGAATTCATACATATAAAGAACTTGATCTAACTCTCAGAAATGAGAGAGAATTTCTTCTCCCCCAATTCCTGACCTAACTTTTGTTCAATGTTCAGGTTCAAAATTCTCTCAGCACACACAACATAAATGAAAAGTAATGATATGGGTAGCTTCAGGGCCATGAGTAGGACATACTGTCTTCACAAACCTAAGCCTAGATATGCCTGGATAGAGAGATAGAAGTTCAAACTTTTACCTGTTCAGCTTGAATCGTGTACAACAATGGAGGCACTTTCAATGAAGTTTGAGGACTTGTACAGCTTGCTTGAGGTCCAGGGATGCTTCCTCTATGCTTGGTGTGCTTTGAATCCTTCTGAATCAAGCTATGGAAGTCAACCTGCAAGAGAGAAAAGTGAAATGGCACGCTTTGCTAGAGGTGTTACAGTCTGTATCTAAGGCTTGGGATAGTTTATATGGATGTTATAGAATGTGTTTGAGCAGGTTTGGATGAAAACGCACGATGGAATGATGCTGTGGGATTCAAGTTGCAGAAAAGACTCTGTTTTTGCAGCAAGAAGGTATTTCTATGAATGGGGAGGTATTGAAGGTGGTTTGGTCGTGCCTTAGGTCTGGTTTTATGTTTGGAATATGTTCAAGATGTTTGTTTAGGCTTGTGTTTACAGGAACTCAATGTTGGACCAGTTTTGTAAAGTTGCTTCTTTGATAAGTAAGAAAATACAAGTTTCTAAACCAGCCTGTCCAATGCCCTAAACTATGTTGCACCTCTTGTTCTTAATCAGAATGATTTGTGTACAAAATGCTAGCTCCAAAGATTTGGCCCATGCTTCTTGGATTTGTATTTGACATAAAGTGTACCTTTTCCAAAATGGCAAAAATGCTTTATCCATTTATAGGTTAATCTTTCATGTAATGACCAAATGCACAAAATAACATCTTGGCACAATGGTTTAGCATTGAATTATTGAGTGTGAGAAGGATTAGAGGCCTGTAATCTAGCTTGGAACATGCTGACTTGAAAATGGTAATGTTATGAACATGTAATTGGCTTATGAACAAAGTGACTTTTTCCCATCTTCACAAATTCAATTCTCCCTAACCACAAGGGTGTTTGAGAAGTTCTTGGACAATTTGGAAAGCTTGGAATGTGTACTACAATCCATCTTTGTAATGCAAGTTGAAATTCCAAGTGGAAGCATTTGAAAAGTGGCCATGAAGTTGGGCAAAAATCCTGCCTAAAATAGGTCAAAAATTTTCTAAGTTAAGAATGTTTTGCACCCTTATTCCAAAAATCATAACTTGAGCTACAAGCCTATTGTGAGAAAACTTTGTGAATCAAAGTTGGAGATTTTGCAATGGACTATAACTTTCATGTTTTGATTTTTTCTTGAATCCAAATATATCTTGATGAAAAGATGGGACAAAGTTAGGAAAAAATTAGGAAATTTCATAACTTAGAAAATTTCTAAGTTATGAAATTTCTTCATTTCAAACCCTAATTTGTAATTTTTGATTTCTTGATGAACAAGTTTCATAGTTTGACATGTCTTGATGAAAAATGGATCTTGGCACTTGATTTTGACCAAAAAGTCAAAGTTTGACTTTTCAGTATACAGTCAAATTTTGATCAGTTGACTGGAAAATTCATCTGTCAATCTTGTGCATTTGGGATCTTTTGAACTTGTTGAATGTGTCAAGACCATGTCATTGAGTCCTTGAGTCCATATGTGATCTTGAATTGACATTGGTTAGGTCAAACAGTCAAAAATTGCCTTTGTGCAGTCAAAACCCTAAAAATGACAATTTTGCCCTTTTGGTGATCTGATCAAATTTCTTGTAGAATTGTGATCCAAACTTGACCAAATGGTTCATATGAGTTCATAATGTTGATGTGGGTCAAAAATCATGAGGTTTGACTGTCAATTGGCCACAGTTGACTTTTTCCCCAATACAGCTGATTTCTAGGTCAACTGTCCAATTGATTGGGCAAAGATTGGAATCAAGGCTTGAAACTTGGTATGGATAAACTTGTGAGTCCAACATGAAGCATGAAAGTCATTTTTGGCATTTTAGGTCAAAACATCTTTGTGCAAACTCAAACCCTAATTTGGGTCAACAGTGCAAGGAGGAGTCTTGAGCAGAGCAAACCCTAACTGGATCTTGAGCTCCAAGGGTCTTGTGGTGAGAAAATATTGATGAAATGGGAGGGCAAATTTTGGGGTACAACAGTCCCCATTAAAGCACGTTTTATAGGCACCTTCAAGTTCAAATTGTTTGCCCATATTCTGATTCTGAAATCTCCAGGATTAGCATCAACACTACAGATTCAAGTATTAATCACATGTATATTCTCTAATTTCATTTTCTAAAGCTAGCATTCTTTTTTATTCTAACGTGTTTGTGCAGGCTCTGATCGTAGACAAGACAGACCACAAACTCTATGCTGATTCTGAGCCCATCAGAGTATACAACCAAAAGGTTGGCTCTGATGGGCTGACTCCAGCAACCTTTGCATAACGAACTTTTACCTGATTCTGACATTAGCGCGTGCAGATTTTGATGATCTGGAACCCCACGTATTTCTGTCTGTTTATTTGTAATAACATTTGATAAACAGGTCCAGCTAGTGAAGGGAAGCGTGTATAATGAAAAGATCTGGGTTCAACACTCAGATCTTGCATTTTTTTCCTTCTGTCTAATCAGTTTATTGCAGATCCAGGCGTTTATCATCAGATCGTCATCATCAGATTATCACCATTAGAACATCACAAAGTCAGATCAAGTTCTCTACACTTGGATGCTGACGATGGGCCCTCTAGAGACTAACTGTATTAAGTTTCGTGATGGCTCTGAGTTGGCCAGTTTCTGGGCTTAGTTTTTTTTCAAAAAAAAAACACGTGACCCATGTAGGTTTTAGAACGTATTTTAATTCTTTCAGGTATTATTCATTTTTCGCATTTTTTTATATATTCATGTAACTGTTATTTGGGATGTAATAGTTTTAAATAGGACTTTTCATTACTTTCTTTTTTTCCCCAATTTTTTGTACATTGTAAATACCCCATCCCTGAAGCCATGTGTGATCGGTGGGAATGAGAACTGACTGTTTTGGAATGTTGGTTCGCGTTTGCGTTTGTTTTCGCAAAATGTCGCGGTAAGCAAGAGTCGCCACCGTCTTTTATTTTATCCAACAAGGAAAGGACAAAAGCACAGAAAAATTCCTTTTTGAAATGTTTCTCGGGTTCGGGAGGTAGATTATAGAAAGGGAAGGTGTTAGCAACCTTTCTATTCGTGGTTATCCACGGGCTCTTAGGTACTTGCTCATTGTGTTTTCAAAATTTTGCTTTTCTTTGTGTTTGTGAGTTTGAAAAGAATTTTTGTTTGAAAGGGGTGTAAGTGCGAAAAGTTTTTGTTTTGTTTTAAAAGGAACAAGTACTTAAGAACCATCTACCTACTCAAAAAGGAATTAAACTGTGAAAATATCCTTTAGACAGTGCTATCCCACTATTGAGGAGTAAGTAGCACCGTCGTATGAGTTTTCGTGTCAATTCGATTAAGGGACGTGTGGTCACTAAAGCAATTTTAGGACGCCTTAGCGGTAACCCTAATGTCTTAGATCATTTTTCCGAGGCAACCGTTTCGAGGCAACTATGATCTTTGGACAAGAGGGCGACCTCTAAAACTTCCTATACTCAATGACCACGTTCGAGGCAACCAAGTGAGGTGTACCCTAAGAGCGGCATGTGCAAGTGTGTTGTTTTCAGTTTATTTTATCTTTGTACATGTCATGGATTATCTATGTTGATTTTAAGTTCATACATTGGATCTTGTCATGCATTCTCTATTATCAAACGTCTAACAGTTAATATTGTGCGGAAATTAAATTGCGGGAAATTAAATCTAAACTATTACAAGGCGTCGGGTATTTACATCGCCAAAAACAAACCCTTTAATTTAAATTGCAGAAAGTAAAATAAAGCGATAAATAATTAAAATCCTAATTAAAAGCTATTACATTCCGGGAAACAGATACAATAATATGATAAAATGGATCGCGTGCGAGAAATTAAATCGGATGCGAGTTTTTTTGGGTTTTGACCCTTTTTTATTAAAGAAATCATTTTTGTTTATTTTTGAATTAAATAGAATTAAATTAAATGAACAATTAAATTAAATTAAATAATGAAAATATTTTTGGATTTTTGAGTTTTTAAAGAAATAAAATAAATTGAATTAATGCTAATAAAAATTTAATATTCTAAATTGATTTTAAATATTTCAAAAAATATTAAAAGTTAAATCTAATTAAAGCTAAATTGATTAAATTAATTTATTTACAAAAATAAAAGTGATGAAGTTAATTTTAATAAATAAAATATTTTTTTGTGTTTTTGATTTTATTAGGAAAAATATTAATTGGTTAGTGATTAATAAAAAGAATAACGATTAATTAATTAAAGGAAAATAATAAAAATAGAGAGAAAGTTTAGGAGTATACGGGTCTGATTGGAGGGGTGAAACAGTTGTTGGCGTCATGTGTAAACTGTTTTGTTTTGGCCATTTGTGTTTTGGCTTTTGGCCATTTGTGTTCTGGCCTCAACGTTCCTTAACCTTCTCAGGATGTCTGTCTCGCCATGTATTGGTGTCATGTGTAAGCTGTTCTGTTTTGGCCATTTGTGTTTTGGCTTTTGGCCATTTGTGTTTTGGCCTCAACGTTCCTTAATGAACCTGCACGAGATCTTGTCTAAAATCTGCAGTGTTGAATCTCATGAACACATTAAATAAATTACTATATATCATAAAATAAAAATAAAGCCAATATATAAAGAAATTTAATGTTTAGGCCAATATAGCATGTATGAATGATTATACCCTTTTGATCATGAAGATCAAATCAACCTTACCCTTACTGGAGAAGTAGTGACATGAATGCTTTTATGCCCTTTTGATCATGGAGATCAAGGCAGCCTTACCCTTACCGGAGAAGTAGTGACATGAATGCTTTTATGCCCTTTTGATCATGGGGATCAAGCCAGCCTTACCCTTACTGGAGAAATAGTGAGATGTTGGTTTGTAACCGAGATGACTTGTTTGTAGTGATATGTTGGTTTGTAACCGGGATGGCTTGTTTGTAGTGAGAGAGGGATTTGTAATAAGGATTTCAAGGTTTTAGGGTTCTTGAAAGAATTTGATATTCTGACAGCGTTGTGGTAAGGGTTTTTTTTCTTTTTTTCCTGTTGGTGTGAAAAGAATTAGATTTACATAATGGAAATTAGAGTAAAGAAAATGGGCTTTGAATGTGCAATTGGGCCTCCAATGTTCACTTGAATTCGTCACGTTGCAGGCTAAATCGCAGGGGATTAAGTGCAATTTTTGAAGTTGAAATGTGAAAACAAAATATAGCCGACATCAAGAACTAACTCATGTCCGAAAATCGGCTCAATCGGATAAACGGTGAATTAGTTATGAATTTTTGAAGTTTCAGCTCAGACAACTTATTTTGGGCTCCAGTGTCGACTCTGAAACGTTCTTCAATAAAAAACTGGTATTGATCGGAGCATAATCCGGTCTCGACTTTTGAAGCAAAGTTGTAGATCTATGAGTCAGTGACCTTGTGTAAAAATATGAGCCCAATCCGATAAAAATTGACCGAGTTATGAATTTTCGAAGTTTCGGCCCAGATGAAATAATATTCAGCATTTAGGATTTTCGGCGTGTCACGCACTCTGAGCAAACAACGAAGACCTTTTGAGTACCGTTTGAACTCAATACCTTCTGTGAAAATGTAGCCAACTCAATTTGTGAAATTTTGGCGCCAGAACCAGCTCGATATGATGAAAATCGACCAAGTTATGATTTTATGAACATGACGCAAATAAACTTCTGTCACAAATTTTCTGTACGAAAATACTTGATAAATCCACATTTTTGAAGACTTTCTGATTGAAATTGGCTTCTAGCCGTGAGAGATGAAAACATAGATGACATCAAGATGGAATTTTGGCCACCGGAACGGGTTAAAAACGAGCCACGATCTTTAAGTTATGAATTTTTTAGCGCGTAAAAACTTTACTTTCAGCACACTTTTTTCACCATATTTCTTCGAGAAAACTCACACAGTCGGATACCTTCTTTAAAGAATTGACTCTTGAGCCGAACCTGAATTTGAGCATACGTTAGGACATTAAGGAGCACTTGAGGTCATTTGGATGTAAGGACCTTGATGCAACACAAAACCTTACTTTTGAATTGACTGCCTTAGGAGATGATTTGACTGTCCAACTCTTGAGCCATCTTGAACAACTTGGAGATGATTCTTGACATGTCTTGAGAAATATGGGAGGGAAAATTTTGGGGTTCAACACCATGTAATAGTGTAGGTTTATATTTTTTCACTTTATTTTTCTATATAATATTACTGCTAGTAATTAGGCATGTATGACAAGACTGAAATCAAACGTTAGCAAACTTAACAAAAAGACAAAAATAACTGAATCTCAACACACTTACACATGCGCACCTCTAAGGTATCTCCCACTTTGGTTGCCTTTAAATAAAATAGTCATGAGGCGAGAACGCTTTAGTAGAGACCCATAAATCAAAAAAGATCATAGTCCCTCGATGACCCTACAGTTGCCTTTTGGTAAAAGATCTAGTCCCTAAAAGAAAATTGATAAAGCGTCTCCACAAGTTTCCTTCGTGATTGTAAAACGTCCCTTCAATTGTTCCTCAATGTCTGACGATAGGACTACCTACTCATTAATAGTAGGATAACACTATCTAAAGGAAAGGAGGAAAAGAACATCCTTTTTCGAGTAGGTAGACTGTTCTTAAGTACTTGCTCAAACCTGAAATTTTCACACTTAGACACTTTCAAAATTATTTTCAAAACGCTTTATTACACTATTGAGGACTGATACAAGAGTTACTATAAAGCAAACAAGAACTTTCAAAATACACAAACACAAACAGTTTTAAAAAATGAGCAAGTACCTAAGAGCCCGTGGAAAACCACAGATGGAAAGGGTGCTAACACCTTCCCTTTCCATAATCCACCCCCTTACTTAGAAAATCTCGAAAAAGGTCCTTTTCTGTTCTTTTCACCCTTTCCTTTGTTGGATAAAAGAAAAGTCGATGGCGACTCTTGCTTATCGCGACATTTGCGAACAAAAAACGGAAAACGAGTATTAAATAGTCGGTTCTGCCAGCGTATCACAATCACTTTTTGAAATTTCTTTGTTTGAAATGTGTTTGTGGGTTTTGAAAGTATTTTTGAAAAGTGCCTTAGTTGAGGAAAACTTTGTAATGATTTTTGTCTCTATAAGAATGCATACAAAGTGCTGGACCTTTTGAAAATATTTTATGTTTTGAAAGTGTTTGGTGTGTTTGAAAAGATATTTGTTTTTTGAAGATGTATTGTGAGAAAGAAACTAAGAACGTTCTACCTACTCAAAAGTCTTTTGTTCATTTCTTCCTTCCTTTGATATTGCTATCTTACCATTGTTTGGTAAGAAGCCTTATCTTTAGATGTAAAGGGACGGTTGTGGGTCATCGTACAATCATGAATAGAAATGTTGTGAGATATCTTAGCGTTTATCTTGATGGACTAAGATCATTTGTAAGGAAACATCCGTAGCGTCATCGAGGGACTATGATCTTGTATTTTTTTATTGTTTTTGCTAAGATGTCACATGCATATTATGACCATTTTCTCAAGGCAACAAGTGGAGTTGGCCCTAGAGGTGCAAGTGTGCAAGTGTTTATTTTTCATGCTTGATTTTATCTTGAATTAGGGTTTTATAAGTATTGATTTTGTCTTTGCATACAAACCCTAATTACTAGCGTTTATATGAAAGCGGTAAATTGCGGAAGGTAGACTTACTACGCTATTACATCATTTGAGGACGGGGTGTACAAATTTACAAATGGGGATTGTAAGAAATTAAATCTAATTATCTATTACAATCATATTGAACTTGAATAATGTATAAGAATTGAAAGGAATATAATGTACAAGACATGAATGAAAAGAAAATGAATTTGTTTTTATTTTGTTAGGAAAATTGTTTTTGGTCTTTTTCATTGTAAGAAGTTAAATAAAAATAAACTAAATAGTTTAAATATATTTTTGGTGTTTTTGATAAAAATAAATATTAAAATAAAATATTTTTTGTGATATTTTTATATATTCATAAAATGGACATTGTAAATAAATAGTGTGCAAAAAAATCAACGCAAAAGGAGTTGTTTTGATTGGTTGGAAATATGTTGAAGTTTGTTAAAAAGGATGAAAAAAAACAAGTGATGAATATTTGTTTTGGTTCTGCCAAAGTTTGAACCCAGGTTCTCCACACGTTCCATTCAAAATAGCCAATGCTCAAATGTTATAAACATGCATGTTAGTTTGGAAAAAATAACATAATAGATACAAAATATCTCGCTGGGCTTGAACCTAGGACCTTCTACATAACTGCCTTTCACGCGTGATCGCGACTTTGTGAGTCTTAAAGAATCTAGACCGCAAGTATACAGTCCTATCGTGTGTAGCTTTAAAGATTAACGAATCCCAAGGGACTAAATGTCGAACTACCGTTATCTTAGGTTACTACGTAAATCTAAGGCTAATGATATAATTAATTGGGGTTTGGGAACCTAACTGATTAATATCTAGTTTAGATTCAAGGGGGAATATCGATATGTAATGGTTGGGCTTCGGGGATTTAGAAACTCGATGACCTAATTCGGATTAATAAAATAGTTCTCAGTAGGAGGTATTTGTTTGAAAACCCTGTTCTCACACTCTTGTGTTTATTGATTCAGATCCTACTATCAAACCTAAGTGAGTGCTCTCGTTGTTTCAAATAGAGTTTAAAAATAGTTTTTGAAAACAAATAAAACCTAATTAACTTAAAAGCACTCTCGCTGTATTTTAAGTTAATGCCCAATTATCACTGTCCAGTTATTATCTCAAACTCCCGTTTTATTGATTCTAACTTCTATCTGTATTTTACTCTCGTAACAAAATAGTTGGTTTTTAGAATTGATAATTGAAACCAGAAAAGTTATTCTTTTAAAAAGGAACTGATCAATCGGCGTTGCCAAAATCCAGTTAGCTATGTGACCTTACATACTGATAAATAAATTTAGCCTAGCATGTTAAACAATTTAGTAACAATGCAACAGAAATAATTATCATCAAACAATTTAAATAAACATAACATTTCGAACAATATTGACATAGATAAATAAAATACTTAAATTAAACCTGAAAATAATATGGTGGAATATTTGGCTCACTTCAAGTATCTCACAGAGATCGATGAAAAATAACTAGCGGAAATAAATAATGCAGAGAATATTTTTGGCAGAGTAACACTAAAATTAAAGAGAAGAAAAACGCATTCGAAAAAAGGAATAAAAATTGGAAGCTCTCAAACAGGAATTATGAGGCATTATTTATAGGCCTGGAGGTGCGTGGGAGTTGAGATATTTTCTCCTCCCACTTGCCCAGCATAACGGTCGTTACGCTCCTCTCTTCAAGGAGGATGGAATGGTCGTCATGACCTATTAAAACGGGGAAGGCTGCAACAGTCGTTGTAGGCCAAGTCTTCAGGAAGGGCTAGCTGGCAAGGGTGTAACGGTCGTTACACCTAGGCAAGGAGAATGTAACGGTCGTTACACCTTGGGCTTGGGGAAATTTAGGCCTTCCTTCATTTATTCTTCAGGGTCTTTTTACTTGTGATGCGCCTTGTTTTGTCATACACCCCATAGCTTCATAATTGTTCACTCTTTATGTGGATTTAAGCATGATTGGCACGACTTTTCTCGATTTTCTTCACATGTGTCTTGTAACAACAAATTCCTGAAAACATAGAAAATACCAGCATAAAACGAATAAAGAATAATAAAGGTAATTAAAATGCGGATAAAATTCATATAAATTAACCTAAATATTCGATACATTTCCGGGTTATCAAACTCCCCAACACTTGAACCTTTGCTTGTCCTCAAGCAAATAATAGAGTAAAAAACTTTTAATGCACGGTCTCTGACATAATCGCATGACACGAATCGAATCGTACATGGTTAAGGGGCGATACAATAGAAAGGTGGAACTAGGTTCCGACACTAATGATACAAAAATGACACAAAACCACATGACATGGTCAAAATCCTCCATCCTATACAAACTCATCCGAATTACGCTATCATAGCTTGGCCTAATTCTTTTCGTTTGGAATTAACCGCTTTCATTCTAGCGCAATCACATTAAGCCTTTCACTTTTCGCACGCACATATTAGAGTAGCCGGTTAGCGATTTTGGTCCTTTATGCACGGGTTTCTGGTACGCAAGTTGGTAACCCTTATTTCTTTTCTAGATTATAAGTCTCGGGGGATCGAACCGTAGTTCGCCCTACCAAGTTCAGCACCAGATACCACTGAACAGGCTTACAACTGGTTATTACATCAGTTTTTGTAGGTACTGCAGCTGTTGGATTAAATGATTTGGTGAGGGTCACCTAACTTAGTTAGCACATTCCCTGTTATATTTTGATGTTTATCATTTTTTTCTTTACTGATATTTTTTCTGATTAGGACCAGTCACTTATATTCATTGGCTCCCTACGTATTTTGTGGATAAGATGGTGCTGACTGCTAGTATAAACTACTTGGGTCGATCCAAAACTAAAACTTAAGGCTTTGGTATCATAACCACTCAAACTGATTTACATAATTTGGAAGGTTTAAGTGTCAAGGCGGTATTAATTTTGTCGAATCAACTTCAAAATTTCTAACATAGCCTAATTGTGAGCAACCTATATACTTTTCGAATGTACCGAGCTAATGCGTCGAGTAACAAAAAATTTATGGTTCAAGATAAGTGTTGAAGTACAAATAACTTACGGAAATGAATTTTTTATTTTATTGAATGTAAAGAGAAATAACAAAAATTCGAATAACTTACTAGAAAAGTAGAAAACATAACAAAGTTTTCCTCCCCTACATTTGAATGAGCATTGTCCTCAATACGACAAATAAAGTGAGAAAAGAAAAAAAATAGAAAACTTAAAGAAATAATAAAAATGTAAGGAATAAATAAAAAAAAGATCACTCCTCATTGTTATCTCTGACGTCTCTGCTGGATGATGCTTCACCTCGTGCCCTTCCTCCACTTGTTCTTACTCCACCTCTTCTGGGTCTAAGAGGTTCTTCGCCAGCATTGAAAACATAAGCATGCAAGCCTTCAATACAGAATGATAGATTACGCATTTCATCAGTCAAGTTATAAATGCCGCGATGGTTCTGGTAAGTGTTATCGCGTTGGTTGTGCTACAACTCTTGCATCATTTGCATCAGTTCTTGTTGACGTTGATCTTGAAGTAAAAGTGATGCATAAATGGCTTCAATGGTGGACGGCTCAGGATCATTTCCCGCTTGCTCTTGTTGTGTACCTTGTTGATTTACTTCAGGTGCTGCATTTTCTTCCCCTTCTTGATTATTCTGCTCGCGTGCTCCAGGGGCAGGTGCTTATAGATCATAAATCCAATTTGTAGCAATGTCAATTCTAGTAATATTTGGATATGGGACGACCTTGTGTTGGACCATCAGGTTGTACCTTCCATCCCTTCTTGCTTTGATAATATGGCCAAATTGGCAATACTCAATATCAAGAAACTCACCGGTCCAAAAAGGTAGTTGAACTAACCTGTTTTGCAAATTTAGATAGTTGGCAATAGTGGTGACAAAACCTCTGATGCAGAAAGGTGATGCACTGGTGCTTCTTGATAATAGAGACTAGATATGGCTTAGAATGAATGGAGAAGCATTAATTCTGAGATCGGGATCAAGGGCGCAGTGTAGAAAATACATCTTCCTTTTGTTCACCTTATTGTTGTTCGCTCGCCCGAACACTGTGTTGGCTAGAACATGATGGAAATAGCGGAAGCACAGGTTGTGGATATGAGTGGATAAAAGTTCGGCCCAGTCGTTTCCTGAGTATTAGTTAAACTCTCCCACATTTCAAACGATCTTGCTTTCCAATCTTCTTCAGGAAGAATTCTATATTCCACACCTGCACCATGGTAGTAGTGGAGTATCTGACTCAGAGTCTCTTGATTCATGGTGTACTCTGTGTTGAATAATCTGAAAGTTGCTGCACCGATTAGATACTGATCGGCTTCTGGAGTAGAAGGTGTTTGGTATGAAAAAGAACTCAGGAACTCCAACGTGATGGATTCATAAGTTGGAAGATTCATAGAGGCAATGTAATGTAGACCAGATGCATGGAGCATAAATTGCACACTTTCAAGCAATCCCAAATCGCGTAGACAATCTTCATCAATATACTTTGTTAGAACTATACCCCTCTGATGAAACCTTCGTTAAATTTGTTCTTGACGAACTTTGTCGGCTCCATTTCTGAATACCATATTAGTGAGGTTTGGTTCCTCTCTTTCTTCTTGAGCTCTTCTGGCCATTTTGGAAGGGTAATGGAAATAATAAACTATGAGGTAGAAGAGTGAACAAGGTTGGTGTAATAGAAATGATCTCTTCTAGAGTTTATATAGAGGTAAGGATTTAATGGTGAAGAAGAGATTAATGGAAATAGTGAATGGTGTGGGGAATAGGAAATGGAAGGGATTGGTGGTTTCAAAAAGAAGTTTGAAATTTGAAATGGGAGGACGTGAAGGAGGTGTAACGGTCGTTACACCTTGTACAAGGACATTTTAACGGTTGTTACAAGCATGGTTCCCTAGAAAAAAATCATGCACCTCTTGTGGTCTGCAACGGTCGGCATGTAAGGCAGCTTCATTGTTTGACCGGGGCATGGAAGTGTTGTGTAACTTCAGGTCTAGAGGGAATAATTAATTTAAAATTCTAGGAGATAATTAAGTGACAATTGGGTGTAATGCATGTTTAATTTGGGGTTTAATTTGGGGAACAATAATATAGTATCATCATAAAATAAAATAACTCAATGAGGAGTAAAAAAATGAAATAAATAAATAAATAATTCTGAAAAATAAATAAATATAAAAATAAATAAATTAGAATAAATTCAACTAAATTTTTTTTTGATGCTCGAGTAAAACTAAAAACTGAATAAACACTCCTCCCCTACACTCGGAGAAAACAGTGTCCTCAATGTTCTAAAATCGTATATCAGCCACCTCTAGAATGAAACATGTGATCTAAATTTGTCGTAACAAGATCCATAAAACCATATAAATCTCGACGGAGGGTAGTAATATCAGAACGAATATCAGCAAGCTCCATCGTGATAGCATCCATAGCAATAGCAATATCAGTCTGAGGAATACGGACAGCAGCAGTAGCTGGGGCTGATGGTGGGTCGCAAACTGGATGGCGGTCAAGAGGAGGTTTCATAGGATCAAATTCTCCCAAACCTACTAGAGGATCATAATAATGGGGCGGTGTTAAAGGATCGGACTCTTCTTCTTCTACGTCATTCTCAGCTATACCCTCTAGGTCATAAATCTAATTCTTCCTATCATGCACATTGGTCCGTGCAATGTCAGGAAGTGTGAAGTGGTATACCGGCTCATTAAGTATCAACAACTGAAACTGATTAGGATCTAAATATCTGATCATCCCAACATTAAAACAAAGTGTAAGGTCTAGCGGGGTAAAATTACTAGCAGGAGTCAGACGGGACAGTGGCTCTTCAAAAATAGGGCTTTAGCGATCATAGTCACTAAACCAGCAACACAAATCGGGCCATGAGGAGCCTGGGCTATACCCAGGAGGTGGGCAATCATAAAAGATGCACCAACTACCGGTCTAGACTAAAACACACAGGACATGATAAACATCTCTTCATTAGACACTGAGGTATCATTCTGAGGTTTTCTAAATAGTGTAAATGCCAGAATCATGTGGAAATACCTAATAGCGGGATTATGAATCTCTGAAGAATGCCTAGGAATAGAGCTCTCCTGTCTCAGATCAGATATCGCTCCCCAAAAATGGTCAAGCTGGTTGTCCACATACTTGTCATCTGGAATAGCAATGACAATATCAGCACTAACTGGGAAATCCAATAAAGCAACAAGTTCACGGATGGTGAACCTGTGGGTGAAACCAAACAATCTGAAGGAAACCAAACCTCTGGCCAACCCTAAACCAATATCAGGGTTGTAGTGCAATGAACTGAGGAACTCCAGTGTCAGGTTGCAGTAGGTAGGATGCTGATTATGAATAAAATAATCCCAACCAATCTGGTTAAACATGAAGCGGACATTCTCTCTGATTCCTAATGCGGATAATGTGGGGTCATGCACAAAGATGGTGGGATACATCTCTCTCTGAGCTAGCGTCTCATAACACTTCTGATGAGCATCACTCACGAAGGTGACAGGCATAGTGTCAGAATAATCCATAGCGAAAATCATTGAAGGAAAAGAAATGTGAATCCTGTGGTTAATCTGAAAATAGTTTTAAGTCAGCATCTGCCTAATGCCTAAAAAAATAGAAAATAGGAGAATTTTGTAAAATTTTAAGAGAAACATAAAAAAAAACTGTTAGTAAATAAAATTTTAATAAAAAGGTGGGTTGCCTCTCACAAAGCGCTTTGTTTAACGTTGGAATCTCAACCTATATTGAAAATCGAAAATCTATGTTAGTGACTCAGCCGACAGCTGTATAAATCTCAAACTAGTTGAGTATTCCCTATTCTCGATGCAATGGTAGTGCTTCAAACGCTGTCCGTTTACAATAAACGGGTCGCTGGCTTTTCCTTTGATTTCAGCAGCGCCGCTTGGGAGTACTTTAGTAACTTCAAAAGGTCTTGACCATCTAGAGTGAAGTTTCCCTGGAAATAGTTTAAGTCTAAAGTTAAACAGGAGTACTACATCGCCCTTATTGAATTCTTTCCTAGAGATGCGTTTGTCGTGCCATTTCTTAGTTTGCTCCTTATAGATTTTGGCATTTTTGTATGCATCTAGCCTAAGCTCTTCCAATTCATGGATGTCTAGAATTCTCTTTTCCCCAACGGCTTTGTAACTTAGGTTCAGGGTTTTGATGGCCCAATAGGCTTTGTGTTCTAGTTCTACGGGTAGATGGCAAGATTTACCATAAACGAGTTTGAAAGGTGTGGTTCCAATGGGTGCCTTGTACGCTGTTCTGTATGCCCACAATGCTTCATGTAGTCTAGAAGACTAATCTTTCCTAGATTTGGCAACATTTTTCTCAAGTATTTTCTTAATCTCCCTGTTAGAGACTTCCACTTGCCCGCTTGTTTGTGGGTGGTAAGGTGTTGCTACACGGTGTCGAACTCCATACTTTGCTAAGAGTTTATTAAAAAATTTGGAAATGAAATGAGAGCCACCGTCACTGATGACTAATCTCAGGGCACTGAATCTTGGAAAAATTATGTTTTTGAAAAACCTAATGACTACTTGTGCATCATTTATTAGAGAGGCTACAGCCTCTACCCATTTGGATATGTAATCTACTGCCACTAATATGTAATTGTTTCCAGAAGACGATGGGACGGGTCCCATAAAGTCAATTCCCCACACGTCAAATATCTTTACTTCTAGGATACCCTTTGGAGGCATCTCATCACGCCTAGATATGTTACCAGTGCATTGACACCGGTCAAATTTTTTAATTGCAGCATGGACATCTTTCCATAGACTAGGCCAATAAAGGCCAGCTTGTAGGATTTTTGCGCAAGTCTTTGAGGTGCTAGCATGTCCACCATAAGGGGCTTCATGATAATGAGATATGACGCTCTCTATTTCACTCTCAGGAATGCATCGACAGAAAATACTATTGGGGCCTCCCTTGAATAGTAAGGGTTCATCCCAATAATAGTGTTTGAGATCGTGAAAGAATTTCTTCTTCTGTTGATAAGTTAAATCAGGTGGAAGGACTTTTGCTGCTAAGTAGTTGACATAGTCAGCATACCAGGGTAGTGAAATTTGAGTGGATATTGCTTCCAACACTTCAATTGTCTTATCATTAATGCAAAATTCAGGGCATTCTTTGTTTGATCCTGTCTGGGCTACCAGGTGTTCATATGGAAAATCGTCATTAATAGGTATCTCTTCAGGTTTAAGATTTTCCATTCTAGATAAATGGTCGGCCACAAGATTTTCAGATCCAGGTTTGTCTTTGATTTCCAAATCAAACTCTTGTAAGAGTAAGACCCGTCTTAATAATCTTGGTTTAGCATCTTGTTTAGCTAATAGATATCTAATAAATGCGTGGTTAGTGTAGATAATAATCTTTGCGCCCACTAGATAGGAATGAAATTTATCTAGTGCAAAAATGACTGCCAAAAGTTCCTTTTCTGTAGTGGCATAATTTATCTGTGCAAAATCCAAAGTTCTACTTGCATAGTAAATTGCATGGAGCTTTTTCTCTCTTCTTTGTCCTAGGACTGCACCTATTGCATAATCGCTTGCGTCGCACATTATCTCAAATGGAAAATTCCAATCCGGTGGTTGCATTATAGGTGCAGATATGAGAGCGGCTTTTAATCGTTCAAACGCCTTCAAGCAATCATCATCAAAGATGAATTCAGCTTCTTTCATTAAGAGGTTAGTCAGAGGTTTAAATATTTTCGAGAAATCTTTTATGAAGCGTCGGTAGAAACCAGCATGGCCCAAAAAGCTTCATATTTAGTTTACAGTTTTTGGGGGTTGGAGACTTTCTATTACTTCAATCTTATCTTTGTCTACTTCGATCCCCTTTTCAGAAACTATGTGTCCAAGTACAATCCATTATTTTACCATAAAATGGCATTTCTCCCAATTCAACACGAGGTTTACCTGTACACATCTTTCCAGTACCCTTTCCAGGTTTGACAGGCATCCTTCAAAACATTGCCCACATACGGAGAAGTCATCCATGAATACTTCCATGATATCATCTATAAAATCGGCGAAGATGGACATCATACATCTTTGGAATGTTGCAAGCGCATTACATAGTCCGAACGAAATTCGCCGATAAGCAAACGTACCATAAGGACACATGAATATTGTCTTTTCTTGGTCATCAGGGTGGATTAGTATTTGAAAGAATCCTGAATAACCATCTAAATAGCAGTAGTAAGAATGCTTAGCCAAACTCTCAAGCATTTGGTCGATAAAAGGTAAAGGGAAATGGTCTTTTCGAGTCGCCTTATTTAGCTTCCTGTAGTCAATACACATTCTGGCTCCACTCACGACTCTTTCTGCTATTTGTTCTCCTGCTTTATTTGTCGTGACTGTGACTCCTCCCTTCTTGGGTACACAGTGGACTGGACTAACCCATTGGCTATCTGAGATTGGATAAATGATACTTGCGTTCAGAAGTTTGGTTACTTCATCCTTGACCACAGTGCTCATGATCGGGTTAATTCTTCTCTGATGTTCTCTAGAAGATTTGCAGTCGTTTTCTAGCATAATGCGATGCATGCAGATAGAAGCACTTATACCTTTTAGATCAGCAATGTTATATCCCAAAGCAGAGGGATATTTTCTTAAGACATGCAATAGCTTTTCCATCTCAGTTTGTCCTAAGTCATCGTTGACTATCACGGGTCTTTTAAGTTCGGAGTCTAGGAATTTTTATCTTAGGGTTTTAGGTAAAACTTTAAGTTCTAAGTTGGGTTTCTTCGGACAAGGCATATGATCTGGTGTCAGCGCTAGGCACTCGCTTAAAATGTCATCTCGATACTCAGGACACCAATCATCATCTTCAAAGATTAAGGGCATCAGAATCTTCATAATTTTGGAGTGAGTTTCTTCTGCTGACTCCATCTCTGTTGCACCCCAAAATTTGCCCTCTCATTTCACAAGGGATCACCCTGGATCCCGGATTTGCTTCCATCAAGTTTCCAAGCCTTGAACTGCAATTTTCCAAGAAAATCACTCATAAGGGAAAAATGGTCATTTGCACACTGAAAAGTCAAACTTTGACTTTTTGACCAAATTTGAGTCCCAAAAATCACATTATGTCAAGACATCCAAAAAATGAAGTTTGATCATCAAAGGTCAAGAGAATCAAAAATCCAACTTTGCAAGTAATTCAAGTTATTACAAATTGACATTTTGCAAAATTATCAATTTTAAAACTATGTCTTGATTAAAACCTTGTCACAATATTTTTGCCTTTGACATAATGTGCACAAGACCAAATTTGTGACATGCTACAAACTATGCTGTCCAAAGTTGAATAAAATGTGATATGCCACAACACCCCAGGCTTCCCTACAAGAAAGCTTGTGCAATGCTGCATCCCAAGTATGCATGCTGCCCAATACAGTCCAAAACTGCTCTATGCAGTCTGCCTAAACCAGCACCACAACAACCCCAAAATTGCACCAAAATGGAAAAGGAAAATTGTGTGCAGAAAGTATCAAAGCAGTAGGCAAAAACAATTCAAAAATAACTTATTTGTTTTCACCCCTAAACCACAGTCAAGGGGTCTACAAAAGAGGACTTTCTCATAAGACAAGGAGGTTGGATTTTGTAAGAGGCATAGAGAGAGAGAAAATAGAGAGTTTTGTTGAGCAGAAAAACAATATTCTGTGCAACCTTGACTCATTTTCAAAACCAAAACTGCTCTTGTTCAAAACAGAAACCCAACTCATTACTCTACCATACAAACTCTCCTTTAAACCAAACAACTCATCACATACAAAAGTGGTCCAAAACATCACAAAAACAGTTCTTGTGTTGTTATTTATCTCCATCTTTAAAACACCAAAAACATTACAGTACAGTCCAACTTAGTTTCAACAGTCCGGAGTAGCTTTCCGGAGATTCATTGAGGTATTCATCACATTTGAAAAACATTCAGATTTAAAACAGACAGTGCAGTCTAGAGGTAAGTCTTCTTGATTTGATATCTCTCCATACATCATTAATGATTTGTTTAATTTGAAGACAAGATGTAGTACTTTAATATCTTTTTGAACTAGTCATCTTCACTTTGTTTAGGCTTATTTAATCATTTGTTGTTCATGTTTATTCATCATATGCCATAAGCTAACCTGTACATTCAGTAAAATAATGTTTAAGGCAGGAAAATGCAGCATGTATCAACACATATCCTCATGTGTCGACTCATCCTAGTGAAAAAACATGGTATGAGTAGACACATAACCCCCATGCATCGACTCATACTGATTTCAGGTTACAAAACAGAAGTGGGAAAAGACTATGATTCGACACATACGCGTTTCGCGTCGATGCAAGAAGGTGCAAGAGTCGACACATCCCATTATGTGTTGACTCATACTGAGCAGATTTTGTTTTACAGGAGCAAGGAAAAGCTATGTGTCGATGCATAGCAGCATGGGTCGACATATAGCAGTTCAAAATGCAGTTTTCCTTTTATTTTACACTGTTTTTACATTGTTTTCATTATCATTCGATGTGGTTGTAATATTTCAGTCTCCACTTCATCCCCATTGTAAATTTGTACCCCCATCCCCCTAAAGTAATGTAATATCTTAGGATTTATTTTCCGCATGTTTACTTGCTTTCATATATTGCTAGTAATTAGGATGTATGGCAAGATAAAATCAGTAAATAGATAACCTTTCAAATACAAGACAAAATGCATGCAAACTAACACACTTGCACACTAGCATCTTTAAGGTAATCTCATTTTGTTGCCTTTCGGAAAATAGTCATGTCCCTCGAATATGGGACATTTTAGCAAAAAAAAGCCTTCGATAAAAAAGGATCGTAGTCCCTCGATGACCCTCGATGTTGCCTTCGGTAAACGATCTAGTCCCTAAACAATATTGCTAAAACGTCTCATAAGTTGCCTTCTATGACTACACAAATATCCCAACGCCTGTCCCTTCACATCCAACGATGGGGCTTCTTACCAAAACAATGGTAAGATATCAACATCTAAAGGAGGAGGAAAAGCATATCTAAGACCTTTTGAGTAAGTAGGTTCGCTCTTAGTTACTCGCTTGCTCACAATAAAAACATTTTTACCCACACTCTCATCTTTGAACTATTTTCTAAACAAACACTTTGTAGGCGTTCTTATAGAAACGAGAACCATTACGAAGTTCCATTTTTCAAAATACTTTCAAAAACACATCTCACAAACACACTTTTGAACTATTTTCTAAACAAACACTTTGTAGGCGTTCTTATAGAAACGAGAACCATTACGAAGTTCCATTTTCAAAATACTTTCAAAAATCACCACCACAAGCACACATTCAAACAAAAGCAAGTGATCTAGCAAGTAACTAAGAGCCCATGGAAAACCATGGATGAAGAGGGTACTAATACCTTCCCTTTTCATAATCTACCCCATGAACCCAAGAAACATCTCTAAAGGTCTTTCCTGTACTTTTTCACCTTTCCTTTTGGATAAAAGAAAATTCGGTGGCGACTCTTGCTAAACCGCAACATAGGTGAAAACAAACGCAAAACCTCAAGTCAGTTGTCCCACCGTATCACAGAACTGGCGACTCTGCTGGGGAATCATTTATAAAAGTGGGGTTACCTTAGGGTTTAGATCACATTTATTTGCTTACTTTGTTTGACTTGTTTGCTTTACAATTATGGTTCTTTGTTTGGGTTTAAATCCTCCACCTGGATTTGGGAAACATTATAGGTAAATAGCAATACGTTGTGGAAACTCTGCGGGGTATACCGACATGGTCTAAGAAATAGCTATGTTAGTGTGACATATTTGTGGGTACCGGTAGCCTTTGAGTCAATCAAAGAGAATACGGGGCCGCTGAGTGATGTCATGAAGCACTAATGAACTTCTAGAACCCTTTACTTGACCAACTTGGCCTTTAGGATGTAGTGAGATGACCGTCTTTGGTGCAGTCCGAAGTTGGTAGATACTTGATACTACACTCATTGAGGTTTGGTTTCTTAGGATATTTCGGTCGCCATTAAAGAGGCTTGAGCTGAAACAATGAACAAGGAAACAATCCAGTGATATTGAGCTCCTTAGAACCCAGTTACTATTTTTAGGACAGGTTGAGCCAACTAAACTTCAAGAGGGTACTTACCTATGAAACCCCATGCAAGCCTAAACTAAGAACTTGTTTGATTTGTTTGTATATGCATGCTTGTATATAACATCATGGACATCATGAACATCATATGCATCCACTAACCATTTCAAGGATTTTGGAAATTCATCTTTGTTCTTATTTTGTAGGATATGGATTCACTTCGCAGGAAAACTATCCAAATCAACCTTGTAAGAATTCCTCCACAACTCAAGGAGCTAGCTTCAAGGATCCCTGAGAACTATCCATTCACCGAGAGACATGGTCGTCTACTCAACTTGGTCACCTCCAACACAGAGGAGGATATGATGAAGGTTCTCTTCCAGTTCTTTGACCCTTTGCATCATTGCTTCACATTTCCTGACTATCAACTTGTGCCCACTTTGGAAGAATTCTCTCAACTTTTGAGGATTCCTATTCTTAATCAATTACCTTTTAACGGTACGGAAAGAGATCCAAAGCCAAAAGAAATTGCTCAAGCCCTGCACTTGCACTCATCTGATGTCACAACTCATTGGGAAACTAGAAGTGGTGTCAAAGGCTTCTTGGCAAAGTTTCTGTTTGAGAAAGCCCAAAGCTGTTGGAACTCCTTAGACTTGCAAGATTTTTAGGAGATTGTAGCTCTTCTCATCTATGGGATGGTCTTGTTCCCCAATCCTAACCAACTCATATATGCGAGCACTGTCAAAATCTTCATGTCACACAACCCGGTGCCTACATTGCTTGGGGATATCTTACACTCTTTTCACACTCGTACAATGAGGAAAAGAGGTGTTCTTATATGTTGCACTCCTCTCCTGGCAAGATGGTTTATTTCTCATCTTCCCCAATCAGTCTTAAAGAATGAGCAAGGTTTGAGGTGGTCACAAAGGTTAATGACGCTTAAACATTCAGATATCCCTTGGTGTTCTCGATCCAAAGAGAATGTTATCATTGTTGACCATTGTGGGGAATTCCCTAATGTCCCTCTACTTGGCATTAGGGGAGGCATCACCTACAACCCGTGCTTGGCTCTAAGACAATTTGGTTATGCCCGAAGGGATGGCCCACATGATATGCTGATTCAAGGTTTGGTTTTCGACAACGACAACGACGATCAAGGACTTCGCCAGAGATTCATCTGAGCTTGGAGGATGCTAAACAAGGTGGATAGCAAGACTTTGGGACACAATAATTCCATCCCTCTTAAGCCTTACCTCAAGTGGGTACGAACCCGCGCTCAAAGTCTTATGATGCCTTATCCTTCCATTCTCCCAGTGATTATTGAGCCTGTTAAGGAGGGAGAAGTTCCATACACTATCCTACATCCTGACATGCCTACATCACTCGAAGACCTACAAAAGGATTGGATACAGCTCAAAGGAGAGCGTGATACTTTCGAAGCCCAATTCTACGCAAGCGAGAAGAAGGTTTTGGAACTCACTAGGTTACTTCATGAAGAGCAGACTCTAAATACCTACATTGCACCAAAGAGGATGCACAATGTCTTTTTATCTTAGAATTTTGTATTATTTTGCCCAAGGGGCATTGATGTACTCAAATTCTATCTTAATTAATATAATGTGTGTTTCTTTTTGTTTAAAACAAATTTGAATTTTTAAATCCTTGAAAGCGTTGCATGAATACATATCATTCATCATAAACATAAACAGGTCTTTGCAACAAGTTTCCTCATCTCTCTACTGTTTATTTCAGTCCAGAGATGGATCTCGAACAGACGGTCAAAGACCTTCAAGCTCAAAACACACAATTTCAACAGTTACTCATGACCTTAGCCAAGGGGCAGGAGGAATTGAAGACTCTGCTAGCAAAAGAGAAAAAGAAGAAAGAGAAGAAACCAACTGGTGTGGTAATCATGGGCAGAAGGTTTCAGGGACAAGCTAGAAGGACCTTAGATTTTCCAGCAACATCTGATGAAGGGGAAAGAAAAGGAAAAGAAACGGCAGTTCCGTCAGACTCTGAAGAAGAGGAGGAAGAGGAGGACTACTCTGAACAACAATACCCTCCGGCTGATGATAAGTACAGACACCTCCGGCTGATGATAAGTACATACACCTGGAAGAGCGTTTAACCGCTATGGAAATACAGAGAGTACCGGGTCTAGATTTGGAAGAGTTAGGGCTGGTGTCAGGAATTGTGATCCCACCAAAGTTTAAAGTGCCCCTATTTGCAAAATATGATGGAGTGTCGTGTCCTAAAATGCACCTCCGATCATATGTCAGAAAGATTCAGTCGCACTCTGCTGACAAAGACTTATGGGTCCACTTTTTCCAAGACAGTTTATCAGGAACGCAACTTGATTGGTTTTACCAATTAGAAAGGGCCGACGTCCACAATCGGGAAGACCTGGTGTGATCTGGTGGGAAGAACTGACTGTTTTTGGAATGCTGGTTTGCGTTTTGCGTTTGTTTTTGCAAAATGTCGCGGTAAGCAAGAGTCGCCAGCGACTTTTATTTTATCCAACAAGGAAAGGAAAAAAGCACAGAAAAATTCCTTTTTCGAGATTTTCTAGGTACAGGGGGTAGATTATAGAAAGGGAAGGTATTAGCACCCTTTCTATCCGTAGTTATCTACGGGCTCTTAGTTACTTGCTCATCTTTTTCAAAATTGTTTTCTTTGTGTTTTATGGGTTTTGAAAAGTTTTCATTTTGACTTTGATTTAACTCTTGCGTTTGTCTTCAAGAGTGTAATGAAGTGTTTTTGAAAACTTGTTTGTAAAAGAGTGTAAGTGTGAAAAAGTTTGTTTTGGATGAGCAAGTATCTAAGAACTAATCTACCTACTCGAAAAAAATAATCATTCTATGTTCGTTTCCTTTAGACAGCGCTATCCCACTATTAGTGAGTAGGTAGCACCGCCGTTAGAGTGTTGAGGGTCAATTCGAAAGGAACGTACGGTCACTAAAAAAATGTTAGGACGTCTTAGTAATAACCCTAATGTCTTAGATCATTTATTCGAGGCAACAATATCTAAGGCAACCATTCCGAGGCAACAATGATCTTTGGACAAAAGGACGACCACTAAAATATCCTATACTCAATGACCGTTCGAGGCAACCAAGTGAGGTGTACCCTAAGAGTGGCATGTGCGAGTGTGTTATTTTGGTTAATTTTATTTGTACATGTCAATGGTGAGCTATTGTTGATTTTAAATTCATACATTGGATCTTGTCATGCATTCCCTATTATCAAACATCTTATATTGTATATTGTGCGGAAATTAAATTGCGGGAAATTAAATCTAAGCTATTACAAGGCGTCGGGTATTTACATCGCCAAAAACAAACCCTTTAATTTAAATTGCGGAAAGTTAAAGAAAGCGATAAATTAAAGTCCTATTAAAACTATTACATGTCGGGAAACAATTACATTATTGGATAAAAATAATACGCGTGCGAGAAAATTAAATGAGAGCATTTTTAGGGTTTTGACCCTTTTTAGGAAAGAAAGAGATTTTTTTGTTATTTTTTGAATTAAATGAAATTAAACCTAAGTTAATTAATTAATTAAATAGAAAATATATTTTTGGGTTTTTTGTATTTAAGGAAATAAAAATAAAATGGTCAGAATTGTTAAAAACCCAATATTCTAATTAATTTTAATTTATTGCAAAAATGTTAAAATTATACCTAATTAAACAAACTAAGTCCATTAAATTATTTATTTAAAAAAATAAAAAAGTGATGAATTTAATAAAAATAATATTTTTTGTGGTTTTTATTTTATTGAGAAAAATAAATTATTGGGTTAGTAATTAAAAATAACAAAACAAATAATTATAAATAAAATAAGAAAATAATGAAAGAAATAAAAAAAGAAGCAAACTCAGGGGGGGTTTGGGCCCAATTTGAGTGTAGAATCAGCAATTTTCCAGGCCCAAACGTAAGCAGCCTTGTTGACTTTTTCAATCCAGTGTGCGCCTTTGACTAGGGAACATGATGGTCCCCTCATTCCTGGCCACCAGATCTGGCCTGAAGGCCATCTGGCGTGTTGATATTTGCAAGCGTATGGTGGATCCCCCTTTGGATGTCACATAGAATCACCTGAAGAAAAATTGAATAAATGTTTTGGGGGACCTGGGATTCTAACCCAGGTCCCAATGGATTTTGACACGCCTCCCTTACCAACTCAGCTGGCTTGCTTAATTGTTATAAAAATACACAACAAATATTATATGGAAAACTCAATCATTATGCTGGAAAATAAAAAAAAAGTGGCGCGAGTTTTGAATGGCCCAATAAGGAGAAGACGCGTGGTCGTCTTCTTCAACAAATCCCTAGTTATTTACCTGTGGATTTTTGTCCGCAGGAAGATCCGTGGGATCGTTCTAAAATCACTTCTAGGTCATGTAAACGCACACTAAGAGTATCAACGTGATCGTCTCTCTTCCCTGAACACAAATATGGCCATGGCTTGCCTTGATTGTACCTGTACCAAGAATGTCTAAAAACAAAACAAGAAAACCCTAGGTTCAGGTATTACAATACAGGCTCTGAAAATAAAATTAAATAATGCAGAATGCTTAGAAATTATGCAAGAATCACAAATATATCAAAAAAATGGCAAAAAGATGCAAGATAACTGATTCACGATCCCATGTACAGGGCCATGTTCGTGTTGACTTACAGCGAGTTTGGGGCTGCTTCAAGGCTTGGTTTTGATTGATATCGCTTCAGGGGATTGCTAACAAGAGAGCTATGTGGAAATTTGGCTTTGAATCGAGCTCTAAGGTGGATTTCAGATTCCAAGTTTTCAAGCTTTTTCTCAAGTTCTGTCTGGCCGTTTATGCAGTTCTTAGGGCGTGTTCTTGTTATGCTTGGCTTGTACATGTATATGGGAGTGAATTAGGTCAAGAGTTGGGCTTTAATCCATGTGCATTCAAGGTTTTGAGATTTGATATGATCACCATTGATAAGCTTTCCATAAATGCCTCAAATCTGATTTTTTTTATGCACAACAATGCTTGATTCGGATTTGATTTGGTTCATGATGATAATTGAAGTCTATACCAATCAAAAAAATCTCATTCCATTAATTTTTGGATTTTATTTGAATTAATATTGATTTAAAATGAATTAAATCAATAAAAATTAAATAAAATAGAAAAATAAATGATTGGTCATGAAATTGAAGATGGGACACGTGTGTGATGTGATAAGACCAAATCAAGTGGGAAAAAGTGGGCCCTTTTGTCAAAAATTGGAGTTTGGAGGATAGTTGACTTTTGGCACTTTTAGAAAAATTCCCAACTTCAACAATGCATAACTTCTTCAACTTTGAACTTTTGGAAGTGTTCTTGGACTTTTTATAAACCTTGAGATGTCCTTTAATCAACCCTTTTGGTATCATCTCATTTTGATATTCCATTCTCAAGCTATAAGCTTTGTAAAAAAAGGTGTTTTTTGTTGACTTTCAAAAATGACCTATAATGTCCAAATTTGTAACTTTTTGTGAGTGCATTTATTGATCTTGGGGTGTGAATATGGATTGTAGGAAATTGCATACTCTTAAAAATGCGCTTTGGATGGGTCATTTCTCATAAAGTATGAGAAAGTTATGCTTGGTCAAAGTTGAATTGACTTTTCCTACAAAACCCTAATTTAGCAACTTTTGAATCTTGATGAATCTTGAGAAATCCTTGATGAATCATGATCAAACCTTGATCAAATGATGAATTGTCCTTAAAAATGAGAATGTTGACAAAAAATCTTGAGGTTTGACTGTCCATAGGTCACAGTTGACTTTTGCCCTAGCACAATCGATTTTTGGACCTCTTGAGCAATTGACTGACCAAACTTTCTCTGCAAGGCTTGAAATTTGACATGGATGAACTTGAGAACATGTTAGGACATTGGGGAGAATTTGAGGCCATTTATATATGAGGACCTTGATGTAACACAAAACCCTAATTTTGAATTGACTGCCTTAGGAGGTGATCTGACTGTCCAACTCTTGAGCCATCTTGAACAATCTTGGAGATGATTTTTGACATGTCTTGAGAAATATGGGAGGGCAAATTTTGGGGTTCAACACCTGGCCACAGATTTCTATAAATAATACCAGTACAACGCCGATTTGGCGCCTACCCGTACTCAACTTCAGAGTATGGCTATGGTTTCCAATGAGGGCTTCAAAGATTACGCGCAAAAGTGGAGCGATCTAGCCGGAAGAGTGCATCCCCCTCTGTCTGAAAGGGAGTTGGTGGAAATGTTCTTGGGAACTCTATCGGGCCTTTTCTTCAATCATCTGATTGGGAGTTCCTCTGCAGGGTTTATAGAATTGATATTAACCGGTGAGAGGGTGGAAACTGGTATAAGAAGTGGGAAGATTCAGAAAGATTCCTCTACAGTTGTAAAAAAACCCTTCACTGGGAGGAAGGAAGTATCTTCTCTTTATTCACAAAGGAATCAATGAAGAATTGAACGCCGACCAACAGTGGGGGCTGTTATGATCCCAAAGCCTGCATCCGACCAGCCTAGAAATAACCAGCCAAGGGTGGAAAGGCCAGTCCGGCAATTCACCAGGATTAATATGACTCTAGCCCAGGTTCTACCACATCTTCTGAAATTGAATCTGGCAACTTTAAAAGAGGCCCCAAAGAATCCCAATACTGCATCCCCTCATTACATCCAAATGCCAGATGCGCATACCATTCTGAAAGTCTAGGGCACGACACTAACAACTGTTGGGCTCTGAAGAACAAAATTCAAGACCTAATAGATGCGAAGGAAGTTGAGTTTGATGCGCCTGAGAAACCGAATGTCATTTCTGCTCCGATGCCTAGGCATGGTCACAATGCCAATGCTGTCGAGGAAGATTTATTTGTTGCCACCATGGACGAACTATTGACTTTGCTCCCGATCATTAAGTTGAAATTGTTGAAAGCTGGTATATTACCAGGTTGTGATAAAGACTGTCATGTTTGTCTATCCTCATCATTTGATTGCCCTCCATTAAAAAAAGGTATCCAACGACTGATTGATAACCAAGAAATTCTGTTTGAGAATGCTCCCGTTTTACCCGTTCCAGTTAAAGAAGTTTCAATCATAACCATCTCCGCCAATCCTTCCAGGGCCCCTAAAAGACCCGTTAGGATTACACCTCCTCCAAAAACTACTCCACTTAAGATCATAATGCCCGGGCCGGTCCCGTACAAATCAGATAAAACAGTACCATGGAATTATGGTGGAGAAATCTACTACCATGGTATCAAATAAGATAAACTGACTGACGAAGAAGAGAGCTCCGAAGAAGAAAATTACGACATCAGCAATATTGTCAGAACTAGCAAAATTACCCGTAGTGGTAGAATCTTCTCTCCAGAGATTGCCCCTCCAAAGGCAGTTTTTGGACCCAAGGCCGTTCAGAAGATTACCTCTGTAGCAGTGATTATACCTGCAAGCGTACTTACCGACAAAGACAACACAATCCCTATCCCTACCAATACTTCCACTACTAAGAATAAAGGAAAAAGCGTTCAAGAAGAGCATGTCCAGACGAAGGCTCAATCACTGGCTATCCCTGAAACATCCAAGAAGGAAATGGAAGAAATCCTGAGGATAATAAAGAAGAGTGATTATGATGTGGTTGATGAGTTGGGGCAAACCCCTTCCAAGATATCTATGTTAGCATTGCTGCTGTGCTCTGAGGCACTTGCGAAAGCTCTGGTAAAATTTCTGAAGACAGCTCATGTGCCGTAAGAGACGTCTGCTGACCAATTCCAAGAATGTGTGGCCAGTTTGACAGCTGATAATGGCCTAGGCTTCTCTGATGTTGACTTGACACCCAAAGGGAGAAAACACAACGAGGCATTACATGTCTCTGTGGAGTGTAGAGGAACAACCCTAGCCCATTTCTTGGTATACACTGGTTCATCTTTGAACGTCTTACCAAAGAAAGCTCTTGACAGAATGGATTGCGAAGGGCTAGCGTTGAAACCCAATAACATAATTGTGAGAGCATTTGATGGCTCGAAGAGGATGGTCCATGGGGAGGTGGACATCCCGATAAAGGTGGGAACTCAGACTTTCAATTCAACCTTCTATGTGATGGACATCCGTCCCTCTTACTCTTGTCTGTTAGGACGGCCTTGGATCCATAATGTCGGTGCTATCACCTCCATATTGCATCAGATGCTGAAATACCCGGTCTAAGGAAAGATCATAACTGTCCATGGAGAGGAGGAGTACATGATTAGTCATCTGAATTCCTTTCGATATATGGAGTTGGATGGCGAGTTCATTGAAACCCCTTTCCAACATTTCGAGGAGGTCTCTCAAGAAGTAGCGGCAACCAAGGCAGTATCCTCAATTCCCAAGATCACAAGACCTCCACTTAGGATGTCATCTCTAAAGGATGCAAAGGCAGTAATAGAGGGTGGATGCACCATCTAGGGGCAGCTTCCAGACATTCCGTACAAATCAGACAAGTTTGGGTTAGGGTTTACTTCAACTGCTCAGAAGGCTGTGCGTCGTGCCTGTGCTTGGGGGCCACCTGTGAAGATTAGCAACTAAGGGGTCAATGCAGCAGAAGACAAGGAAGAGGATGGAAGCTTGAAAGATTGGATATTTCCTACTATCAACGGAGGACTTCGCAACTGGGAAGCCAGAGACTTTGTCCCAATAACTTTCATCTCTCAGTAATTTATCTTTTACATTTCTGTTGGACTTGTAATATTCACGAACAATTCTCACTTTAAAAACCTTGTGTCTTACCCGAGGCACAATGGTCCATTTGTAAGGGTTTTTATTTCATCTTCATATGACATTCAATTAATCATGGACGCTTTTTCACATATAAACCTTTTGTGATCCTTGTCTTTCTTTTACATTTTATTGTTTAAAGATGGCTATACCCTTACACACACCCACACTCATAAATGCAGGTACCCCTCCATTCCAGATCCCATGGGTAACGATACTGCTATAGCCTTCAGTGACTCTGAAGATCTGATCTACCAAGCCGAATACGAAGGTGAGGAAGATTGTGAGGTACCAGGGGAATTTTCCAGACTACTACAACAAGAGGAAAGAGCTATTCAGCGTCATGAGGAGCTGTTGGATACAATCAATTTGGGTACCGAGGAAGATAAAAAGGAAATCAAAGTAGGTGCCAATTTAGAGATGAGTGTCAAGGAGCGTCTAATTCAGCTATTACATGATTATGTTGAGATCTTTGCCTGGTCATACGAAGACATGCCGGGACTTGATACATGCATAGTGGTACATCGTCTACCCACAAGAGAAGATTGTCCACCACTGAAACAAAAAGTCCGCCGCAGGATACCTGACATGTTAGAGAAGATCAAAGCGGAAGTCATGAAATAGTCCAATGCTGGATTTCTGGCAGTTACTTCCTATCCTCAATGGGTTGCCAACATTGTTCTCGTGCCTAAAAAGGACGGTAAAGTACGGATGTGCGTGGATTATAGAGATTTAAACAGGGCCAGCCCTAAAGATGATTTTGCACTTCCCCACATCGACATCCTGGTTGATAATACGGCCCAGCACAAAGTGTTTTCCTTCATGGATGGATTCTCAGGATATAACCAGATCAAAATGGCACCTGAGGACATGGAGAAAACTACATTTGCCACACAATGGGGCACGTTCTGCTACAAAGTGATGCCATTCGGACTGAAGAATGCCGGGGCAACCTATCAACGCACCATGGTAGCTTTGTTTCATGATATGATACATCATGAGATAGAGGTCTACGTAGATGACATGATAGCCCGATCACAAACTGAGGAGGAGCACCTTGATCACTTGCAAAAGCTGTTTGTGAGATTGAAGGAGAACAAACTAAGGTTGAATCCAAACAAGTGCACGTTCGGAGTCCGATCCGGTAAACTCTTAGGTTTCATTGTCAACAAAAAAGGCATCGAGGTTGATCCTGCCAAGGTCAAAGCGATACAGGAAATGCCTGCTCCTCGTACTGAGAAGGAAGTTAGAGAATTCTTGGGACGCCTGAATTATATTTATAGATTCATTTCTCACCTAACATCTACTTGTGAACCAATCTTAAAACTATTGAAGAAAGATCAAGTAGTCAAATGGAATGATGAGTGTCAGATTTCTTTCGACAAAATCAAAGAGTATTTACCAGAGCCTCCTGTCTTGATGCCACCAGTCGAGGGAAGACCATTGATCATGTATCTGACTGTTTTAGAGAACTCAATGGGGTGTGTATTGGGGCAGCATGACGAGTCTGGCCGAAAAGAGCATGCTATTTACTACCTGAGCAAAAAGTTTACCGACTGTGAAACCAGATATTCACTGCTCGAGAAAACTTGTTGCGCTCTGGTATGGGCTGCTCTCCGGCTAAGACATTATATGTTGACTCATACCACTTTGCTGATATCTAAGATGGATCCGATAAAGTACATCTTTGAGAAGCCTGCTTTGTCTGGGAGGATAGCTAGATGGCAGATGATCCTAACAGAATATGAAATACAGTACACGACCCAAAAGGCTATAAAGGGCAGTGTGCTAGCTGATCATCTTGCCCATCAAGCTGTAGAAGATTATCAATCCATGAAGTTTGAATTCCCTGACAAAGACATTATGACATTAGACAACTGTGAAGAAATCAGGCCATATGACGGACCTGGACAAGGATCCCGATGGACCCTGTTCTTTGATGGGGAATCCAATGCACTTGGTAATGGTATCGGCACTGTACTCATATCTCCGGAAGGGTGTCACACTCCCTTTACTGCCAGACTTTGCTTCAACTGTATGAACAACATGGCGGAATACGAAGCATGCATATTTGGTCTCAAGGCTGCCATAGACTTGGGAATAAAATCTTTAGATGTATTTGGAGATCCATCTTTGGTCATCAGTCAGATCAAAGGATAATGGGACACTAAGCATCCAAACCTTATCCCTTACAAAGAACATGTTTTGACATTGTTACCACATTTCGAGCAGATTACATTCGAGCATTTCCCGCGAGAAGAAAATCAGCTAGCAGATGCTCTAGCCACAATGTCATATATGTTTAAACTTAATTGGGATAACGAGGCTCCCCAGATCACCATTGAACGAATGGACGAACCAGCACACTGTCACGAGATTAATACTGAAGAAGTAATGGACCAGCCTTGGTTTCATGAAGTCAAAAGGTATCTCGAGGCTCAAGAATATCCAGAAGGAGCTTCAATCAATGATAAAAAGTTCCTAAGGAGATTCTCCGCTAAGTTCTTCCTAAGTAATGGCATCATGTACAAACGTAATCATGATTCTATTCTGCTCCGTTGGTGGATAAGATTGAAGCTGAAAAGATTATGGCTGAATTATATGAAGGTACCTTTGGCACTCACTCTAGTGGGCATACGATGGCAAAGAAAATCCTACGGGAAGGCTATTATTGGTCTACCATGGAAGCGGACTGCTATCAACACTCTCGAACCTGTCATAAGTGTCAAATCTATGCAAACAAGGTGTACGTGCCTCCGGTTCCTCTAAATGTCTTAACAGCTCCTTGACCCTTCGCTATGTGGGGAATCAATATGATTGAGGAGATCAAGCCTACAACCTCCAATGGACACCGCTTCATTCTAATGGCCATTGACTATTTCACAAAGTGGGTCGAAGTAGCCTCCTTCACATCCATTACTAAGAATGTTGTTGCCCACTTCATCAAGAAGAATCTTATTTTCCGGTACGGTATCCTAGAAAGGTTCATCACTGATAATGGTACAAACCTTAACAATACTATGATCATCGCCTTGTGCAAGCAGTCCAAGATTCAACATCACAATTCATCCCCCTATCGGCCAAAGATGAATGGTCCAATCGAAGCTGCTAATAAAAACATTAAAAAGATCATACAGAAAATGACAGTCACCTACAAGGACTGGCATGAAATGCTATCGTTTGCTCTCCACGAGTACCGTACCACGACTCGCACATCAACTGGGGAAACACCATATTCTTTGGTTTATGGCATGGAGGTTGTCTTGCCTATCGAGGTTCAAATCCCCTCCTTGAGAATTATGAAGGATGCAGGTTTGAGTGAGGATGATTGGATCCAGACCCGGCTTGATCAACTGAACTTAATTGATAAAAAGAGACTTACTGTTGTTTGCCATGGTCAGATGTATCAAAAACGGATAATCAAGGCTTTCAACAAGAAAGTCAGACGCCAAGTATATCAAGTTGGAGATCTAGTGATCAAACGCATCATCTTGCCACAAAGTGATCCCAGGGGCAAATGGACTCCTACCTATGAAGGACCATTTGTAATTAAGAATATCTTTTCCGATGGGGCAATGATCTTAACCACCATGGACGGTGACGACCTGCCACACCCTGCGAACGCGGACATAGTCAAAAGATACTACGCATAAGAGACCCGCTAGGTTGACACACCTAGGAAAAACAAGGGCATCCCGGCAAACCAAAAGGTTCGGGAAAAAATTAGGGATAAAGTTAAAAAAATCGGTACACTCGGCAAGTTGAAAACCCAAAAGGGCGACTTGGGTAAAAAAGGGTTTCCCGATGGACTGAAAACCCGAAAGGGCGGTCCAGGAAAAAGTTAGGGAATTAAAGCGTATGACTATGTCTCGTCGGATCACTTTGAGGACAATCTCTTCAATGACAAACTCGAAGCTTCTGATCAATTCAATTATCTTCAGACGAAGCAACGAATAGACAAGATATTTGGAGATACGGAGGCTATAGCAGAATGGGAACCCCATAGGATTATCACACATAGCTATCTTTCTTTGTATAAATTTTTTCTTATTTTCATGACACCATCCCCTTACTAGGATGTCTATTTCCTTTGTACAAAATACTTATTCAAAGTGAATACAAAGATATCTCTTTAAAATACAGAAAACTATTTGTCCTTTTCTTTTTACACTTGTGTTTTATCTGCAAAAACGTCCAATGATTCATTAATGAACATATGCATTTGAACATAATTACTGTTTACAAATAAACAAAATGGAAAAGAACAATTACAGACAGGTTGAAAGAATAGGAAAATGTCTTTAGGCTATTCCATGAGCAATCCCTACAGTACGTCATTAAAATCCCCAGCGGAGCTAAAACTTCAAACTATTAATCCCCGGTGGAAACCATCCGGTTTCTCTAAGTTCCCCAACAAGTTGTCTTGAAACCTGAAAATCAACCGGATAACGGCTAACTTCTGTTTCTCCCTAACCTAGGATAATTCCCCGGTAGAGTGGTAGACGACTGAAACTCCTGAACTTTTTCCCAAACAGGAATAAGCTTTTTTTCCCCCATAGTTTTTCTTTGCTCCCCAACAGAACGAAGATTCCCATTGTTAAATCCCCAGTAGAAGTCATCAAAATTCTCTGGATTCCCCAAGCAGATTACTCAAGCAGTATGTGGCATTGCTCACAACAGATTTTTTGTCAATTACTCCAACTTCAAGACATGAAAAATCCACATATCCTCAGCAGCAGTCAAGGATTTATTTTCCTCAACAATACAACGAATCAGCTTACATGCGCATACATTACATCCACATATAATAAACATTGATAAAAACACATATATTGCATCATACATTTCATGAAACATAACTTTGTGTTTCAGCTAACATTTTACCCTTTTCAGGATAAGATTAATAAGCCACCGCTAACAATATGCAATCACGATACAGTTCAGATACGCTCCTGTGATACGGTGGGAGAACTGACTTGAGTTTTACGATTGTATTCGCACTTGTTCGGTTTAGCAAGAGTCGCCACCGACTTTTTATTTTATCCTAAAGGAAAGGTTAAAAAGCACAGGAAAAACCTTTTGAGACGTTTCGTGGGTCCGGGGGGTAGATTATGAAAAGGGAAGGTATTAGCACCCTTTTCATCCATGGTCATCCATGGGCTCTTAGTTACTTGGTTTTTAGATCACTTGCCTTGATTTTCGATTGCTTGAAATTGTGGTGTATGTGTGTGTTTTGAAAATGTTTTTGAAATAGACGCCTTTGTTTCGGCAACCATTGTAATGACTCGTGTTTGAGTGTTTTACAAAAGTGTGTATCTTTTCGAAAAGATGTTTCAAATGTTTGAGAGTTTGTTTTGAAAGTGTGTATGAAGTGTGGTTTTTGAAAAGGAGGCAAGTGTTTTTGCAAGTTGGTCTCAAGTAGCTAAGAGTTTTGTCTACCCCTATTTTACGCAAAGGTTTTCTCTTTGTTTTCAACCCTTTTTAACAATTTTGTTCCACCATTGAATTTGGTGGACAATCTTGCGTTTAGGATGTTTAACGGGACGGGCGCGGGTCATCGTATGGACCATGAATGCAATGGTGACAAGTGTCTTTGGCAATTTGATTGAAGGGACTTGATCATTTTGATAGGCGACTTTCGAAAGCGTCATCGAGGGACTTATGATCATTTGAATTTGCTTTGCCAAAGAAACTCGACGTGCAAGCATGACCCATTTTGGAAGGCAACATGTGGGATTACCCTAGGGGGTGCAAGTGTGATTGTGTATTGATTTCATACATTTGTCTTTGTATTAGGTTATCTAGCGTTCGATTTTATGTACATACAAACCCTAGGTCTAACCATGGTATAATTCGAAAGCGGTAGATTGCGGGAATTTAAAGTCTACGCTATTACAAATAGTATCCGGGAGTGGGGGTACAAATTCACAAAGGGGATGAGACTTAAATAATTACAACCAAATCGAATCGCGATCAAATTTAATCAATGTATAGCAAATTATAAGAATAGCAAATGTATAATGCATCAAATGTAAAATGTATTGTGTAGGTGTAAGTGTAATTTATTTACAAACTAAGATGTGATTTTAAATGTATTATTAAGTATTATTTACTTAATGAAAGGAATTAAATATTTAGTTTATTTAATTGTATTCTTGTATTTTGTTAATAGATACAAAGGAATATTTTCTAGAAAAGAAAAGTATTAACTTAAAGAGAAATTATGTATTGATTTATTTATGGACAAATAAGATATTTTAAAAAAGAAAGAAATGTTTTAAGTTTTAATTATATTGTTTTATGTATAAATTGAGAAAATTTAATTAAAGAAAGGAGAACATTTTTAAATTCTATTATTTTATGTGTCTTTTAGTATTAATGTACAAATAAAGAATATTTTAAGTTTTATTTCTTATATATTAGTAATTAATATTAATATATATATTTATACAAGAATTTTAATTGAAAGAAATGTTTTAAATTTGAGGAAAATATATTGTGTTCAAAATTATGATTATGTTATAAAAAGTATTATTAAATGAAAAAATTTGATGTAAAAAAATGTTATGTTAATTTATTAACAAAAGAAAATAAAATAGGTTTTAAATTCTAAAAAAGGGTTTGGAGATTTGAATGGGCCTTTGTTATGCTGGCCCATCCTGAATTGTGAGAGAAAGACAAAAAAAGGGGGGGGGGGGGGTGTGATGGGAAAACGTGTTGGGCTTAGGCGCTGAAAATGGGCAAGGCCCACTGATCTCATAACTTTTTGTTTAGGGTTAATTGTTATTGTGTCATTAGGGAAACGGCTAGGGTTTGAGGTTGAGGCGCTGTTCGTCTTCGTTTCGCCTTCGTCTTCGTATTCTCTTTGCCATGGATCTGAATTTCCTTCACCCAAGCCACCAACGCCATCATCACCTCCTCTCTTCCTCCATGGATGGATCAAACCAAAACGCGAAAAGGGTAACGATCTGGAACGTTTTTTAGGTTTTTTGCTTTTGATTTTGCATGTTCTGATTTCGCATTCATCTGATTTTGTTTCTTGGTTTACGTGAGGTTTTGAAATGAGGGAAAAGGAGTACTACCTGTTGGAGGCGGAGAAGGAGGAGATTAGGAGGCGCGTGGAGGCTCTGACGGCGGAGGAAGCAGTGACGATGCGTTTGCTTGGAATCCGGTATTCTCGTGTTTTGCGTTTAAGTTTGATGATGATAATTCCTGAGAACTTTTTGTTACTTCTTTCTCCTTCTTGCTCGTTTTGATGCCTCGCTTCTGTTTGCTTCTTTATCTCCTCTTTCTGGTTGCCTTCTGTTGCTATGCTTGTCTTTGATGGTTGTTGTATGATTTTGAATCTGTTAGCCCAATGAGGAACCCTAGGTTCTGAGGGCCTGTGTTGCCTAGCTTGCTTTGCTTGATGCTCTGATATGCCTTGAAACGCTTGTTGATGATATGCTTGAATGTTATGTTTGGTAGCCCGATGATGTTTTTCTGAGGGCCCTGATGGGTTTGGAGGCTTAGGCAGGTTTGGTGTTCATCTGGTTTGATGCAGGTAAGGATTGACAGGGTTTTTGGCTTTTAGGCTTATGCTGCTTTGTTAGCTTGGTTCAGATTCTTGAGGCTTGACAGGTTTAAGCTTGTTGGTTGATGGATTTACTGGTTTATGCTGTTTTCAATTTTGGATTGACAGTGGTTTAGGCTCAAGTGTTGATGCAGGTAAGGCTGTTGTTGTTGGACATTTCAGGCTTGCTCTGAGTTTAGTTTTTTTTTGCTTTCAGTAGGTTTGACAGGTTGATGGTGTTTTAGGCTTGGAGACTGGTTAAGCTTCTTAGTGTTCTCTGTGAACTGGTTTTTTGTTTTGATAGATTATGGTCTTGGTGAGGCTTATGTTTCAGCTTGGCATGGTTTGGACATCACAGGTTTTAGGTTTTTTGTTGGTCAGCAGGTTGTGGGTTTTTGAGTTGGAGGCTGGAAGGTTTTCTGTTTTGATATGACTTATGGTTTAGACTGATGTTTTTTGTGAACTTACAGGTTTGCTGGTTGTTGAGACTTGGACCGTTTTTTTTTTGGTTATTCTGCTTGACTGGTTTTTTAAGACTTGTGCTGTCTCTTTAGCTTTGTTGAATACCGGGTTTCTTAGGCTTTTGGGCGCGAGTTTTTTTTGAATGTTTCAGGTTTTGCTATACTTTCTTGGTCAAAACTGATGGGCAGATTTGCAAGGTTTTAGAATTTCATTTTTTGTGATTACTTCTGCTGCATATGTTCTGTCTACTTCTGAACAGCTCTGATACATGCCTCTTTTAGCCTTCAGCCTGCTGTAACATAATCTGCTTTTTATCCCTTTCTTCTCTCTTGACAGATTTTAAACATTCAATATTGTTTATATTTGTCTTTTTTCTGAAAAAACAAATGGTTGAAAATGATGAGATGGAATTAGCTTGCAATCTACTCTTTCTCTGCATATTTGCATATCTCTTTTCCATACTTTGTGCTTCTTGACAGCATTGATAGTACTTTGGTATCTTGGGATATCTTTTGGCAGCTTGTTGACTTTGGACTTAGCTTGCTTTTGGACTTAAACTTGCATATGCTGTTTCTTTTGAATTATGCAGTTGGCTTAAGAATTTTGAATTTGTGCAAAACTCATAACTTTGTGCATTCATGTTTCAATTGTAAGCCTTCCATCCTTCTTTGTAAACCGGGAGAAATCCCGTGATTTGCAAAGAGGGTAAAACTGATTCCGGCCATTTGTTTTTAATGATGAAACTTCTTTTTTTTTTTAACTGTCTGCTTTAACTATTTATTTTTTCTCTGCTTTTGACTTTTCTTCTTTCTTTCGCAGATAAAAATTTAAATGGAGAGGAAAAGCAACAGATGGAGGATGAAGAATTGAAGACTTAGAAGAATATTATGATAGTTTTATTTAAATTTAAATAAATGTAATATTATTATTGTAAATACTTTGTAAACGAATACTTGTATTTAAATAATAATTGTAACAAATATTTAAAGATGAAATAAAAATTCCTTTTATCCAATTAATTCTTTTCTTCTTTTCAATCGTTTACTTTATTATTTATAATTATTTAAATTAAAATAATTGAAAATAAATTCCAACTATTTAATCTCAGAATAATAAACAATTAAATAAACATTGTGGTTTTAGCATCGATCAATTAATAAGCCTGGCGCTTCACAAATCCAAATTAATGCACAGTCAATCACAACAACTGCCCAGACATATTCTTCCTTTTACTAATTTTAACCAAACACTGCAAATTCAATCCAAATGCATCTTTTCACTGATTAAGTCAAATACTGCGAATTCAATCCAAATGCATCTTTTCACTGATTAAGTCAAATACTGCGAATTCAATCCAAATGCATCTTTTCACTGATTAAGTCAAATACTGCGAATTCAATCCAAATGTCTCAGCCCATATCTCGGAATAACTTAAAAAGCACTGTTGAATTAAATCTTTCTGAGAAAACTGCGTACAAACCCTAGTTTTTTATTAAACGCCAAAGAAACGTCCGCCTGATCAAAACCTGAGCTAACTCAACCAAACCTTAATAATCTGCCTGAACTGCTTTAAAATCAATGAAAACCCTATTTTTGTCTGACTGATAAGAAAAGTCTGTTTGACTGATTCTTACGCCAATCTGAAAAATCAGGAAAAGCCCGAAGCTGTGATTTCTTGAGGAAAAATGCAAGGGCAAATTTTGGGGTACAACAGTTGCCCCTGTTCAATCTTCTTGGACCTGAAGAGTTAGAAGGGCAAGTTTGCCTTTCGCGACTCGAGGGTAAAAGGAGATTGGACACTAGAGTGCCCGGAAATTTGCACTCGCATGTTGGAGTATCAGCAATGTGATGGCGGGAATGGGCTTATAGATGCCATTTGGAGATAGGATGGATAGGAGGATGGGCTTATATATTCCATCTGGAAGCGTGACAGAACCTTGTCGGGAATGGGCTTATAGATGCCATTTGGAAGTGTTGATCGCGTAAGAGATTCCTTAGCGAGAACTTGCGTACTTTGAGAGAGGGAGATGTTTCCTGACTTGTTACAGGTGTTGATCTTTAGTCCTTTCATACAGATATGCCCTGGCTAGATACAGGAATCGAATCTGGAAAATGTTACTCACAGATGTGCCCTGGCTGGATACAGGAATCGCATCTGGAAAATGTTGCTCACAGATGTGCCCTGGCTGGATACAGGAATCGAATTTGGAAAATGTTGTCGACAAATGTGCCCTGGCTGGATACAGGAATCGAATCTGGAAAATGTTGTCGACAGATGTGCCCTGGCTGGATACAGGAATCGAATCTGGAAAATGTTGTCGACAGATGTGCCCTGGCTGGATACAGGTATCGAATCTGGAAAATGTTACTCACATATGTGCCCTGGCTGGATACAGGAATCGAATCTAGAAAATGTTGTCGACAGATGTGCCCTGGCTGGATACAGGAATCGAATCTGGAATTGTAAAAGGTTGGTGGAGATGGCTTTCCTGGCTGGATACAGGGGTAAACCTCTGACCTGAGAATGAAAGATAATTTCCTGGCTTGTTACAGGGGTTGACCTTCAAACTCTTTATGCAGATATGCCCTGGCTAGATACAGGTATCGAATCTTCAATCAATCACTCACAGATGTGCCCTGGCTAGATACAGGAATCGAATCTGGATTTGTGATATTTGATAGTAATCATCTTTTGGATTGATCTTTTTCCTGAAAAGGCAAAATAATCAATGGTATGCAATGTCATGATGTATGAGATGCATGATGTCATGATGCTCAAAATGAGTTAGTGTTGTATGCACTTTGTCATGTATGTAACTAGGATGTATGAAATATGAAACGTCAATGAATGTATTTTCATCTAGGAAAATAAATCCTTGACGACCGGCCCGGGAATCAAATCTTGGGCTGATATTAAAGAGAAGAGTTCTTCGTTTCCGCTGGGGATTATGGTTGCAAGATAAACCGATAGGAGAAGATGACTCCGTTGGGGCATACACTTGTTGGAGAGATCACTCTGAGGGGAGGTATTCCGTGGGAAGAGATAGTTCGCTGAGACTTTGATGAGAGCTCTGCCGGGGATTCTGCTGATAAATTATGTCGGAGAATTTGATGAACTCTACTGGGGATTATTGATGAATTATGTCAGTGAATCTGATGAACTCCGCTGGGGATTGTTGAGGTAGCTTGGTCATGTTCTTCAGTTGAACCTACCTTGGTACCTTGGCGGACAAAGCAACTAGACCGCTTGGTCACTTCAAAATTTCCCCCTGTTTCTGATGTCACCTGTCATTAATCCTCTGTTTCGTATGCGAATATTTATGAGTTAGCAATTTTAACGTCAAATGCATATATCAAAAATGAGCATTGGACGTTTTTTGCAAAACAAAACAAAAAAAGAAAAGTAATGGATAATTTGTCTGAAAAATCGAACTTGTATTGATTTTGAAATTTGCCTTGAAATAGGCGTTTATGTACAGGAGGCTGACGTCCTAGTAAGAGAACGCCGCCGAACAACATAGAGTTTATACAATTTTGAAAAGGAAACAAAACAGCTATGTGAAAAACTAATCCCACTGGGTAACGACTCTGCTATCGCCTTTATGTCTTCAAGCGTCTCATCATTTTGCCGCTTAGTTGAAGGTGAGGCTGATTGATCGATGCCGAAGTCTGAGCCCTAATAGTTGATGTCGAATTCTGGATGCAAGGTGATCTAATGAGACATAGTGTTACGCTTCATCCCTAACTTTTTCCTGGACTGCCCTTTCGGGTTTTCAGTCCACCGGGATACCCATTTTTTCCCAAGCCGCCTTTTCAGGTTTTCGACTTGCCGGGTATACAAATTTTTTTCATTTCATCCCTTATTTTTGCCCGAACCCTTTTGGTTCGCCGGGAAGCCCTTATTTTTGCCTAGGTGTGTCAACCTAGCGCGTCCTTAGTTCATGCGTAGTATCTTTTTACCATGTCTGCATTAGCGGGGTGAGGAAGGTCGTCACCATCCATGGTGGTTAGAATCATGGCTCCTCCTGAGAACACATGTTTAACCACAAATGGCCCTTCGTACGTAGGGGTCCATTTGCCCCTGGGATCACTTTGAGGAAGAATGATGCGCTTGATTACCAGGTCCCTAACTTGATACTCTTGTGGTCGGACTTTCTTATTAAATGCCCTGATCATCCGTTTCTGATACGTTTGACCATGACAGATGGCAGTAAGTCTCTTTTTGTCAATCAGGTTTAATTGATCAAGTCTAGTCTGGATCCAGTCATCTTCGCTCAAGCCTGCATCCTTCATTATCCAGAGAGAGGGTATCTGGACTTCAATCGGCAAGACTGCCTCCATGCCATAGACCAAGGAGAAGGGAGTTGCCCCGGTTGACGTTCTTGCTGAGGTACGGTACCCATGAAGAGCAAACGGTAACATTTCGTGCCAATCCTTATAGGTCACTGTCATCTTCTGCACAATCTTCTTAATATTCTTATTTGCTGCTTCTACAGCCCCATTCATCTTCGACCGGTAAGGTGAAGAGTTGTGGTGCTGTATTTTGAATTGCTCGCAGAGCTCAGTGATCATTTTGTTGTTAAGATTGGTACCATTGTCCGTAATGATCCTTTCAGGTACACCGTATCGACAAATCAGGTTGTGTCGAATGAATCGTGCCACGACGCTCTTGGTTACAGTGGCGTAGGAAGCCGCTTCAACCCACTTTGTGAAGTAATCAATCGCTACCAAGATGAAGCGGTGCCCATTGGATGTCGTAGGTCGGATCTCGCCGATCATATCGATGCCCCATATTGCAAAAGGCCAAGGTGCTGTCAAGACGTTCAGAGGTACCGGAGGAATGTGCACCTTATCTGCATAGATCTGACATTTATGACAAGTTCGCAAATGCCGATAACAGTCGGCTTCCATTGTGGACCAGAAATACCCTGCCCGAAGGATTTTCTTCGCCATGGTATGTCCACTGGAATGTGTTCCGAACGTACCTTCATGTAGTTCTACCATGATCTTTTCTGCTTCAGTCTTGTCCACACAACGCAGTAAAGTTGAATCATGGTTTCGCTTGTAGAGAATGCCATTACTGAGAAAGAACTTTGCTGCAAACCTTCTCAAGAATTTCTTGTCATTAACAGATGCACCTTCGGGGTATTCTTGAGCTTCCAAGTACCTCTTTACTTCATGATACCAGGGTTTCTCGGTTACCTCTTCGGCCTCAAGATCACAGCAATATGCGGGTTCGTCCAATTTCCAGATAATGATCCGGGGCACTTCGTTGTCCCACTTGACTTTGAACATAGAAGACATTGTAGCTAGCACGTCCGCCAACTGATTCTCCTCTCTTGGGAAGTGTTCAAAAGTTATCTCTTCGAAGTGGGGAAGCAATGTCAGCACATACTCCTTGTAAGGAACAAGATTTGTATGTTTCGTATCCCACTCGCCTTTGACCTGATTGATCACGAGAGCAGAATCTCCGAATACACTCAGAAACTTGATCCTTAAGTCGATTGCAGCTTGAAGACCCATGATACATGCCTCATACTCCGCCATGTTGTTGGTGCAGTTAAAACATAGTCGGGCAGTGAGCGGAGTATGAGTGCCTTTAGGGGATATGATCACAGCGCCAATACCATTGCCCAAAGCGTTTGAGGCTCCGTCAAAGTGCATAGACCAACGGGATCCTTCCTCAGGTCCTTCATCCGGTCCAGGTACTTCACAATCAGTTACTACCATGATATCTTCGTCCGGAAATTCAAAGTTCAACGACTGGTAATCGTCCACAGGTTGGTGTGCCAAATGGTCTACCAATACACTTCCTTTGATTGCTTTTTGAGTTGTGTACTGGATGTCATATTCCGTCAAGATCATTTGCCATCTTGCTATTCTTCCAGACAGAGCAGGATTTTCGAATATGTACTTGATTGGATCCATTTTTGAAATCAACAGAGTAGTGTGAGTCAACATATACTGTCTCAGCCGGCGAGCAGCCCATACCAGAGCGCAGCAAGTTTTCTCGAGCAGTGAGTACCGAGTCTCACAGTCGGTAAACTTTTTGCTTAGGTAATAAATAGCGTGCTCTTTTCGGCCAGACTCGTCATGCTGCCCCAGCACACACCCCATTGAGTTGTCAAGCACTGTCAAGTATAGTATTAGAGGTCTCCCTTCCACTGGTGGCATGAGGATGGGTGGTTCTTGGAGATACTCTTTTATCTTTTCAAAAGCGGCCTGAAATTCATCGTTCCAACGTACTACCTGATCTTTCTTCAGCAGCTTGAAGATTGGTTCACAGGTAGCAGTTAGATGCGAGATGAATCGGGCAATGTAATTCAGACGTCCTAGAAAGCCTCTGACTTATTTCTCTGTCTTGGGAACTGGCATCTCTTGTATGGCTTTCACCTTGGCAGGGTCTACTTGAATACCTTTGTCGCTCACAATGAAACTTAACAATTTTCCCGATCTCACCCCAAAGGCGCATTTGTTTGGGTTTAATCTCAGCTTGTACAACTTCAGACGGTCAAACAGTTTCCATAGATGGTCAAGGTGTTCCTCCTCAGTTTGAGACCTTGCAATCATATCGTCAACGTACACTTCTATCTCGTGATGGATCATATCATGAAATAAAGCAACCATGGCACGTTGGTAGGTTGCCCCAGCATTTTTCAACCCAAATGGCATGACCTTGTAGCAAAAGGTGCCCCACTGAGTAACGAAAGTGGTTTTCTCCATGTCTTCAGGAGCCATTTTGATCTGATATATAACCGGAGAAGCCGTCCATGAAGGAGAAAACTTTATGCTGAGCAGTATTATCAACCAGAACGTAGATATGAGGCAAAGGGAAATCATCCTTGGGGCTGGCCCTGTTCAAATCCCTGTAATCAACACACATTCGGACTTTACCATCCTTCTTTGGTACTGGAACCATGTTGGCAACCCACTGAGGGTAAGAAGTCACTGCTAGAAACCCGACATCAAATTGTTTCATAACCTCAGCTTTGATTTTCTCGGACATCTCTGGACGCATGCGGCGGACCTTCTGTTTTACCGGAGGGCAATCTTCCTTGGTAGGCAGGTGATGAACCACAATGTCGGCATCCAAACCAGGAATGTCTTTGTAAGACCAAGCAAAGATTTCCATGTAGTCATGCAACATCTGAATCAATCGTTGTTTCACACTGAGCTCCAGATTGGCACCAATCTTGACTTCCTTTCTATCTGTCTCAGTACCCAGATTTACCGTTTCCACTGGCTCTTCATGCGGCTGAATGGCCCTCTCTTCCTGGAGTAGCAGTCTTGCAAGTTCACCAGGCACTTCGCAATCATCTTCACCCTCGTCTTCGGCTAAGTTGATCGGATTTTCGAAGTCATAACTGGCAGTAGCAGAGTCGTTACGAGTGAAATCCAGAGTGGATTGGAACCTGTATAAGTGAGTGTGTGTAAATATAGCTGTTTTGCAATATATGATAAAGAAAGAGATGGAGCACAAGATTTGAAATGCAACAAACGTCCAATGTTTTGATTAATGATATATGAAAATGTCATACAAAAGCCCTCACAAATGGAGCCACGTTCCCCCGATAGGACACCGAGCCATAAAAGTTTCAACATATTGTTTGTTACAAATTGAAGACAAAAAGTTCATTACTGAGTGACAAAAGTAATAGGTGTAAAGTCCTTGGCCGTCCAATTGCTAGGTCCATTGTCGGTTGTTGGGTAGATCCAGCTGTCAAATTCCGCTTCCTCTACGTCGTCCTCAATAGCATTCACTCCTGGGTTAGTGATGAACACCGGAGGTTTTCCGATCCTTGCTTTGCGAACAGCCCTCTGAGCCTCTGCAGTGAAGCCCAGCCCAAACTTGTCAGTCTTTGGAGTGAAGTCAGGAAGTCAACCCCAGTTTGCGCACTCGCCTTTCTCAATCACAGCCTGGGCATCCTTCAAGGAAGCCATCTTCAAAGGAGGGTCGTCAATCACAGTTTCAGCCAACGCCGACGTCTGAGGCACCTCTTCAAAGTGTTGAAAAGGGGTTTCAATGAACTCCCTGTCCATCTCAATATACCGGAAGGAATTCAAATGACTAACCATGTATTCTTCTTCCCCCTGCACAGTAACAATCTTCCCTCTGACAGGGTATTTGAGCTTCTGGTGTAGAGTGGAGGTCACAGCCCCCGCTTTGTGAATCCAAGGTCGTCCCAGCAAACAGGAATAAGATGGACGAATATCCATCACATAGAACGTTGAGTCAAAGACTTGGGAACCCACACGAATAGGAATGTCTACCTCACCATGCACCATCCTCTTAGAACCGTCGAAGGCTCTAACAATGATGTTACTAGGCTTCAATTCCAGGCCCTCACAATCCAACCGGTCTAAGGCCTTCTTGGGCAATACATTCAGGGAAGAACCGGTGTCCACCAACACGTGTGCAAGAGTAGTGCCCCTGCATTCTATGGAGACATGCAGGGTATCATTGTGGTTCTTTCCCTTGGCGGTAAGATCAGCATCCGAGAAACCCAAACCATTATCAGCTATAAAATTGGCCACACAGTCAGTGAATTGATCTGCAGATGTCTCTTGTGGCACATGGGTCATCTTCAGAAATGAAATCAGGGCCTTGGCATGGGCCTCTGAGCATAGCATCAATGATAGCATAGAGATCTTGGAGGGGGTATGCCCCAGCTGTTCTACGACGTTGAAATCGCTTTTCTTGATTATCTTAAGAATTTCCTCCATCTCTTGCTGGGAGGCTTCAACATTGACAGTCTTTGGTGCCTCCATCCGGGCAGGCACATCATCAATCCCTTTGCCCCGAGTGTTAGATGACTCGGCACCAGTGGTAGAAACTTGATCAGTAGGGGAAACAGGCGCACTTGCAGGCGTTATTATAAGAGGTCTTCGGATAACTGGTGGTGCAACGTCAGGCGAGAAGAGCCTGCCACTGCGAGTAACTTTGGAGGGACCAGTGATGTTACTGATACTGGTACCGGTTTTGAACTCCTGCTTTACTCCAAGCACATACACATCTGCCCCATAGTGCCATGGGACAGCCTTGTCAGATTTATAGGGGAGGGGCCCCGGAACAGTAATGATAATAGGTGCAACAGACATGATTTTAACTGGCTTCCTCGGGGGAGCCTTGGTAGGATTGTTGAAGATGGTGACAACGGATACTTCTTCAGTCGGGACAACATGAATAGTGGTCTTCTTGAACAAAATCTCTTTGCTATCCATCAGGTTTTGGACGCCTGACTTCAGCAACGGACAACCAGCGGGGGAAATGGCACACAGAAGGAAACCCTTGCTACAACCCGGAAATAAACCGGCCAACAGCAGGTTCCTTTTGACAGTCAATAAATGGGTAGCAACATCATCCACAGAAACTGCATACAGGTCCTCTTCAATAGCATTTACTCCATGCTGGGGCATAGGAGCAGTCACAATGTTAGGCCTTTCGGGCGCCTCAAATTGTATTTCCTTGGCATCGATAAGGTCTTGAACCTTATTTCTTAGGGCCCAGCAATCATCTGTAGTATGCCCGGGGCTATCAGAGTGATAAGCGCAACGGGCATTGGGGTTGTATTTTGGAGAAGTTGTATTCACCACCTTCGGAGCTTCTTTGACAGTTACCAGGTTGGTTGACAATAGTTGCGGCAAAATCTGAGACAGGGTCATGTTAAGCCGAGTGTACTGCCTTTTGGGCCTCTCACCCCTTTGTTGATTATACTGCGGAGGAGCAGCAACAGGCTTTGAAATGACCAATGCATTGACAGCTTGGCGGTGTTCCGGCTTAACTTGTCTTATAGGACCATAAACCGCACTAGCTTCCTTCTTGAAAGGCTTCTTCTCAGTACTTGCGGAGGCACCCTTCTGTATCATCCCTGACTTGATACCAGCTTCTATCCTTTCACCAGTCAAGATCAAATCTGTAAACCCAGCGGAAGAATTACCAATCAGATGATTGAAGAATGGACCAGACAGGGTCCCTAGAAACATGTCAACGAGTTCACGATCGGTCAAAGGAGGCTGCACCCTGCCAGCCAAGTCTCTCCACTTTTGCGCATATTCCTTGAATCCTTCGTCCGTTCCTAGCGACATACCCTGAAGAGGGTACGTGTGGGAGCGAGGTCAGAATTGTACTGATACTGTCTATAAAACGCAGCAGCCAAGTCCTCCCAGTTTCGGATACTGGCTCCGTCTAACTGATAGAACCATTCGAGTTGAGACCTCGAAAGGCTATCCTGAAAGAAATGGATCCAAAGGTTCTTGTCTGTAGTGTAAGGTTGGATCTTCCTTACATATGATCTGAGATGCAGCTTGGGACAGAAAGCCCCGTCGTACTTTGCAAAGGCAGGCGCCTTGAACTTGTGTGGGATCACCACCCCAGAAGATAAACCTAAATCTCCGAAATCCAACCCCGGCACCTTTTGAATCTCCATGGCACTTAAACGGTCCTCTAGTTGTTTGTATTTGTCAGTAGCAGGAGGGTACTATTCGTCATTGTAATCAGTCTCGTTGTCGGAGACTGCAGGACTAGGAGCCCTTCCCCCTTGGGGACTGTCCTTCTCTGCAGATGAAGTAGCTTGATCGGCCTCATTATGGAGTGTATTCCCAAACCTACGTCCAGTGTTGAACAATGCAGTCCTCTTCTTCTTCTTCTTCTTCTTCAGAAGCAGAGCCTTCAACTCTTGTTGACCTTGGGCTAAGCTCATGACCATCTCTTGAAACTGGGCGTTCTGGGCCTAGAGGGCCTTGATAGCTTGTTCGTTGGATGATTCAGGATTCATGATGACTGTTCAAATAAACAACGAAGAAGATTAAGCAACCTGTGGAAAAAGGGTACCTGTTGTGCACATGATGCAATGAGATGCGTATGATTTATGTTTTCAAAGACAAACGAGATTCAACTTTGTAGACAAAAGGGAAACACACTTCATTAGATTCAAATTTTAAATTGTTCAACAACTTGCCCTTAGGCATTACAGGAATGAAAATACTGAAAAGGAAATAAAAGCTGTAAAAAGAAACATTCAAAGCCCATCAGTGCTCCCATGGCCTCCTCTTCTCAGTATGGATATAGTCATTCAGGATCCGCTCTTCCTCCAATTGCTTAGTCAGCTTCTGGATCTTCCGTTCCTGTTCGTTGAACTTTTCCCGATAAAAATCCCGTTCTTCCTTTAGCTGCACCCAAGATCTCTTCAGTGTATCAACATCAGTGGGTATCTGAGGAGGGAGGACAGTTGGAGGAACCCCATCTTCATCAAGAGATTCAAGAATGACAGGTCTGACAGCTTCATACGGCATACCTGACTTCTGAGCACGGATGCGGACCCATCTGCAATAGGTTTCCATTGGTAGAGAAGTCTTTGGTCCCAACTCATGTGGGTCAGCTTTGTGAATTCTGCCCCAAGCCTTAATGAATCCATGGCGTAGTTCGTCACTGTCTACCTGAAATTCAAAATGGAAGTGAGGAACCAACATCTCATGAGGCCCTGCTCTTCTGGCTCTTCCGAACTGACTGAGAGCTAAACATGGATTATAAGAGATTCCTCCCTGAGTTCCGATCAAGGGAACATTAGGGTATTCTCCACAACGATCAATAACAGCTACCTCATCCAAACCTCTGAGAGTCCAAGTGATGTCATTATCAGTGAGAGACATTAACCTATGAGCCCAACCCTTTCCTTCTTCATTCTTCAGCACGAACTTAGGAAGGTGTGAAATAAACCACCTCACTAGCAAAGGAGCACAACACCACGAAGTTCCCCGTCTTCGGGCAGTACGAGCATAGAGTTGTTGCAGGATATCACCCAAAAGAGTGGGTACAGGATTCCGAGACATGAAGATCCTTATGGCATAGATACTGATAAAGGTGTCAGGATTTGAAACAACACCAGACCATAGATTAAAAGAGCCAGAATGTCTTCGTACGCCTTGAAGTCTAAGTCATTCCAGAAATCATTAGCTTTGCCAGCCAGAAACTTAACCAAAAAGCCCTTAACTCCACTTCTAGTTTCCCAGTTAGCCATTACCTCTTCTTTGGTCAAGGGCAGGACTGCAGCAATCTCTTCAGGCCTAAGAGTCTTCTCCCAACCAGTGAATGGAGTTTGCTCTAAAACAGGGATACCAAGCAAGTCATAGAATTCTTCCAGGGTAGGGACCAGCTGGAAGTCTTGAAAATTGAAGCAATGATACAGGGGATCATAAAACTGGGTCAGGACACTTATCAGTTGTTGGTCCCACTTTGAAGTGATCAAACCGAGGAGAGAACCATGCCTCTTGATGAAGGAAGTAGTGTTCGGAATCCTACCAACCAATTCCCTGAGCAAAGTTGGTGGTTGAACAAAGTTGAGCCGGATAGTATTCCTACGCACGGGCATCATGATGTCCTACAAAACAGAGCAAAGATGAAACCCTCTTGTCTTTGAAATGGGTCAGTCCTTATACAGGATGCATGCAATGGTATGATGGTATGATGCTATGATGAAACACACAACAAGTATTCACAAAGGCAAGCATGATAAGGCACACAAGTCACACAGGACAATCCTTAGGTTTTAGGCCAGCATGTAGTTTATGTATTACCCTCTTTTAGTTTCGTTGGTTAAAACCTGTCCTATCAAAAGTAACCGGGTTCTAGAGGATCTCAAATCCTTGACTACCCTCAATCGGTCATAACTCTAGCATCGCAATCTTTTCTTGCGGCCAGAACCATCGCGAGAGTTTAGCCTCAATGAGTGTAGCATACTGCTACTGTTCTATGGCCAAGTTTGGTCAATTTAGGGTTCTAAGGTCGGTTGGTGTTTGATGACTCCTTAGAAGACCCATATTCTCCTCGTTGCAACACAAGGGATATTGGTACAGACTAAGGTGCCACACCAACGTAGCCACTGCTTCACCCATGTCGGTCTACGCCGGACAGGTCCCTAACAGATTATGCTACCTAAAAGGGGATTCCCCAGATCCGAGTTAGGATCTATGAAACTCCGATGCAAAGCCCACAAATGTAAAAGCAAACAAAGCAATCAATTGAAAACAAAGGTGATCTAAACCCTAAGGTAACCCCACTTTTGAATTTGTCCCCAGCAGAGTCGCCAGTTCTGTGATACGGTGGGAGAACTGACTTGACTTTTGCGATTGTATTCGCACTTATTCGGTTTAGCAAGAGTCGCCACCGACTTTTTATTTTATCCTAAAGGAAAGGTTAAAAAGCACAGGAAAAACCTTTTGAGATGTTTCGTGGGTCCGGGGGGTAGATTATGAAAAGGGAAGGTATTAGCACCCTTTTCATCCATGGTCATCCATGGGCTCTTAGTTACTTGGTTTTTAGATCACTTGCCTTGATTTTCGATTGCTTGAAATTGTGGTGTATGTGTGTGTTTTGAAAATGTTTTTGAAATAGACGCCTTTGTTTTGGCAACCATTGTAATGACTCGTGTTTGAGTGTTTTACAAAAGTGTGTATCTTTTCGAAAAGATGTTTCAAATGTTTTTGAGAGTTTGTTTTGAAAGTGTGTATGAAGTGTGGTTTTTGAAAAGGAGGCAAGTGTTTTTGCAAGTTGGTCTCAAGTAGCTAAGAGTTTTGTCTACCCCTATTGTACGCAAAGGTTTTCTCTTTGTTTTCAACCCTTTTTAACAATTTTGTTCCACCATTGAATTTGGTGGACAATCTTGCGTTTAGGATGTTTAACGGGACGGGCGCGGGTCATTGTATGGACCATGAATGCAATGGTGCCAAGTGTCTTTGGCAATTTGCTTGAAGGGACTTGATCATTTTGATAGGCGACTTTCGAAAGCGTCATCGAGGGACTTATGATCATTTGAATTTGTTTTGCCAAAGAAACTCGACGTGCAAGCATGGCCCATTTTGGAAGGCAACATGTGGGATTACCCTAGGGGGTGCAAGTGTGATTGTGTATTGATTTCATACATTTGTCTTTGTATTAGGTTATCTAGCGTTCGATTTTATGTACATACAAACCCTAGGTCTAACCATGGTATAATTCGAAAGCGGTAGATTGCGGGAATTTAAAGTCTACGCTATTACAAATAGTATCCGGGAGTGGGGGTACAAATTCACAAAGGGGATGAGACTTAAATAATTACAACCAAATCGAATCGCGATCAAATTTAATCAATGTATAGCAAATTATAAGAATAGCAAATGTATAATGCATCAAATGTAAAATGTATTGTGTAGGTGTAAGTGTAATTTATTTACAAGCTAAGATGTGATTTTAAATGTATTATTAAGTATTATTTACTTAATGAAAGGAATTAAATATTTAGTTTATTTAATTGTATTCTTGTATTTTGTTAATAGATACAAAGGAATATTTTCTAGAAAAGAAAAGTATTAACTTAAAGAGAAATTATGTATTGATTTATTTATGGACAAATAAGATATTTTAAAAAAGAAAGAAATGTTTTAAGTTTTAATTATATTGTTTTATGTATAAATTGAGAAAATTTAATTAAAGAAGGGAGAACATTTTTAAATTCTATTATTTTATGTGTCTTTTAGTATTAATGTACAAATAAAGAATATTTTAAGTTTTATTTCTTATATATTAGTAATTAGTATTAATATATATATTTATACAAGAATTTTAATTGAAAGAAATGTTTTAAATTTGAGGAAAATATATTGTGTTCAAAATTATGATTATGTTATAAAAAGTATTATTAAATGAAAAAATTTGATGTAAAAAAATGTTATGTTAATTTATTAACAAAAGAAAATAAAATAGGTTTTAAATTCTAAAAAAGGGTTTGGAGATTTGAATGGGCCTTTGTTATGCTGGCCCATCCTGAATTGTGAGAGAAAGACAAAAAAGGGGGGGGGGGGGGGGGTGTGATGGGAAAACGTGTTGGGCTTAGGCGCTGAAAATGGGCAAGGCCCACTGATCTCATAACTTTTTGTTTAGGGTTAATTGTTATTGTGTCATTAGGGAAACGGCTAGGGTTTGAGGTTGAGGCGCCGTTCGTCTTCATTTCGCCTTCGTCTTCGCCTTCTCTTTGCCATGGATCTGAATTTCCTTCGCCCAAGCCACCAATGCCATCATCACCTCCTCTCTTCCTCCATGGATGGATCAAACCAAAACGCGAAAAGGGTAACGATCTGGAACGTTTTTTAGGTTTTTTGCTTTTGATTTTGCATGTTCTGATTTCGCATTCATCTGATTCTGTTTCTTGGTTTACGCGAGGTTTTGAAATAAGGGAAAGGGAGTACTACCTGTTGGAGGAGGAGAAGGAGGAGATTAGGAGGCGCGTGGAGGCTCTGACGACGGAGGAAGCAGTGACGATGCGTTTGCTTGGAATCCGGTATTCTCGTGTTTTGCCTTTAAGTTTGATGATGATAATGCCTGAGAACTTTTTGTTACTTCTTTCTCCTTCTTGCTCGTTTTGATGCCTCGCTTCTGTTTGCTTCTTTATCTCCTCTTTCTGGTTGCCTTCTGTTGCTATGCTTGTCTTTGATGGTTGTTGTATGATTTTGAATCTGTTAGCCCAATGAGGAACCCTAGGTTCTGAGGGCCTGTGTTGCCTAGCTTGCTTTGCTTGATGCTCTGATATGCCTTGAAACGCTTGTTGATGATATGCTTGAATGTTATGTTTGGTAGCCCGATGATGTTTTTCTGAGGGCCCTGATGGGTTTGGAGGCTTAGGCAGGTTTGGTGTTCATCTGGTTTGATGCAGGTAAGGATTGACAGGGTTTTTGGCTTTTAGGCTTATGCTGCTTTGTTAGCTTGGTTCAGATTCTTGAGGCTTGACAGGTTTAAGCTTGTTGGTTGATGGATTTACTGGTTTATGTTGTTTTCGATTTTGGATTGGCAGTGGTTTAGGCTCAAGTGTTGATGCATGTAAGGCTGTTGTTGTTGGACATTTCAGGCTTGCTCTGAGTTTAGTTTTTTTTTTCTTTCAGTAGGTTTGACAGGTTGATGGTGTTTTAGGCTTGGAGACTGGTTAGGCTTCTTAGTGTTCTCTGTGAACTGGTTTTTTGTTTTGATAGATTATGGTCTTGGTGAGGCTTATGTTTCAGCTTGGCATGGTTTGGACATCACAGGTTTTAGGTTTTTTGTTGGTCAGCAGGTTGTGGGTTTTTGAGTTGGAGGCTGGAAGGTTTTCTGTTTTGATATGGCTTATGGTTTAGACTGATGTTTTTTGTGAACTTACAGGTTTGCTGGTTGTTGAGACTTGGACCGTTTTTTTTTTGGTTATTCTGCTTGACTGGTTTTTTAAGGCTTGTGCTGTCTCTTTAGCTTTGTTGAATACCGGGTTTCTTAGGCTTTTGGGCGCGAGTTTTTTTTGAATGTTTCAGGTTTTGCTATACTTTCTTGGTCAAAACTGATGGGCAGATTTGCAAGGTTTTAGAATTTCATTTTTTGTGATTACTTCTGCTGCATATGTTCTGTCTACTTCTGAACAGCTCTGATACATGCCTCTTTTAGCCTTCAGCCTGCTGTAACATAATCTGCTTTTTTATCCCTTTCTTCTCTCTTGACAGATTTTAAACATTCAATATTGTTTATATTTGTCTTTTTTCTGAAAAAACAAATGGTTGAAAATGATGAGATGGAATTAGCTTGCAATCTACTCTTTCTCTGCATATTTGCATATCTCTTTTCCATACTTTGTGCTTCTTGACAGCATTGATAGTACTTTGGTATCTTGGGATATCTTTTGGCAGCTTGTTGACTTTGGACTTAGCTTGCTTTTGGACTTAAACTTGCATATGCTGTTTGTTTTGAACTATGCAGTTGGCTTAAGAATTTTGAATTTTTGCAAAACTCATAACTTTGTGCATTCATGTTTCAATTGCAAGCCTTCCATCCTTCTTTGTGAACCGGGAGAAATCTCGTGATTTGCAAAGAGGGTAAAACTGATTCCGGCCATTTGTTTTTAATGATGAAACTTCTTTTTTTTAACTGTCTGCTTTAACTATTTATTTTTTCTCTGCTTTTGACTTTTCTTCTTTCTTTCGCAGATAAAAATTTAAATGGAGAGGAAAAGCAACAGATGGAGGATGAAGAATTGAAGACTTAGAAGAATATTAGGATAGTTTTATTTAAATTTAAATAAATGTAATATTATTATTGTAAATACTTTGTAAACGAATACTTGTATTTAAATAATAATTGTAACAAATATTTAAAGATGAAATAAAAATTCCTTTTATCCAATTAATTCTTTTCTTCTTTTCAATCGTTTACTTTATTATTTATAATTATTTAAATTAAAATAATTGAAAATAAATTCCAACTATTTAATCTCAGAATAATAAACAATTAAATAAACATTGTGGTTTTAGCATCGATCAATTAATAAGCCCGGTGCTTCACAAATCCAAATTAATGCACAGTCAATCACAACAACTGCCCAGACATATTCTTCCTTTTACTGATTTTAACCAAACACTGCAAATTCAATCCAAATGCATCTTTTCACTGATTAAGTCAAATACTGCGAATTCAATCCAAATGCATCTTTTCACTGATTAAGTCAAATACTGCGAATTCAATCCAAATGTCTCAGCCCATATCTCGGAATAACTTGAAAAGCACTGTTGAATTAAATCTTTCTGAGAAAACTGCGTACAAACCCTAGTTCTTGATTAAATGCCAAAGAAACGTCCGCCTGATCAAAACCTGAGCTAACTCAACCAAACCTTAACAATCTGCCTGAACTGCTTTAAAATCAATGAAAACCCTAATTTTGTCTGACTGATAAGAAAAGTCTGTTTGACTGATTCTTACGCCAATCTGAAAAATCAGGAAAAGCCTGAAGCTGTGATTTCTTGAGGAAAAATGCGAGGGAAAATTTTGGGGTACAACAGCTCCAAACACGGAAGCCATTCTGATACTCATTCAGATTTCAAGTTTAGATACAGTACATATACGCTCCAAACACGGAAGCCATTCTGATACTCATTCAGATTTCAAGTTCAGATACAGTATAGATAAGCTCCAAACACGGAAGCCATTCTGATACTCATTCAGATTTCAAGTTCAGATACAGTACGGATACGCTCCAAACACGGAAGCCATTCTGATACTCATTCAGATTTCAAGTTTAGATACAGTTCAGATACGCTCCAAACACAGAAGCCATTCTGATACTCATTCAGATTTCAAGTTCAGATATAGTTCAGATGCGCTCCCGATACGGACGCCATTCTGATACTCATTCAGATTTCAAGTTCAGATACAATTCAGATACACTCCCGATATGGATGCCATCCTGATACTCATTCAGATTCAGATTTCAGATACAGTTCAGATACGCTCTAGACACGGACGCCATTCTGATACTCATTCAGTTTCAGCTTACATACATAATTCAACAATAATTCCTGGATGGCATCCTTAAGCCCATCTCCTACAACTTTCTATCATCTCTCCAAATGGCATCTTTAAGCCCATTCCCTACATAATCAACAAACACATCTTCGAGTGCAAATTTTCTGGGCACTCTAGTGTTCAATCATCTTTCACCTTCAAGTCACGAATGGCGGATCCACCAATCTAACTCTTCAGATGTAAGAAGATTGAACAGGGGTAGCTGTTGCACCCCAAAATTCGGCCTCTCATTTCACAAGGGATCACCCTGGATCCCAGGTTTGCTTCCATCAAGTTTCCAAGCCTTGAACTGCAATTTTCCAAGAAAATCACTCATAAGGGCAAAATGGTCATTTGCACACTAAAAAGTCAAACTTTGACTTTTTGACCAAATTTGAGTCCCAAAAATCACATTATGTCAAGACATCCAAAAAATGAAGTTTGATCATCAAAGGTCAAGAGAATCAAAAATCCAACTTTGCAAGACTTTGAAATTTTTCTAAGTATTTTCTATACTTGGTTAATTTCATTTGCTTCATGGCATTTCACTATAAAATAATTCAAGATGATGCAAGTAGTTCAAGTTATTACAAAGTGACATTTTGAAAAATTATCAATTCTAAAACTATGTCTTGATTAAAACCTTGTCACAATATTTTTTCCTTTGACATAATGTGCACAAGACCAAATTTGTGACATGCTACAAACTATGTTGTCCAAAGTTGAATAAAATGTGATATGCCACAACACCCCAGGCAGCCCTACAAGAAAGCTTGTGCAATGTTGCGTCCCAAGTATACATGCTGCCCAATACAGTCCAAAACTGCTTTATGCAGTCTGCCCAAACCAGCACCACAACAGCCCCAAAATTGCACCAAAATGGAAAAGTAAAATTGTGTGCAGAAAGTATCAAAGCAGTAGGCAAAAGCAATTCAAAAATAACTTACTTGTTTTCCCCCCTAAACCACAATTAAGGGGTCTACAAAAGAGGACTGCCTCATAAGACAAGGAGGTTGGATTTTGGAAGAGGCATAGAGAGAGAGAGAGAGAGAGAAAATAGAGAGTTTTGTTGAGCAGAAAAACAATATCTTGTGCAACCTTGACTCATTTTCAAAACCAAAACTGCTCTTGTTCAAAACAGAAACCCAACTCATTACTCTACCATAAAAACTCTCCTTTAAACCAAACAACTCATCACATACAAAGGTGGTCCAAAACATCACAAAAACAGTTCCTGTGTTGTTATTCATCTCCATCTTCAAAACACGAAAAACATTACAGTACAGTCCAGCTTAATTTCAACAGTCTGGAGTAGCTTTCCGGAGATTCATTGAGGTATTCATCACATTTGAAAAACATTCAGATTTAAAACAGACAGTGTAGTCCAGAGGTAAGTCTTCTTGATTTGATATCTCTCCATACATCATTAATGATTTGTTTATTTTGAAGACAAGATGTAGTACTTTAATATCTTTTTGAACTAGTCATTTGCACTTTGTTTAGGCTTATTCAATCATTTGTTGTTCATGTTTATCCATCATATGCCATAAGCTAACATGTACATTCAGTAAAATAATGTTTAAGGCAGGAAAATGCAGCATGTATCGACACATATCCTCATGTGTCGACTCATCCTAGTGAAAAAACAGGGTATGGGTTGACACATAACCCCCATGCATCGACTCATACTGATTTCAGGTTACAAAACAGAAGTGGGAAAAGACTATGAGTTGATACATACGCGTTTCGCGTCGATGCAAGAAGGTGCATGAGTCGACACTTGCTTAGGATTTATTTTCCGCATGCTTACTTGCTTTCATATATTGCTAGTAATTAGGATGTATGGCAAGATAAAATCAGCAAATAGATAACCTTTCAAATACAAGACAAAATGCATGCAAACTAGCACACTTGCACACTAGCATCTTTAAGGTAATCTCATTTTGTTGCCTTTCGGAAAATAGTCATGTCCCTCGAATATGGGACGTTTTAGCAAAAAAAAAACCTTCGATAAAAAAGGATCGTAGTCCCTCAATGACCCTCGATGTTACCTTCGGTAAATGATCTAGTCCCTAAACGATATTGCTAAAACATCTCATAAGTTGCCTTCTATGACTATACAAACGTCCCAACGCCCGTCCCTTCACATCCAACGATGGGGCTTCTTACCAAAACAATGGTAAGATAGCAACATCTAAAGCAGGAGGAAAAGCACATCTAAGACCTTTTGAGTAGGTGGGTTCGCTCTTAGTTACTCGCTTGCTCACAACAAAAACATTTTTACCCACACTCTCATCTTTGAACTATTTTTGAAACAAACACTTTATAGGCGTTCTTATAGAAACGAGAACCATTACGAAGTTCCATTTTTCCAAAACACATCTCACAAACACACTTTTGAACTATTTTCGAAACAAACACTTTGTAGGCGTTCTTATAGAAATGAGAACCATTACGAAGTTCCATTTTCAAAATACTTTCAAAATTCACCACCACAAGAACACATTCAAACAAAAGCAAGTGATCTAGCAAGTAACTAAGAGCCCATGGAAAACCATGGATGAAGAGGGTGCTGATACCTTCCCTTTTCATAATCTACCCCCCGAACCCAAGAAACATCTCTAAAGGTCTTTCCTGTTCTTTTTCACCTTTCCTTTTGGATAAAAGAAAAGTCGGTGGCGACTCTTGCTAAACCGCAACATTTGCGAACACAAAAGCAAAATCTCAAGTCATTTCTCCCACTGTATCACAATCTCTTTAACACATTCATCTATTACGTCTATCAGGTAGCATGTATCATCTATAGCTGGCGCTTGTAAGAACTGTGTTAGGATGAATTCAACTTTCTCTTCTCCAACTTCAAAAGTTAGCTTTCCTCTTTTCACACCAATAATAGCTCCGGCAGTGGCTAAGAAGGGTCTTCCCAATATTATAGGGGTTACACTGTCTTCCTTAATGTCCATAATGATGAAATCTGTAGGGATGTAGAATTGACTTATGCATACTGGAACGTTTTCTAGAATTTCCACGGGGTATTTGACAGAGCGATCTGCTAGTTGTACTAACATCTTAGTTGGTTTTAATTCTCCCATGTCAAGATTTTTGGATATGGGCTGGGGCTTAACGCTTATACTAACGCCTAAGTCGCATAGAGCTTTGTTTATGACACACTTACCTACATTACAGGGTATGGAGAAACTTCCGGGATCCTTCAGCTTCTGAGGCATTTTGTTTTGGATGATTGTGCTACACTCAGTAGTGAGTGTAAATCACTTGTTTTCCTCTATATTTTTATTGTTTGACAAAATTTCTTTGAGAAACTTAGCGTACGAGGGCATTTGAGTGATAGCTTCTGTGAATGGTATCATGACGTTTAATTGTTTCAGAAGTTCAACAAATTTCTTAAACTGCCCTGCACTTCTAGATTGAGCAAGTCTTTGAGGATACGGGATTGGTTGTTTGTAAGGAGGCGGAGGTACACAAGGTTTTTCCTTTTCTTCTGTCTCCCCATCATCTACCTTCTCCTTATCTTTTATTTCGTTATCCTCCTCGGTCGCTTTTCTAGAACTTTGGACATGGTTGGGTTCTCAGCTCTGGGGCTAATTGGTTCATCGTATTCAGTTCCACTTTGCAATATAATAGCGTGAGCATGTCCTTTTGGATTTGGTTGAGGTTGACCTGGAAAGGTACCAGCAGGTGCAGCATTAGGTGCTTGTTGTTGAGCTACTTGTGAAATCTGGGTTTCAAGCATTTTTTTATGGGTGGCTAAAGCATCTACTTTATTCACTAAATGTTTGATTTGCTCACTAGTGTGAATATTTTGGTTTAGAAATTCCTTGTTAGATTGAGCTTGGGAAGCTATAAAATTTTCCATAAGAAGTTCGAGGTTAGACTTCCTGGGTGTGTTAGGAGCAGCTGCAGGTGCCTTTTGATACCCTGGTGGTACAGCAGGTGCTTGGCCAGGTGCGTACAACACATTGGTGTTCTTATATGAGAAATTCAGATGATTTTTCCATCCAGGGCTTTAAGTGTTTGAGTAAGGGTTTCCTTGAGCATAATTTACTTGGTCGGGGGGAGTTCTTACTAAGATTTGGCATTCAGCAGAGGCATGTCCAGGTACTCCGCATATCTCGCAATTCAGAGTTATAGCAGCCACGGTGGCTGGAGGCACTATGGTTAAACTATTTATCTTTTGGATGAGGGCGTCTACCTTAGCATGGACGCTATCAAGACTGTTGATCTCGTACAAACCACCTTTTGTCAGTGCTTTCTCTACAAGAGATTTTTCTGCTTGACCTCTTTCACTCCCCCACTGATAGTGGTTTTGATCCATACTTTCTATGAGAGCATAAGCAGCAACGTAGGATTTATCCATAAGTGCGCCACCTGCGGAAGCATCTATTGTTAATCTTGTTGTGATACGGTTGGAAAGAACTGACTATTTTTTGGAATGTTGGTTTGCGTTTTGCGTTTGTTTTTGCAAAATGTCGCGGTAAGCAAGAGTCGCCACCGACTTTTATTTTATCCAACAAGGAAAGGAAAAAAGCACATAAAAATTCCTTTTTCGAGATATTTCTCGGGTTCGGGGGGTAGATTATAGAAAGGGAAGGTGTTAGCACCCTTTCTATATGTGGTTATCCACGGGCTCTTAGGTACTTGCTCATATTGTTTTCAAAATTGCTTTTCTTTGTGTTTGTGGGTTTGAAAAAAGTCTTTGTTTGAACAGGAGTGTGAGTGTGAAAATTTGTTTTTTGAAAGAGCAAGTATCTAAGAATCATCTACCTACTCGAAAAAGGAATCGTTCTATGTAATTTTCCTTTAGACAATACTATCCTACTATTGATGAATAGGTAGCACCGTCGTTGGAGTTTTAAGGGTCAATTCGAATTTAGGGACGTGCGGGTACCAAAGCAATGTTAGGATGCCTTAGCGGTAACCCTAATATCTTAGATCATCTGTTTTGAGGCAACAATCCGAGGCAACTGTTTCGAGGCGACTATGATCTTTGGACAAGAGGGAGACCTCTAAAACTACCTATACTCAATGACCGCGTACGAAGGCAACCAAGTGAGGTGTACCCTAAGAGTGTGCATGTGCGAGTGTGTTGTTTTCAGTTATTTTGTCTTTGTACATGTCAATGGATATCTATGTTGATTTTAGGTTAAACATTCATTCTTGTCATGCATCCCTATTATCAAACATCTAACAGTTATATTTTGCGGAAAATAAATTGCGGAAATTAAATTACAAGGTGTCGGGTATTTACATCGCCAAAAGCAACCCTTTGAAATTTAAATGCGGAAAAATTAATAAAGCGATAAAAATAATTAAATGGTCATAATTATCTATTACATTCCGGAAACAAATACAATATTGAATAAAATGGATCGCGTGCGGGAAATTAAATCGAATGCGAGTTCTAGGGTTTTGACCCTTTGTTATTAAAGAAAAGATTTTTTTGGTTATTTTTGAATTAAGAAAGAAATTAAACTAAGTTAATTATTGAATTAAATTAATTAAACTAATTAATAAAAATAAATATTTTTGGGTTTTTGGTATTTTAAGAAAGAAAAAATAAAATTGATCAATGTTAATAAAAACCTAATTATGTCTAAATTAATTTTAATTATTGAAAAAAAAATATTAAAGTTATTCCTAATTAATGACCTAAATTAATTAATTGATTTGTTAATAAAAAAGAAATTACTAAAATTTATTTTAATAAAGAAAATATTTTTTTTGGTTTTAATTTTATTAAAGAAAAAGATTTGATTGGTTAAAAAATAAGGAAAATAATTAAATTAAATAAAACAAGAATAAAATAAAATATAGAGAAGAGAGGGTTTGGGCCTGTTTTGAGGGTTAGAGTAGCAAATCCATGGCCCATTAACATGCTGGCCTGGTTAACTTTGAGATATCCAGTGGGTGCGCGCTGACCTGGTCCATGGTAGACGTTCCCCTCTTGGCCACCAGATCTGTCCAGGGGCCATCTGGCAATTGAAGATATGGAGGCGCATTGTATGCTACACACCTGGATCTACACCTGATTACATGAAGAGGAAAAATAACAAAGCATATGGGGGACCTGGGATTCGAACCCAGGTCCTATGGATGTTACCAGCGCTGATTTGCCACTAGGCCAATGTGTTATATTTGTTAATATATTAAACAAGTAAAATAATAACAGATAATGGATCAATATGCCAGAAAAATAAAAAAAGGCGGGCGTGTTTGAAAAGGTCCAATCTGAAGGAGACACGGTGTCGTCCCTGTCCTCAGGCCTACAAAGAAATTACCTGTGGATTTGAATCCGCAACTAAATGCCTAGGTCGTTCCAAAAACTCATCTCGGGCCATATAAACTCCTCCTAAGACCATGGTTGCATTCGTCTTCCTCTCCCGGTCACGTCCATGGCCATTAATGGGGCTAATTTTACCTGTAATGAAAACCCCTAAAAAAATCTAGAAAACCCTACAATGGTGTTTTACGATACAAAGCATAAGAATGAAATTGGTTATTGCAGATTGCTAGCAAATGATATGGTGAGTCAGAATATGCAATTGTTTATGACAATGGATGCAAGAATAAAGATTTACGACTTCAAGAACATGGCAGATCAGTGAGATACTTACAGTGCTCTAGGAGGTTGGAGAATGAGTGATTCTGATTGGTTTTGATTCTGAGGATTGCCAGGAAGCGATTGTGATGCTTGCCAAGTCCTGAAAGTGCCTCCAACCTTGATTTCGATCTCCAACTTTTTGTCACTTTCTCCAAGTTTGGTTCTGTTTGTTCTTACAGCCTCTAGGTGTCAATTTCATGCCTTTGCCTTCTATATGTATCATGGAATGTATTAGGTCAAGAATTATGCTTTGAATCTTTGCACATCAATGCCATGGGATTTGATTTGATCCACCATTGAAAGCTTGCCTAATTTGTCAAAAATCCATCTTTTGGTGCATGATATGATGAGATACGAATTTGATGCTGACCATGATGATGATTAAGTCCTGAAAATAGCAAAAGATCTCATGTAATCAAGTTTTGGGATTTAATTTGATTTAATTTGATTTAAAATGAAATAATTTAATAAAAATCAAATAAAATAATAAAATTGATAAATGGACACAAGGCTGAAGCTAAGACACGTGTGCAATGTGGCAAGTCCAAATCAAGTGGAAAATAATGGACCCATTTGACAAAATTTGAAGCTTTGGGGATAGTTGACTTTTGGCAATTTTGCAAAAACACCCAACTTCAACAATGCATAACTTCTTCAATTTTGAACTTTTGGAGGTGTTCTTGGACTTTTTAGAAGGCTTGAGATGTCCTATAACCAACCCTTTTGGTCTCATATCATTTTGATATTCCATGCTCAAGTTATAAGCTTTGGCAAAAAATGTGTTTTTGTTGACTTTCAAAAATGACATATAATGTCCAAATTTATAACTTTTTGTGAGTACATTTTTTGATCTTGGGTTATGAAGATGGATTGTAGGAAATTTAATCCTCTTCAAAATTAGCTTTGGATGGTTCATTTCTCATAAAGTATGAGAAAGTTATGCTTGGTCAAAGTTGAGTTGACTTTTCCTACAAAACCCTAATTTAGCAACTTTTGAGTCTTGATGAATTTTGAGCAATCCTTGATGAATCATGATCAGCCCTTGATCAAATGATGAAATATCCTTAAAGATTAGAATGTTGACAAAAAATCTTGATGTTTGACTGTATTTGGGTCACAGTTGACTTTTGCCCTAGCACAGTCGATTTTTGGACCTTTTGAGCAATTGACTGAGCAAACTTGCTCTGCAAGGCTTGAAATTTGACATGGATGACCTTGAGAACATATTAGGACATTAGGGATCATTTGAGGTCATTTGGACTCAAAGATCTTGATGCAACACAAAACCCTAATTTGGGGTTGACTGCCTTAGGAGATGATTTGTCTGACCCACTCTTGAGCAATCTTGAGCCACTTGGAGATTTTTCTTGCCATGTTTTAAGAAATATAAGAGGGAAAATTTTGGGGTACAACAGCTGCCCCTGTTCAATCTTCTTGAACCTGAGGATATAGATTGGCTTTCGTGCCTTTCATGATCCGAAGGTGGAAGATGATTGAACACTAGAGTGCCCAGAAATTTGCACTCGCATGAAGTGGTATCAGCCTTGTGATGTCGGGAATGGGCTTACGGATGCCATTTGTATAGGTCTTCGACTGGAATAAGAATCAGGGAGATCTTAGCGTTGATCTGACTGAACCAGAGAAGGTCTTGGATTAACTTTGACTGGATAAGAATCAGAAAAATCTTAGAATCGATTTAACTGAACCAGACGAAAGTCTTGGAATATCTTCAACTGGAATAAGAATTAGGGAGATATTTGCGTCGATCTGACTGAACCAGAGAAGGTCTTGGATTAACTTTGACTAGATAAGAATCAGAAAAATCTTAGAATCGATTTAACTGAACTAGACGAAAGTCTTGGAATATCTTCAACTGGAATAAGAATCAGGGAGATCTTAGCATCGATCTGACTGAACCAAAGAAGGTCTTGAATTAACTTTGACTGGATAAGAATCAGAAAAATCTTAGAATCGATTTAACTGAACCAGACGAAAGTATTGGAATAGCATCTTTCTGAGGAATCCGCTGAAACAACCCTCAATAGATGTAGTTTTTGAGGGGACTACCAGGTCATATAAGTAGTCAACGGTGTTTATTGATTCGTCTTTCCCTGAAAAGGTAAAGAGTTAGTCATATGCAATGTCATGATGTATGAAATGCATGATATATATCAAGCAATGATGCTCTCAAAATAAATGAGATTGTGTGGTATGATGCGTATATGCCTGTATCATGACGTATGGAGATGTAATGTTTCTAGTTGGGGAAAATAAATCCCGGATACCAGCTGAAGAATAAAGCTGGATTCTTCATTTCTGCTGGGGATGGCGAACGAAGAGAATAAACCTGCAGGAGAGGATGACTCTGTTGGGGGAATAAACTAATGAGGAGATTACTCTGTAGGGAAGAGATGTTCTTCTGAAGATTCCACTGACAAATTCCGTTGGGATAAATTATCGTTGCTGGTGATATTGAATCCTATTGGGGATTGAATTCCTGTTTGTGAAAGGAAAGAAATCCGCTGGGGATGATCTTCGGTCGCGACTTCTCTGGGAATAACCTTTTAGATTCTTATGGGGATAATCCTTTGAGTTCTTCTGGGAATGATCCTTTGAACTCGGCCGGGGAGATTTATTTTTGTACTCCATTGGGGATAAACTTCCAGAGTCTACCGGGGATGATTCTTCAATTCCACTGGGGAAGCTTTTCCAAACTGCGCTGGGAAAATTTTAACTCCACTGGGGATATCTTGTACCCTGCCGGGGAGCATTCTTATATTCCGTTAGGGAATATTAAGACTGCCGGGGATATTAAGCATTCTCAGTGTTGATGATAGATAAACTCTGCTTGGGGGGGAGAATATTACCGACTCCTTCACAGTTACAAGTCTCAGCTGGGGAGAGCTATCATTATTGTCTTACTCTGCGGGGGGTGAAGGTATCTTAGCCATATTCTTCAACTGAATCTACCTTTGTACCTGGTGGACAGAGCAACTGTATAGTTTGGACAATTTTTATTGCCCCTGTTTCTGATGTAACCCGTAATCGTCTTTTGTTTCGCATGTAAATATTCATTAGCAACAATTAATGTCAAATGCATATATCAAAAATGAACATTTGACGTTCTTTGCAAATCAAAACAGATAAAGAAAAAACAGTCTGAAATTTCTTCGAAAATGAATTGTATTGATTTTGAAGTTTGGCCTGTAAATAGGAATTTTTGTACAAGAGGCTGACGTCCTAGTAAGAGAATGCCACCGAATAATAGAATTTACATAATTTGTGAAAAACTAAACAAAACAACTATGTGAATGATCCCACTGGGTTCCAACTCTGCTATTGCCCTTATGTCCTCAAGCATCTCATCACTTTGTTGTTGGTTGAAGGTAGGTCAGATTGATTAGTGTCGTCCGAGCTTGATAGTTGATACCGAAGTCTAGATGCAAGGTGATCCAATGAGACATAGTGTTACGCTTTGATCCCTAATTTTTTCCTGGACCTCCCTTTCGGGTTTTCAGTCCATCGGGATACCCATTTTTTCCCAAGCCGCCTTTTCAGGTTTTCGACTTGGCGGGTGTACAGATTTTTTTCATTTTCATCCCTTATTTTTCCCCGAACCCTTTTGGTTCGTCGGGAAGCCTTTATTTTTGCCTAGGCCAGTCAACCTAGCGGATCTTTGATCATGCGTAGTATTTTTTCACTATGTTTGCATTGAAGGGGTGAGGAAGGTCGTCACCATCCATGGTGGTTAGAATCATAGCTCCTCCTGAGAAAATGTTCTTAACCACAAATGGCCCTTCGTAAGTAGGAGTCCATTTGCCCCTGGGATCACCTTGAGGTAGGATAATGCGCTTGATAACTAGGTCCCCAACTTGATACTTTTGTCGTCTGACTTTCTTATTAAATGCCTTGATCATCCGTTTTTGGTACGTTTGACCATGACAAATAGCAGTAAGTCTCTTTTCATCGATTAAGTTCAGCTGATCAAGCTGAGTCTGAATCCAGTCATCTTCGCTCAAACCTGCATCCTTCATAATCCGAAGAGAGGGTATCTGAACTTCAATGGGCAAGACTGCCTCCATGCCATATACCAAGGAATAGGGTGTTTCCCCTGTTGACGTCCGTGCTGAGGTACGGTACCCATGAAGAGCAAATGGTAACATCTCGTGCCAGTCTTTATATGTCACTGTCATCTTCTGCACGATCTTCTTAATGTTCTTATTAGCCGCTTCAACAGCCCCATTCATCTTCGGCCGATAAGGAGAAGAGTTGTGATGTTGTATCTTGAATTGCCTGTAGAGCTCAGTGATCATCTTGTTGTTGAGATTGGTACCATTATCCATAATGATCCTCTCTGGTACACCGTATCGACATATCAGATTATACCGAATAAACCATGCCACGATGTTCTTGGTTACAGTAGCAAAGGAAGCTGCTTCAACCCACTTCGTAAAGTAATCGATTGCTACCAATATGAAACGGTTCCCGTTGGATACCGTAGGTCTGATCTCGCCGATCATATCAATGCCCCACATTGCAAAAGGCCACGGAGCTGTCAATACATTCAGAGGAACTGGAGGTATGTGCACCTTATCAGCATAGACTTGGCACTTGTGACATGTCCGAGAATGCTGATAACAGTCAGCTTCCATTGTGGACCAATAATATCCTGCCCGTAGGATCTTCTTTGCCATGGTATGTCCACTGGAATGAGTTCCAAAAGTACCTTCATGTAACTCTGCCATGATCCTTTCTGCCTCGTTCTTATCCACACATCACAGTAAGGTTGAATCATGGTACCGCTTGTAAAGAATACCATTGCTGATGAAGAACTTTGCTGCGAACCTCCTCAGAAACTTCTTGTCATTAACAGATGCACCCTCGGGGTATTCCTAAGCCTCAAGGTATCTCTTCACCTCATGAAACCAAGGTTTATCTGCTACCTCTTTAGTCTCAATGTCACAGCAATGTGCAGGTTTGTCCAATCTTTCAATGATAATCTGGGGAGCCTCGTTGTCCCAATTGACTTCGAACATAGAAGACATCGTAGCTAGCGCGTCCGCCAACTGATTCCCCTCTCTAGGGAAGTGTTCAAAGGATATCTCCTCGAAGTGCGAGATCAATGTCAACACATATTCCTTGTAAGGAATAAGATTTGGGTGTTTCGTATCCCACTCGCCTTTGATCTGACTGATCACGAGAGAGGAATCTCTGAAGACACTCAGAAACTTAATCCTTAGGTCAATTGTTGCTCGAAGACCCATGATACACGCTTCATACTCCGCCATGTTGTTGGTGCAGTTGAAACATAGTCGGGCGGTGAACGGAGTATGAGAGCCTTTAGGAGATATGATTACGATGCCAATTCCATTATCCAAAGCGTTTGAAGCTCCATCAAAGTACATAGACCATCGGGATCCTTCCTCAGGTCCTTCATCCGATCCAGGTGTCTCACAGTCAGTCACTATCATGATATTCTCGTCCGGAAATTCAAAGTTCATAGACTGGTAATCATCCATGCCTGATGTGCCAAATGGTCTGCCAACACACTTCCCTTAATTGCCTTTTGGGTCGTATACTGGATGTCATACTCAGTTAAGATCATCTGCCATCTCGCTATTCTTCCGGACAAGGCAGGCTTTTCGAAGATATACTTGATTGGATCCATCTTCGATATCAATAGAGTAGTGTGAGGCAGCATATACTGTCTCATCCGGAGAGCAGCCCATGCCAAAGCGTAGTAAGTTTTCTCGAGCAACGAGTATCGGATCTCGCAGTCGGTAAACTTTTTGCTAAGGTAATAAATAGCATGCTCTTTTCGTCCAGACTCGTCATGCTGACCCAGCACATACCCCATTGAGTTGTCGAGTACTGTTAAGTATAAGATCAAAGGTCTCCCTTCAACTGGAGGCCTCAGAATGGGTGGCTCTTGGAGATACTCTTTGATCCTTTCGAAAGCGGCCTGGAATTCATCGTTCCATCTTACCACTTGATCTTTCTTCAGTAACTTGAAGATTGGCTCACAAGTAGCAGTCAGGTGCGAGATGAATCGGGCAATGTAGTTCAGACGTCCCAGAAAGCCTCTGACTTCTTTCTCTGTTTTGGGAGCTGGCATTTCTTGTATAGCCTTCACCTTGGCAGGATCCACTTGAATACCTTTATCGCTTACGACGAAGCCCAACAACTTACCAGATCTCACCCTGAAGGTGCACTTGTTCGGGTTTAACCTCAGCTTATACAACTTCAACCTGTCAAACAGCTTCTGAAGGTGGTAAAGATGTTCTTCCTCCGTCTGGGATCTTGCAATCATGTCGTTGACGTATACCTCAATCTCGTGATGGATCATGTCATGAAACAAAGCGACCATGGCACGCTGATATGTTTCCCCAACATTCTTCAATCCAAAAGGCATGACCTTGTAGCAAAAGGTACCCCATTGAGTAACAAAGGTTGTCTTCTCCATGTCTTCGGGAGCCATTTTAATTTGATTATAACCAGAGAAACCATCCATAAAGGAGAATACCTTATGCTGAGCGGTGTTGTCAACCAGAACATTGATATGAGGCAGAGGGAAATCATCCTTAGGGCTCGCCCTATTCAGATCCCTATAGTCAACACACATTCGAACCTTACCATCCTTCTTCGGTACAGGAACCACGTTGGCCACCCACTGTGGGTAAGAAGTAACTGCTAGTAAACCGGCGTCAAACTGTTTCATTACTTCAACTTTGATTTTCTCAGACATTTCTGGGTGCATTCGGCAAACCTTCTATTTTACTGGAGGACAGTCTTCCTTGGTAGGCAGGCGGTGAACCATAATATCGGTATCCAACCCAGGCATATCTTCATAAGACCAGGCAAAGATCTCAACATAGTCACGCAGCATTTGAATCAACCGTTGCTTCACACTAAGCTCTAGATTTGCCCCGATCTTGACCTCTTTCTTGTCCTCTTCTGTACCCAGATTTACTGATTCCACCGGCTCTTCGTATGGCTGTATGGCCCTCTCTTCCTGAAGTAACAGTCTAGCAAGTTCACCAGACACTTCGCAATCATCTTCACCTTCGTCTTCGGCTAAGTTGATCGGACTTTCGAAGTCATAACTGGCAGTAGCAGAGTCGTTACCAGTGAGATCCAGAGTGGATGTAGACCTGTATATGTGAGTGTGTGTAAAATAGCTGTTTTGCAATATGTAATAAAAGAAAAACAAGGTGCGCAAAATTTGAAATGCAACAAAACGTCCAATGCTTTTATTAATGATATATGAAAATGACACACATAAAGCCCTCACAAATGAAGCCACGGTGCCCCGGGTAAGACATCGGGCCATAAAGTTTAAAACATTGTCTGTTACAAATTCAAAACAAAAAGTCTCATTACTGGGTGATAACAGAAACGGGCATAGAATCCTTCGCTATCCAGTTGCTTAATCCACCATTGATAGTTGGGTATATCCAGTTGTCAATGTCAAACTCTTCATCATCGTCATCCCCGATAGCATTCACCCCTATGTCTTGTTTAGGCTTTTCTGGTGCTCCGAACTCGATCTCCTTAACATCAATTAAGTCCTGTATTTTGTTCTTCAAAGCCCAACAATCATCTGTACCATGTCTCGGGCTATCAGAGTGAAAAGCACAGCGGGCATTAGGGTTGTACTTAGGCGATGCAGTGTTGGGATTCTGCGGAGCCTCCCTTAGAGTTACTAGATTGGTTTTCAATAATTGTGGCAGAATCTGAGACAAAGTCATGTTGAGATGGGTGAATTGCCTTCGAGGTCTCTCGGCCTTTTGTTGATTGTTGCGCTGAGCGGCCCCAACAGGTCTTGAAATAACAACCGCATTAACAGCTTGGCGGCGTTCAGGTCTATTCTGGCTTTCCGAACTGTAAACAGCACTGGACTCCTTCTTAAAAGGATTTTTCTCGGTGCTTGATGAAGCACCCTTTTGTATCTTACCAGACTTAATACCATCCTCAATCCTTTCATCGGTCATAATTAGCTCTGTAAACCCATACGAAGAGCTTCCAATCAGATGGTTGAAAAACGGTCCAGACAAGGTCCCCATAAACATATCCACTAGCTCCCTATCAGCCAAGGGTGGTTGCACTCTTCCAGCGAGGTCCCTCCACTTCTGAGCATAATCTTTGAAACCTTCACCCGTTCCCATAGACATACCCTGGAGTTGGGTACGCGTGGGAGCGAGGTCGGCATTGTATTGGTACTGCCTGTAGAAAGCAACATCCAAATCTTCCCAACTGCGGATGCTAGTTCCTTCCAACTGGTAAAACCATTCAAGCTGAGTCCCTGAGAGAATGTCTTGAAAGAAGTGGATCCATAGGTTCTTATCAGCGGTGTACGACTGAATCTTCCTTACATACGACCGGAGGTGCAGTTTCGGGCAAGAAATTTCGTCGTATTTAGCAAAGGCTGGTGCTTTGAACTTGTGGGGATCACCACCCCAGATGACAGACCCAGATCTCCAAAGTCCAGACCAGGCACCTTTTGTACTTCCATCGCACTCAACCGATCTTCTAGATGCTTGTATCTATCCTCAGTCGGAGGATACTGGTCTTCGTCGAAGTCTGTCTCGTTGTCTGAAAACATAGGGCTAGGAGCCCTCCTTTCTTTCTGACTATCTTTCCCTCCAGATGAGGTGGTCAAATCAACTTCATCTCGTAGCCTGTTTCCAAACCTGTGACCTGTGTTAAACAGGATTGTCCTCTTCTTCTTCTTCTTCTTCTTCTTCTCTTTCAGAATAAGGGTCTTCAGATCTTGCTAACCCTTAGCTAGATTCATGAACAACTCTTGGAATTGGGCATTTTGAGCCTGCAGAGCCTTGATTGCTTGTTCAGTCGATGGTTCAGAAGACATGATGCTGAAATAAACAGCAAAGAAGATGAGAAAACCTGTAAGGGTACCTGTTATGAGGTGCATGGAATGAAATGCGTATGATATGATTTCAAAGACGTCGAGAGATTCAAATTCGTAAACAAGAAATGAAACACACTTTTATTAGATAAACTTTGAAATTAATTGTTCAACTGATTGCCCTTAAGGTGTTACAAGAAAGGAAATACTGAAAAGTAAATAAAAACGCTGGAAGTAATCAAAGGACATCAACGCTCCCATGGCCGTTTACCTTTAGTGCTGACATAGTCATTGATGATCTTCTCTTTCTCCAACTGCCTAGTCAACTTCTGGATTTTTCGCTCTTGTTCGTGATACTTTTCTCGGTAAGTATCCCGTTCTTCTCTCAGTTGCATCCAGGACCTATTCAATGCCCCAATGTCAGTAGGCATGTAAGGGTGTAAAATAGTAGGAAGAACCCCCTCTTCATTAGCAACTTCAACAATGATATGCAAGACGGCTTCATACGGCATTCCCAGCTTTTGGGCACGGATGCGAACCCATTTGAGATATGGCTCCATCGGAAGTGAAGTCTTTGGGCCCAGCTCGTGTGGATCAGATCTGTGAACTCTATCCCACGCCCTTATGAATCTGCGGCATTGCTCGTCGCTATCCCCTTGAAAATCAAAGATTATGTTAGGCATTAGCAGCTCATAAGGTCCTTCCCTTCTGGCTCACCCAAACTGACGTAGGGCCAAGCACGGATTATAAGTAATTCCTCCATGGGTTCCTATCAATGGAACATTGGGATACTCCCCACATCGATCAATAATGGCCACCTCGTCCATACCCTTAATGGTCCAAATGATGTCATTGTGAGAGAGAGACACAACCCTATAAGCCCAGCCCATGCCTTCTTTGTTCTTCATAACTGATTTGGGAAGGTGAGAAATAAACCACCTTGCCAACAATGGAGCACAGCACATCAAGGTTCCCCGCTTCCGAGCAGTACGGGCATAGAGTTGATGAAGAATGTCACCCAGGAGAGTGGGTACATGATTACCAGAGATGAAGATTTTTACCGCATTCACATTAACAAAGGAGTCAGAGTTAGGAAACAATACCAAGCCATATATTAGAAAAGCCAGAATATCTTCAAATGCCTTGAAGTCTAGACTATCCCAAAAATGATTAGCCTTACCAACCAAGAACTTAGTCAGAAAGCCCTTTGCTCCACTTCTAGTCTCCAAATTATCCATTACCTCATCCTTTGTCAGGTGGAGGGCTGAAGCAATCTCTTTCGGCCTAAGGATCTTCTCCCAACCTGTGAACGGGGTCTGCTCCAGAATAGGGATACCCAGCAGATCAGAGAACTCTTCTAAGGTGGGGACCAACTGGTAGTCCTGAAAATTAAAGCAATGGTACAGTGGATCATAGAATTGGACCAAGACACTCATCATCTGCTCGTCCAATTTGGAAGTGACCAAACCCGAGAGGTGACCATGTCTCCTGATAAAGGAGGTAGTATCTTACATCTTTGCAACCAATTCTTTAAGCATAGTGGGAACCTGGATAAAGTTGATCCGGGTGGTGTTCCTACGCATGAGTGCCATGACCTACAAAACAGAACAAAGATGAATCCCTCCTGTCTTTGAAATAGGTTAGTCCAATGCAAGATGTATGCAATGTTATGATGTCATGATGTCATGATAGAAAGCACACCACAAATATCCACAAATAGCAAACATGGTAAAGGCACACAAGTCACACAGAGAGCCCTTAGATTTCAGGCTGGCAAGGAGCTTAGGTACTACCCTCTTTCAGTTCAGTTGGCTTAAACCTGTCCTAAAAATAGTAATCGGGTTCTAGAGGATCTCAATATCACTGACTACCCTCAATCGATCATAATTCCAGTTTAGCAACCTTTTCTTGCGGCCGGAATCATCGCGAGAGTTTAGTCTCAATGAGTGTAGCATATTGCTACTATTCTATGGCCAAGTTGGTCAATTCAAAGGTTCTAAGGTCAGTTGGTGCTTAATGACCCCTTAGCAGACCCATATTCTCCTCGTTCCAACACAAGGGATATCGGTACATACTAAAGTGCCACACCAACGTAGCTACTGCTTCAACCGTATCGGTCTACGCCGTACAGTTCCCTCACGGTTTATTGCTACTTACCTAAAGGGTATCCCTCAGATCCGGGTTAGGATCTATAGTAACTCCGATTCAAGCCCACAAATATAAAGCATACAAAGCAAACAATTGAAAACACAATGATCTAATCCTAAGGTACACCCCACTTATTAAGATATCCCCAGCAGAGTCGCCAGTTCTGTGATACGGTGGGAAAGAACTGACTGGTTTTTGGAATGTTGGTTTGCATTTTGCGTTTGTTTTCGCAAAATGTCGCGGTAAGCAAGAGTCGCCACCGACTTTTATTTTATCCAACAAGGAAAGGAAAAAAGCACAGAAAATTCCTCTTCCGAGATATTTCTCGGGTTCGGGGGGTAGATTATAGAAAGGGAAGGTGTTAGCACCCTTTCTATCAGTGGTTATCCACGGGCTCTTAGGTACTTGCTCATATTGTTTTCAAAATTGCTTTTCTTTGTGTTTGTGGGTTTGAAAAAAGTCTTTGTTTGAACAGGAGTGTAAGTGTGAAAGATTGTTTTTTGAAAGAGCAAGTATCTAAGAACCATCTACCTACTCGAAAAAGGAATCGTTCTATTCAATTTTCCTTTAGACAATTCTATCCTATTATTGATGAGTAGGTAGCACCGCCGTTGGAGTTTTAAGGGTCAATTCGAATTTAGGGACATGTGGTCACCAAAGCAATGTTAGGATGCCTTAACGGTAACCCTAATATCTTAGATCATTTGTTTTGAGGCAACAATTCGAGGCAACTGTTTCGAGGCGACTATGATCTTTAGACAAGAGGGCGACCTCTAAAACTACCTATACTCAATGACCGCGTACGAAGGCAACCAAGTGAGGTGTACCCTAAGAGTGCGCATGTGCGAGTGTGTTGTTTTCAGTTATTTTGTCTTTGTACATGTCAATGGTTATCTATGTTGATTTTAGGTTAAACATTCATTCTTGTCATGCATCCCTATTATCAAACATCTAACAGTTATATTTTGCGAAAAATAAATTGCAGAAAATAAATTATAAGGCGTCGGGTATTTACATCGCCAAAAGCAACCCTTTGAAATTTAAATGCGGAAAAATAAATAAAGCGATAAAAATAATTAAATGGTCCTAATTATCTATTACATTCCGGAAACAAATACAATATTAAATAAAATGGATCGCATGCGAGAAATTAAATCGAATGCGAGTTCTAGGGTTTTGACCCTTTGTTATTAAAGAAAAGATTTTTTTGGTTATTTTTGAATTAAGAAAGAAATTAAACTAAGTTAATTATTGAATTAAATTAATAAAAATAAATATTTTTGGGTTTTTGGTATTTTAAGAAAGAAAAATAAAATTGATCAATGTTAATAAACACCTAATTATGTCTAAATTAATTTTAATTATTGAAAAAAAATATTAAAGTTATTCCTAATTAATGACCTAAATTAATTAATTGATTTGTTAATAAAAAAGAAATCACTAAAATTTATTTTAATAAAGAAAATATTTTTTTTGGTTTTAATTTTATTAAAGAAAAAGATTTGATTGGTTAAAAAATAAGGAAAATAATTAAATTAAATAAAACAAGAATAAAATAAAATATAAAGAATAGAGGGTTTGGGCCTGTTTTGGGGGTTAGAGTAGCAAATCCATGGCCCATTAACATGCTGGCCTGGTTGACTTTGAGAGATCCAGTGGGTGCGCACTGACCTGGTCCATGGTAGATGTTCCCCTCTTGGCAACCAGATCTGGCCAGGGGCCATCTGGCAATTGAAGATATGGAGGCGCATTGTATGCTACACACCTGGATCTACACCTGATTACATGAAGAGGAAAAATAACAAAGCATATGGGGGACCTGGGTATCGAACCCAGGTCCTGTGGATGTTGCCAGCGCTGATTTGCCACTAGGCCAATGTGTTCTATTTGTTAATATATTAAACAAGTAAAATAATAACAGATAATGGATCAATATGCCAGAAAAATAAAAAAAAAGCGCGTGTGTTTGAAAAGGTCCAATCAGAGGGAGACACGTTGTCGTCCCTGTCCTCAGGCCTACAAAGAAATTACCTACGGATTTGAATCTGCAGCTAAATTCCTAGGTCGTTCCAAAAACTCATCTCAGGCCATATAAACTCCTCCTAAGACCATGGTTGCATTCGTCTTCCTCTCCCGGTCACGTCCATGGCCATTAATGGGGCTAATTTTACCTGTAATGAAAACCCCTAAAAAAAACCTAGAAAACCCTACAATGGTGTTTTACGATACAATGCATAAGAATGAAATTGGTTATTGCAGATTGCTAGCAAATGATATGGTGAGTCAGAATATGCAATTGTTTTTGACAATGGATGCAAGAATAAAGATTTGCGACTTCAAGAACATGGCGGATTAGTGAGATACTTATAGTGCTCTAGGAGGCTGGAGAATGAGTGATTCTGATTGGTTTTGATTCTGAGAATTGCCAGGAAGCGATTGTGATGCTTGCCAAGTCCTGAAAGTGCCTCCAAGCTTGATTTCGATCTCCAACTTTTTGTCACTTTTTCCAAGTTTGGTTCTGTTTGTTCTTACAGCCTCTAGGTGTCAATTTCGTGCCTTTGCCTTCTATATGTATCATGGAATGTATTAGGTCAAGAATTATGCTTTGAATCTTTGCACATCAATGCCATGGGATTTGATTTGATCCACCATTGAAAGCTTGCCTAATTTGTCAAAAATTCATCTTTTGGTGCATGATATGATGAGATACGAATTTGATGCTGACCATGATGATGATTAAGTCCTGAAAATAGAAAAAGATCTCATGTAATCAAGTTTTGGGATTTTATTTGATTTAATTTGATTTAAAATGAAATAATTCAATAAAAAATCAAATAAAATAATAATCTTGATAAATAGACACAAAGCTGAAGCTAAGACACGTGTGCAATGTGGCAAGTCCAAATCAAGTGGAAAAGAATGGGCCCATTTGACAAAATTTGAAGTTTTGGGGATAGTTGACTTTTGGCAATTTTGCAAAAATGCCCAACTTCAATAATGCATAACTTCTTCAATTTTGAACTTTTGGAGGTGCTCTTGGACTTTTTAGAAGGCTTGAGATGTCCTCTAACCAATCCTTTTGGTCTCATCGCATTTTGATATTCCATGCTTAAGTTATAAGCTTTGGAAAAAAAGTGTTTTTGTTGACTTTCAAAAATGACCTATAATGTCCAAATTTATAACTTCTTGTGAGTGCATTTTTTGATCTTGGTGTATGAAGATGGATTGTAGGAAATTGCATCCTATTCAAAATGAGCTTTTGATGGGTCATTTCTCATAAAGTATGAGAAAGTTATGCTTGGTCAAAGCTGAGTTGACTTTTCCTACAAAACCCTAATTTAGCAACTTTTGAGTCTTGATGAATTTTGAGCAATCCTTGATGAATCATGATCAACCCTTTATCAAATTATGAAATATCCTTCAAGATGATAATGTTGACAAAAAATCTTGAAGTTTGACTGTATTTGGGTCACAGTTGACTTTTGCCCTAGCACAGTCGATTTTTGGACCTTTTGAGCAATTGACTGAGCAAAATTCCTCTGCAAGGTTTGAAATTTGACATGGATGACCTTGAGAACATATTAGGACATTAGGGAGAATTTGAGGTCATTTGGACTCAAATATCTTAATGCAACACAAAACCCTAATTTGGGGTTGACTGCCTTAGGAGATGATTTGTCTGGCCCACTCTTGAGCAATCTTGAGCCACTTGGAGATTTTTCTTGCCATGTTTTGAGAAATATGAGAGGGCAAATTTTGGGGTACAACACTTTTATTATAAAGGAGACCATTGTATAAGGTATGGATGATTAACCATTCTTCTAGGCCATGATGTGGACAGAGCCTCAGCATGTCTTTGTATCTTTCCCAAGCATCGAAAAGAGACTCACTGTCTTTTTGTAGAAAATCGCTTATTTGGGATCTTAGCATAGTTGTCTTAATTGGTGGGAAATATCTTTCAAGAAAAACTTTCTTCAACTCATCCCAAGAGGTAACTGAGTTAGCTGGTAGAGACTGGAGCCAAGCTCGGGCTCGGGCTCTGTCTCTTAGGGAAAAAGGGAAAAGACGAAGTCTTATCGCCTCTCTACTGACTCCATTGTTCTTAATTGTATCTGTGTATTGCAGAAACATCGACAAATGTAGATTGGGTTCGTCCATTAACCCTCCATAAAAATGGTTTTGTTGTACAGCAGATAACAGGAAAGGTTTGAGTTCGAAGTTGTTAGCCTCGATCGGAGGAGCAACAATGCTATTATGTGGTTCTTCCTGCGAAGGAATAGCATAAGATTTGAGCGAACGTGGCTGTTCACCCATGTTTGGTTCTTCAACTGATTCAGCAGGAATAGAAGATTGAGAGAGGGAATTGTTCATACGAGATACTCGTACGCGGTGACTCCTAGTAATAGAGCGCTCAGGTTCAGAAATTGGTAGCATTAAGCCTTCACTCCTAGAGCGAGTGCTTGGCATAAAATTGGGGATGGTGCCTTAGTCTCTACACTGTAACTGAAAGAGTTACGATATCGATTTGTTAGTCCCCAGAAACGGCGCCAAAAACTTGATTACGACTTTGTGAGTCTTAAAGAATCTAGACTGCAAGTATACAGTCCTATCGCGTGTAGCTTTAAAGATTATCGAATCCCAATGGACTAAATGTCTAACTACCGTTATCTTAGGTTACTACATAAATCTAAGGCTAATGATATAATTAATTGGGGTTTGGGAACCTAACTGATTAATATCTAGTTTAGATTCAAGGGGGAATATCGGTATGTAATGGTCGGGCTTCGGGGATTTAGAAACTCAATGACCTAATTCAGATTAATAAAATAGTTCTCAGTAGGAGGTATTTGTTTGAAAACCCTCTTCTCACACTCTTGTGTTTATTGATTCAGATCCTACTATCAAACCTAAGTGAGTGCTCTCGCTGTTTCAAATAGAGTTTAAAAATAGTTTTTGAAAAAAAATACAACCTAATTAACTTAAAAGCGCTCTCGCTGTATTTTAAGTTAATGCCCAATTATCACTGTCCAGTTATTATCTCAAACTCTCGTTTTATTGATCCTAACTTCTATCTGTATTTTACTCTCGTAACAAAATAATTGGTTTTTAGAATTGATAATTGAAACCAGAAAAGTTATTCTTTTAAAAAGGAATTGATCAATCGGTGTTGCCAAAATCCCGTTAGCTATGGACCTTACTGTTGTACCCCAAAATTTTCCCTCCCATATTCTTCAAGAGTTGCCAAGATCAATCTCCAGATGATTCAAAATCTCTCAAAGGTTGCACAGTCCAATTGCCTCCTAACACAGTCAAAATTAGGGTTTTGGTTCTTGCAAAGAAAATGAGGTTTTCAAGGGTCCAAACAAGTCCCACATGCCTATATACATTGTCAAGCATCCATATGTCAAGTTTCAAGACTCACAGCGTCAAATTGCACAGTCAAAAACCCTATTTACTCCACAGTCAACTGCAGGGGCAAAATGGTCATTTGACAGTCAAAAGTCAAAAAATTTGGTCAACATCTTATTTTGAAGCCACAAACATCATTTGATCAATTCTTGATCATGATTTCTCAAAGCATGGCTCAAAAAGTCTCAAGATGCAAAAGTTTCTATTTTTGGACAGCTGAAAAGTCAATTGCAAATTGACCAAGGCATAACTTCTTCATGGTTTATCAGAAAAATTCCATCCAATGCTCATTTTGAAGGGGAAGACATTTCCTACAACTCATCTTCACACTCCAAGTCTAAGAAATGCTCTCACAAAAAGTTATCAATTTCAACATTATAGGTCATTTTTAAAAGTCAACAAAAAGGCACTTCAAGTCAAAGACCATAACTTGAGATTGGTGAATCAAAATGACATGGGACCAAAGGCATTGGTTAGAGGACTTCAAGACCTTTCCAAAATGTCCAAGAACATGATCATAGCTTCAAAATTGAGCAAGATATGCCTTGGAGAAGTTGGGAAATTTTTGGGAATTTTGAAAAGTCAACTTTGCCTAAAACACTTCAAATTTGCTAATGGGCCTCAAATTCTTCCTTGAATCATTACCCAAAGCCTATGCACGACCCATTGAGCTAAAAATGATTTATTTTCTTATTTTTAATTAATTAATTGAATTTTTATTCTTATTAATTCATTTAATTAGATTTAATTATGAGAAAAATATCAAATAATGCTTTTCAAATCCTTTTGTGCAGCAAATATTCTCATTATAGGCTAAAGATTTCGTGCACCAATCAACAAGACAAGATCATCCATATTTGGCAAGATTTGCATGGAAAAAAGATTGGAAAAGATATGAAAAAATCAAATATTGAAATCATTAATTCAATGGATTCATGGGCTTCTTTTTGACCTAGAATGCTTCCCATACATATGCAAGACCTAACCTAATGCAAGCACACACGAAAAGCTGCTCACAAATCCATACTCACTTTGCAAAATTCTCATAAAAAAGCTTGAAACTGATTTCATAGGGAGAGGACAATTCAAGGCCTAAAAACGATTCTAACGCATTGTTGGACCTTCCAGTAGTCCATTGGCATCAAGAATCAACCCTAACACGTGAAGAATCCAAGAACACAGGCTATACGGTTTGTCTCGTTTTTCAAATTCGCATAGCATGATTCATGTGCTTTTAATTGGTTTCCTTGTGTGATTTACACTAACAGGTACCTCCTGAAGCGATTGGCATAGGTTAATTGACCTAACTCTTCCTAAACTGAAATCTACCATTGAAGGATATTTAGGGTTCCAGGACTTGAAAATTAGGGCTTTCCCTATACGGTAAAATTGGACCTTAAAACCTGTATGGATGAATTCGTGACATCAAGACGAAACAAACCAATACCTCGCGCTCAATTTCTATAAGTTGTGGGCCTATTCGCTATTATGCACTGTTCTATTTAGTGGGGGTTTAAAACCCCCGCTACTTGTTTTATAATTTGCAGGCAAACGAAGACGAAGCACGCGTGGCCTATGATGACTGGAGCATTTGAATTTCAGCGCGTTTTTTTTGTTTTATATCATTAACTTTTGTTTTTCATTATAATATATGTTTTCCATTATATAGACAAATGCGTGCAATAGCTCAGATGGTGGGAACGTGACTTGGTAAACGATGGGACCTGGGTTCGATTCCCAGGTCCCCCATACAATTGCTATTATTTTTTCTAACCCAATTCCATGCAGCGCTTCATCCAGAACTCCACCATGAGCCTCACGCTTGAGCCTGCCAAGTGGCCAGGAGATCCAATCCAGTGGTCAGGAGACAACGCCTAGGGTGCACCTCAGTCAACCATCCCACACGTGATACCAAAAGTCAAGCAAGGCCTATGCTGATGGGCCAAATTTGCTTCAAACAAACCTCCCTTTGGGGCCTGATACCCCTGGTTTGCATTTTTTTTTAATTTTTTTTTCTTTTCAATTTTAGTTCTTTTAATTGTTTTTTTTAATTGTTTTCTTTAATTCCATAAAATAATTTTTTCCATAATAAAAACAGAAAAATCAAAATATGTCTAATTATTTATTAATTTACTCATTAATTTATTTTTGTAAATAAATTCTAACAATTAACTTTAGTTTAATTTAGGTTTATATTTTAATCTCTTTTCTTAATAAATAAAAAATACATAGAATTAGGTTTTTTTGACATTTTTATCTTTTTCTTAATTAATTATTTTCATCATTATTTATTATTATTATTAATTACTATTATTTTTGTAAATAAACATGTACATTAATTAATTAGTAAATTAGGTTAAACTTTAATATTTTCTTAATAATTAAAATAGACTTAGAATTAGGGTTTCCTTTTAATTTTTATTTTCTTTATTTTCATAAATACCAAAACATAAAAACATTTTCTTTTCCTTCTTTTCTTTAATTAAATAATAATTAGACTTTTAATTCAATTTAATTTCAAAAGGGTCAAAACCCTCGGACGTTCAATTTTAATTTCTATTTCGCGCATTATTTTCTTTCAAATATTATGTAACTGCTCAAGGCTTGTAATAGTAATTAGGTCTTTTTACTTTCCGCATCTTTTATCAAAATGGGTCTTTGTACTTTGGCGATGTATAGACCCGCGTCTTGTAATAGTGTAGCTTTTATCTTTCCGCATTTAAATTTCTGCACTCTTAAATTCTAAACTTTGCATGAAAGAATGTATGGTTAACTAAAAACAAGCGTAGCTCACAATGCCATGATCAAAGATAATTGTTAAACTGAAAACAACACACAAATACACACACCACTCTTAGGGTACGCCTCACCTGTTGCCTTCGAAACGTGGTCGTCGAGTATAGGACGTTTTAGTAAGTCCTTATGTCCATGATCCAGTTGCCTCGAAACGGTTTCCTCGGATTAAAAAAGGATCAAGGGCATAAGGGTAGCTTCTAAGGTGTCCTACTGTTGCTCTGGTGACCACACTGTCCCTAAACTCGAATTGACCCGAACACCTCCAACGGTGGTGCTACCTACCTCTCAATGGTGGGATGGCACTACCTTAAGGACATTTACACAGCCTAATTCCTTAGGGTAGGTAGATGACTCATAGATACTTGCTCTATTCAAAAACAAATCCAAACTCTTTTCACACCGACACTTTCAAAAAGCTTTCAAAACAATTTTTCAAACACTCTTGAGGACTGATACAAGAGTTATTCAGAAATCTTTAAACGAAACTTTTTCAAACTCACTCAAAATTGCAAAGCAAACATTTTGAAAACATAATGAGCAAGTATCTAAGAGCCCGTGGATAACCACGGATAGAAAGGGTGCTAACACCTTCCCTTTCTATAAATCTACCTCCCGAACCGAGAAACTATCTCATAAGGAATTTTGCTGTGCTTTTGTCCTGTCCATGTTGGAGAAAATAAAATACGGTGGCGATCTTGCTTACCGCGACATTTCGCGAACCAGCTTAAAAAACAGTCAGTTCTCATTTCCACCGATCACACTTACATACCGATAAATAAATTTAGCCTAGAATGTTAAACAATTTAGTAACAATGCAACAGAAATAATTATCATCAAACAATTTAAATAAACATAACATTTCAAACAATCTTGACATAGATAAGTAAAATACTTAAATTAAACCTGAAAATAATATGGCGGAATATTTGGCTCACTTCAAGTATCTCACAGAGATCGATGAAAAATAACTAGCGGAAATAAATAATGCAGGGAATATTTTTGGCAGAGTAACACTAAAATTAAAGAGAAGAAAAACGCATTCGAAAAAAGGAATAAAAACTGGAAGCTCTCGAACAGGAATTATGAGGCATTATTTATAGGCCTGGAGGTGCGTGGGAGTTGAGATATTTTATCCTCCCACTTGCCCAGCGTAATGGTCGTTACGCTCCTCTCTTCAAGGAGGATGGAACGGTCGTCATGACCTATTAAAACAGGGAAGGCTGCAACTGTCGTTGTAGGCTAAGTCTTCAGGAAGGCCTAGCTGGCAAGGGTGTAACGGTCGTTACACCTAGGCAAGGAGAGTGTAACGGTCGTTACACCTAGGGCTTGGGGAAATTTGGGCCTTCCTTCATTTATTCTTCAGGGCCTTTTTACTTGTGATGCACCTTGTTTTGTCATACACTCCATAGCTTCATAATTGTTCACTCTTTATGTAGATTTAAGCATGATTGGCACGACTTTTCCCGATTTTCTTCGCATGTGTCTTGTAACAGAAAATTCCTGAAAACATAGAAAATACCGGCATAATACGAATAAAGAATAATAAAGTTAATTAAAATGCGGATAAAATTCATATAAATTAACCTAAATATTCGATATATTTTTGGGTTATCAGCGCGCGCTATTTGTACCACTGAGGTGGTTTGTTTCATCCGTTAGTTATACAGTTTGCACTAAATATATAATGAACTCATTTCTGAAAATTTAAACATGACTTCATCTTCTTCCTTCACGCGTGCAGGGGTGCATAACTCCATTGTTAAGCTTCGAAAGGCTTCATTTCTCAGCCAATTCGAAATATTGCAAGCATCGAACCTTCTCAAAATTTTAATATGAATCTAACCATGTAACTTCTAAAAGCTATGGATCAGAGGTTAACATGAATTTTGTTCAGTGCCAAAACTAAGAACGTAACTGGTCATAATTGAAATTCTTTAGACCCAAACAATGAAAATCAAAACTAAGAGTATGGTCAGCTTTCTAGTATGATATCTACATCTTTTCTTTTATTTGTATATGCTGAAAATGCTTGAATGAAGAGTTCCAAGTTTGAAAAGAATTTACCTCTTAAAGTGCAATTCACTTGAGCTCAGTATGACTTCCAGAAATGGTTTGATGATGGATTAAGCTTGCAGGGACCTTCCTTGAGCTAGTGGGATCACTACTTTGCTTTAAAAGTCACTAAATCGAAAAGGTGGTATATGGAAGCTAGGGAGTGAATCGAAAGGATAGTATATGGAAGCTAGGGAGTGAATCGAAAGGCTGGTATATGGAAGTTAGGGAGTGAATTGAAAGGCTAGTATATGGAAGCTAGGGAGTGAATCAAAGGGCTGGTATATGGAAGCTAGGGAGTGAATCAAAGGGCTGGTATATGGAAGCTAGGGAGTGAATCAAAGAGGTCACTAACGTATGAAGGGATTTGATATTTTTAGGTATAAAGTCGGGATGTGCCAAGTTTTGTGCTTGGGTACAAGTTCTGAGCTTTTGAGAGTTTGAGAGTGTTTGAGGATTTTTTAATACACAAGAAATCTGGCCTTTTGATTTGCAAATGGTCTCTATATTTATAGAGAAAAGGTTAGAGATGTTTTACACAAGGGATCTCTCTGTCGTAGGGTTTTGACTAGGTGACTTACTTTTTGAAGAAAAGTGGAAAACAAGTTTCAATGTGTTGTACAAGCATGGTCTGAAGTTGTTGGAGGCCTTAGACCCGTTGCTTCTAGTTTTGACCTTGCTTGTGTTCAGATAAAATCAGGTTGGGAGCTCAAGAAGCTGACTTTGTGATTAAAGTAATCTTTATGAAAATAGACACGTAGATTTTTGCCATTTCATCCAAAAATGGTACTCCCTCCGTTCCTTTTTAAGTGTCGTTTTAGAAGATTTTTTTTGTTTCTATTTAAGTGTCGTTTTTATAGTTTAATGTTATCATTTGCCAATTATATCCCTACTTTCTCAATAACTCCACTTCACATTTTCCATTAAATTAATTATTTTCTCAATTAGTTATTGGAAAAAGAGAGATGGTATATGATTGCATTTATTTGGAAAGAGAAAATAAATGAGGGTATAATAGGAAAAATAACTCTAATAATCCACTATCTTGGTTGAAGAGCTTTATGCTAAAATGACACTTAAAAAGAAACGGAGGGAGTATAATCCAGTGGATAAAGCTTCTAATCTTTGTGTAATGCATCACAAATTTGTGTAAGCCTCTGATTATGTAAAGATTTAGAAGCAACATAGCCTGAAAAGTGAGATTAGGAGGATAAGGTTATGAGATTTGATCAATGTTATTCAAAGCAGGTTGCTCGAAGGGTTTAGAGATGGATCGAAGCAGATTGCTTAGAAGGAAGCCAATGTCCAATCGAAGCTTGTGGATTGATGCAAGTTGAGAGGTGGATCGAAGTAGGTTTATAGGTGGATTGAAGCAGGTTGAGAGATGGATCGAAGCAGGTTGAGAGATGGATCGAAGTAGGTTGAGAGGTGGATCGAAGCAGGTTGAGAGATAGATCGAAGCAAGCATGAAGGAAGCCATTTCCCAGTCGAAGCTTGTGTATTGAAGTTGGTTCAGAGGTGGATCGAAGCAGGTTTCTCGAAAGGATCCGTTGCCTAATCGAAGATTATGAATCGAAGAAAACATGCTCTTCTTCGATTTGTCAAAATCTGCCCACCACTCCTTTTCGATCAGTCATGTGGTTTGAACAGCCTAAACTAGATTTTGAATTCGAACTATTATCTGCAACCACTCCTTTCGATCTACTTTTCCCTTTCGACAGTTTCCTCTTCCTCTTTTCTTCTACCTAATGCTTGAGAGCCCAATATGATCCATGGAGACTATATGGGGAGTTAAAAGTCCAATTGTACTTGTCCAAACCCAAACCTTAATTTGAGCTCAGTGTTGAGGAAGTGCCTTGAGCTGATCAAACCTTATAAAATTTTGAGCAATAGAGATTTTGTGAGAGAATATTTGAGAAATTGGAGAGGAAATATTTTGGGGTACAACAGCTGCCCCTGTTCAATCTTCTTGAACTTGAAGTGTTAGATTGGCGAGTCCGCCATTCGTGACTTGAAGGTGGAAGATGATTGAACACTAGAGTGCCCAGAAATTTGCACTCGATGATGTATTGATATGGGAATGGGCTTATGGATTCTATTTGGAGAGATGATTGGTAGAAAATGGGGGAAATATCAGCATAAATCTTTAGTCGATTTGTGCTGAAAACTAGGTGTTTTGTTTGTCTTTGACTGAAAAAAATAATTATGATCCAGAAGAAGTCTTTGGATCAGTGATTTTATCTGCAAGGAAACAAAAGGTGTTAGTTGTATGCGCATGTATGCATGGTGTAATGATGTTATCCAAATAAATGAGATTATGTTGTGTTATATATTACGTATGTTGTATGAATGCGACATGTTATCAAAGTATATCCTTAACAGATACTGGGGAGCTTTGAATCTCGGACGACTGTTGGCGATAAAAAGTATGTGTGTCTTCAGATTTCAAAGATGCTTCCGTTGGGGATTCTTGCTTTGATGAGAAGAACTCCGTTGGGGAATATTGGCTTCTACTTGAGAAGACTTTGTAGAGAGTATTGATTTCTGCTTAGAAACCAGAATTCAGGAGTTTTTGTTGTTTGTCGCTCTGGTAGGGAATTATCTCCTGAAAGTTAGTTGTTATCTGGTGGAATTCCAGGCTTCACAACAACTTGCTGGGGATAAAAAAGTTAACTGTTATCTGGTCGGGCCCAGGTTTTGCAGCAAGTCGCTGGAACAGTGGAAAACTCTACTAGGGAAGAGGAGTTTTATTAGTGATTTGTAACAATTAAACTGTTTTCTGGTCGGGTCCAAGTTTCAGCAACTCAAACTGTTAACTGGTCGGGTCCAAGTTTTGCAGTAGATAGAGAAGTTAAGTTACTATCTGGTCGGGTCCAGGCTCTAGCCACTTGAAATTGAGGTTTACTGTTATCCGGTCGGGTTCAGTCTTCAGCAATTTCATCTTGAGGTTAATTGTTATTTGGTTGAGTCCAGGTTTCAGAAACTCAAACTGTTATCTGGTCGGGTCCATTTGTTGTACCCTAAATTTTGCCCTTAACTTTTTTCAGTCGCACTTTCATACCATATTTTATCATTCAGTCACAATCATTAATAAATAGCTTCATTCATCACATTTTCATCCTATCTTTAAGTTTTCTCTTGTGTTGTTGACTAACTTCTACTCAAAATGCAAAAAAATATTTGTCTTTGTCTTCGCATATTTGTGTTTTGTAGGTACCGAGTCGAAGCATATGGCAAATAAGGTTTTCCGGTATTATTTCCCTAAAATCTCTATTTGCAAAGAAAAAGAATTAAAAAGAATTCATTTTTTTCACTGTATAATTGATTGCTCATAGAGTGCAATCGATTGCACAAAGTGAATTTTGCGCAATTTTTGGAAAATACACTGTGCAAATCGATTTGCACTATAGTGCAATCGATTGCACAGTGTGAAAATTTGAAAAAAAAATCAGCATTTTAAAATTGTCAAATTTTGGCTCCAATTTTTCTTCATTTTTGAAAGATGTATCATTAATTCAAATTTTAGTGCCAATTTTTCATTTTTAAGAAGAATTATCATTAATTCAAATTTTGGCTATAATATTTGAAAGAATTATCATTAATTCAAATTTTGACTCCAAGAATCAATTACCAAATTACCACTAATCCCAATCCTAAAACTCTATAAATAGAGCCCTCATTTCATTCAAATTTCAAGCATTTGATAGCCAAATCCACCTTGCTAAAAAGTCTCTCAATTCTCTCCATCTACCAAATTCACTCAAAGCTCCATTTTCAAAAAGTTAGTAAGCTTTGCATTGAAGCTTACTAATATTTGAGCTAAACCTTCATCCAAACATTTTTTCTCCATCAATTCTCTACATCCAAGCTTGGTCAATTGATTCTTGTGGTTGAATTGAAGCAAATTCTTGAAGTTGTTTTCATAATTCTCTAGATCTACCTTTGGTAAGTTGGATAATTCATCTTTCACAATGTGATCTCTTGGTGATCTTTGGGATTGATTCTTTGAGCATTATTTTGTGATTTCAATGGTGTTATTTTCTCATAATTTGATGGAATTTTCGTGCTCAAGTGGATCCATGATCATAAGGTGTTTGATGGAAAGTTTGAACAAGAAATTGCCCTTTTAAAATTTTGTTTTTGCTATTGTTACTGTGTGCAATCGATTTGCACTAAGTGTAAATCGATTGCACAGAAGCAATTTCACGCGAATTTTTGAAAACTGTACTGTGTAAATCGATTTACATAGTAGTGTAAATTGATTTACACCAGGACAGAATGCATTTTTTGCCTTGTTTTGGGGCAGCTTTGATCCAAAGTGCTTTTTCTACTTACTCCTTTTGATTGTTGGTTTGGATTGCAATTTTAAATGTCCAATTTATCTTTAAACTCAATGGACTTTGTGATGTAGATGAAGTTGGATAAATGTTCATAAATTCAAATCTACCTAAGAGTGAATTATTTAATTCATTTTTGGTGCTTTGGATTAATGATATGTTTAGTGCTTTAATCCATCTAGAGGAGTGGTTGAATTTAAAGATGAAAGAATTTTGAAATGGTTATCCAAATTAGCTTATCATTTCCCTCCCTCTTCATCTTATCCCTTTCTTTTTTAATTGTGCTACATGTTAAGGGATGGTGATCTCTATATCATTTATCCAAACATGAAGTACATAGATTGTTATTGACCGGCCTCAAAATAGGTGTGACTTCTACATAAGTCCACTTACGATTGCTTAACATAGCGCTAAATTTTGTCCCGATTCGAATAAATGATCATTCGTGGCCCAAACTTATGATTGCAAGCCCAAGTATGTTAATTTGATCTCTTTGATCCAATAACCTTGAGATTCATTGTATGGAGGCTTTGGTTCTACCAATCCTCTAATGGATCTACAACACCTTTGGTCAATGCGGATCACTTAAACATCGTTGATCATTACATGTTGCCTTGTGAGAATTCCAAAATGGATGATATACTTGACAAAAAGCAAATGCAACTTGTTGTGTGGAGGCTTTGGTTCTATCAATCCTCTAATGAGTTCCAAATGCAAGTTTCAAGATGGTCATCCAACTAACCACTAATTACTAACAACTACCTTTACTTTACGCTTTTATTTTCATGCTTTATGTACCATTTACTTTTAGCATTTTACATTTCATGCTATTTTCATCTTTGCTCACTTGAGCATTTACTTTTATGTCATTTTTATTTTGCTCACTTGAGCTTTTCTTTCCTTTTTAAAGACACCTAATAATCAATATAAACCATAAAAATCATTAATGATACTTGGACTACATGGTTATTATCCTTTGCATTATGGAGTGATGGACTTCTTGGACTTAGGATTAGAGACTTTGGCCTATCTTGGAGACTTTGTGACTTTATTTAATATTTTGTCTGGAGTTCTTGAGGTTTACCTCAAGACATTGGGTTGTTTGTTTGTTTTGTGTGCAGGTTATTGAGATTATGATCTTTGTTTGTAATCTGGAATTCACCCGTATACAGTCGTTACTCTGCCCAATTTTTCAAAGACTTGATACACTTAAAGCATGGTTCTCTCAAGAGGTCTAGTATCTTTTCTTGCCTTATTTCACTCCAAAGAATGGGAATTCTACATTGGCTTATAATGTCAAGTATCGACTTCTTGTTGGTTAGAAGGTTCTCTTCCTTAGATTTTACCTTATGCTTTAGGATAGTCCCTTCATCTCCTTCCATCTTCTTTAATTTTCAAAATCTTCTCATCTTTTTTTCAAAAACCTTCTTTGTTTATAAAATCAAACCGCTTTCATAATAAACCTCGACCTTGTCAAGTGCCTTTTCTTTTAAAAAACTTCTTTTCTTTAAACAAACTTCAATACATTTAATCATACTTCGACATATTTTCAAAATTAACAAATACACTTCAACTCATTCAAACTCTTTTGTGCGCTCGAGCACCTTTTACCTTCAAAACTTTTTTCAAGATGAGACATGATTCATTGATAGTCGAGCAACATTCTCCTATCCCTATGGTTATAAAGGTGTCGACTTTTCCACTTGAGTACTAGAGGCATTCTCAAACCCTCACTCTTGTTGACGAGGGTCCATCTTTCTTACACCTTGTGGGTGTTAGTCGAGATTTCTATCCTAACAATGACGACTTGTCTCCTTGTTTAAAAACAATCAACAAACAAGTCTTTTTTAGAGGAACTACGTGTACCCTGATCCCCTATTGCACGAAAGGTGGTACGTAGGCACTAAAGGTTCGCAACCGCGGCGGGTGCAAAAATAATAAAAATATTTATTTTCTCACCTCCACCATCCATTTTATATACAACACATTTTTATAGCCAAAATATACAGATTTTTCAAAGAGGTTCCTGTGGAGTATCGTAGATGTTTAGGGTGATAATACCTTCACTTTGCATAACCAACCCCCTTACCTTGAATCTTTCCCCCTCTTTTTGGGTTATTCTCTCTTTTACCATTCCTTTGGAAACAATAAAGCGTGGTGGCGATTTTTATTTTGATTTGTATAAAGTCTAGTCAATCTAATGGCTTAGTCTTGCACATTTCTACCGCTACACCATGTTTCAGCAATTGAAGGAGTTAAACTATTATTTGGTCGGGTCCAGACTTTAGTAACTTAAAATTGAGATTAACTATTATCTGGTCGGGTCCAGGTTTCAGAAACTCAAATTGTTATCTGGTCGGGTCCAGGTTTCAGCAATTGAAGAAGTTAAACTATTATCTGATAGGGTCCAGGCTTTAGTAACTTAAAGTTGAGGTTAACTATTATCTGGTCGGGTCCAGGTTTCAAAAATTAGAGTGGTTATCTGGTCGGGTCTAGGCTTCAGAATTTTAAATTGTTAATTGGTTGGGTCCAGGCTTCAGCAATTTATACTTGAGGTTAACTGGTATCTGGTCAGGTCCAGGCTTGAACTGTTGACTGGTCAGGTCCATGCTTTAAGCAATTTGATGAGTTAAACTATTACCTGGCCGGGTTCAGGCTTTAGTAACTTGGAATTGTGATTTATTGTTATCTAGTCGGGTCCAGTCTTCATAGTAAGTTGAGAGTAGGATGAAGTTGAACTAGTATATGGTCGGGTCCAGGTTTCAGAAACTCAAACTGTTATCTGGTCGGGTCCAGGTTTCAGAAACTCAAATTGTTATCTGGTTGGGTCCAGGTTTCAGCAATTGAAGAAGTTAAACTATTATCTGGTCTAGTCCAGGCTTTAGAAACTTAAAATTGATATTAACTGTTATCTGGTCGGGTTCCAGGCTTTACAACAACTTTCATAGATAACAATGACTTTGTTGGCGACTTTATTGGGGATTAGGGGTTGTGGTCCCTTGATTTGTAATAGTCTGAGAGGCAAACTCAAGCTGGGGAATCTGTACTTTGTTGGGGAAATAAACCCTGTTGAGGAAGATATTCGATGAACTGCTGGGGAGGATATTTTTTAGGAATAATTCCATAAGGCTTCCTTTTAAAACCAACTCAACTGGTGAGAGGATCTTCTGGAGATTTAAACTCTGGCCGAGGATTTTACGAATCCAAATTTATGGCGATAATGTTATTGAAATAACTCGGTGGGGATATCTCAAATGTATTTAAGGGGATGCTTGTCACTGTTTTTTAAGAATATATTTATTAAAAGTTTAATCATGTTCATATGCATATGTTCATTCAATTTTAGTCATTGGACACTTTTGCACTCAAAATAGAAAAGACAGAAAGTTTGCACTTCAAAGTATATTTGTGTTGATGTTTTTACCCTGAATAGGCGTTTTTGTACAAAGATATTGAGATCCTAGTAAGAGGAAATCGTCAAAATAATGGAAAGAATACAAAGTGAAAACAAAATAATAGTCATGTGAAAGTGATCTCATTGCATTCTAATCCCACTATTGCCCTTATGTCTTTGAACATCATCCCTTGCCGTTGAAATAAGTTGATTGGATTGATCCTGGACCATTTGAACTTGGACCTCGGTAATAAAGTTGGTTGTAGAGATCCCACGGGACCTAGTCATACGCTTTAATCCTTAACTTTTTCCTGGACCGCCCTTTCGGGTTTTCAGCCCACCAGGATATCCATTTTTGCCCAAGTCGCCCTTTCAGGTTTTCGACTCGCCGGGTGTACAATATTTTTCATATATCCCTAACTTTTTCCCGAACCTCTTTGGTTCACCAGGATGCCCATATTTTGCCTAGGTGTGTCAACCTAGCGGGTCATTTTATGCGTAGTATTTTCTAACTATGTATGTGTTTACGGGATATGAGAAATCTTCGCCATCCATAGTAGTCAGCATCATGGCACCACCAAAGAAAACTTTCTTTACAACAAATGGTCCTTCGTAAGTGGGAGTCCATTTTCCCCTGGGGTTGCCTTGTGGAAGAATGATGCGCTTATTACCAAGTCGCCAACTTGATACACTTGAGGCTTGATATTTTTGTTGAACGCCTTAATTATACGCTTTTCATACATCTGACCCTGGCAAACAACATCCAGTCACTTCTCGTCAATGAAATTCATCTGATCCAACCTAGTCTAAATCCATTCATCTTCTCCTAGACTTGCTTCTTTCATTATCCTTAGAGAGGGAATTTGAACTTCTACAGGTAAGACGGCTTCCATTCCATAGACCAAGGAGAAAGGAGTTGCCCCAATTAACGTACGAGCCGAAGTACGGTAGCCATGGAGAGCAAACAGTAACATCTCATGCCAGTCTTTATAGGTTACCACCATCTTTTACACCATCTTCTTAATATTTTTATTGGCAGCTTCCACTGTGCTATTCATCTTAGGTCTGTATGGAGAAGAATTGTGAAGCTTAATTTTGAACTGAGTATAAAGTTCTGTAATCATAACATTGTTGAGGTTGGTGCCATTGTTAGTGATGATCCACTCGGGGATACCGTAACGGCAGATGAGGTTATGCTTGATAAACCTGGCTACAACGTTCTTGGTGACTGGGGCGTATGAAGCAGCTTCGACCCACTTGGTAAAGTAATCAATGGAAACAAGGACGAAACGATGTCTATTTGAGGCGATAGGTTTGATCTCTCTAATCATATAAATTCCCCACATTGCGAACAGCCACGAGCAGTCATGACATTTTGGGGAATAAGAGGTACATGGACCTTGTCAGCATAGATTTGACAATTGTGGAAAGTCTTTGAGTGATGATGACATTTAGTTTCCATTGTGGACCAATAGTAACCATCCCTCAGTATTTTCTTGACCAAAGTGTGTCCACTAGAGTGGGTCTCAAAGAGGCCATCATGCATATCTTCCAAAATTTTCTCTGCCTCCTTCTATTCCACACACCGGAGTAGAGTAGAATCATGGTTGCGCTTGTATAAGATTTTGTTGCTTAGAAAGAATTTGGATGAAAATCTTCGCAAGAATTTCTTATCATTGACAGAAGCTCCTTCGGGATATTCTTGTGCCTCAAGATATCTCCTCACCTCATGGTACCATGGTTTCTCTTTATTAGTGTCAAGCTTATAGCAGTGCGCAGGTTCGTCAAATCTCTCAATTGTAATCACAGGAGCTTCGTTGTCCCATTTGAATTTGAACATGGAAGGCATTGTGGCCAAAGCGTCGGCTAATTGATTTTCCTCCCTAGGGAAATGCTCAAAGGTGATCTCCTCGAAGCATGGAATCAGAGTTAACACAAGCTCCTTGTATGGAATTTGGTTAGGATGCTTGGTGTCCCATTCCCCTTTGACTTGACTGATCACTAGAGTAGAATCTCTGAATACATCCAAATGCTTAATCCTTAAGTCAATAGCAGCCTTCAAACCTAAAATACACGCCTCGTACTCAGCCATGTTATTTGCATAATCGAAGCATAGTCTAGCAGTGAAAGGAGTGTGATAACCTTTAGGAGAAATTATCACCGCACCAATTCCATTTCCCAGAGTGTTAGAAGCCCCATCAAAAACCATAGACCATCAGGATCCTTGTTCAGGTCCGTCATACGGTCCAGGTTTTGCACAGTTAGTCACTAACATGATATTCTCATCCAGGAAGTCAAAGTTCATAGATTAGTAATCATCAGCAGCTAGATGAGCCAAATGGCCTGCTAATATACTTCCTTTGATGGCTTTTTGTGTTGTATATTAAATATCGTATTCAGCCAGAATCATTTTCCATCTAGTTATCCATCCGGAGAGAGCGGGCTTCTCGAAGATGTACTTGATAGGGTCCATATTAGAAATTAATAAAGTGGCGTGAGTCAACATATACTATCTTAGCCGGCGAGCAGCCCATGCCAGAGCGCAACAAGTTTTCTCGAGCAGTGAATATCTGGTTTCAAAGTCGGTAAACTTTTTGCTCAGGTAGTATATTGCATGCTCTTTTCGGCCAGACTCGTCATGTTGGCCCAACACACACCCCATAAAATTCTCTATCACAATTAAGTACATGATCAAAGGTCTTCTTTCCACTGGAGGCATCAAGATTGGAGGTTCTTGCAAATATTCCTTGATTTTAACAAAGGAAACTTGATAATCGTCGTTCCATCTGACTACTCGATCTTTCTTCAAGAGTTTGAAGATTGGCTCACAAGTAGCAGTTAAGTGAGAGATGAAGCGAGCAATATAATTAAGACGACCCAAGAATCCTCTAACCTCTTTTTCAGAGTAGGGAACTAGAAATTCTTGAATTGCTTTTACCTTTGCCTGATCAACTTTGATGCATTTACCACTGACAACAAAACCTAGAAGCTTTCCAGACCGTACTCCAAATGTGCACTTATTAGGGTTCAACCTTAACTTGTATTTCTCCAGCCTCTCAAATAGCTTGTGTAGGTGATCGAGATGCTCTTCTTTGGTTTTCAATCTTGCAATCATATCATCCACATAGACTTCTCTTTCATGATGAATCATATCATGAAATAAAGCTACCATATCTCTTTGATACGTTGCCCCTGCATTCTTTAATCCGAACGGTATGACTTTGTAGCAAAAGGTTCCCCATTGTGTAACAAAGGTAGTCTTTTCCATGTCCTCGGGAGCCATCTTGATTTGGTTGTAGCGAGAAAATCTATCCATGAATGATAAGACTTTATGTTGAGCGGTGTTTTCAACCAAGACGTCAATATGTGGTAGAGGGAAATCATCTTTGGGGCTTGCCCTATTCAGATCTCTATAATCTACACACATGCAAACCTTTCCATCTTTCTTTGGCACTGGGACCAAGTTTTCAACCCATTGAGGATAAGATGTGACGGCCAAAAAACCTGCATCAAATTGCTTCATCACCTCGGCTTTTATCTTTTCAGACATGTCGGGCCGCATACCACGAAACTTTTGCTTAACAAGGGGGGAAATATCCTTTCGTTGGTAGACGATGGACCATAATGCCGGTACCCAATTTTGGAATATCTTCATACGACCAAGCAAACACTTCAACATAGTCATATAACATCTGAACCAATCTGCTCTTGATACCATCCTTTAGGTTAGCGCCGATCTTGACCTCCCTCTTATCTATCTAAGTACCTAAGTTGATAACTTCGACTGGCTCTTCATGAAGTTGAATAACTTTTTCTTCTTATATTAGAAGTCTGGATAATTCTCTTGGTATTTCATAATCTTCCCCGCCTTCGTCTTCGGCTTGGTTAACAGGATGTTCGAAGTCATAACTGGCAATAGTGGAGTCGTTGGCAATGAGATCTGGAGTGGATGAAGATCTACAAGTGTGTGTGTGTGTGTGTGTGTGTGTGTGTGTGTGTGTGTGTGTGCATGTAAGATACATGGTGTTGTACCCAAAATATTTCCCTCTCATTTCTCAAAGGATCATTCTAGACCCTCAGGTTTGCTTATGGCAAGTTTCAAGTCTCAAATCATAATTTTCTAAAGAAATTCATTCACAGGGGCAAAATGGTCAAAAGCACACTGAAAAGTCAAACTTTGACTTCTTGATCAAAATCAAGTTCCAACAATTATATTCCATCAAGACAAGAAGTTGGTTCGTCAAGAAATCTAAAATCAGAAATTGCCTTGAAAAATCAAATTTCTAAACATTTAGAAAATTTTCTAAGTGTTAGGAGAATATGATATTTCAGAACTTCTGGGCCAACCTTCATGCAAGTGCAATCAGAATTTGCAAACACGGTTCAAAACGTGATGCTTCATCAGAACATATTGAAGCGATATTCTTCGGTCAGAACATGACTCTTCAGCATATGGAAGCTACGCTTCTGGTCTTCTACGATCAGAACATCACCAAATCCCAAAACCTTATTTAAGCAGCCTGCTGCTCTGCTATAGCCCAGTTCTGCAACCAGCTATTGATCTGGTCCACACCTGCACTTTCTCAAACCCCATATTTGCACCAAATTAGTATACAAAAGTTGTGATTAAAAAGCAATGGAACAGTATGCCAAAAAGGTTTAAATCTCATTTGTTTTTCCCCCAAAACACAACAAATTCACCTATAAATAAGTTGCTCCATCACACTTTCCAGGGGGATGGATTTTGGAAAGAGAGAATTACAAAATACAAAAAAAAGAGAGAAGAGAAAATAGTAAAACATTCACAAACTCATAATTTCCAAACAAAACCAAACCTTTGTTCTTCCCTTTGAGTCAAAGAACATAGCATTTTCTGTTCCGTTATTCTTGCTGACTCCAGAACATCTGAAGGCAGTAGCTCAAGTCCCAAACACACTTTTCAGATTCAAGGTAAGTCGTTCTGACTTTGCATTTTTCATTCAGAACATCATTAAATATGTAATAATCATAATGTTGATATTGTCCATATCATTGCATAAGTAGAAAAACTTTGGATCAGAACTTCTTGAATAAAGCTAGGCTCAGAATTAGGATTAGAACTTCTATAAACTGTTGTGCTTTTATCTTTCTGATTATTTGTTGTTAAGAACTGATTAAGCTGTATATGTTCTGACTAATGTAAGGAATGAGGCGAAGTGTAACACAAAATTTATGGGTTTTCTTTCCCACTGTTTAGCATAACACATAACTTCTGAGTTCTCTTCACTATTTTGACACACAAAACTTCTAGGATCTTCTTACTGTTTTAACACACACAGAACTTCTGAGTTATCTTCACTATTTTAACACACACAGAATTCTAAGTTATCTTTACTGTTTTAACACACAGAACTTCCAGGACTTTCTCATTGTTCTAACATTCAGAACTTTAGCATGCAGCAATCCAGAACTTCTGCTTTTCCCTCTAACGTTTCTTTCAGGACCCCAGCGTGTATCAACCCAGAACTTCTGATTACCTCTGACGGTTTCATTCTGAACCACAGCATGCCTGGCATTAGAACTTCTGGTCCCCTTCATTTTTGCTTTCAGCAACATGCTGATCCTGTTTCTCATTATTTTTCCTTTTCTCTCTTATTTTTATCGTTTTTAGCATTAGAACTATTTTTATAAAAGGACATCAAAAAATATTTTCTTTTACTAAATATTTATTTTCCTTTTAATTTATTAATACAAAAAATCATTTTTAAAACAAGTCCTTTCCTTTTTCTTTTTTATATATTGTACAATTCAATATGGTTGTAATAGATGATTAGGATTTGAATTCTTGCGAACTCCCATTTGTAATTATGTACCCCCATCCCTAAATGATGTAATAGCGTAGGACTTTACATTTCCGTAATTTATCGCTTTCAAATATAAATGCTAGTAATTAGGGTATGTATGGCAAGACATGAAATCAACAAATATATAACCCTAATCAAGACTAAATGCATGTAAATCAAACACACCGTTCACACTTGCACCCTTAGGGTAATCCCATTTTGTTGCCTATCGGAAAATAGTCATGTCCCTCGAATATGGGCATTTTAGCAAAGACCCTCGATAAAATATCGTAGTCCCTCGATGTCCCTCGATGTTGCCTTTGGTAAACGATCTAGTCCCTAAACAACCTTGCTAAAATGTCCCATAGGTTGCCTTCTATGACTATACAAACGTCCCACGCGCGTCCCTTCACATCCAATGATGGGGTTTCTTACCAAAACAATGGTAAGATAACAACATCTAAAGGAGGAGGAAAAGAACATTTAAGACCTCTTGAGTAGGTAGGTTACTCCTAATTACTCGCTTGCTCACAACAAAAACCTCTTATACACCAACACTTCACTTTGAAACATTTTTCAAAAGACAAAAAACTTTGCACGCGTTCTTATAGAGATGAGAACCATTACAAAGACATTCTTTTACAAAATACTTTCAAAACCCACATCACAAACACACTTTCAAGCAAAAAGTAAGTGATTTAGCAAGCAACTAAGAGCCCGTAGATAACTACGGATGAAAAGGGTGCTAACACCTTCCCTTTTCATAACCTACCCCCAGAACTCAAGAAATAATCTCGAAAGGTCTTTCCTATTCTTTTCAGCCTTTCCTTGTTGGATAAAAAAAATCTGGTGGCGACTCTTGCTATCTGCAACAATTGCGATTAAACGCAAAACACCCAAGTCATTTCTCCCACCGCGCTATAGAACTGGCGACTCTGCTGGGGAGCTGAAAAGTGGGATTACCTTAGGGCTAGATCACTTTTACTTGCTTTCATTGTTTGATTTGTTTGCTTTATATTATGATTCCCTGCTTGGGTTTGTTTCGATCCTCTACCCGGATCTGGGGCACCTTTTTAGGTAAGTAGCAATAAGTTGTGGAAACTGTGTGGGGTATACCGACATGGTCTAAGCAATAGATATGTTAGTGTGACACATTTGTTGGTACCAGTAGCCCTTGAGTAGTCAAGGAGAATACGGGGCCGCTATGTGGTGTCATGGAGCACTAACTGACTTTAGAACCTTTACTTGAACAACTTGGCCATTAGGAAGTAGTGAGGTAGCCAGATTTGGTGCAGTCCAAAGTTGGTTGATACTCGATACTACACTCATTGAGATCGGACTTTCAGGATATTTCGGTCGCTAATAAAGAGGATTGCGCTGAAGATATGATGGAGGTGATTTTCCAGTTCTTTGACCCTTTGCACCATTGCTTTACCTTCCCCGATTACCAGCTAGTACCAACTACGAAGAATTCTCTCAACTCTTGGAAATTCTTATTCTTGATCAACTACATTTCAACGGTACTGAAAGGGATCCAAGCCCTGAAGAGGTTGCCCGAGCTTTACACTTGCAAAAATCCACATCACGACTAATTGGGAAACAAGAAGTTGTGTCAAAGGGTTCTTAGCCAAGTTCTTATTGGAGAAAGCTCAAGACTGTTGGAACAACTTGGATTTATGAGCGTTCGAAGAAATTTTGGCTCTTCTCATCTATGGGTTGGTACTATTTCCAAATCCTGACCAACTTATAGATGTGAATGTTGTCAAAATCTTTTTATCTCACAATCCAGTGCCTACTTTGTAGGGAGATATCTTGCATTCTCTCCACTCTCGCACCATGAAAAGAAGAGGAACCCTCGTGTGTTATACTCCTCCATTGGCTAGATAGTTTGTTTCGCATCTCCCCCGGTCCGTTTTGAAGAACGAACAAGGTTTGAGGTGGTCCATTAGGCTAATGTCACTTAGACATTCGGATATTCACTGGTGTTCTCGATCCTTGGAGGACATTACTATCATCAATCGATGTGGGGAATTCCCTAATGTCCCTCTGCTTGGCATTAGGGGAGGTATCACTTATAACCCTTGCTTAGCTCTGCGATAATTTGGATACGCACGAAGAGATGGTCCACATGATATGCTCATCTAAGGAGTGGTATTCGAATATGAAAACAACGATCAAGGCTACCGTCAGAGGTTTATACGAGCTTGTAGGATGGTAAACAAGGTGGACAGTAGGACATTGGGGCACAAAAATTCCATCCCCCTTGAGCCTTACCTTAGGTGGGTACAAGCTCGTGCTCAGAGTCTCGCAATGCCTTACCCTTATACCCTTCCTATTATCATGGAGCCTGCTATTGAAGGAGATGTCTCGTACACTGTCCTTCATCCCAGCATGCCTACCTCTCTTGAAGACTTGCAAAAGGATTGGATTCAGCTAAAGGAAGAACGAGACACTTTCGAAGCCTGATCCTACGCCAGTGAGAAGAAAGTTCTGGAACTCACCAAGAAGCTTCATGAAGAGCAGAGTTTGAATGCCTACATCGCAGCAAAGAGGATGCGTTCAACCTTTTTGTCTTAGGAGTTTTTGTATTTTTATTTCTTTCATTTGTAAGCCTAAAGAGGCATGATGTACGAAAACTTGGATTTATTAATATAACGTGTGTTTCCTTTTTATCTAAAGCAAATTTAAATCTCTAATCTCCTTGAAATCATTTGCATATCCATCTTCATTCATCATAAAGTAAACAGGTTTCTTACGACAGGTCTCCTTATCTTTCTACTGTTTATTTCAGTGAGATGGATATTGAACAAACAGTAAAAGATCTTCCGGCGCAGAATGCTCAGTTTCAACAAATGTTCTTGACTCTGGCAAAAGGACAAGAGGAGTTGAAAACTCTGTTGATCAAAGAAAAGAAGAAGAAAGCGAAGAAATCAGTCGGTGTTTTGAATCTGGGAAGAAGGTTCAAAGGAACAGCCAGACGAACTCTGGACTTCGCAACATCATCGGGTGAAAGGGATAATCAAGAAGGGAAAAACAAGGAAGTGAATGACCACCCAGAGTCTGAAGAAGAAGAAGAGGTTGATTACTCTGAAGAGCAGTATCCTCCAGCTGACGATAAATACAAACAGTTGGAAGATCGCCTAAATGCTATGGAGATCCATAGCGTACCCGGGTTGGATTTTGAAGAGCTAGGACTTGTCTCAGGGGTTGTCATCCCATAGAAATTCAAGGTCCCCACTTTCGGCAAATATTTCGGTGTCTTTTGTCCAAAGCTTCATTTAAGGTCATACGTCAAAAAGATTCAACCCCATACTGCCGATAGGAACCTATCGGTGCATTTCTTCCAATAAAGCTTGTCGGGGACGCAATTGGATTGGTTCTATCAGTTGGAAGGGACCAATATACGCAATTGGGAAGATTTGGCTGCCGCATTTTACAAGCAATACCAGTATAATACTGACTTAGCTCTAACTCAAACACAATTGCGAGGCATGTCTATGAGTACAGGTGAAGGTTTCAAAACCTATGCTCAAAAATGGTGGGATCTCGCGGGGAGAGTCCAACCCCCTCTATCTGACAGAGAATTGGCGGACATGTTCTTAGGAACGCTATCTGGTCCATTCTTCAATCACCTGATCGGAAGCTCCTTGGCTGGATTTACTGAACTAATCATGATCGGTGAATGAGTAGAAGCGGGTATAAAATGTGGAAAAATTCAGAGAGACGCATCCTCGAGCACGATGAAGAAACCCTTTACCGGAAAGAAGGAGGCCAGTGTTGCATATGACCATAGGAATCAAAACAAAACTGAGCGTCGCCCGATGGTAGAGGCTGTTATGATTTCTAATCCTACACCAAATCAGCAGAGAAATTACCAATGCAGGCCAGAGGTGCCCATGAGACTATTCCCTCGAATTAATATGACCTTGTCCCAAGTTCTGTCACATCTTTTGAAATCCAATCTGGTGACCTTGAAGGATGCTCCCAAGAACCCCAATATAGCTTCTCCTTGTTATAACCCGAATGCCCGATGTGCCTATCATTCTAAAATCCCAGGGCATGATACAAACGATTGTTAGGCCTTGAAGAATAAGATACAAGACCTCATCGAGGCGAAAGAAATTGAGTTCGATCCCCCAGAAACACCTAATGTGATTATGGCGCTAATGCCCAAACACGGTCAAGGTGTCAATGTTGTCGATGATGAGTGTTTTGTTTCCTCCGTGAATGATTTAACTACTCCTCTTTTGACCATTAAACAAAATCTATTACGAGCCAGTATGTTTCTGGGTTATAATGAAATTTGCCAATCATGTGTGTCTTTTCCCAATGGTTGTTTGTTACTGAAGATGGACGTCCAGCGCCTGATGGCTAACAAAGAAATCATATTTGAAAGAGTTCCTCTTATTAGAAATCCCTGTGAAGATATCTCGATAATCACCATCTCCGACAATCCTCCCAGGGTCTCCACCAAAATACCCGTTAGGATTACATTTGTTCCAAAGTCTGCTCCCCTAATCATCACCATGCCAAGGCCAATACCATATTCTTTAGATAAAGTTATTCCCTGGAACTATGGGGCTGACGCCTATTACTATGGCGTCAAGCAAGATCTGTTAGCTATCCAAGACAAATTTGATAAAGACACTGATCCTGACGTCGTCAATATCGTTGGGACCAGTAAGATAACAAGAAGTGGAAGGATCTTCTCACCTGAGATCTCTCCAAAGACCATTGCTACTCCTATAATTATTCCCACCACCGCTCCAACCAGCATTCCCAGTAATACTCTTGTTGATAATCCTATTGTTATCCCTGCTACCAAGACAAGGGGCAAGGAAGTGTTATCTGAGCCTGTCCAGACAAAGGCGCATCCAGAGGATATTCCTGAAGCTTCTAGAAAGGAGATAGAGGAGATACTAAAGATAATTAAGAAAAGTGACTACAACATCGTGAAACAGTTGGGGAAAACCCCCTCGAAAATATCAATGTTGGCCTTACTCTAGTGTTCTGAGGCCCATGCCAAAGCCTTGGTAAAGTTTCTAAAGACCTCCCATGTACCCCAAGAGACTTCCATTGACCAATTTGAGAATTGTATGGCCAGTCTAACTGCTGGTAACGGATTGGGCTTTTCTGACACCGACTTGACTCCCAAAGGAAGGAAACACAATGATGCCTTGCATGTCTCCATTGAGTGCTGGGGCACTATGCTAGCCAATGTTCTGGTGGATACGGGCTCATCGCTGAATGTCTTACCCAAAAATGCTCTTGACCGGCTAGACTGCGGGGGACTTACTTTAAAGCCTACCAACATTGTAGTGAGAGCCTTTGATGGTTCTAAGAGGACAGTATACTGAGAAGTTGACATCCCTATAAAAGTTGGAACTCATACTTTTGATTCAACTTTCTATGTGATGGATATCCGCCCTTCCTATTCCTTTCTTTTGGGCCGACCTTGGATTCATGGTTCTGGTTCCGTCACCTCTACGTTACATCAGATGTTGAAGTACCCAATCAAGGGAAAAATCATCATTGTCCATAGAGAGGAGGAATATATGGTCAGTCACCTGAACTCTTTTAGGTACGTGGAAATGGATGGTGAGTTCATCGAAACTCCGTGTCAGCATTTCAAGGAGGTCCCACAAATAGTTGCAGCCGCCAAGACTACTACCAAGACTCCAAAAGTTACCAGGCCGCCATTGAAAATGGCATCTCTGAAAGATGCTAGAGCAGTGATCGAAGAAGGTGGATGCTCTATCTGGGGTCAACTCCCGGATATTCCTTACAAATCCAAAAAATTTGGTTTGGGTTTTACTTTGGAGGCACAAAGAGTTATTCGACGAACTCGCGCCGAGGGGTTACCTTTACATATTAGCAAGCAGGGAATCAACGCAGTGGAAGACAGTGATGGAAGTTGTGATCTGGATGAGTGGATTTTTCCAACCGTCAGCGGGGGACTCAACAACTAGGAAACCAAAGAATTTGTCCCTATTACTTTTCTTCAAGAGTAATTGTCTTTCAATTTTTGTCAGATTTGTAATAATTAAACAATTTAGACTTTAAAACCTTGTGTCTTACCCGAGGCACAACGGTCCATTTGTGAGGATTGTTGCTTCATCTTCATATGTCATCAATAAATCATGGACGTTTTTGCATGCAAAATTTTACGCTCATTGTTTTTCTTTTTTTAACCTTTATCATTTTTCAAAGATAGCTATGCTCTTACGCACACTCACGTATCAAAATGCAGATCCACATCCACTCAGGATCCCATGGGTAACGATTCTGCTATGGCCCATCATGATTTTGAAAATATGATCTACCAAGCCGAAGACGAAGGTGAGGAAGATTGTGAGGTGCCAGGAGAGTTAGCCAGGTTATTGCAACAAGAAGAAAGGAACATACAACCCCACGAAGAGCCAGTGGAAACAGTTAACCTAGGTACTGAAGAGGACAAGAAAGAAGTCAAGATAGGTGCCAACCTGGAGCTTAGTGTCAAAAAGCGCTTAACTCAGTTACTATATGACTATGTTGAGGTCTTTTCCTGGTCATACGAAGACATGCCAGGGCTCGACACTGATATCGTGGTCCATCATTTACCGACAAAAGAAGACTACCCTCTGGTAAAACAGAAGGTCCGGCACATGTGGCCAGAAATGTCCGAGAAAATCAAGACTGAAGTCATGAAGCAGTTCAACTCCGGATTCTTAGTTGTCACCTCTTATCCACAATGGATCACCAACATTGTTCCAGTGTCTAAAAAGGACAGTAAGGTATGTATGTGTATGGACTACAGAGACTTGAATAGGGCAGGCCCCAAGGACGACTTCCCGCTTCCCCACATTGATATTTTGGTTGACAACACCATACAGCATAAATTATTTTCCTTCATGGATGGTTTCTCCAGATACAACCAGATCAAAATGGCACATGAAGACATGGAAAAAACAACCTTCGTCATACAATGGGGCATGTTCTGTTACAAAGTCATGTCATTCGGGTTGAAGAACACTGGGGAAACCTATCAGCGTACCATGGTAGCTCTGTTTCACAACATGATCCATCATGAAATAGAGGTCTATGTGGATGACATGATAGCCAGATCTCAAACCAAAGAGGAACACCTGGACCATCTACAGAAACTGTTTGAAAGAATGAAGAAATACAAATTAAGGCTGAAACCAAATAAATGCATTTTTGGAGTAAGGTCCGGCAAACTCTTAGGTTTCATTGTCAACGGCAAAGGTATCGAAGTGGACCCTGCAAAGGTAAAAGCAATACAAGAAATGCCTGCTCCTCACACTGAGAAGGAATTCAGAGGATTCTTGGGACGACTGAACTATATCGCCCGGTTCATTTCCCATCTAACCGCAACTTGTGAACCAATCTTCAAATTACTGAAGAAAGATCAAATGGTGGAATGGAACAACGACTGCCAGACTACCTTTGACAGAATCAAAGAATACCTTCAAGAGCCTCCCATTTTGATGCCTTCAGTCGGGGGAAGACCTTTGATCATGTATCTAACTGTCTTGGAAAAATTAATGGGGTGTGTGCTGGGGCAACATGACGAGTCTGGCCGAAAAGAGCACGCAATATACTACCTGAGAAAAAAGTTTACCGACTATGAAACTAGATATTCATTGCTCGAGATAACTTGTTGTGCTCTGGCATGGGCTGCTCGCCGGCTAAGATAGTATATGTTGACCCATACTACCTTATTGATATCCAAGATGGACCCAATTAAATACATATTCGAGAAACCTGCCCTCCCTGGGAGAATAGCAAGATGGAAGATGGTCCTGACTGAATACGACATTCAATACACTACCCAGAAATCTATAAAGGGAAGTGTGTTATCCGATCACCTTGCTCATCAGGCTATGGATGACTATCAATCCATGAATTTCGAATTTCCAGACGAAGACATCATGTTGGTAAACAATTGTGAAGAACTCAGACCATATGACGGAGTTGAACAAGGATCCCGATGGACCTTGGTTTTTGATGGAGCTTCTAATGCACTCGGCAACGGCATAGGCGCTATGATCATTTCCACTAAAGGATGCCATACTCCCTTCACTTCTAGATTGTGTTTCAAATGTACCAATAATATGGCAGAATATGAAACGTGTATTATGGGTCTCAAGGCATCCATAGATTTCGGGATCAAGTCCTTAAGTGTATTTGGAGATTCAGCCTTAGTCATCAGTCAGATCAAAGGAGAATGGGACATGAAGCATCCTAATCTCATCCCTTACATAGAACATGTGTTGACATTAATCCCACATTTTGAGGAAATTACCTTTGAGCATTTTCCGCGAGAGGAAAATCAACTAGCGGACGCGCTAGCCACCATGTCATCCATGTTCAAAATCAAGTGGGATAATGAGGCTCCTCATATCACCATCGAGAGAATAGACGAACCAGCTTACTGTCACGAGATCGATATCGAAGAAGTAGTGGCCAAACCTTGGTTCCATGAAATTAAGAGATATCTCCAGACCCAAGAATATCCTGATGGAGCTTCAGTCAACGACAAGAAATTCTTGAGGAGATTCTCTACTAAGTTCTTCCTCAGTAATGGGATTCTCTACAAGCGCAACCACGACTCTACTTTGCTTCGGTGCATAGACAAGAGCGAGGCAGACAAGATCATGGTTGATTTACACGAAGGCACCTTTGGCACCCATTCTAGTGGGCACACGATGGTTAAAAAGATCCTCTGGGCATGATACTATTGGTCCACCATAGAAGCAGATTGTTATCAGTATTCCTGAACCTGCCACAAGTGTCAGATCTATGCTGACAAGGTACATGTGCCTCCAGTTCCTCTAAACATCCTGACCTCTCCTTGACCCATCGTAATGTGGGGAATTGACATGATTGGAGAGATCAAACCCACAACTTCTAATGGATACCGCTTCATCTTGGTCGCCATTGATTACTTCACGAAGCGGGTTGAGGCATCTTCCTTCGCTTCTGTCACCAAGAATGTTGTGGCCCGATTCATCAAACATAATCTTATCTTTCGGTATGGTATTCTGGAGAGAATCATTACAGATAATGGTATCAATCTCAACAATACTATGATCACTGCACTATACGTGCAATTCAAGATCCAGCATCATAACTCTTCTCCTTACCGGCCGAAGATGAACGACGCTGTAGAAGGATGCGAGGTTGAATGAAAATGAATGGATTCAAACTCGACTTGACTAGCTGAACTTGATTGATGAGAAGAGGCTTATGGTTGTCTTCCATGGTCAGATGTACCAAAAACGTATGATTAAAGCTTTTAACAAGAAAGTCAGACATCAGGTATATCGGGTTGGTGACTTGGTAATCAAATGTATCATACTGCCACAAGGTGATCCCAAGGGCAAATTGACTCCTACGTACGAAGGACCATTTGTGATTAAAAACATATTTTATGGTGGGGCAATGATCTTAACCACTATGGACAGTGACGACCTTCCGCACCCTGTAAATGTGGACATAGTTAAAAGATACTACACATAAATAAAGACCCGCTAGGTCGATTGGCCTAGGCAAAAATTAGGGATAAAATACAAAAACATTTGTACACTCGACAAGCTGAAAACCTGAAAGGGCGGCTTGGGAAAAAAAGGGTATCCCGGTGGATCAAAAACCCGAAAGGGCGGTCCAGGAAAAATTTAGGGATTTAAAGTGTACGACTATGTCCCGTTGGATCACTTTACAACCACTCTCTGGCATCAATATTCAAACTCGAATGGTTCTAATCAATCCAATCAGCTTCGGACCAAGCAGCAAGTGGATGAGAAAATCAGAGACATGAAGGCTATAGCAGAGTGGGAACCCAATAGGATTATTTCATATAGCTATCTTTTCTTTGTATCAGTTTTCATTTTACGAAGACATTCTCTTACTAGGATGTTCCTCTCTTTGTACAAAATACTTATTTAAGTTAATACAAAAACATTCCTTTAAAAGTGTAAAACTATCTTTTTTTCTTTTACTTTCCTGTTTTGTTTACAAAAACGTCCAGCATTTAGTTTTGAACATATGCATTTTAACGTAATTATTGTTTATAAATGAACGCATAAAAAAGGGAAACTAAACAGAAAGACAATTACTAATGGCTTTAAGAAACAAGACAACATTTGTGGGTCATTCCACAAAACCCCCGCAGATACTTTCTCCAACAGAGCAGAAGCAAGAACATCCTGTTGCAGGATCATTTCCATATTCCCAACGTACAGCCTAATGGTATTTTTTGCCTTCATATCCCCGACGGAGCAAAACCCCCAGTTACAGCTCCAAAGATTCCCCAGTAAAAGTCGCCCAGCTTCTCAGGATCCCCCATCAGGATTTCATAAATCCCATAGGCAATGCATGGCATTTCTCTTCCCCTGCAGAGTTTATTTCTCTAATTATGGAAACCCATCCTTCAATACTTCAACTTAAACAAAATATGAAGACTTACACTCCTCATTCCCAGCAGCGGCCGGGGATTTATTTTCCATAATCCGACAACACTGCAGCAGAACACCTTAATTTGTGCATACATTGCATTCATACGTCATATCAACAACATGAATGCATACATCACAATATAATTTATTTTGAGAAATATCGTTACGCCATGCATTTCATACATCATGACATTACATACAACTAACTCTTTACCTTTTCAAGAAAGAACAATCAATAGAACATTATCATCAAATTTTAAACAAGACAAGGAAAATATCTATGAACAAATCAATTGTAGATCAATTCCCGAAACAGGACGGGGTGACTATCTACATGACAATTACTTCCTTCAGACATCTTCTCTGGTTCAGATAAATCACTCCAAGATTTATTCTGATTCTTTTCCAGACCCCTGTTGGTTCAGTTTAAATCTCTCAACGGTTTATCTTGATTCTTTCCCACAAATATCTTCTCTAGTTCAGATAAATCGCTACAAGATTTATTCGGATTCTTTTCCAGACCCCTGTTGGTTCAGTTTAAATATCTCAATGGTTTATCCTGATTCTTTCCCGCAAATATCTTCTCTGGTTCAGATAAATCGCTCCAAGATTTATTCTAATTCTTTTCCAAACCCCTGCTGGTTCAATTTAAATCTCTCAACGGTTTATCCTGATTCTTTCTCGCAGACATCTTCTCTAGTTCAGATAAATCACTCCAAAATTTATTTTGATTCTTTTCCAGACCTCTACTGGTTCAGTTTAAATATCTCAACGGTTTATCCTGATTCTTTCTCGTAGACATCTTCTCTAGTTCAGATAAATCACTCCAAGAGTTATTCTGATTCTTTTCCAGACCCTTGCTGGTTCAGTTTAAATCTCTCAATGGTTTATCCTGATTCTTTCCCGCAGACATCTTCTCTGGTTTAGGTAAATTGCTCCAATATTTATTCTAATTCTTTTCCAAACCCCTGTTGGTCCAGTTTAAATCTCTCAACGATTTATCTTGATTCTTTCACGTAGATATCTTATCTGGTTCAGATAAATCGCTCCAAGATTTATTCTGACTCTTTTCCAAACCCCTACTGGTTCAGTTTAAATCTCTCAACGGTTTATCCTGATTCTTTCCCGTAGATATCTTCTTTGGTTCAGATAAATAACTCCAAGATTTATTCTTATTCTTTTCCAGACCCTTGTTGGTTCAGTTTAAATCTCTCAATGGTTTTTCCTTATTCGTTCCCGTAAACATCTTCTCTGGTTCAGATAAATCACTCCAAGATTTATTCTGATTCTTTTCCAGACCCCTGTTGGTTCAGTTTAAATCTCTCAACGGTTTATCCTGATCCTTTCCCCATAGACATCTTCTCTGATTCAGATAAATCGATCCAAAGGTTTACTCTGATTCTTGTCCCAGCTGAAGTCAAACTTAGACTCAGTCTAATTTCTGTCAATAGTCATTTTTGGATGGCATCTATAAGCCCATCTCTGCCAACTCTCCATCATTTCTCCAAATGGCATCTTTTAAGCCCATTCCTTACACCTCAGCCACAATATCAACAAGTGCATATTTCTGGGTACTCTAGTGTTCAATCATCTTCTACCTTCAAGTCACGAATGGCAGATTCGCCAATCTAACTCTTCAGATTTAAGAAGATTGAACAGGGGCAGCTGTTGTACCCCAAAATTTTCCCTCTCATTTCTCAAAGGATCATTCTAGACCCTCAGGTTTGCTTCTGGCAAGTTTCAAGTCTCAAATCATATTTTCTAAAGAAAGTCATTCACAAGGGCAAAATGGTCAAAAGCATACTGAAAAGTCAAACTCTGACTTCTTGATCAAAATCAAGTTCCAACAATCATATTCCATCAAGACAAGGAGTTGGTTCATCAAGAAATCTAAAATCAGAAATTGCCTTGAAAAATCAAATATCTAAACATTTAGAAAATTTTCTAAGTGTTAGGAGAATATGATATTTCATAACTTCTGGGTCAACCTTCACGCAAGTGCAATCAGAATTTGCATACACGGTTTAGAACATGATGATTCAATCAGAACATATGGAAGCAATGTTCTTCAGTCAGAACATGACTCTTCAGCATATGGAGGCTACGCTTTTGATCTTCTGCGATCAGAACATCACCAAATCCCAAAACCTCGTTTAAGCAGCCTGCTGCCCTGCTATAGCACAGTCCTGCAACCAGCTGTTGATCCGGTCCACGCCTGCACTTTCTCAAACCCCATATTTGCACCAAATTAGCATACAAAAGTTGTGATTAAAAAAGCAATGGAACAATATGCCAAAAATGTTTAAATCTCATTTGTTTTTCCCCCCAAAAACAGAGCAAACTCACCTATAAATAAGTTTCTCCATCACACTTTCAAGGGGGCAGGCTTTTGGAAAGAGAGAATTATCAAATACAAAAAAAGAGAGAACAGTAAAACATTTGCAAACTCATAATTCCCAAACAAAACCAAACCTTTGTTCTTCCCTTTGAATCAAAGAACATAGCAGTTTCTGTTCCGTTGTTCTTGCTGACTCCAGAACATCTGAAGGCAGTAGCTCAAGTCCTAAACACGCTCTTCAGATTCAAGGTAAGTCGTTTTGACTTTGCATTTTTCATTCAGAACATCATTAAATATGTAAATATCATAATGTTGATATTGTCCATATCATTGCATAAGTAGAAAAACTTTGGATTAGAACTTCTTGAATAAAGCTAGGCTCAGAATTAGGATTAGAACTTCTATAAACTGTTGTGCTTTTATCTTTCTGATTTGCTGTTGTTAAGAACTGATTAAGCTGTATATGTTCTAACTAATGTAAGGAATGAGGCGAAGTGTAACACAAAATTTCTGGGTTTTTTTCCCACTGTTTAGCATAACACAGAACTTCTGAGTTCTCTTCACTATTTTGACACAAAAAACTTCTAGGATCTTCTTACTGTTTTAACACACACAGAACTTCTGAGTTCTCTTCACTGTTTTAACACACACAGAATTCTATGTTTTCTTTACTGTTTTAACACACAGAACTTCCAGGACTTTCTCACTATTCTAACATTCAGAACTTTAGCATGCAACAATCCAGAACTTCTGCTTTTCCCTCTAACGTTTCTTTCAGGACCCCAGCGTGTATCAACCCAAAACTTCTAATTACCTATGATGTTTCATTCTGAACCACAACGCGCCTGGCATCAGAACTTCTGGTCCCCTTCATTTTTGCTTTCAGCAAAATGCTGATCCTATTTCTCATTATTTTTCCTTTTCTCTCTTATTTTTAGCGTTTTTAGCATTAGAACTATTTTTATAAAAGGACATAAAATAATATTTTCTTTTATTAAATATTTATTTTCCTTTTAATTTATTAAGACAAAAAAACATTTTCAAAACAAGTCCTTTCCTTTTTCTTTTTTATACATTGTACAATTCAATATGGCTGTAATAGATAATTAGGATTCGAATTCTTGTGAACCCCCATTTGTAATTATGTACCCCCATCCATAAATGATGTAATAGCGTAGGACTTTAGATTTACGCAATTTATCGCTTTCAAATATAAATGCTAGTAATTAGGGTATGTATGGCAAGACATGAAATCAACAAATAGATAACCCTAATCAAGACTAAATGCATGTAAATCAAACACACCGTTCACACTTGCGCCCTTAGGGTAATCCCATTTTGTTGCCTATCGGAAAATAGTCACGTCCCTCGAATATGGGCGTTTTAGCAAAGACCCTCGATAAAAGATCGTAGTCCCTCAATGTCCCTCGATGTTGCCTTTGGTAAACGATCTAGTCCCTTAACAACATTGCTAAAAAAGATCTAGTCCCTTTACATCGGGTGAAACTGACTTTTTACATCGGTTCTGGGTCCGATGTAAAGTCAGGAAATATAGTAAATCAGGTACTTTTTACATCGGTTCTGGGACCGATGTAAAAAGTCCCTTTTTGAAAGTTTTTACATCAGTTGGGAGTAATAACCGATGTAAAATGTATGAAATTTTTTGAGAATAAATTATTTATTTTCTGGATGTTTTCCTATACAAAAATAATTTGTACCCATTTTTTCATATTTTTCCAATATCACACAGACTATATTTATGTTGCTATATAGATTTCATAGCTTTCCAACATCACATAGACCACATCTAGGTCGATGTTTTCATATTTTCACAACAAACTTACAAATTGAACAATTGTATTGCAAACTTGTATTGTATCACAATAAACAAACTTACAATTACATATTCTTCACAAAATATACAAAAATATTCAACTATTTATAAGTCTTTTTCCAAACTTGAATTACCAATATAAAATCCACAAGTAGATGAGTTATAACTTCGGTAGACAACACCAAAATCACATTGCCTGACAATAAATAATAACAATTAACATCAGCAAAAAAAAATCAAGAAACTCAATACATGTGCAAAAACACATGTATTATGCAAAAACTCAATAATAACAATTATGTGCAAAAACCACAACTTAGACAATCCTATAAAACTCACCAAGATAAACTTAATTTTTATATAACTCAAAGAAACATTTTGCCCAACGGAGTCGCAAATCATACAAATCATCTTGTGTTAATTCTGTTGGGTCATCAAATACCTATAATACATAAATATAACAATATAGTGTTATTTTTAAAAAATTCATATTAAGTCGAAAAACAAAAAGTAAATAACAAAGTAAAGTTATTTTTAGTACCTGGATCCAATTCTCGGTTATGTTAGCAGAGACAATATCCAACATATTTTTCATCACATAGTATCCACAATCATTAGAGTTATATTGTTGCCTTGTCTACAATTGAATGACATAATTAGTGAATATTTATCATAAATTTAACTATAGAATTACAATTAACATCACACTTACATGGGGATGAAGCCATGTAGCCTTTTTTCTATTTTCATTTGCCATTTGATGAATCCCAAAAGAACTAATACAGAAAGATAACAATCACATAACTAAATTTACTCGCCAATGAAAAATCACGTAACTATTAGTTGTCAATGAAAGTCACATGAAAGATAAACTTACTTTGTAATAATTTTCTTCGTGTTCTGGTCAATTTCCCGATGAAGTGAACAAAATACGACAACTAAATTGTCTCTTGGACACATGACTATTAATTGCCAATGTCTCCTGTACGTGTGTGTGGAAACAGAAAAGTCACATAAAATATATATGTTATCAAAATTAAATAATATAAAATACAATTTCATAAAAATTCTTACTCATGAATTAATGGTAGTAAGTGGCACACTCTGTTTTTATCACATAACTTTTCTAGTACGTAATTTTTAACATGCTCTTGAGATTTCGCGCCATTATCATTATAAATACACCTAGCAGGGTCCATAAATCCATATAATTCTGAAATGGAATTCTCAAGACATACACGATGAATATACCTGAATAATTTTAAAATAAACATTAGAATCAAAGTGATGAGAGATATAACATATTAATGGAGATTGACTTTAATAAAACAATAAAATGTACTTACGTGCACCAAATTTGCAGAATAGACACGTCAAGCCAATGACCTAAACCCACCAATAACTCTATGATACACTTAGCTGAAACATAAAAATTAGAGACACTCGCACAATGACTTAATTGTATTGCCAAATGGTTATCATCCATTTTCAAAACCATGAGTAACAATCTCTGAACATCATCAACGTCCACGTCTTTTGTGCTCTCTTTTGTGCTTCCTTTTGCAGCTGAACAACTTCCTTTTCCGCTTCCATCGATAATTTCCATTTTTCAATGCATTTAATATCACATGTGCTTTGTGATAAACCCATAGACTTAAGTGTCTCCATTAATGATTGTTGAAACATCTTACGCTCTTCAACCAACTTTTCTTCAAGTTCAGCTCTAAGTTTTGTTTCCAATATTGCAAGTTGTTCATTTACGTCAATATGTTGACGTGACCTTCCAAAGTAAGTGCTTTGTTTATGGTGTTTTCCAACACCACGAACACGACCTCCATGCTCAGATGTTCCAATGGCTAATGTTAAGATATTGTTACATCCATCCGGAACAATTGCACCTTTTTCAGCTTCTTGAACTAGAGAATCCTACAAAATGCAAAAACAACAATTAATCAATCACAAATATAATGATACTTGAATAATTTTTCGTTGTTTACTTACAATTTTTTCAGCAACCTCTTGTGTAGATTTTGATGTGTATTCTCCTCCTTTCTTTTGTCGTGCTCTCTTCCATAACTCATGGCGTGACGGTGGAGATGGACTACCATTATCATCTAATGTGGAATTATCTCTCGATGGTGACTTTTCTTTCATAATTTTCTCCTCAAGCAAGCGATACCCTCCACGAGACAATACGTGTGGGTATACATTCTTAGCCACATTATCCTTACCCTTTTTACTTTTTTCCTATTATAAACTCAAACAAGTAATTAATCACTAAATATAATAAAAATGTTATGCACACAAAAACATATAACTCCTACTAACCTTAAATTCAGGGGTATCTCGAATCTTGAGAAACTCTTTCCATGCGTCTTCCGTAATAAATTTATACTTGACATATGGAGGAGGATCATTTTCTATGGGGTGATTAATATATCTATTTGTGACTTGTGTCTTAAAACCTTTCCATCGCTCTCCCGCATATTTAATCCATTCTTTCTTCAACCTATCCTTCTTTGGATCTTTACATTCTGGAATAGTAAAATGAGCCTACAAATATAGTATATGTCATATGTTGTTAATTAGTATATGATTATAAAATATAATAAAGTATTGTATTTAAAATACCTAAATATCAGTCCAAATAGCATCTTTTACGCCTTCATCTACTTCTTTCCAATCATTTTTCACAATACTACAGTACTGCCGAGCAAGAGATGCTATATAACTCTTGAAATATGTAGCATTTTTACCAACACCAATACATTCATAGGTTCTTGCATTAAACTCGACCTTTATCTTTTCACCTGTTTGATGAACATTGTCAATTTGTGTCATGAAAGTGGGACCTTTAACTCTTCTTTTCTTGGGGTTACTAGATGAAGAAGGGTTGTCGTTTGAATCACCCATGTATCTGTTTACACAAAATAAAAACAATTAGAAATAAAATTAAGCACAAAATAAAAACAATTATAAAATAAAGTAACGTGGAATTAACTTATACAAAAAATCTTACTAGTCCTCCCATATCCCTTCTTCATGGTCTATGTGAATAGCATGCACATCATCCCCTTCATTTTCTTCAATGAATGTAGTCACATTTGTTGAGAAAGGATGAGTTTCAGAAATATCAATATTCTCATCATGATTTTCATCACTATCATGGACCTTTCCTTGTGAAACCACTGACCACTTTTTATTAGAAGGATCTGTGACATAAAACACTTATTTTTCTTGAGATGCCATGATGAATGGTTCGTTCGCATAAGCTAACTTGCTAAGATCAACCAGTGCAACTCCAAATTCATCGATTCTTACACCACTATTGATATCAATCCATTTGCATTTAAATACAGGAACTTTAAACACAACATAATTAACTTCCCAAATCTCTTCAATCATCCTAAATTACGGTGTAGATGCCATAACCGGGTTTTTATCTTTAGCACTAGAGAAGTGCATGGACTCGGCCACAATCATTACCCCACTATTTTGCGTGGTACTACGATCATCCTTTGACTTTGTATAAAAAAAGGTTTTATTAATATCATATCCACTCCAAGTTATTATGTTACATTTAGGTCCATAATAAAACCACTTAATTGTATTAGAAACACTATCTTCATTAGCAATTCTTTCTTTAAACCACTCAGAGAAACTCTTATTATGCTCTTTTAACAACCCTCTTTCATTCATCTTGGGGTACTTTTTCTTTATGATGCTTTTGTGAGCAGATAAGTAAGGTTGAACTTCATCTATGTTATTCAATATATACAAATGCGCTTGAACAACCACATCAATACTTAAGCTCTTGACTTTTAAACCTTGTGTACCCACACCCTCATATCTTCCATCATGACGAGACTTGGGAACCCCTACAACATCCACTCCTGACAAATAGTTAGAACAAAACTCAATTGCTTCTTCTGCAATGTACCTCTCAATAATCGATGCTTCCAGACGATGTGGGTTTTTTGTATACCCTTTTAGAATCTTCATGTATCGCTATATTGGATACATCCACCGTAAAAAAACTGGACCACATAATTTAATCTCCCTTACTAGATGAACAATCAAGTGAACCATAATGTCAAAAAATGAAGGAGGAAAATACATCTCTAATTGGCACAAGATAACTGCAGCCTCATTTTCCAAATCGTCTAACTTTAGTGGATCAATAGCTTTACAACAAATTGCATTGAAAAATAAGCACAGCCTAGTTATAGTCTTCCTAACATTGTCAGGCAATATCCCACGAATAGCCAATGGTAGTAGTTGTTGCATTAAGACATGACAGTCGTGATATTTTAAGCCAACTAATTTAAAATCTTTAACTGATACAAGCCTCTTGAGATTTGATGAGTAACCATGCGGCACTTTGATACTTTGTAAACACTCACAAAAATGTGTTTTCTCTTTTTTAGACAAAGTGTAGCAGGCAGGAGGCAAATATGTCTTGTTACCTATATATTGTGGAGTTAACTATTCTCGTATACCCATCAAACCCAAATCCAGACGAGCATTAATACCATCTTTTGTCTTGCCTTGAATGTTAAGAAGTGTTCCGATTACACTATCGCATACATTTTTCTCCACGTGCATCACATCAATACAATATCTTACATCAAGACTAGACCAATATGGAAGATTAAAGAAAATCGATCTCTTTTTCCATAAATTTTTCACAGTAGATTGTTTTTGGTACTTTCCAAAGACAACATCAAGTCCCTGTTGTCGCTGATAAACTTCCTCTCCAGACAAGGGATTTGGAGCAACACCATGCTCTTAATCCCCATTGAAAGCATTCCGCAATCTACGATATGGATGATAACTTTTTAGAAATTTTCGATGCCCGAGATAAACGGTCTTCTTTCCTTTTTCAAGCTGATGGTAACAAGTGTCTTTTTCACATATAGGACACGCCTTATGCCCTTTAACTTTATACCCAGACAAATTACCATATGCCGGAAAATCGTTGATGGTGCAAAACAACATGGCACGCATATTGAACTGTTCGCCAGAATACGCATCAAAAACATCCACCCCGTCCTCCCACAACACTCTTAAATCATCAATCAGTGGACTTAGATAAACGTCTATGTCATTTCCTGGTTGTTTTGGGCCCGATATCATCATCGATAACATAATATATTTACGCTTCATGCACAGCCTAGGAGATAGGTTGTAAATCATCAGGAGAACAGGCCAAGAACTATGGTTAGTACTCAGATTACCAAACAGATTCATTCCATCAGTAGCAAGTCCAAGTCTAAGGTTTCTCGACTCTTTGCCAAAATATGGAAACAAATAATCTATTTTCTTCTATTGCAAAGAATCAGCTACATGATGAATTTGTCCATCATATTTTCTTTCTTCTGTATGCCATCTAAGATTCTTTGCGTCATCTGCATTGGCGAATAATCTCTTGAACCTTGAAATTATTGGTAGGTACCATACCACTTTCGCAGGAGGACCCTTTTTGACCACCTCGTCATCAATTGATTCACCATCTTTCTTTTTGTAGCGTGAAGCCTTGCACTTCGGACAATGATTATAGTTTACATACTTTTTTCTGTATAATATGCAATCATTAGGGCATGCATGTATCTTTTCATACTCCAAACCCATTGGACACAATATTTTCTTCTCCTAGTAATAACGACTTGGCATTACATTACCTTCTGGAAGCATTTCGGTCAACAACTCAAGCAACTCGGTAAAAATTTTGTCAGTCCACCCATTCTTTGCCTTCAGATTAAATAATTTTAACACGGCTCACAGACGTGTAAATTTTTTGCATCCCGGGTACAATGGTTTATCCTTGTCACTGTATATAGTATCATACGTATGTGCCCTCTTAAACGAATCTTGTCCAATATCACGCATCATGTCTTCTAGACGATCATCCATTTCTACACTAACATCATCTCTTTGAGACACGTTTGACTTTGCTACTACTTCACCGTGCCATATCCATTCTGTATAACTTTGACAAATCCCTACACAAATTAGATGATCCATGATTTCTTTCTTACTACGTTTTGGTTCTTTATTTGCACAACAAACACATGGACAGAGAAAAAGCGTAGGAAGACTTTTTTCAGCATTACTTTCAGCAAACTGTAGAAATTCCATCACTCCATGTTCGTACTCGTCACTTAATCGATTAGCTCTCATCCAACTACGATCTATAACTATGTTCACACGGAGGAAGGTCTGACGAATGGTGTGCCCGCGGCTGCGCTACTTCACGGAGATTCCGAGATTGCAAGTTGCGCTGCTTCACAGAGAAAGAAAAATAGAATCAAATTTCAATGGCAAGGTGATAACTTTATTAAGCTTGATAGGTTAAAGATAAACTGGGTGTTTCTGAGAGGACCATTAACGCTTTTTTGCAAGGTGATATACTATTTATAACTAATTAGACTTAATGAATCTCTCTAATAATAATAAACTGTTTAGTAATTAAAAAACATATATGAACAAAGTAATGGATTCATAGTATAATCTTCTAATTATTTTTCTATGTACTTCTAATTTTTTATAATGAATCTCAGTAACAAACAAAGAAACAAGAATGTCTTAAAATTAATTAATTTCTTCTTAACAAGATTCACCTTTTTTTAAGAGATGTTCAACAATTTAAGACTTATAATAAGTACCACAAATACACTTTGGAACACAACACAACTTACTTCTAGTCCATAAAATGCAAAAGTAGTTTATCTAGTCAGCTAACTTATTGTGAATATTTTGCATAAAATTTTGACATCACCTTCTTAAACTTGTGTTGTTTAGTTACAACACAGATAAGTAGGTACGGTTTTCCAAGGTAATAGAGAGCACGGGTTGAAACCTCCATTATTTTACTTCCAAGCATGACATGGAAGGCAAAACCATAACCGGCATAACTCATTTAAATAGACATAGTTGCCTATTGGAGTGTTTTGGCTTCTTTAGCATCAGTTGTTTTCTATATTACATGTTCGAGAAAATAGAATACAACAATTTGTCACTCATATACTCGGCAAACAGCCAAAAATCATTTCTTGATATTTCAATTCTTGAAAAGGAGCAGAACAAACAATTTCAGTTTCACTTCAAAGACGCTATATAAGCTTTTTGTCTTCTGTTTATGAAGAACTATCGCCAGCTAGAAGAGCATCAGCTGCATAATCCAAGTCATGCGGGAAAAACACCCAGGAAAGTAATATTTTCCTTAGAGCTCAGATTATATAATAGATAAGCAACACACACAATAGTATATACTAAAAGTCTTTTTTATGCCAATCAAACACCAGCTTATTCGGTAAACAACATGTCATTCAATGATAGTATACTGAAAAACATATATGCATCATAACAGCCCACTAAGAATTTAGTTTTCCAAACAAACAAATAGGATCAACAATTCTCTGTGATCAGTTCATTCAGTAATGGACAAGTCCGAAGACAAGCTATGTTACCTGCAAGTGTTGTGGTTCAATATATTTTATATGTTGTTTAACATTGGCCTCACTTCATATATTATCGGAAACATGACAAATTTCGTGGTTCATAGCTCTGTCTGAACCTTTGCCATGGTAAATTTTATGAAGATTTTCATGGTAGTTTAATACTTTACTAAGCATTGCATTTGATTACACTAACATCGATATGATAGAAGGATTAAGAATAGGCTAAAATTTATGCAATAATAAATGCTTATGTGCTTTATAGAGGGATGCCTTCAATAAAATATTACAATATGCGAGCAAAAATGGACTCTCAGTAGGATTGAAGGAACAAATGTTGGCATAGAACCTTACCACCCAATGACAGGAAATAAGGACTCGATTGATGGTAAATACTAAAATAGAAGATGAATCTAAATGCGAAAGTTTGAAGGCATAGAATGGTTACCGGAGAAGCGAGAAATGGAAAGAAAGAGTGTCGGTGCCTTCGTTTGTTGAAAACGACGTCGTGACAACACCACCAAAACGCAACTCTGCCTGCTATGAATGTGAAGAGTCAATGAAGTTTGAGCAACAACACCAAAACGCAAATGCGGCAATGTCGTCTTCGAGTACTGTAACTCCGCCTGCTATGAATGTGAAGAGTCAAGGAAGGTTGGTTTTGTGTGGCCTACTATTTTGATCTAACGGTTGGAATTAGGGGTTGATGATATGATCGTACGGTGAGGATTTCCGGGTCATTATAGTTTGTGTGATTCTGGGCCATTACCGGGTCTTTATAGTTTTTACATCGGTGCATTTCTTGGGCCGATGCAAGTTTTTACATCGGTGAATTCCTTGGGCCGATGCAAGGTTCTGGCACTGATGTTTTTTACATCGGTTTTCAGGATGGCCCGATGTAAGCTTTTTAATATATTTTTTATATTAACAATCTTCCAAGGACTTTTTACATCGGTTTTCAGAAAGACCGATGTAAGCTACTTTTTTACATCGGTTTAAAGGAAGGCCCGATGTAAGCTTTTTAATATATTTTTTATATTACCAATCTGCCAAGGACTTTTTACATTGGTTTTCAGAAGGACCGACGTAAGCTACTTTATTAAATCGGTTTAAAGGATGGCCCGATGTAATATCTGGCCAGTTTTTTATATACAATATTTCTGCCACCTGGTTTCTTATTTACAAAAATGCCACCTTGTTTTTTTCACGAAACCTTTTACATTGGCTGATTAAATAGACCGATGTAAAAGATAGAGAAAATACATTTTTTTCACATTATTTATATCATTGCAAATAAATACCTGATGTAAAATTTTTTTAATTTTATTTTTTACATCATATATTTTGATACCTGATGTAAAAACCTTTTCTCAAATGTCATTTTTTTAGTAGTGGATCTATGACTATACAAACGTCCCACGCCCGTCCCTTCACATTCAACAATGGGGTTTCTTACCAAAACAATGGTAAGATAACAACATCTAAAGGAGGATGAGAAGAACAATTAATACCTCTTGTGTAGGTAGGTTACTCCTAGTTGCTCGCTTGCTCACAACAAAAACTTCTTATACACCAACACTTCACTTTGAAACATTTTTCAAAAGACAAAAACACTTTGGACTCGTTCTTATAGAGACGAGAACCATTACAAAGACATTATTTTACAAAATACTTTCAAAACCCATATCACAAACATACTTTCAAACAAAAAGCAAGTTATCTAGCAAGCAACTAAGAGCCCATAGATAACTACGGATGAAAAGGGTGCTAACACCTTCCCTTTTCATAACCTACCCCCAAACTCAAGAAATAATCTCGAAAGGTCTTTCTTGTTCTTTTCATCCTTTCCTTATTGGATAAAAGAAAAGTCGGTGGCGACTCTTGCTATCCGCAACAATTGCAATCAAACGCAAAACACCCAAGTCAGTTCTCCCACCGCGTTACACATGGCTATTGAAAAAAATGTAATAGAGGAAAAGAAAGACAATGAACACAAAAATTTGAATGCAAAAAGGTCCAATGGTTTATATTAAATAATTACATGATAAATGAACATGAACAAAACCCTTAACAAATGGACCATAGTGTCCCGGGAAAGGCACATGGCTTAAAAGTCATTGTTTTGGAAATTAAGATTACAGACATAAGTTCTTGAATTGACGGAAAATAGTAAACAATAATTACTCCTCAATGAAGGAGATGGGAGTGAAATCCTTTTCATGCCAATTGTTGAGCTTCCCTTCGATAATAGGATAAATCCAATCTTCAAAAGTATTTTCATCATCAAAGTCTTCCACAACTTTCACTTCATGATTCCCGATGCGGAGAGGTGGCTTTCCCACATGAGCACGTCTGACTTCTTTCTGAGCTTTGATGGTGAAATCCAACCTAAATTTATCTGCTTTAAACAGAATGTCGGGAAGTTGGCCCCAGATAGTACAGTTTCCATCTTCGACCATGGCACGTGTATCCTTAAGCGAAACCATTCTTGGTACCACTTCATCAGCTTTTGACATGTTGGAGGAGATTTTGGTGGCGGCAACCATAGGAGGAATAATTTCGAAGGCCTGGCATGGAGTCTCTATGAATTCACCATCCATTTCCACATACTTGAAGGAATTAAGATGGCTCACCATAAATTCTTCTTCGCCACTAACAGTAACGATCTTCCCTTTGACTCGATACTTTAATTTTTGATGAAGGGTAGATGTTACTGCCCCTGCCCCGTGGATCCAAGGGCGTCCAAGAAAACAAGAATAGGCGGGACGTATGTTCATTATGTAAAAGGTAGAATTTAAGATATGTGAGCCAACTTTAATTTGGATATCCACCTCTCCATGAACCATTCTCTTAGACCCATCGAAAGCCCTTACGATAATATCGCTTGGCTTCGGCACTAGTCCTTCACAATCTAGTCGGTCCAAAGCACCTTTAGGTAACACATTTGAAGATGAGCCAGTATCAACTAAGACATGAGCCAAGGTGATTCCCTTGTGTTGTACCCCAAACTTTGCCCTCTCATTTTGTCAAGATTTCCCCTCACAAGACTCTTTGGACTCAAGACCAAATTAGGGTTTTACTCTGCTCAAGACATCTCCTTGCACTGATGACCTAAATTAGGGTTTGAGTTTGCACAGGGATTTTTGGACTTTCAATGCTCAAAGTGACTTTCATACTTCATGTTGGACTTACAAGATTGCCTCTACCAATTTTCAAGCCTTGAATCAAATTTTTGCCCAGTCAATTGGACAGTTGACCTAGAAATCAACTATATTGGGGAAAAAGTCAAATATGGCCAATTTACAGTCAAACCTCATAATTTTTTATCCATATCAACATTATATACTCATATTAACCATTTGATCAAGTTTGGACCACAACTCCTCAAGAAATTTGATCAAATCATCAAAAGGGCAAAATGGTCATTTTTAGGGTTTTGACTGTATAAGGGCAATTTCTGATTTTTCACCTAGCCAATGGAAAATTGGGTTCAAGCATGGATTCAAGGACTCAATGGAATCATCTTGACCTATTCACAAGGTTCAAAAGATCTCAAATGCATTGGATTGACAGATGAATTTTTCAATCAACTGATCAAAATTTGACTATACACTGAAAAGTCAAACTTTGACTTTTTGGTCAAAATCAAGTGCCAAGGGTAATTTTTCATCAAGATGAGTCAAAAAATGAAAAAATTTCATCAAGAAACCTAATTTTGCAAATTAGGGTTTAAGATTGAAAAAATTTCATAACTTAGAATTTTTCTAAGTTATGAAATTTTCTTATTTTTTCCCAACTTTGCCCAACATTTTCACCATGATGCAATTGGATTCAAACAAAACTTCCAACAAGAAATTTGTATTCCTCCACAAATCCTACAACTTTTATTCACAAAGTTTTCCCAAAAGAAGCTTGGATCTGAAGTTATGATTTTTGGAACAAGGGTCCATGAAACTTTTAACTTAATGAAATTTTGCCCTAATTTAGGCAGGATTTTGACCTATCTTCATGACCATTTTTCACATAGTTCCACTTGTAATATCAAAATGAATTTCAAATATGGATTGTAGAGAATGTTACAAGATTTCCAAAATGTCCAAGAACTCTCCAAAATCATTTATGGTTAGGGAGATTCGAAGGTTTGAATTTGGCAAAAACTCACTTTGATCCATGGCATTTTCATGTTGACACAAGTTGCAAAATTTGTCCAAACTTGCTTTGTACTTGATTACAGGTCTCTAAACCCTTCCACACTCAAAAATTGAATGCAAACTCATTGGTTTAAGGCATTATTCTGATCAATAGAGGTTTACACATTGAATTAATCTTAAAATGGCAAAAAGGTAGCATTTCCATTTTCATAAAGGCAACTTTATGTCAACTTGCTTCCCTTGAGCCTTGGACCTCTATCTTTGTAGCAAACAAGTTCCATAAACTTAGGCAAAAGTACAACAATCTTGTGCATGCTTGGAGATAGCCTGTACAGGCCTATCTTGTATCACTTCACACTTTTCTTTCAAAACAAGTCAACTTGCCAAAATCACATAACTTGAGTATCTGATATAACCAAAGTTTGTAAGCACTCCAAACAAGTTTTGCAAATTTCCTTGAGTCAGAAACACGAGCCATCCATCCCTCAAACACTCTTGAACATCAAAACACATTCCTCTTGCAAAATAGGGCAGCTTCTGCACTTTGAGTTCCAAAACAAAAACCACTCATGCGTTTTCCCCCAAACCACTTCCAATACATTCCATATAACCCATCTGAACTATCCCAACCATTGGCCCTTGATTGTAACTCCATTTGCAAGCTTCACCATTTCTGATTTCAGCTTGTGCAGTTTGACTTCTACAAGCTTATTCAAGCAAGCTCAAGGCAAACAAAGCATTGGGGAAGGTCAGAGGAAGTTCAGGCAAGCTCACAAACATCTCAGGCCTCATTGAAAACCTCCACATTGCCATACTCGTGTTCAACTGAAATAGGTATTTTCCAACTTCCTATCTCTCTATTTAGGAATCATTAGGCTTAGGTTTGTGAATAAAAAATGTAGTACTCATAGCCCTTAAGCTGTACATATGCTTAGTTTTCATTTAAGTTAAGTGTGCTGAGAGAATTTGATTGATGAACTTCATGAAAAAGTTAGGTTAGAAATTAGGGCCAGAGAAATTTTCTCTGGTCTTTGAGTGTTAGATTAAGTTTTTTATATGGTTGGAATCGTGTGATTATGCTCTACAACTTTCATGTTACAAGTTTTTTTTAAGCACTGAAACAGGAGATACGAAGATGAACTCAGAACGCGCGTTTTTGTGTTTGAACGAAGGTTGAAGATGAAGTGTTGGGTTGGGCCTGCCTTTTCCCTTCTTTTTGCACCCCTGACTTGCTGATTGTACCCCCTGGCCCATTTCATTATATTTTTATATTTTTCTATTTATTTTTCATTTCTGATTTTATTTTATATTTTCTAAACATAAAAAATATCAAAAAACATTTTCATAAATTTTCACATTTTATTTTATTATTTTTTTTATTATTTTTTAGACATAAAAATAATTATTAAATAGTATATACTTTTATTTTCACAAATAAAAACTTGTAAATAACACATAAAAATATTATATTATTATTTTTGGTTTTTTTAATATTTATATACTTAAATAATATTTTCTCATATATTATTTTTTTTCTAAACAATTGTATATATTTTTATTTATATTTATTTTCTTGTATATAAATAAATAATATAATATATATTGTCTTAAAACAAAAAAAAAACTAGGGTTTCCACCCTTATTAAAAATAATATTTTTTCTAATATATTTTATTTTTTGACACTTGAATATATTTTTTATTTATTTTATTGTACATAAATAAATAAATATTATAATTTTCATATATATTCTTAAACCAAAAATTAGGGTTTTTACCCTTAACAAATATAACTTTTTATTTTATTTTTTATTTTTACATATATAAAAATAAACAAATAAACATTTTTTTGCATATATATGTAATTGCTTGTTTAAATATTGTTTATTTATCATTTGAGCAAAGAGATTCAATTTAGTTGTAATAACTTAGGATTTTAATTTCTTGCAAAATAATCCTTTATTCAAAATTTTATCCCTCTCCCCATATCAATGTTGTAATAGCCTAGATTACTTTTACGCACTTATGCTTTCAAATATGCCATGATAGAGATTAGGGTTTGTAAGCAATATCCAAAATCAAAACAAATAGTTAGACCTAATGCAAGACATAAATGCATGAAAATGATAACACAATGCACGCATGCACCCCTAGGGTTTCATCCACTTGTTGCCTTTAAAATGGCCATGGTATGCATGTTGAGTATCTTGGAAAAACAAAAACAAAACAAAAAGATCATAGTCCCTCAATGACGCTATCTTGGTTGCCTATACAAAATTATCTAGTCCCTCAAAAAATTTGCTAAGATACTTGGCAATATTGCTATCATGGTCAATACGATGACCCGCGCCTGTCCCGTTTAACATCCAAATACAAGGTTGTTTACCAAATGCAATGGTAAAACAACAATGTAAAAGGGTTAAAAATGTGTAGGAAATATTTTTGAGTAGATAGGGTAGACAACTTTTAGTTAATTGATCAAAACTTGCAAAAACATCCTTGCTATTTTCAAACACACCTCACAACACAATTTCAAAACATTTCCCAAAAACAAGCTTTCAAACAATCAAACATTGAAACATATTTTCAAAAGACAATACACCTTTGTATACATTCAAACAAGAATCATTACAAAGGTTGCCACAACGGTGGCCTCTTTTCAAAATATTTTCAAAACAACACACAAAGCACCATTTCAAACAATTGAAAAGCAAAAGCAAGTGATCTAAACAAGTAACTAAGAGCCCATGGAAAACCATGGATGAAAAGGGTGCTTGCACCTTCCCTTTTCATAATCTACCCCCCGAACCTAAGAAAACATCTCAAAGGTCTTTCCTATGCTTTTTGACATTTCCTTTGGATAAAATAAAAAGTCGGTGGCGACTCTTGCTAAACCGAAACATTTGCAAACACAAACGCAAAATCTCAAGTCAGTTCTCTCACCGTATCACAGAACTGGTGACTCTGTTGGGGATGATATTATAAAAGTGGGGTTACCTTAGGGTTTAGATCACCTTTGCATGCTTACTTTGTTTTCTTTGATTGCTTTACACTTGGTTCTATTGTTTGGGCTTGAAATCCTCTACCCGGATTTGGGAAACATTCATAGGTAAATAGCAATACATTGTGGAAACTGTGCGGGATATACCGACATGGTTGAAGCAATAGCTATATTAGTGCGACATATTTGTGGGTACCGGTAGCCTTTGAGTCAATCAAAGAGAATACGGGGCCGCTGAGTGATGTCATGAAGCACTAATGAACTTTTAGAACCTTTACTTGATCATCTTGGCCTTTTTAGGGGTAGTGAGATTATCGGATTTGGTGCAGTCTGAAGTTGGTAGATACTCGATACTACACTCATTGAGGGTTATTTTCTTGGAATATTTTGGTCGCCAATTAAGTGGCTAAACTGAAACAATGAACACAGAAAATAATCCAGTGATATTGAGATCCTTAGAACCCGGTTACTATTTATAGGACAGGTTGAGCCAACTAACTTCAAGAGGGTACTTAGCTATGAAACCCCATGCAAGCCTGAAACTAGGAACTTGTGTGACTTGCTTGTACATATACTTGTGCATACATCATGAACATCATAAAGCATCATATGCATCCACTAATTATTTCAAGGGTTTGGATCTTCATCTTTGTTCTTGTTTTGTAGGTAATAGAATCTCTTCGCAGGAAAATGATTCAAGTCAACCTTGTGAGAATCCCTCCTCAGCTCAAGGAGCTTGCTTCCAAGATTCCAGAGAATTCTCCCTTCAGTGAAAGACATGGTAGACTTCTCAACTTGGTCAACTCCAACATTGAAGAAGACATGGTGAAAGTTCTCTTCCAGTTCTTTGGCCCCATACACCATTGCTTCACATTTCCTGATTACCAAATAGTGCCTACTTTGGAGGAATTTTCTCAACTCCTGAGGATTCCTATTCTCCATCAACTACCCTACAACGGTACGGAAAGAGAACCAAAGCCTGAAGATGTTGCTCAAGCCTTACACTTGCAACCATCTGATATCAAAGGTCATTGGGAAACCAGAAGTGGTGTCAAGGGTTTCTTGGCAAAGTTTCTGTTTGAGAAGGCACAAGACTGCTGGAATTCTCTAGATCTACAAGCTTTTGAGAAGATTGTAGCACTTCTCATCTATGGGTTAGTCTTTTTCCCAAACCCTGATCAGCTTATAGATGTGAATGCTGTCAAAATTTTCATATCTCGGAATCCTGTGCCTACATTGCTTGGGGACATCCTCCACTCATTTCACACACGAACAATGAGGAAAAGATGTGTTATCATGTGTTGTACTCCTCTTCTAGCAAGGTTGTTTATTTCTCACCTTCCCCAGTCAGTCTTGAAGAATGAGAAAGGCTTGAGGTGGTCACAACGATTGATGACTCTTACACATTCTGATGTTCATTGGTGTTCTCGGTCCAGAGAAAATGTCATCATCATTGATCATTGTGGGGAATTCCCTAATGTCCCACTACTTGGAATTAGAGGAGGCATTACCTACAACCCTTTCTTGGCTCTGAGACAATTTGGGTATGCCCGAAGGGATGGCCCTCATGACATGTTGATTCCAGACTTTGTTTTTTACTTCGACAATGACGCTCAAGGACTTCGACAAAGGTTTATCCGAGCTTGGAGGATGCCCAACAAAGTGGACAGTAAGACACTAGGGCACAAGAACTCCATCCCCCTTGAGCCTTACCTCAAGTGGGTACGAACCCGCGCCCAAAGTCTTATGATGCCTTACCCCTACATTCTACCTATGATCAAAGAGCCTGTTATAGAAGGAGAGGTTCCATACACCCTCCTACATCCTGACATGCGAACATCATTGGAAGATTTGCAAAAGAGTTGGATACAGCTCAAGGAAGAACGGAACACTTTTGAAGCCAGCTTCTACGCCAGTGAGAAGAAGGTTTTGGAACTTACTCGTTGAATCCACGAAGAGAAGACTCTCAACACCTACATAGCACCAAAGAGGATGCCCAATGTCTTTTTACATTAGAATTTTGTATTATTTTGTCCATGGGGAACTTATGTACTAACAAATTATACCTTATTAATATGACGTGCGTTCTTTTTTGTTTGCAACAAATTTGAATTTCTGAATCCTTGAATGCATTACATGAATACATATCATTCATCATATGCATAAGCAGGTCTTCACACCAGGTTTCCTTATCTCTCTGTTGTTTATTTTAGCAAGATGGATATAAAGCAGACGGTCAAAGACCTACAGGTGCAGAATTCACAGTTCCAACAGCTACTCATGACCTTGGCAAAGGGTCAAGAGGAGATCAAAGGTCTACTGGAAAAAGAAAAGGAGAAAAAGAAAAAGAAAAGAGTTGGTGTGGCCACTATGGGAAGAAGATTTGAGAACCAAGCTAGAAGAGTTCTGGATTTCCCCTCGACATCCGATGAAGGGGTTGGCAAAGGAAAGGGAGTTGCAGTGCCCTCTGAGTCTGAGGCTGAAGAAGAAGAAGAAGAGGATGAAGATTACTCTGAGCAGCAGTACCCTCCTGCAGACGACAAGTATAAGAATCTGGAAGAGTGTTTGGTAGCCATGGAGGTACAAAGAGTACCTGGGCTGGATTTCGAATAACTAGGGTTGGTTGCTGGGATTGTGATTCCCCCTAAATTCAAGGTGCCTACATTTGCTAAATACGATGGTTTGTCTTGTTCGAAGATGCATCTGCGGTCTTACGTCAGAAAGATCCAACCTCATTCTTCTGATAAGGATCTGTGGGTCCAATTTTTTCAAGATAGTTTGTCGGGTACGCAATTGGATTGGTTCTATCAGCTTGAGAGATCTGACATGCACAACTGGGAGGATTTGGATGCTGCCTTCTACAGACAATATCAATATAATGCAGATTTAGCACCTACTCGTACTCAATTACAGAGTATGGGTATGGTCTCTAATGAAGGCTTTAAGGAGTATGCCCATAGGTGGAGGGACTTGGCTGGAAGGGTGCAGCCACCATTGTCTGATAGAGAGCTTGTGGATATGTTTTTGGGGACCATGTCAGGTCCATTCTTTAATCACTTGATCGGGAGCTCATTTGCAGGGTTCACCGAGCTAATTCTGACTGGTGAAAGAGTCAAAGCTGGCATTAAGAGCCGTAAAATTCAAAAGGATATATCTGCTTCCGTTGCTATCAAGAAAACTTTTCCAGCCAAGAAAGAAGTCTCAGCTGTTTACTCCCAGAGAAATCAAGGAAGAATGGAGCGCCGACCAGCGGTGGGGGCTGTGATGATTCAAAATTCCGCAGCCGATCAACCTCGAAGCATTCAACCCAGAACCAACCAAGCAAGGGTGGAAAGGCATGCACGGCAATTCACCCGGATCAATATGACACCTGCTCAGGTTCTCCCTCATCTGTTGAAGTTAAACCTTACAAACTTGAAAGAGGCGCCGAAGAACCCAAATACCTCTTCTCTCTACTACCATTCAAATGCAAAGTGTGCCTATCATTCAGACAGTGTGGGGCACGACACCAACAATTGTTGGGCCCTCAAAAATAAGATCCAGGATTTAATAGATGCCAAGGAGGTGGAGTTTGACGCACTTGAAAAACCTAATGTGATATCCGCTCCAATGCCAAAACATGGTCATAATGTCCATGCTGTTGTAGAAGATATTTATGTTGCTGATGTTGATTACTTAATGACTCTGTTGCCAATGATCAAGATGAATCTGTTAAAAGCCGGGATTTTCCCGGGCTGCGAAAAAGATTGTTACCTTTGTTCGACCTTGCAATCTGACTGTCAGCTATTAAAGTTGGGCATCCAACGCCTAATGGATAATTAAGAAATCCTCTTCAAGAAAACTCTTGTTACTCCTGTCACTCCAATCAACGATGTTGCTATAATCACCATTTCCGACAATATTTCCAAGGTCTCCAAAAGACCTGTTAAGATTACACCCGATCCAAAGTTTGTACCTCTGAAGATAACAATGTCGGGGCCTATCCCATACAAGTCCAACAAGACAATATCGTGGAATTATGGAGGAGAGATGTTCTACCACGGTGTTAAGCAGATCGAATCAGTAGAAGAAAGTTCTGATGAAGAGACTCCTGATGTAGGAAATATTGCTGGGACAAGTAAGATCACCCGCAGTGGAAGAATCTTCTCTCCTGAGATTGCTCCTCCAAGGGCAATCTTCGGACCCCAAAATGCTCCTAAGGTTACTCCTGTGCCAGTCAACACATTTGTATGAACTCCAGTGATTGAAGAAATCATAACTCCCGAAGTTGTACCCTCTGCTGTTACTGCTGATAAAGGTAAGGGGATCCAAGAATCGCCCGTCAAGACGAGGGCTCAGCCTTTGGTCATCCCCGAGACCACTCAAAAGGAAATGGAGGAGATTTTAAAAATAATTGAGAAAAGCGACTATGATGTCGTAGAACAACTGGGGCAAACCCCTTCAAAAATCTCGATGCTGGCCCTATTGCTCTGTTCCGAAGCCCATGCCAAAGCCTTGATCAAATTCCTGAAGACAGCCCATGTGCCTCAAGAAACCTCCGCGGACCAGTTCCAGGAGTGTGTAGCCAACTTAACCGCCGACAATGGGCTTGGCTTCTCCGATACCGATCTAACATCTAAGGGGAGAAAGCATAATGACGTGCTGCATGTCTCGGTGGAATGCAGAGGGACTACTCTTGCTCACGTTCTGGTTGATACCGGGTCATCTTTAAATGTCTTTCCTAAGAAAGCGTTGGACAGATTGGACTGTGAAGGTTTGACCTTAAAGCCCAGCAATATCATTGTAAGAGCCTTTGATGGTTCTAAGCGGATGGTCCACGGGGAGGTGGACATCCCAATTAAAGTGGGTACTGAAACTTTCCACTCCACATTTTATGTCATGGATATCCGTCCCTCCTACTCTTGCTTGTTAGGAAGACCCTGGATTCATCATGTTGGGGCCGTTACATCTACTCTGCATCAGAAGCTTAAGTACCCAGTCCAGGGGAAAATTGTGACAGTTCGTGGCGAGGAGGAGTATATGATAAGCCATCTGAATTCATTCCGCTATGTTGAATTAGATGGTGAATTCATCGAGACCCCCTTTCAGCACTTTGAAGAGGTTTCTCCTGAAGTTGCGGTAGCCAAGACAATGACTTATGTGCCCTTTATTACCAAACCTGTGTCCCGGATGTCATCCCTTAAAGATGCGAAGGCTGTGATCAAGGAAGGAGGAAGCACGGTATGGGGTCAGCTATCAGATTTTCCCTTCAAGACAGAAATGCTCGGCTTAGGTTTCACTGCTGCTAGTCAGAAGGCTGTGCGTCGCTCCCGGGCTGGAGGACCACCATTAAAGATCACTCATCATGGAGTTCATGCTTTGGAGGATGGTGAAGATGAGAGCAACTTTGAAGATTGGATTTTCCCGACTATTGAAGGAGGATTAAACAATTGGGAGGCGAAAGACTTCGTTCCCATTACTTTCATTAATAAGTAATTTATCTTTTGAACATTTTATGTTGGTCTGTAATAATTTTTAAACAATTCGTACACTTTTCACCTTATGCCTTACCCAGGGCATATAGGTCCATTTGTAAGGGTTTGATTTTTCATCTTCATATGCCATTTTTAATGAATCATGGACGTTTTCATATATAAACTTTTGTGTTCATTTTCTTTCTTTTTACATTTTATTTGTTTAAAGGTGGCTATCCCTTACGCACACCCACGCCCACAAAATGCAGGTACCCATCCACCCCGGATTCCATGGGTAACAATTCTGCTATGGCCTTCTGTGACTCTGAAGATCTGGTCAATCATGCCGAATACGAAGGTGATGAAGACTGTGAAGTTCCTGGAGAGTTGGCCAGACTTTTGCAACAGGAAGAAAGGGCTATTCTACCTCACAAGGAGTTGTTAGAGACTATCAACTTGGGAATAGAGGAAGACAAAAAAGAGGTTAAAGTGGGTGCCAACCTAGAGCCAAGTGTCAAAGACCGTTTAGTTCAGCTGTTGAATGAATATGCGGAGATCTTCTCCTGGTCCTACGAAGACATGTCGGGACTGGATACAGATATTGTGGTTCACCGTCTCCCTACAAGATAACATTGTCCACCAATCAAACAGAAAGTCCACCGAATAAGGCCCGACATGTCCGAAAAGATCAAAGCTGAGGTGATGAAGCAATTCAATGTTGGATATCTTGCTGTCACTTCCTATCCACAATGGGTTGCTAACATTGTGCCCGTGCCTAAAAAGGACGGCAAAGTCACAATGTGCGTGGATTACAGAGACTTAAACAGGGCTAGCCCTAAAGATGACTTTCCACTATCGCACATTGACATCTTGGTTGACAATACAGCCCAACATAAGGTATTCTCTTTCATGGATGGATTTTCAGGGTACAATCAGATCAAAATGGCCCCTGAAGACATGGAGAAGACTACTTTTGTTACGAAGTGGGGTACCTTCTTCTATAAAGTGATGCCATTCAGACTGAAGAATGTCAGGGCAACCTATCAGCGCACCATGCTATCTTTGTTTCATGACATGATACATCATGAGATTGAAGTCTACGTAGATGATATGATAGCCCATTCACAGACAGAAGAAGAACACCTCGACCATCTGCAAAAGCTGTTTGTCAGATTGAAAGAGTACAAGCTTAGACTGAACCCTAACAAGTGCACTTTCGGAGTCAGGTCCGGTAAACTTTTGGGATTCATCTTCAGTAACAAAGGCATCAAGGTTGATCCTGCCAAAGTCAAAGCTATACGGGAAATTCCTGCCCCTCGCACTGAGAAGGAGGTCAGAGGTTTCTTGGGACGCCTAAACTACATTGCAAGGTTCATTTCTCACCTAACATCTACCTGTGAGCCAATCTTCAAGCTGTTGAAGAAAGATCAGGTAGTTAAATGGAATGATGACTTCCAAGTTGCTTTCGATAAAATCAAGAAATATTTGCTGGAACCTCCTATCTTGATGCCACCCGTCGAAGGAAGGCCATTAATCATGTATCTAACTGTCCTGGAGAATTAAATGGGGTGCGTACTAGGCCAACATGACGAGTCTGGTCGAAAAGAGCATGCCATTTATTACCTTAGCAAAAAGTTTACCAACTGTGAGACTCGCTACTCACTACTAGAGAAAACTTGCTGCGCTTTGGTATGGGCTGCTCGCCGGCTGAGGCAGTATATGTTGACACATACCACTTTATTGATCTCTAAGATGGATCCGATCAAGTACATCTTCGAGAAGCCTGCTTTATCCGAAAGAATCGCTAGATGGCAGATGATCCTCACCGAATAGGATATACAGTACAAACCCAAAAAGCCATAAAGGGGAGTGTGCTAGCCGATCATCTGGCCCATCAAGCTGTCGAAGATTACCAATCCATGAGGTTCGACTTTCCCGGCGAGGATATCATGACTTTGAGCAACATTGAAGAAAACAGACCGTATGACGGACCTGAACAAGGACCCCGATGGACTCCGTACTTTGATGGTGCCTCCAACGCACTTGGAAACAGTATCAGCGCGGTACTTATCTCTCCATAAGGTTGCCATACACCTTTCACCGCTAGACTCTGCTTCAGTTGCACCAATAACATGGCCGAGTATGAAGCTTGTATCTTTGGTCTCAAGGCTGCTATTGACTTGGGAATCAAATCTTTGATTGTATTTGGGGACTCAGCTTTGGTTATCAGTCAAATCAAAGGAGAGTGGGATACTAAACATCCAAACCTCATCCCTTACAAAGAAAATGTCTTGACATTGTTACCATATTTCGAGCAGATTACCTTCGAGCACTTCCCGCGAGAAGAGAATCAGTTGGCAGATGCGCTAGCTACAATGTCATCCATGTTTAAATTTAACTGGGATAATGAGGCACCTCAAATCACCATCGAGAGAATGGACGAACCTACACATTGTCATGAGATTAATACCGAAGAAGTAGTGGACCGACCTTGGTTTCATGACGTCAAAAGGTATCTCGAAGCACAAGAATACCCTGAAGGAGCTTCAGTCAATGACAAAAAGTTCTTAAGGAGGTTTGCTTCCAAGTTCTTTCTGAGCAATGGTATCTTATACAAGCGCAATCTTGATTGCGTCCTACTCCGTTGTGTAGACAAGGTTGAAGCTGAGCAGATCATGGCTGAACTACATAATGGCACCTTTGGCACCCACTCGAGCGGTCATACGATGGCTAAGAAGATTCTACGGGCAGGCTACTACTGGTCTACCATGGAAGTTGATTGTCATCAACATTCCCGTACTTGTCACAAATGCCAAATCTATGCTGACAAGGTACATATTCCTCCAGTTCCTCTCAATGTCTTAACAGCTCCTTAGCCATTCGCGATGTGGGGAGTCGACATGATTGGAGAGACCAAGCCTACAGCATCCAATGGACACCGTTTCATCCTGGTGGCCATTGATTACTTTACCAAGTGGGTCGAAGCAGCTTCCTTCGCCTCCTTACAAATAATGTGGTTGCCCGCTTCATCAAGCAGAACCTCATATGCCGGTATGGTATCCCCGACAGGATCATCACTGATAACGGTACAAATTTAAACAATACTATGATTACCGCTCTGTGCGAGCAGTTCAAGATTCAACATCACAATTCATCTCCCTATAGGCCTAAGATGAACGGTGTTGTCGAAGCCGCGATCAAAAATATCAAGAAGATCATTCAAAAGATGACTGTCACCTACAAGGACTGACATGAGATGTTACCGTTTGCTCTGCACGGGTACCGTACCACGGCACGCACTTCAACTGGGGCAACACCCTTTTCCTTGGTATACGGCATAGAAGCTGTTTTACCTATCAAGGTCAAGATTCCCTCCTTGAGAATCATGAAGGATGCTGGTTTGAGTGAAGACGATTGGATTCAGACCCGGCTTGATCAACTTAACTTGATTGACGAAAAGCGACTTAATGTTGTTTGCCATGGTCAGGTGTATTAGAAACGTATGATCAAGGCCTTCAACAAGAAAGTCAAGAGACAAGTATATCGAGTCGGGGACCTTGTAATCAAGAGAATCATCTTGCCGCAAAGTGATCCCAGGGGAAAATGAACTCCTACCTACGAAGGACCATTTGTGATCAAAAACATCTTTTCTGGTGGGGCAATGATCCTGACCACCATGGACGACGATGACCTTCCACACCATGCGAACGCAGACATAGTCAAAAGATACTACGCATAAACAACCCGATAAGTCGAAAACTCGAAAGGGCGACATGGGCAAAAATGGGCATCCTAGTGAATCGAAAACCCAAAAGGACGATTCAGGCAAAAGTTAGGTATAAATAAAAAAAATTGTACACCCGACAAGTTGAAAACCCGAAAGGGCGACTTGGGAAAAAAAGGGATTCTCGGTGGATCGAAAACCCGAAAGGGCGATCCAGGCAAAAGTTAGAGAATTAAAGCGTATGACTATGTCTCGTCGGATCACTTTAAGGACAATCTCTTCAACAGACAAGCTTCGGGCCTCTGATCAATCTAATCATCATCGGACGAAGCAACGAATGGACAAGATACTCAGAGTTACGAAGGCTATAGCAGAATGGGAACCCCATGGAATTGTTACACATAGCCATCTTTCTTTGTATAAATTTTTCTCAATTTTATGACAACATTCTCTTACTAGGATTCCTGTCCCCTTTGTACAAAATACTTACACAAAGTTAATGCAAAGATACTTCAAAGTGCAGAAATTTGTTTGCCTTTTCTTTCTTTTTACGCTTATGTTTTATTTGAAAACGTCCAATGATTTATTAAATGAGCATATGCATTTGAATATAATCACTGCTTACAAATAAAACTAAATGAGAAAGAATAATTACTAACAGATTGAAAGTATGGGAAAACGTCTTTAGGCTATTCCAGGAAAAATCCTCAGCAGAGCTAAAGCCTTGAAATACATATCCCCAGTGGAGTTAAGTTTCAAAACCCCCATCAGATTTGAGTTTTCAAAACCCCCAATCCTCAGCAGAGCAAAACTTTGAACTGCAAACCCTCAGTGAAGATGAAAATTTCTTCCCCAACAGAGTCCAAAACTTCAACCCTCAAACCCCAGTGGAAGACCATCTAGTTTCCTCCAATTCCCCAGAGAATTGTCTTAAAATCATAAGATTCCCCTACAAGTTATCTTAGAGCCTGACAACTAACCAGACGACAACTTCGGATAATTCCTCAGTAGATTGGCATACAACCCAAGCCCTTGAGAACTCTTCAACAGAATAAACATTCTCCCCACAGAGTTATTTCCCAGCAGATCGAAGATTCTCATTCTCATTTCTCCAGTTGAAGCCTCCAAGGTTTCATTTCCCCCAGTAGAGATCGTCAGAGTTTTCCTTACTCCCCAACCATATTCATCAAAATTCTTTGGGTTCCTCAAGCAGGTTTCCCAAGCAGACTTGAAGGATCCCTATATCCCCAGGAAAGTCATGAAGGATTCTCACATCCCCACAAGTTTCCAAGGATTTTCTATCCCCAACAGTGGTCCAAGGATTTCTCATCCTCAGTAACCCAAGATTTTGAATCTCCAACAGCGGTCAAGGATTTATTTTCTCCGGCAGCAGTCAAAGATTTCATTATCTCCAGCTATCAAGGATTTATTTTCCTCAGCAAGACAGCTAATCAGCTTACATGCGCATCCATTACATTCATATATCATAAACATTGATAGAACACATTTTATTGCATCATACATGTCATGCAACATGACTTTGTGTTTCAACTGACATTTTACCCTTTTCAGGATGAGATTAAAAGCTATCGTTAACAACTATTCAAAGATTTCAGATATAGTACAGATACACTCCAAGACATGGAAGTCATTCTACTACTCATTCAGACTTCATCAATCAGATACAGACTAGATACGCTCCAGACACGGAAGCCATTCTATTTCTCATTCAGATCCAACTATCAACCTCAGGTTCAGATACACTCCAGGCACGAAAGTTATTCTGTCACTTGTCCAGATCCCAGTTACAGTACGGATACACTCCAAACACGGAAGTCATTCTGCTACTCATACAGATCTCAACTTCAAATACAGTCCATATACACTCCAGACACATTTGCCATTCTGTCACTCATTCGGAATTTATCCCCATCCCAGAGATGCTCCATACATAAATGTTTCTCTATCGCCCATTCAGAAGTCAGATACAATACAGATACACTCCAAACACGGCAGTCATTATGATATTCATTCAAGAATCAAATACGGTTACAGCTCGGATACGCTCCAGACACGGACGCCATTCTTTTGCTCATGCGAATCCAATCTCCAGATACAACTCAGATACGTTCCAGATACGGATACCATTTTGGTGTTCTTTCTCCTGATTTTCAACAAACAGTCTTGGATGGAATCTCAAAGCCCATCTCCAGCAAGATTCTACCATCTCCAAATGGCATCTTTAAGCCCATTCCCTCATTTACATTTTGACGAGTGCAAATTTACGGGCACTCTAGTGTCCAATCATCATTTACCTTCAAGTCACGAAAGGCAAACTCGCCAATCTAACTCTTCAGGTTTAAGAAGATTGAAAAGGGGCAGCTGTTGTACCCCAAAATTTTCCCTCTCATTTTGTCAAGATTTCCCCTCACAAGACTCTTTGGACTCAAGACCAAATTAGGGTTTTGCTCTGCTCAAGACATCTCCTTGCACTGATGACCTACAATAGGGTTTGAGTTTGCACAGGGATTTTTGGACTTTCAATGCTCAAAGTGACTTTAATACTTCATGTTGGACTTACAAGATTGCCTCTACCAAGTTTCAAGCCTTGAATCAAATTTTTGCCCAGTCAATTGGACAGTTGACCTAGAAATCAACTATATTGGGGGAAAAGTCAATTGTGGCCAATTTATAGTCAAACCTCATAATTTTTTATCCACATCAACATTATAGACTCATATGTACCATTTGATCAAGTTTGGACCACAACTCCTCAAGAAATTTGATCAAATCATCAAAAGGGCAAAATGGTCATTTTTAGGGTTTTGACTGTATAAGGGTAATTTCTGATTTTTCACCTAGCCAATGGCAAATTGGGTTCAAGCATGGATTCAAGAACTCAATGGCATCATATTGACCTATTCACAAGGTTCAAAAGATCTCAAATGCATTGGATTGGCAGATGAATTTTTCAGTCAACTGGTCAAAATTTGACTATACACTGAAAAGTCAAACTTTGACTTTTTGGTCAAAATCAAGTGCCAAGGGTCATTTTTCATCAATATGTGTCAAAACATGAAACTTGTTCATCAAGAAACCTAATTTTGCAAATTAGGGTTTAAGATTGAAAATTTTCATAACTTAGAAAAATTCTAAGTTATGAAACTTTCTTATTTTTTCCCAACTTTGCCCAACCTTTTCACCATGATGCAATTGGATTCAAACAAAACTTCCAACATGAAAGTTTTATTCATCCAGAAAGTCTACAACTTTGATTCACAAAGTTTTCCCAAAAGAAGCTTGGATCTCAAGTTATGATTTTTGGAACAAGAGTCCATGAAACTTTTAACTTAATGAAATTTTGCCCTAATTTAGGCAGGATTTTGACCTATCTTCATGACCATTTTTCACATAGTTACACTTGGAATCTCAAAATGCATTTCAAAGATGGATTGTATATAATGTTACAAGCTTTCCAAAATGTCCAAGAACTCTCCAAAATCATTTATGGTTAGGGAGAATCGAAGGTTTGAATTTGGCAAAAACTCACTTTGATCCATGGCATTTTCATGTTGACACAAGTTGCAAAATCTGTCCAAACATGCTTTGTACTTGATTACAGGTCTCTAAACCCTTCCACACTCAAAAATTGAATGCAAACTCATTGGTTTAAGGCATTATTCTGATCAATAGAGGTTTACACATTGAATTAATCTTTAAATGGCAAAAAGGTAGCATTTCCATTTTCATAAAGGCAACTTTATGTCAACTTGCTTCCCTTGAGCCTTGGACCTCTCTCTTTGCAGCAAATAAGTTCCATAAACTTAGGCAAAAGTACGACAATCTTGTGCATGCTTGGAGATAGCCTGTACATGCCTATCTTGTATCACTTCACACTTTTCTTTCAAAACAAGTCAACTTGCCAAAATCACATAACTTGAATATCTGATATAACCAAAGTTTGTAAGCACTCCATACAAGTTTTGCACATTGCCTTGAGTCAAAAACACGAGCCATCCAGCCCTCAAACACTCTTGAACATCAAAACACATTCCTCTTGCAAAACAGGGCAGCTTCTGCACTTTGAGTTCCAAAACAAAAACCACTCGTGCGTTTTGCCCCAAACCACTTCCAACACATTCCATATAACCCATCTGAACTATCCCAATCATTGGCCCTTGACTGTAACTCCATTTGCAAGCTTCACCATTTCTGATTTCAACTTGTGCAAGTTGACTTCTACAAGCTTATTCAAGCAAGCTCAAGGCAAACAAAGCATTGGGGATGGTCAGAGGAAGTTCAGGCAAGCTCACAAACATCTCAGGCCTCATTGAAAACCTCCACATTGCCATACTCGTGTTCAACTGAAACAGGTATTTTCCAACTTCCTATCTCTCTATTTAGGAATCATTAGGCTTAGGTTTGTGAATAAAAAATGTAGTACTCATATCCCTTAAGTTGTACATATGCTTAGTTTTCATTTAAGTTAAGTGTGCTGAGAGAATTTGATTGATGAACTTCCTGAAAAAGTTAGGTTAAAAATTAGGGCCAGAGAAATTCTCTCTGGTCTTTGAGTGTTAGATTAAGTTTTTTATATGGTTGGAATCGTGTGATTATGCTCTACAACTTTCATGTTACAAGTTTTTGTTTTTAAGCACTGAAATAGGAGATACGAAGATGAACTCAGAACGCACGTTTTTGTGTTTGAACGAAGGTTGAAGATGAAGTGTTGGGCTGGGCCTGCCTTTTCCCTTCTTTTTGCACCCCTGACTTGCTGATTGTACCCCTTGGCCCATTTCTTTATATTTTTATATTTTTCTATTTATTTTTCATTTCTTATTTTATTTTATATTTTCTAAACATAAAAAATATCAAAAATCATTTTCATAAATTTTCACATTTTATTTTATTATTATTTTTATTATTTTTTAGACATAAAAATAATTATTAAATAGTATATACTTTTATTTTCACAAATAAAAACTTGTAAATAACACATAAAATTATTATATTCTTATTTTTGTTTTTTTTTAATATTTATATACTTAAATAATATTTTTCTCATATATTATTTTTTTCCTAAACAATTGTATATATTTTTATTTATATTTATTTTCTTATATATAAATAAATAATATAATATATATTGTCTTAAAACAAAACAAAAAACCTAGGGTTTCCACCCTTATTAAAAATAATAATTTTTCTAATATATTTTATTTTTTGACACTTGAATATATTTTTTATTTATTTTATTGTACATAAATAAATAAATATTATAATTTTCATATATATTCTTAAATCAAAAATTAGGGTTTTTACCATTAACAAAAATAACTTTTTATTTTATTTTTTATTTTTACATATATAAAAATAAACAAAAATAACATTTTTTTGCATATTTATAATATATTGCATATATATGTAATTGCTTGTTTAAATATTGTTTATTTATCATTTGAGCAAAGAGATTCAATTTGGTTGTAATAACTTATTGTTTTAATTTCTTGCAAAATAATCCCCTATTCAAAATCGTATCCCTCTCCCCATATCAATGTTGTAATAGCCTAGATTACTTTTACGCACTTATGCTTTCAAATATGCCATGATAGAGATTAGGGTTTGTATGCAATATCCAAAATCAAAATAAATAGTTAGACCTAATGCAAGACATAAATGCATGAAAATGATAACACAATACATACATGCACCCCTAGGGTTTCATCCACTTGTTGCCTTTAAAATGGCCATGGTATGTGTTGTACCCCAAAATTTTCCCTCCCATATTCTTCAAGAAATTGCCAAGCCAAGCTTCAAATCTCCCCAAGGGTTGCACAGTCAAGGGCCTCCTAAGCAGTCAAAATTAGGGTTTGTGTTCTGATCAAGAAAATGAAGTCTTCAAGGGGGCCAATCAAGTCTCACATGCCTACAAATATGGTCAAGCATCCTCATATCAAGTTTCAAGACTTTCAGCACAAAGTTGCACAGTCAAAACCCTAATTGCACTACAGTCAACTGTAGGGGCAAAATGGTCATTTGACAGTCAAAAGTTCAAATTTTTGGTCAACATGTCATTTTAAAGCCACAAACATCATTTGATCAATGCTTGATCATGATTCTCAAAATTTGGCTCAAAAATCATCAAGATGCAAAAGTTTCTATTTTTGGACAGCTGAAAAAGTCAACTGAAATTGACCAGGGCATAACTTTCACATGGATTATCAGAAAAATTCCATCCAAATCTCATTTTGAAGATAAAGACATTTCCTACAACTCATCTTCATACTTCAAGTCCAAGAAATGCTCTCACAAAAAGTTATCAATTTCAACATTATAGGTCATTTTCAAAAGCAACAAAAAGGGACTTTAAGTCAAAGGCCATAACTTGAGATTGGTAAATCAAAATGACATGAGACCAAAGGCATTGGTTAGAGGACTCAAAAACCTTTCCAAAATGTCCAAGAACATGAGCAAATCTTAAAAATTGAGCAAGTTATGCATTGGAGAAGTTGGGAAATTTTTGTGAAATGGCCAAAATCATTTATCCTTGAAATCTCATTTTTGACAAAAGGGGTCCACTTTTTCCACTTGAATTAACTTGGCCATGCTTCCCACGTGTCCCACCTTTTATTTCAGATTTTTTTATTAATTTTTTCATTTTTTATTGATTTTATTGGATTTAATTAATTTTAAATCTTTTAAAATCAAAAGAAATTCAAAAATTAATTTAAAAGGGAATATTTGGTTTTTACTAGCCTTGAAACATCATTATGTGCCTACCAAAATTCGTGCAAGGGAGTAAACAAGGCAAGAATTCAAAAATGGACTCAAAATGGAAAGTTGATAATGGTGGTTTATGTGAAAATCCAAATCATCAAAGCAAGGATTTATTGGCCATAACTATCATTCATACACATTGCATAAGACAGGTACAAGTGAGACAGACCAAGATTAGACAAGGAGTTGCGCCCTATTGCTCAATACAAACTCATACTTTTTACAAAAAATCTCAATTCTGAAAATTGGCTTGTAGGTGGTTTCAAGGCATAATACCTATCCCATTAGCTTCCTCAAGCATCATTGGACGATTCCCAATCAAAAACAGTCCTCCAAACCTCAAGAATCGCTGTACAGAATCCAAATTTTTCTCATAAAATTGCATACTCGTATCTTAACTTTGAGGCATTTTCATGACATTTAATTTATATATTCTTATTCAGTGATGCATTCTGGTGCTTACTATGTGAACTAATTGCGTTTTTATGTGTTATATGCAAAGATGCCATTATTGATATTTAGGGTTCTTCAACCTTAAAATTAGGGCTTTTGAAATAAGGTAAAATTAGAGGCTGAGACCAAGACCATTGGATTCAACACGTTTGGACGAAGGGAAACCAACACTCGCGATCAATTTATGAGGCCTTATGGCCTATTCGTTATTTTTTCATATGGTACCTTCTGCAACGGTGTGAAAACCGTTGCTTATGTTGTTTATCTTTCAGGAACATGAAGAAGATGATGTGTTGGCAAATGGTGATAGGCCAGTTCAAAAATTCGCGCGCTGAAGGCATTAAGGAATTGATTTATATTATATTGTTTGTTTGCTATAGGTTATACAAGAAATACGCGTGGTTCAGCTGGCAAGTGATAGTGGTGGCAAAGCACATGACCTGGGTTCGAGCCCCAGGTCTTCACAATTCCAATATTATTTTCCAGTTCACGTTCACATGCAGCATCACTGATGAATACCATGGTACACCTTCAGAACCCAGTGTACACGCGTCCTGGGAGATCAAATCAAAGGCATAGATCTAAAGAACACGTTGCACCCTGGTCCACGCTTCAGCATGCTACTCAAAAAAGTCAAACGGATCAGGCTTATTGGGCCAGATTTCTCAATCCAAACCTCCAAATTAGGGGCTTCACCCCCTTAGGTTTTTTTTTTTTACAATTTTCTTTCTTTTCTTTGTTTCTTTTTATTATTTTTATATTCTTTTAATTGTTGCTTTCTTTTAATTAATTAATATTTTCAAAATATAAAAAAAAACATATAAAAATCAGAAAAAAGAGAAAAAATAATAAAATATTTTATTTTAAGTATTTTCATAAACAAATTTGTATGTAATTAATTTAGATTTAATTTTAGGTTATAATTTAATTCTTTTTTATAATAAACTAAAAATAACAAAATAGGCCTTTAGCACTTTTTATCTTTTTTTAATTAATTAGATATTTTTATTATTTTATCATCAATTATTAATTTTGTAAATAAATTTTATAATTAATTAGTTTTAATTCTAGGTTTTAACTTTAATGCATTTTCTTTAACAAATTAAAAACAATTAGAATTAGAATTAATTATTTGACTTTTAATTAATTTAATTTTCTTTAATGTCATAAATACAAAAAAACATAAAAATAAGTTCTTTTTTATTTATTTAATTTAATTATTTTAACTTAATTATTTTAGTTCCTTCAAAGGGTTCAACGCCCTCGCATTCGATTATGTTTTGTTCGCGCGTTTTATTTATTTCTGTTGTGAATATAATGTATTTGTTCCAAAGCCATGTAATAGCTATTAGACATTTATTTTCTGCACTTTATTTTAAATCGGGTCTGGATTAATTTGGCGTTGTAGACCCGCGCCTTTGTAATAGCGTAGGACCTTTTATCTTTCCCGCATCTTTAACTGTTAAAACAATAACATGAAAGAATGAATGCCCAAAAATAAAATCAAAGCGTAGATCACTAATGCATGACAAGACAAACAATAAACTGAAAATGACACACAATTCACACACCACCCCTAGGGTACGCTTTACTGTTGCCTTGCCCCTCGAAAGGTGGTCGTCGAGTAGAGGATGTCTTAGTAAGTCCTCATGATCCGGGAACCTGGCATGAGGGTAGCTTCTAAGGTGTCTTCCCATTGCTCTGGTGATCACCATGTCCCGAACCTCGAATTGACCCGAACACCTCCAACGGTGGTGCTACCTACTTCTCAATGGTGGGATGGCACTACTTTAAAAGACATTTACACAGACGAATTCCTTAGGGTAGGTAGATTCTCATAGATACTTGCTCTTTTCAAAAACAAACAAAATACTTTTCACACCTACACTTTCTAAAGTTTTTCAAACAAATTTTTCATACACTCTTGAGGACAGATACAAGAGTTACTTAGAGATTTTTCAAACGAAACTTTTTCAAAACCCACTCACCTTGAAAAGCAAACGAACATTTTTGAAAACACAAATGAGCAAGTATCTAAGAGCCCATGGATAACCATGGATAGAAAGGGTGCTAACACCTTCCCTTTCTATAATCTACCTCCCGAACCGAGAGCAATCTCTTAATAAGGAATTTTTCTGTGCTTTTGTCCTTTCCATGTTGGAGAAAATAAAAGACGGTGGCGACTCTTGCTTACCGCGACATTTCGCGAAACCAGCTAAAAAACAGTCAGTTCCAGATCCACCGATCACAGAACTGGCGACTCTGCTGGGGATATCTTTAAAGTGAGGTGTACCTTAGGACTAAGATCACTGTGTTTTCAATTGCTTTGACTTGTTTGCTTTAAATTGTGGGTACTGTCTTGGGAGTTCTATAGATCCTAACCCGGATATGGGGATACCTTCTTAGAAAGTAGCAACAAGGCTGTGAGGGAACTGTGCGGGGTATACCGACATGGTTGAAGCAGTCTGCTACGTTGATGTGGCACTTTGGTGTGTACCGGTAACCCTTGAGTCAATCAAGGAGAGTACGGGGCCTCCATGTGGTGTCGTGAAGCATCAACAGACCTTAGGAACCTTAATTGAACCATCTTGGCCTCTTTAGGGTAGTGAGATGACTACTTTGGTGTACTCCGAAGTCGGTTGATACTCGATACTACACTCAATTGAGGGTTGTTTTCTTGGGATATTTTGATCGCCAGTCAGTGGCTAAATCGAAACGATGAACAATGAAAGCAATCCAATGATATTGAGATCCTTAGAACCCGGTTACTTTGATAGGACAGGTTGAGCCCACCAACTTCAAGAGGGTAATACCCAGACCCCATGCTGGCCTAAACTCTAAGGGCTTGTCTTGTGTGACTTGTGTGCCTTACATGTGTGCCTTTGTAAATATCTGTGGTGTGTTTAATCATAGCATCATGACATCATACAGCATCATATGCATCCACTAACCATTTCAGGGGTTCGAATCTTCATCTTTGTTCTTGTTTTGTAGGACATGGAAACTATCCGCAGAAAGACAATTCAGATCAACCTCATAAGGGTCCCTCTTCAGCTTAAGGAGCTTACATCCAGGATTCCCGAGAACTCGTCATTCAGTGAAAGGCATGGTAGACTCATCAGCCTGGTCAATACCAATATTGAGGAAGAGATGGTGAAGGTCCTTTTCCAATTCTTTGACCCTCTGCATCACTGTTTTACTTTCCCGGATTATCAGCTGGTGCCTACTCTAGAAGAGTTTTCCTAACTTCTGAAGATTCCCATTCTCAATCAACTACCCTACAACGGTACGGAAAGGGAACCAAAACTTGAAGAAGTGGCTAAAGCATTATGTCTACAACCATCTGACATCAAGGGGCATTGGGAAACCAGAAATGGTATCAAAGGATTCTTGGCAAAGTTTCTGTTTGAGAAGGCCCAAGAGTGTTGGAATTCCCTTGACCTACAAGCCTTTGAAGAAGTTGTAGCACTCCTTGTCTATGGGTTGGTGTTGTTCCCTAAACCAGATCAGCTTATAGATATCAGTGCTGTCAAGGTCTTCATGTCCAGGAATCCTATACCTACGTTGATGGGGGACATCCTTCACTCATGTTACACTCGAACCATGAGAAAAAGGGGTGTTCTTATGTGCTGCACTCCCCTCCTGGGAAGGTGGTTTATTTCGCACCTTCCACAATCGGTTTTGAAGAACGAGCGAGGTTTGAGGTGGTCACAACGGTTGATGACTCTTACACATGCAGATATACATTGGTGTTCTCGGTCCAGAGAGGATGTCACTATCATTGATCGTTGTGGGGAGTACCCTAATGTTCCTTTACTTGGAATCAGAGGAGGTATAACTTACAACCCGTGCCTGGCTTGGAGACAGTTTGGTTATGCTCGGAAAGATGGCCCTCATGAGATGTTAATTCCTGACATAGTTTTTGACTTCGACAAGGATACGCAAGAACTTCGCTAGAAATTTATCAAAGCTTGGAGGATGCCCAGCAAAATAGACAGCAAGACCCTGGGGCACAGGAACTCCATCCCATTGGAGCCTTATCTCAAATGGGTACGAGCCCGCTCCCAGAAGCTGGTGATGCCATATCCTCATGTTCTCCCCGTGATCAAAGAGCCAGACTTGGAAGGAGAGGTGTCTTACACCATTCAACATCCTGACATGCCCACGTCCTGGGAAGAGATGCATAAGAGTTGGATCCAGCTTAAGGAAGAACGGAATTCTCTGGAAACCAATCTACATGCCAGTGAGAAAAAGGTCCTGGAGCTCACCCGCCTACTGCACGAGGAAAGGAGTCTCAATACCTATATTGCTCCGAAGAGGATGCGTAGTGTCTTTTGGGACTGATCTGCTTTGTAATGTTTGCCTATGAGGCTTTAATGTACTGAACGATTATTTTCTTAATAGTAACGGGTGTTCCTTTTTGTCTACAACAAATTTGAATTTTCGAACTCTTGAATGCATTGCATAAACACATATCATTCATCATATGCATCACAGGTACTTTTCCTTTCAGGCTGCTGACTGTTCTTCGCTGTTTATTTCAGCATCATGAACCCTGAATCATCAACCGAGGCATCTATCAAGGCTCTTCAGGCGCAGAACGCCCAATTTCAGGAGCTGATCAAGGGTTTGGCTCAAGGTCAACAAGAGTTGAAGACCATGCTTCTGAAGAAGACTAAGAAGAAGAGGAGGACTGTGCTATTCAACACTGGGCGCAGACTCGGGAACACCTTACAGGTTGAGGCTGAAAGGACTACTCCATCTGTGGGGGAAGGTAGTCACCAAGAAAGGGAGGTCCCTACTCCTGTGGGCTCTGATACTGAAACAGACTTCAACGACGAACAGTACCCTCCTGCTGAAGACCGGTACAAGCAGCTGGAGGACAGATTAAAGGCTATGGAAGTTCAGCGTGTGCCTGGACTGGATTTCGGAGACTTGGGGTTATCTACTGGGGTGGTGATTCCACACAAGTTCAAGGCACCTGCCTTTGTGAAGTATGACGGGGCTTCCTGTCCCAAGATGCACCTCCGTTCTTATGTAAGGAAGATCCAGCCTTACACAGCAGACAAGAACTTGTGGATCCACTTCTTCCAGGAGAGTCTTTCAGGGACTCACCTCGAATGGTTCTATCAGCTGGATGGAATCAACGTTCGTAACTGGGAGGATCTGGCCACTGCTTTTTACAAGCAGTATCAATATAATTCCGACCTCGCTCCTACGCGTACCCAGCTCCAGGGTATGTCGCTAGGGTCGGGTGAAGGTTTTAAGGAATACGCCCAGAAATGGAGAGATCTGGCTGGCAGGGTGCAACCACCATTGACAGACCGGGAGCTGGTGGATATGTTTTTGGGGACCCTGTCTGGTCCATTTTTCAATCATCTCATCGGTAATTCCTCTGCTGGGTTTACTGATCTGATCCTGACTGGTGAAAGGATCGAGGCCGGTATAAAATCGGGGAAGATACAGAAGGCTGCCTCCTCCAATGCTGAAAAGAAACCCTTCAAAAAGGAGGCTAGTGCTGTATATAGCTCCCGGAGACCAGAGCGACCTGAGCGCCGCCAATCTGTCAGTGCGGTGATGATTGCCAAGCCTGCTGCCGCTCCTCGGCCGACCAATCCTCAAAGGGCTGAAAGACCCCGGAGAGAGTTTACCCGCTTGAGCATGACCTTATCACAGATCCTGCCACAGTTGCTATCCACCAATTTAGTGACTGTCAGGGAGGCTCCGAAGTTTCCCAATACTACATCTCCTAAGTACAATCTGAATGCTCGTTGTGCCTATCATTCTGATAGCCCGGGGCATAACATAGATGACTGTTGGGCCCTAAAGAATAAGGTTCAGGACCTTATTGATGCAAAGGAGATACAGTTTGAGGCGCCCGAGAGGCCGAATGTTGTGACCGCTCCCATGCCCCAGCATGGAGTGAATGTTGTTGAGGAGGATTTATATGTAGCTTCGGTGGATGATGTTGCTACTCCGCTGCTGATGGTCAAGAGGAACCTGTTGCTAGCCGGTTTATTTCCGGGATGTAGCGAAGGTTGCCCTCTATGTATTGCTTCCCCTGCTGGTTGTTCTCTGCTGAAGTCAAGCGTCCAAAACCTGATGGATAGTAGAGAGATTTTGTTCAGAAAGACTGCTGTTCCTGCTGCTCCTGTTGAAGAAGTTTCAATTGTTACCATCTTCAACAACCCTTCCAAGGCTCCTTCAAAGAAGCCTGTCCAAATTTTGCCGGTTCACAAGATTGCTCCCATCACCATTACTGTTCCGGGGCCCATCCCCTACAAGTCTGATAAGGCTGTCCCATGGCACTATGGGGCAGATGTTTACGTTCTGGGTGTGAAACAAGAGTTCAACATTGATGCTGGTGTCTCCAACATCACTGGGCCTGCTAAGGTCACTCGTAGTGGAAGACTGTTCTCGCCAGACATTGCTCATCCGGTAATTCATAGGCCTTTGGTCTTCACACCTGCCAGTGTACCTGTTTCTCCCCCTGACCAAGTATCCACCCCTGCTGCCGAGTCATCTGATACTCGGGGCAAGGGGATTGCTGCTGATGTGCCTGCCAGGACGGAGGCACCGAAGACCGTTGTTGAGGCTTCCAGGCAGGAAATGGAAGAAATCCTCAAGATAATAAAGAAAAGTGATTTCAACGTTGTAGAACAGCTGGGGCACACCCCCTCCAAAATCTCCATGTTGTCACTGCTGCTGTGTTCAGAGGCCCATGCCAAGGCTCTGATTGCTTTCTTAAAGACAGCCCACGTACCCCAAGAGACGTCTGCTGACCAGTTCACCGACTGTGTGGCCAACCTAACCGCTGATAATGGCCTGGGTTTCTCTGATGCCGATCTGACAGCAAAAGGGAAGAACCATAATGATGCCCTGCATGTCTCCATTGAATGCAGGGGAACTACTCTTGCTCACGTTCTGGTTGACACAGGTTCTTCATTAAACGTGCTACCCAAGAAGGCTCTGGATAGGCTGGACTGTGAAGGTCTAGAGCTCAAACCAAGTAACATTGTTGTCCGGGCCTTTGACGGGTCCAAAAGAATGGTACATGGTGAGGTGGACATCCCAATCAGGGTTGGGTCACAGGTCTTCGATTCAAAATTCTATGTGATGGACATCCGTCCATTCTATTCTTGTTTGCTGGGTCGCCCGTGGATCCACAAGGCTGGAGCCGTGACCTCCACGTTGCATCAGAAGCTCAAGTACCCGGTCAGGGGGAAAATTGTAACAGTGCAAGGGGAAGAGGAATACATGGTCAGCCACCTCAACTCCTTTAGGTACGTGGAAATGGATGGGGAGTTCATTGAGACCCCCTTTCAACATTTTGAGGAGGTGCCACAAACTTTGGCAGCAGCAGAAGCAGTGGTTGAAGAGGTTTCTCCTTTAAAGATGGCCTCCTTAAAGGACGCCCGGGCTGTGATCAAAAAAGGTGAATGTGCAAACTGGGGCAAGCTCCCTGATCTTACTCCTAAGACTAACAAGTTTGGGTTGGGTTTCACCACAGAAGCTCAGAAGGCAGTGCGCAAGGCGAGAATTGGAAGACCTCCTGTGCTCATCACCTACTCAGGAGTGAATGCTGTTGGAGAGGAAGACGAAGTGGAGGAGTTAGAGTTCGATAGCTGGATCTACCCGACGACTGAGGGTGGATTGACCAATTGGACTGCTAAGGACTTTACACCCATAACTTTTGTTCCCCAGTAATGAACTTCTTTGTTTTGGATTTGTAATAAACAATAACTTGAAACTGTATGGCCCGGTGTCTTACCCGGGGCACCTTGGTCTTATTTATGAGGGCTTTTGTTTGTCACTGTCATATATCATAAATGAAAGCATTGGACGTTTTTCACATTTCAAATTTTGCGCTCCTTTTCTTTCCTTTCTTTACATATTGCAAAACAGCTGTATTTACACACACTCACTCATACAGGTTTCAATCCACTCTGGATCTCACTGGTAACGACTCTGCTACTGCCAGCTATGACTTCGAAAATCCGATCAACTTAGCCGAAGACGAAGGTGAAGATGATTGCGAAGTGCCTGGCGAGCTTGCAAGACTGTTACTTCAGGAAGAGAGGGCAATTCAACCCCATGAAGAGCCAGTGGAAACAATAAACTTGGGTACTGAGGCAGACAGGAAAGAGGTAAAGATTGGTGCCAACCTAGAGCTCAGCGTGAAGCAACGGTTGACCCAAATGCTGCATGATTATATGGAGATCTTTGCCTGGTCCTACGAAGACATGCCTGGGTTGGACACCGATATTGTGGTCCATCACTTGCCTACTAAGGAAGACTGCCCTCCGGTCAAGCAAAAGGTCCGCCGTATGCGTCCAGAGATGTCTGAGAAGATTAAAGCCGAGGTTATGAAGCAGTTTGATGCCGGATTTCTTGCAGTGACTTCTTACCCTCAATGGGTTGCTAATGTGGTGCCGGTACCTAAGAAGGACGGTAAGGTCAGAATGTGTGTCGATTACAGGGATCTGAACAGGGCCAGCCCCAAAGATGACTTCCCTCTACCTCACATTGATGTCCTTGTTGATAATACAGCTCAGCATAAGGTGTTCTCTTTCATGGATGGTTTTTCAGGCTACAATCAGATCAAGATGGCTCCTGAAGACATGGAAAAGACTACATTTGTTACTCAGTGGGGCACCTTCTGCTACAAGGTCATGCCTTTTGGACTAAAGAACGCTGGGGCAACCTACCAACGTGCCATGGTTGCTTTATTTCATGATATGATCCATCATGAGATAGAAGTGTATGTTGACGACATGATCGCAAGGTCCCAAACTGAGGAAGAACACCTTGATCATCTGCAGAAATTGTTTGACCGTCTGAAACTGTACAAGCTGAGGTTGAACCCGAACAAGTGCACCTTCGGGGTAAGATCCGGGAAGTTGCTAGGCTTCGTTGTAAGTGACAAGGGTATTCAAGTGGACCCTGCCAAGGTTAAAGCTATTCAAGAGATGCCAGTTCCCAAGACAGAGAAGGAAGTCAGAGGCTTTTTAGGACGCCTGAATTACATTGCTCGATTCATCTCACACCTAACTGCTACCTGTGAGCCAATCTTCAAGCTGCTGAAGAAAGATCAGGTAGTGCGTTGGAATGATGAATGTCAGGCTGCTTTCGACAGAATCAAAGAGTATCTCCAAGAACCACCTATCCTTATGCCACCGGTTGAAGGGAGACCTCTGATACTTTACCTGACAGTACTTGATAACTCAATGGGGTGTGTGCTGGGGCAGCATGACGAGTCTGGCCGAAACGAGCATGCCATTTATTACCTTAGCAAAAAGTTTACTGACTGTGAGACTCGATACTCACTGCTTGAGAAAACTTGCTGCGCTTTGGTATGGGCTGCTCGCCGGCTGAGACAGTATATGCTGACTCACACTACTTTGCTGATCTCAAAGATGGATCCTATAAAGTACATATTCGATAAGCCTGCTCTGTCTGGGAGAATTGCAAGATGGCAAATGATCTTGACGGAATACGACATTCAGTACACGACCCAGAAAGCCATCAAGGGAAGTGTATTGGCAGACCACTTGGCACATCAGGCCGTAGATGACTATCAGTCTATGAACTTCGAATTTCCGGATGAGAGCATTATGATAGTGACTGATTGTGAAGTACCTGGACCGGATGAAGGACCTGAACCAGGATCCCGATGGTCTATGCACTTTGACGGAGCCTCCAACGCTTTGGGTAACGGTATCGGCGCCATCATCATATCTCCTCAAGGCACTCATACTCCACTCACTGCCCGGCTATGTTTCAACTGCACCAACAACATGGCGGAGTATGAGGCGTGTATCATGGGTCTTCAAGCTGCGATCGACCTAAGGATCAAGTTTCTGAGTGTCTTCGGAGATTCCGCTCTTGTGATCAATCAGATCAAAGGAGAGTGGGATACGAAACATCCGAACCTGATTCCTTACAGAGAATGTGTGTTGACCCTGATCCCCCACTTCACAGAGATAACCTTTGAGCACTTTCCAAGAGAAGAGAATCAGCTGGCGGACGCGTTAGCTACAATGTCTTCTATGTTCAAAGTCAAGTGGGACAATGAGGCTCCCCGGATCATCATCTGGAAACTGGACGAACCGGCATACTGTTGTGATCTCGAGACTGAATTGGTGATTGAGAAGCCTTGGTACCATGAGGTAAAGAGATATCTGGAAGCTCAGGAATACCCTGAGGGTGCCTCTGTCAATGATAAGAAGTTCCTGAGAAGGTTCGCAGCAAAGTTCTTCCTTAGCAACGGCATCTTGTACAAGCGAAACCATGATTCAACCTTACTGCGTTGTGTGGATAAGACTGAAGCAGAAAGGATCATGGAAGAGCTGCATGAAGGGACCTTTGGAATACATTCCAGTGGGCACACTATGGCGAAGAAGATCCTTCGGGCAGGATATTACTGGTCCACAATGGAAGCTGACTGCTACCAACATTCCAGGACATGCCATAAGTGCCAGATTTATGCAGACAAGGTGCATGTTCCTCCAGTTCCCCTGAATGTTCTGACCGCACCTTGGCCTTTTGCAATGTGGGGCATTGACATGATTGGTGAGATCAGACCTACGGCATCTAACGGGCATTGCTTCATCCTTGTAGCGATTGATTACTTTACAAAATGGGTTGAAGCAGCTTCCTATGCTACAGTAACCAAGACTGTTGTGGCCCGGTTCATTCGGCATAACCTGATCTGCCGATACGGCGTCCCTGAGAGAATTATTACGGATAACGGTACCAATCTAAATAACAAGATGATCACTGAGCTCTGCGAGCAGTTCAAGATACAGCACCACAATTCTTCTCCTTACAGACCGAAGATGAATGGGGCTGTAGAAGCAGCAAATAAGAACATCAAGAAAATCGTGCAGAAGATGACAGTGACCTATAAAGATTGGCACGAGATGTTACCGTTCGCTCTACATGGGTACCGTACCTCAGCTAGGACGTCAACCGGGGCAACTCCTTTCTCTCTGGTTTATGGCATGGAGGCAGTCTTACCAATCGAAGTACAAATTCCCTCTCTCTGGATAATGAAGGATGCAAATCTGAACGAAGATGATTGGATCCAGACACGACTTGATCAGCTAAACCTCATTGATGAAAAGAGACTTGCTGCTATCTGCCACGGTCAGACGTACCAGAAACGGATGATCAGGGCTTTTAACAAAAAGGTCAGACCACAGGAATATCAAGTTGGGGATCTGGTAATCAAGCGAATCATCCTTCCTCAGAGTGATCCAAGGGGCAAATGGACCCCTACGTACGAAGGGCCATTTGTGGTTAAACATGTGTTCTCGGGAGGAGCCATGATTCTAACCAACATGGATGGTGACGACCTTCCTCACCCCGCCAATGCAGACATAGTAAAAAGATACTACGCATAAAAAGACCCGCTGGGCTGACATGCCTAGGCAAAAATTAGGGCTTCCCGTCGAACCAAAAGGGTTCGAGCAAAATGAAGGGATGAAATGAAAAAATCTGTACACCCGGCAAGTCGAAAACCTGAAAAGGCTGCTTGGGCAAAAATGGGTATCCCGGTGGACTGAAAACCCGAAAGGGCGGTCCAGGCAAAAATTAGGGATAAAGGCGTAATACTATGTCTCATTGATCACTTTGCATCCAGAATCCGATATCTACATCAAGTTCAGACGGCATCGATCAGTCAGCTTCATCTTCGTTTAGGTCATCAAGTGATGAGATGCTCGGAGATATAACGGCAATAGCAGAGTTGAAACCCAGTGGGATCATTCATTTCACACAGCTGTTTTATTTTCTTTTGTACAAAACTTGTATAAATTCTTTGTTCGGCGACGTTCTCTTACTAGGACGTCAGCCTCTTGTACACAAAACGCCTATTTACAGGCCATTCAAAATCAATACAAATATACTTTTCAGTTAAAAGTGCCAATTGTTTTTTTCTTTTTCTGTTTTGTTTTGCGAAGAACGTCCAAGGTTCAATTTGTGATATATGCATTGACAATAATTTTCTAACTCATAAATATTTGCATACGAAACAAAGGATTAATTACAGGTAACATTAGAAACAGGGGCAATAAAGAGTTGTCTAAGCAATCTAATTGTTCTATCCTCCAAGGTACCAAGGTAGGTTCAGTTAAAGGGCATGACCAGTATGTCCTAATTCCCCAGAGAGTGAGCCAGCAAGTCAGTACACTCCTCTCCAAGCAAAGTTATCAGACCTTAAGGAAGGTTGAGTATCCCCCAGCAGCATATATTCTTAACAAGCATCCCCGGCAGTCTTGACCTAAAGATTGTTCCCCGGCGGCATATCAAATATTCAAAGGAATCACTTCCCCCGCAGTTCAAAACTTCCCCAGGAGAGTCCAATTAGTTTCCCCAGGAAAGTTGGAATTCATCTCCCCAAGCAATAAGCATATCCCCAGTAAATTCTGGAAGCTTATCCCCTCGCAGAGCACGAACGCATCGTCCGGCTTTATTTAAAGAGTTATTTCCTTAACAGGATATAACTGGGTTATCCTCAGCCAAAAGCCACGGAAAGAGCGTCCTCGACGGAGTCTTCTTATCCCCAGCGAAGTCCATTAACACTTCCAATATAACAATGGTATCCACAGCAAGTTATCATCAACACTCAACAAAGTATCTCTCTCCCCACAGAGTATTGCTTCCCAGCATGGTCGCTAGAGTATCTTTTCTCCCCGCAGAATCTTCCATTTGCCAAGTTTACTCCGCAACAGAGTCATCTTCTCCTACCGGTATTCTTGCAGTTATCATCCCCAGCGGAAGCAAAATCTATTCTTCAACATCAGCCCAGGATATGACTTCCCGACACCCGTCAAGGATTTACTTTCCTAGACGAAAAACGCATTCATAAAACATCACATACATCATTATAGCATGCATAGACGCATCATATCATACAAATCTCATTTATGTTGAGAACATCATTGCTTGACTCATATCATGCATTGCATATGACTGACCTCTATTCTTTCAGGAAAGTTTCAGCTAAATTCTCAATCATATTTCAAGACCTAGACCGGTTCAGTTAATCGACCCCAAAGATTTCTTATCCAGTCCAGGGTGTTCTCTAGTCCAGCTAAATCGACTCCCAACAGATTTTTCTGATGAAGACTCAGTAGAAGTTATCAAAGGTTTTTCTCAGACGCCCGCTTTTGAGATCATAATTTCTTATGGTTCTCTCCTGACGTTGTGGAGATGATAATTCCATTCCAGGTTTTTCTCAAACGCCCGCTTTTGAGATTATAATCTCCTATGGTTCCCTCTCCGACGGTGCGTGAGGTGATAATTCCTTTCCTATGGTTCCCTCTCCGACGGTGAGTGAGGTGGTAAGTCCTTTTCAGATGTTTCCCTCTCCGACGGTGAGTGAGGTGATAGTCTCCTATGGTTCCCTCTCCGACGGTGAGTGAGGTGGTAAGTCCTTTTCAGATGTTTCCCTCTCCGACGGTGAGTGAGGTGATAGTCTCCTATGGTTCCCTCTCCGACGGTGAGTGAGGTGGTAAGTCCTTTTCAGATGTTTCCCTCTCCGACGGTGAGTGAGGTGATAGTCTCCTATGGTTCCCTCTCCGACGGTGAGTGAGGTGGTAAGTCCTTTTCAGATGTTTCCCTCTCCGACGGTGAGTGAGGTGATAGTCTCCTATGGTTCCCTCTCCGACGGTGAGTGAGGTGATAATTCCTTTCAGATTATGATTTCCTAGGGTTCCCTCTCCGACGGTGAGTGAGGTGATCCCCTTTCAGATTATAATGGCCTATGGTTCTCTGCCCGATCCTGCGAAGATGGTAATTCCCACCAAGATTTTCTCAGCGAGCGTTGTTGAAGTTAAAGTCGCCCAAGGTTTTCTTACCATTCATGCCAAGTTAGTAACCATCCCTGGTTCATTCATCATCTTTTGAAGCTCCAGACCCAGCTCCTGTAACCAGTCAGGACATGTCTATGCCAAACATCTGAAAACCAGTTCTTGCAGCGTGTCAGGTACTCTTTTTTCCTTTTGCAGGTATGCAGGTTCTCGCTAAGGAATCTCTTATGCGATAAGTATCCAGATGGCATCTATAAGCCCATCATCCTATCCAGCAACCTCTAAATGGCATCTATAAGCCCATTCCACATCACTGCTACTATGTGAGCGCAAATTTCTGGGCACTCTAGTGTCCAATCATCTTCTACCCTCGGATTACGAAAGGCACGTCAGCCAATCTGCATCCTCAGGTCTAAGAAGATTGAACAGGGGCAACTGTTGTACCCCAAAATTTGCCCTCCCATATTCTTCAAGAAATTGCCAAGCCAAGCTTCAAATCTCCCCAAGGGTTGCACAGTCAAGGGCCTCCTAAGCAGTCAAAATTAGGGTTTGTGTTCTGATCAAGAAAATGAAGTCTTCAAGGGGGCCAATCAAGTCTCACATGCCTACAAATATGGTCAAGCATCCTCATATCAAGTTTCAAGACTTTCAGCACAAAGTTGCACAGTCAAAACCCTAATTGCACTACAGTCAACTGTAGGGGCAAAATGGTCATTTGACAGTCAAAAGTTCAAATTTTTGGTCAACATGTCATTTTGAAGCCACAAACATCATTTGATCAATGCTTGATCATGATTCTCAAAATTTGGCTCAAAAATCATCAAGATGCAAAAGTTTCTATTTTTGGACAGCTGAAAAAGTCAACTGAAATTGACCAGGGCATAACTTTCACATGTATTATCAGAAAAATTCCATCCAAAGCTCATTTTGAAGACAAAGACATTTCCTACAACTCATCTTCATACTTCAAGTCCAATAAATGCTCTCACAAAAAGTTATCAATTTCAACATTATAGGTCATTTTCAAAAGTCAACAAAAAGGGACTTTAAGTCAAAGGCCATAACTTGAGATTGGTAAATTAAAATGCCATGGGACCAAAGGCATTGGTTAGAGGACTCAAAAACCTTTCCAAAATGTCCAATAACATGAGCAAATCTTAAAACTTGAGCAAGTTATGCATTGGAGAAGTTGGGAAATTTTTGTGAAATGGCCAAAATCATTTATCCTTGAAATCTCATTTTTGACAAAAGGGGTCCACTTTTTCCACTTGAATTAACTTGGCCATGCTTCCCACGTGTCCCACCTTTTATTTCAGATTTTTTTATTAATTTTTTCATTTTTTATTGATTTTATTGGATTTAATTAATTTTAAATCTTTTAAAATCAAAAGAAATTCAAAAATTAATTTAAAAGGGAATATTTGGTTTTTACTAGCCTTGAAACATCATTATGTGCCTACCAAAATTCGTGCAAGGGAGTAAACAAGGCAAGAATTCAAAAATGGACTCAAAATGGAAAGTTGATAATGGTGGTTTATGTGAAAATCCAAATCATCAAAGCAAGGCTTTATTGGCCATAACTATCATTCATACACATTGCATAAGACAGGTACAAGTGAGACAGACCAAGATTAGACAAGGAGCTGCGCCCTATTGCTCAATACAAACTCATACTTTTTACAAAAAATCTCAATTCTGAAAATTGGCTTGTAGGTGGTTTCAAGGCATAATACCTATCCCATTAGCTTCCTCAAGCATCATTGGACGATTCCCAATCAAAAACAGTCCTCCAAACCTCAAGAATCGCTGTACAGAATCCAAATTTTTCTCATAAAATTGCATACTCGTATCTTAACTTTGAGGCATTTTCATGACATTTAATTTATATATTCTTATTCAGTGATGCATTCTGGTGCTTACTATGTGAACTAATTGCGTTTTTATGTGTTATATGCAAAGATGCCATTATTGATATTTAGGGTTCTTCAACCTTAAAATTAGGGCTTTTGAAATAAGGTAAAATTAGAGGCTGAGACCAAGACCATTGGATTCAACACGTTTGGACGAAGGGAAACCAACACTCGCGATCAATTTATGAGGCCTTATGGCCTATTCGTTATTTTTTCATATGGTACCTTCTGCAACGGTGTGAAAACCGTTGCTTATGTTGTTTATCTTTCAGGAACATGAAGAAGATGATGTGTTGGCAAATGGTGATAGGCCAGTTCAAAAATTCGCGCGCTGAAGGCATTAAGGAATTGATTTATATTATATTGTTTGTTTGCTATAGATTATACAAGAAATACGCGTGGTTCAGCTGGCAAGTGATAGTGGTGGCAAAGCACATGACCTGGGTTCGAGCCCCAGGTCTTCACAATTCCAATATTATTTTCCAGTTCACGTTCACATGCAGCATCACTGATGAATACCATGGTACACCTTCAGAACCCAGTGTACACGCGTCCTGGGAGATTAAATCAAAGGCATAGATCTAAAGAACACGTTGCACCCTGCTCCACGCTTCAGCATGCTACTCAAAAAAGTCAAACGGATCAGGCTTATTGGGCCAGATTTCTCAATCCAAACCTCCAAATTAGGGGCTTCACCCCCTTAGGTTTTTTTTTTTTACAATTTTCTTTCTTTTCTTTGTTTCTTTTTATTATTTTTATATTCTTTTAATTGTTGCTTTCTTTTAATTAATTAATATTTTCAAAATATAAAAAAAAACATATAAAAATCAGAAAAAAGAGAAAAAATAATAAAATATTTTATTTTAAGTATTTTCATAAACAAATTTGTATGTAATTAATTTAGATTTAATTTTAGGTTATAATTTAATTCTTTTTTATAATAAACCAAAAATAACAAAATAGGCCTTTAGCACTTTTTATCTTTTTTTAATTAATTAGATATTTTTATTATTTTATCATCAATTATTAATTTTGTAAATAAATTTTATAATTAATTAGTTTTAATTCTAGGTTTTAACTTTAATGCATTTTCTTTAACAAATTAAAAACAATTAGAATTAGAATTAATTATTTGACTTTTAATTAATTTAATTTTCTTTAATGTCATAAATACAAAAAAACATAAAAATAAGTTCTTTTTTATTTATTTAATTTAATTATTTTAACTTAATTATTTTAGTTCCTTCAAAGGGTTCAACGCCCTCGCATTCGATTATGTTTTGTTCGCGCGTTTTATTTATTTTTGTTGTGAATATAATGTATTTGTTCCAAAGCCATGTAATAGCTATTAGACATTTATTTTCTGCACTTTATTTTAAATCGGGTCTGGATTAATTTGGCGTTGTAGACCCGCGCCTTTGTAATAGCGTAGGACCTTTTATCTTTCCCGCATCTTTAACTGTTAAAACAATAACATGAAAGAATGAATGCCCAAAAATAAAATCAAAGCGTAGATCACTAATGCATGACAAGACAAACAATAAACTGAAAATGACACACAATTCACACACCACCCCTAGGGTACGCTTTACTGTTGCCTTGCCCCTCGAAAGGTGGTCGTCGAGTAGAGGATATCTTAGTAAGTCCTCATGATCCGGGAACCTGGCATGAGGGTAGCTTCTAAGGTGTCTTCCCATTGCTCTGGTGATCACCATGTCTCGAACCTCGAATTGACCCGAACACCTCCAACGGTGGTGCTACCTACTTCTCAATGGTGGGATGGCACTACTTTAAAAGACATTTACACAGACAAATTCCTTAGGGTAGGTAGATTCTCATAGATACTTGCTCTTTTCAAAAACAAACAAAATACTTTTCACACCTACACTTTCTAAAGTTTTTCAAACAAATTTTTCATACACTCTTGAGGACAGATACAAGAGTTACTTAGAGATTTTTCAAACGAAACTTTTTCAAAACCCACTCACCTTGAAAAGCAAACAAACATTTTTGAAAACACAAATGAGCAAGTATCTAAGAGCCCATGGATAACCATGGATAGAAAGGGTGCTAACACCTTCCCTTTCTATAATCTACCTCCCGAACCGAGAGCAATCTCTTAATAAGGAATTTTTCTGTGCTTTTGTCCTTTCCATGTTGGAGAAAATAAAAGACGGTGGCGACTCTTGCTTATCGCGACATTTCGCGAAACCAGCTAAAAAACAGTCAGTTCCAGATCCACCGATCACAGTATGCATGTTGAGTATCTTGGCAAAACAAAAACAAAACAAAAAGATCATAGTCCCTCGATGACGCTATCTTGGTTGCCTATACAAAATGATCTAGTCCCTCAAAAAAATTTCTAAGATACTTGGAAATATTGTTATCATGGTCAATACGATGACCCACGCCTGTCCCGTTTAACATCCAAATACAAGGTTGTTTACCAAATGCAATGGTAAAACAACAATGTAAAAGGGTTAAAAATGTGTAGGAAAGATTTTTGAGTAGATAGGGTAGACAACTCTTAGTTACTTGATCAAAACTTGCAAAAACATCCTTGCTATTTTCAAACACACCTCACAACATAATTTCAAAACATTTCCCAAAAACAAGCTTTCAAACAATCAAACATTGAAACATCTTTTCAAATGACAATACACCTTTGTATACATTCAAACAAGAATCATTACAAAGGTTGCCAAAACGATGGCCTCTTTTCAAAATATTTTCAAAACCACACACAAAGTACCATTTCAAACAATTGAAAAGCAAAAGCAAGTGATCTAAACAAGTAACTAAGAGCCCATGGAAAACCATGGATGAAAAGGGTGCTTGCACCTTCCCTTTTCATAATCTACCCCCCGAACCCAAGAAAACATCTCAAAGGTCTTTCCTGTGCTTTTTGACCTTTCCTTTGGATAAAATAAAAAGTCGACGGCGACTCTTGCTAAACCGAAACATTTGCAAACACAAACGCAAAACCTCAAGTTAGTTCTCCCACCGTATCACACCTTGCATTCAACAGAGATATGCAAGGCTTTATTGTGGTTCCTTCCCATAGGAGTCAAATCAGCGTCGGAGAACCCTAATCCATTGTTAGCCGTTAAACTTGCTATGCATTTCTCGAACTGGTCAGCAGTGGTTTCTTGGGGCACATGGGCTTTCTTCAATAACTTGATCAGATCCTAGGCATGAACGTCCGAACCGAGTAATAATGACAGCATGGAAATTTTGGAGGGAGTTTTCCCCAGCTGCTCCACTATTTTGAAATCACTCTTCTTTATGATTTTCAGGATTTCCTCCATCTCTTGAGTGGAGGGATCTTCAGCGTTAGTATCTTTGGTAGGTGCCTCTGTCCCAGCAGGCTCACCTTCTTTTTCTTTTCCTCTAGTGTTGGCACCAGACTTGTCATTGGTTATGTGGACGAGAGTCATTGTAGTAGTGGATGGTGATATATCAGGGGAAAAGATCCTCCCTGTTCTTGTCACTTTACTAGAACCTCCAATATTAATGACATCAGCTTCATCTTTGTTGATCCAAGAATCTTATTTTATCCCATGATAATAAACCTCGACACCATAGTTCCATGGAACTGCTTTGTCAGGGGAGTAGGGGATAGGCCCAACGGCAATGATTATTAAAGGAGCAATTGTTGGCTCATTTAAAATTCGGATAGGACCCTTTGAGGGGATCCTAAGCGGCTTGTTGGAAATGGTTATTATAGATAGGTCTTCAGCTTTGTTGGTTAAACTTTTGATGGTATGAGTCTTCTCAAACAGAATCTCGCGACTATTTATCAAGCGTTGCACACCTTCCTTCAGCCGCTTGCACCCATTTATTTGTTGACCACATCAAACACAATCTTTAGAACAGCCAGGGAACACTCTGACTCTCAACAAATTATCCTTCACGATAGTTAATGGGGTTGTTAAATCTTCAATGGAGGAAACAAAAGTAGTATCAGCAATTGAATTAACGCTTTTGCCATGATTCGGCATTGGTGCGATTATCACATTTGGAGTATCAGGTGGATCAAATTAAATTGTTTTGTCATCTATTAGATCTTGAATCTTATTCTTCAGAGCCAAGCACTGAATGGTTTCATGCCCAAGATTGTTGGAATGATAGCGCACTTGGCATTTAGATTGTATTTAGGTTATGAAGTGTCTGGATTGGATGATGGATTGAGTAATGTCACTAAGTTTGCCTTCAATATATGTTGTAAGGCTTGGGACAATGACATGCTTATTCTCGTGAACTGTCTTCGAGGAAATTCGGATTGTTGATTGTTGGATGATTGTCTTTGAGTAGGTGGAGGGTTGGAGATTAACACATCATTAACAGAGGATCGGGGATCCTTCTTGGTACAGGCCCTTGCCCTGTACACAACATTTGTTTCCTATTTTCCAGTGAAAGGCTTCTTTATAGTGTTGGATGTGGAAGCAGATGTCATGGGAATTTTTCTGCTCTTAATGCCGCTTTCTACCCTTTCACCAGTTAGTATCAACCTAGTGAAACCAGACGAAGAACTACCAATCAATAGGTTGAAAAATGGGCTGGTCAATATACCCATGAACATGTAAACTAGTTCTCTATCAGTTAGTGATTGTTGGACCCTACCGGCAAGATCCCTCCACTTTTGTGAGTACTCCATGAACCCCTCATTAGTACCCATTGTCATACCTTGAAGTTAAACTCTGGTTGGTGCCAAATCATGTTATATTGATACTGATGATAAAAAGAAGTGGCTAGATCTTCCCATGTGTGGATGTGGGAACCCTCCAATTTATAAAACTATTCTAATTGAGTCCCAGCCAGACTCTCTTGGAAGAAATGGATCCAGATCTTTTTATCGATAGTGTGCAGTTGCATCTTGCGCACGTAAGACATTAGATGAAGTTTCGGGCAGGAAACCGCGTCATACTTAGCAAAGACCGGTATTTGAACTTATGGGGGACTACGACCCTAGGTACTAAACCCAAATCACTAAAGTCCAAACCAGGTACAAATTGAATTTCAACAGCTTTCAGTCTATCCTCTAACTGCTTGTATTTATCCTCGGCAGGAGGTTATTTCTCATCAAAGTAGTCTTCTTCTTCGGAAGCTTGGTTATTGGCACCCCCAGCATGGCTGCTCCTTGCCCCCTCATCTTGATTTTTGTCCTCCTCAGATGACTCTTCGGCTATCTGTACCTGACGAACTGGACCATTGAATCTCTTACCCATGTTGATGAAGGCCTTATTTTTAGTCTTCTTTTTGGTTGTTAGCAGTGTCATCATCTCTTGTTGTCCCTTGGCCAGGGTCAGCAAGGTTGCTTGGAACTACGAATTATGCGCTTGCAAGTCCTTCATTATTTGTTTGATATCCATCTTATTGAAATAAATAGTAGAAAGATAAGGAAACCTATTGTGGAAAACCTGTTTATGTTATGATGCATGAAAATGTGTATGCAAACGATTTCAAGGACATAGAAGATTTAAATTTGCTTAGACAAAAGGGAACAAACATTAATTGTAATAATAAGTTCAAATTAATTACAACATGCCTCTTGGGCTTACATTGAAACAAAAGAAACAAAATAAACTAAAATACAATAACAACGGCTCAAAGTTCCTATGGATGCTTCCTCTTTGGAGCGATATAGGCATTCAGGCTACTCTCCTCATGAAGTTGTCTCGTGAGTTCCAATGTCCTCTTCTCGCTTGCATAAAATTGGGTTTCAAAGGTGTCTCTCTCCCCCTTTAGCTGAATCCAAGCTCTTTGCAAATCTTCAAGAGAAGTAGTTATATCAGGATAAAGGACAGTATATGGAACATCTCCTTCGGCAACAGTCTCCACGATGATTGGTAAGATGGCAAGGTAAGGAATCACGAGTCTTTGAGCACGAGTTCATACCCACTTAAGGTAAGGATCAAGGGGATGGAATTATTATATTCCAATGTCTTACTATCCACTTTTTTTATCATTTTCCAAACTCATATGAACCTTTGACAATAGCCTTGGTTGTCGCCTTCGTAATCAAATACAAAACCTTGGATGAGTGCATCATGGGGACCATCTCTTCGTGCGTACCAAAACTGCCATAATGCAAGAGATGGGCTATAGGTGATACCATCCTTAATGCCTAAGAGTGGGACATTAGGTAATTCCCCATAATGGTCAATACTGGTAATATCATCCAAGGATCAAGAACACCAATGAATATCAGAATGTGTGAGTGACATTAACCTTTGAGACCATGTCAAGCCTTGCTCATTCTTCAATGTTGATCGAGGTACATGCGAAACAAACCACCTAGAGAGTAATGGAATGCAACACAAAAGAGTACCACTTTTTTCATGGTGCGAGTGTGGAAACAATGTAGAATGTCTCCAAGCAAATTAGGTATGGGATTACGAGAGAGAAAAACCTTGATGGCATTCACATCTATGAGTTGGTCCGGATTGGGAAATAGAACCAAACCATAGATTAGAAGGGCCAAGACATGCTCAAAAGCTTGGAAATCCATATCTTCCCAAAACAAATAAGCCTTCTCCAACAGAAATTTGGCTAAGAAACCCTTAACTCCACTTCTTGTCTCCCAATTTTCCATAATGTCAGATCTTTTCAAATCTAAAGCTTTGGAAATAACTTCAGGTTTTGGAGTCTCTTCTAAACCGATGAGTGGCATTTGATCAAGCACAAGAACTCCTAGCAATTGAGAGAATTCTTCTAATGTAGGCACCAATTGGTAGTCGAGAAATGTGAAGCAATGATGCATAGGATCAAAGAATTGGAAAAGCACACACATCATTTCTTCTTGGAAGTTTGAGGTAGCTAAGTTGAGAAGTCGACCATATTTCTTGGTGAAGGGAGAATCTCCAGGAACTCTTGATGCTAATTCTTGAATTTGATGATGCACTTTCACGAAGTTAATTTGGATGGTATTCCTATGAGTGAAAGTCATGACCTACAAAACAGAACAAAGATAAATTCCTAAATCCTTGAAATGGTTAGTGAGAATGCTTTATGATGTTATGATGTTTATGATGACATGAATAATAATCACAAACAAAACACACAAATACCTTAGGTTTAGGCTTGCATGGAGTTCATAGGTAAGTAACCTCTTGAATTTTAGTGGGTTTAACCTGTCCTAGAAAGTAATCGGGTTCTAGGGAATCTCAATATCACTGATCTTTCTTCATTAGGCATTATTTTAGCACACTCAATCTTTTTTGCAGCCAAAATATCCCAAAAGTCCGATCTCAATGAGCATAGTATCGAGTATCAACCAATTTTCAGCTTTCCACTGAAACCGGCTATCTCACTACTTCCTAATGGCCAAGTTGTTCAATTAAAGGTTCTAAGGTCAGTTAGTGCTTCATGACACAACTCAGCGGCCCCGTATTCTCCTCGATTCAACACAAGGGATACCAGTACCAACAAATGTGTCACACTAACGTAGCCATTGCTTCAACCATATCGGTCTATTTCGTACAGTTTCCACAATCTATTGCTACTTACCTAATGGTGTTCCCCGATCCGGGTAGAGGATCAATACAAACCCAAACAAGGACCCGTAAATGTAAAGCAGAAAAATCAAACAATGAAAGCAAGTAAATGTGATATAACTCTAAGGTAACCCCACTTTTAAGCAGTCCCCAGCAGAGTCGCTAGTTCTGTAATACGGTGGGAGAAATGACTTGGTTGTTTTGTGTTTTGATTGCAATTTTTGCGGATAGCAAGATTCTCCACCGACTTTTCTTTTATCCAATAAGGAAAGGGTGAAAAGAACAGGAAAGACCTTTGAGATGTTTTCTTGAGTTCGGGGGGTAGATTATGAAAATGGATGGTGTTATCACCCTTTTCATCCATAGCTATTGTTGTACCCCAAAATTTTCCCTCCCATTTTCACACAAGACATACTCCTAGAGGTCCTCAATTGCTCAAGTTGACTAAGGATTGACCAGACAAATCCTCCTTTTAAGACAATAAGCCTCAAACTAGGGTTTCACTCCTCATCAATATGGTTGAGTTCCAAGGACCCCAAATGTTTTCCATTGTCCTAATATGTCCTCAATATCATCCATGCCAAGTTTCATGCCTTGCACAACAAGTTTGCTTAGTCAACTGCTCAAATGCCTAAAAATCAACTATACTAAGGCAAAAGTCAATTGTGGCCCAAATACAGTCAAACTTCAATATTTTTGGTCAACATCAACATTTTGAAGTGATATACATAATTTTATCAAGGTTTGATCATGATTCCTCAAGGAATTCTCCTAATTCATCAAAACTCAAAAGTTGCTAAGTTAGGGTTTCTATAGGAAAAGTCAACCAAACTTTGACCAGGCATAACTTTCTCATACTTTATCAGAAATTTCTCATCCAAGGCTCATTTTGAAGAGAATCCAATTACCTAAAACTCATCTTCATCCCTCAAGTTCAAAAAATTCACTCATGAAAAGATATAAATCCAGACATTATAAGTCATTTCAAAAAGTCAACAAAAACACATTTTGGGTCAAAGCTCCTTACATGAACATGGAAGATCCAATTAAGATGAAACCAAAAAGGTTGTTTAAAGGACATCCTAATCTTTCTAAAAATTCCAAGAACACCCTTTTAGGGTTAAAATTGAGAGAGATATGCATTGTCAAAGTTGTCCATTTTTGGAAATTTGCATAAAGTCAACAATGCCCAAATTTGCATTTGTTTCCACATGGGCCCATCTTTTTCAAGATTGAATCTTATCCCTAGCATGGTCCACGACCCATGGGACCCTCCTTGCCTCATTTATTTATTTATCTAATTTATTTTGATTTTATTTATTTAAAATTCAAATTAAATCAAAATAAATAAAATCAATGGAATGAGATTTGTTTTGCATTGAATTATAGATCATGCAGGCTGTCTATAGCCAAGGAAAAAAGTGCAAGATTGAAAACAAGAGGAAATCTCCAAATGGTGAAATATTTGAATCAAAAGTAATAACCATTACATCTTGTGATTCTTTCCGATTATGCTACCCTATATTGATTCAGTACATATACAAAAGTATTGTGAACCCTAACAAAAGAAGAAAAGCTGTGCAGCCTGCCTCTACATCAAGAACAAAGTTCAATTTTTTTGTCAAAAAGTGTAGAGCCCATTCTCCTCCACAGACTGGTTCGATCCATTCCAAGGATTAAATCACGTATATGGACATTCTCTGAAGCCATTGCAAGCATTCCCAAAGCATGGAACGTCAAGAATCGTGCTCTCTAACAATCACGGTTTGTGTTTTTTTTCAAACTCAATTCCAATTATTTGTCCATCATGAATCTGTTTTGATCATATATCCATGCTCACTATCACATTTTCAATGTTTTTGATTGGTTTGATTAAAGTTTAAGCGGGGGAATAGCTTCTTTCCATGGCTAGGATTCATAAGCTCGAATTTGGGGTTTCCTTCTCTAGGGAAAATTAGACCAGATTATGGGTACCATAGCATTCAGGGGCAAATTTCTAATTGATTCCTGGATGTAGTTATAATTTATCTTGCTTGTATTACGTTTTTAATATTGAAGGGATGTGGCTACGGATATAAATTGTCACTATAGCCTTTAGTGACAATTTCGTCCGTAGGTAAAAGTCTAATACCAAAGACTACAGTTCTGGGAAGAAGACAAGAGGTGGCAGTATACCACTGGCCCGTTTGAATTCCACACGCGCTTTCTGGGCATAGTGTTTTGTTTGGCTTATGTTTTATTTATTTATTATATATACAACATAACCTTCCAACGCAGATGGTCAAGGAATGAATGTGTGAGGCGAACGTCCTGGGTTCGATCCCAGGCGTATGCTTTTGTATTTTTCTTGATAATTTCTTACAGATCCAACGCATCTCCTAGCCAAGCATCCACCATGCGCTCACAGATCCAGCCCTTAGATCATCATGTGACCCAGATCCAAGTGGCAAGTGCAGCGCATTGTGAACCCTCAGATGAGACCCTTACTGAATCACGCGTAAGGCAGATGGGCCAGCTATTCTGGGCTTTGCAAAATTCAGCCATGCACCCCCAAAATCACTTCCAGCATCAGGCCCATTCTTGTTTTTCTTATTTATTTCATTATTTTGTGTTATATGTTTTATAGTTTTAAAAATCATTTCTTTTAATATTAAATCATAAAATCAATAAAATCACAAAAAATATAGAATTAGGTTTTTTTTATTAAAAATAGTTTTTTTTGGAAATTAATTAATTTAATGATATTGAATTGATTGTTTTCATTAAGTAGAGTTAATTAGAAAAAAATTAGGTTTAATTCACAAATATTTAGTTTTCTCAATAAAATAATCAAAAATATTTTCTTTATTTAAGTAGATTCTTTAGGATATTTAATTTATTCTCGCTCTCATTTATTTATTTATTTATTCCAATTGTTGTATATGTTTCGAGTTTGTAATAGCCTTTAACTTAGGTTTATTACTGCTTTTATTTACCGCTTTTTCCCCAAGTTTGGTTATGTAACCCCCTTCCTAAAGCCCTGTAATAGCGTAGATTTTCTTTTCCGCTTTTAATTTCAGCAATTGTTTAAACTGTTTAGAGGTATGGATAATAGGATTGTATGCAAAAGATAAATCGAATGTTTAAAACAGTAGAACACCCTAATTGTGCAAAGATTAAATAAACTGAAATCAAACACTTGCACATGCTCACCCCTAGGGTATCTCCCACTTCGGTTTCCTCGGAAATACAGTCACTATTCTCGAACGTGAGAATTCTTAGTGATTGTCCTCTAATTCAAATATCGCAAGTCCCTTTCGAAGGTTGCCTCGGTAAAACAAAATGCGATCTTAGAACTTTAGGACAGTTACTAAGAGATCTTGCCTTGTTGCCTTAAGTGACTGTAATCGTCCCTTTCGATTGTCCCTTAAACTCCAACGATGGAGCTACCTACTCCTTACTAGTAGGGTAGCGTTGTCTAAAGGAAATAAGAAAACAAACAGTCTTTTTCGATTAGGTAGATAACTGTTAGGTACTTGCTCAAAATAATCTTTTACACCATACACTTTCAAACACTTTTCAAACAAAGTTCTCAAAAACACTTTATCACACTCTTGAAGACTAACACAAGGGTTACCATAAAGTGAATCGCCGCACTAAGGAATTTTCAAAGCTTTTCAAGACACACAAACACAAGTAATTTTAAAAATGAGCAAGTACCTAAGAGCCAGTGGAAAACAATGAATAGAAAGGGTGCTAACACCTCCCTTTCTATAATCTACCCCTCGTACTCAGAAACATCTCGAAAAAGGTTTTTCTGTTCTTTTTCCCTTCTCCTTTATTGGATAAAATAAAATACGGTGGCGACTCTTGCCTAGCATACATTTGCAAACAAAAAATGCAAAAACTAGTAGTAACTAAAAACAGTCAGTTCTGCCACCGTATTACAGTTATCTATGGGCTCTTAGTTACTTGATAGATCACTTTTTGAAATTGCTTTGTTTGAAATGTGGGTTTTGAAAGTATTTTTGAAAAGCTCCTTCGTTAAGGAAAACTTTGTAATGATTCTCGTCTCTATAGGAATGCATACAAAGTGTTGGACTTTTTGAAAATATTTCATGTTTTGAAAGTGTTTGGTGTGTTTGAAAAGATGTTTGTTTTTTGAAGATGTATTGTGAGAAATCAACTAAGAACGTTCTACCTACTCAAAAGTATTTTGTTCATTTCTTCCTTCCTTTGATATTGTTATCTTACCATTGTTTGGTAAGAAGCCTTATCTTTGGATATAAAGGGACGAACGTGGATCATCGTATAGTCATGAATAGCAATGTTGTGAGATATCTTAGCATTTCTCTTGAGGGACTAAGATTATTTTTAAGGCAACATCCGTAGCGTCATCGAGGGACTATGATCTTGTATTTTTTTATTGTTTTTACTAAGATGTCTCACATGCATATTATGACCATTTTCTCAAGGCAACAAGTGGAGTTAACCCTAGAGGTGCAAGTGTTCAAGTGTTTATTTTTCATGCTTGATTTTATCTTGAATTAGGTTTTTCTAAGTATTGATTTTATCTTTCCATACAAACCCTAATTACTAGCGTTTATGTGAAAGCGATAAATTGCAGAAGGTAAATTTACTATGCTATTACATCATTTGGGGATGGGGTGTATAAATTTACAAATGGGGATTGCAAGAAATTAAACCTAACTATCTATTACAACCATATTGAACTTGAATAATGTATAATAATTGAAAGGAATATAATGTACAAGACATGAATGAAAAGAAAATGAATTTGTTTTGATTTTGTTAGGAAAATTGTTTTTGGTCTTTTTCATTGTGAGAAGTTAAATAAAAATAAACTAAATAGTTTAAATATATTTTTGGTGTTTTTGATAAAAATAAATATGAAAACAAAATATTTTTTGTGATATTTTTATATATTCATAAAATGGACATTGTAAATAAATAGTGTGCAAAAAAATCAACTCAAAAGGAGTTGTTTTGATTGGTTGGAAAAATGTTGAAGTTTGTTAAAAAGGATGAAAACAAACAAGTGATGAATATTTTTTTTGGTTCTGCCAAGGTTTGAACCCAGGTTCTCCATACCTTCAATTGAAAACAGCTAACGCTCAAATGTTATAAACCTTCATGTTAGTTTGTAAAAAATAACAGAATAGATACAAAAGGTCTCGTTGGGGCTTGAACCCAGGACCTTCTACATAAATTCCTTTCATGCGCGATGTTTGTACCACTGGGGTGGTTTATTTCATCTGTTATTTATACAGTTTGCACTAAATATATAATGAACTCATTTCTCAAAATTTGAACATGACTTCATCTTCTTCCTTCGCGTATGCAGGGGTGCATAATTCCATTGTTAAGCTTCGAACGGCTTCATTTCTCAGCCAAATCAAAAGATTGCAAGCATCGAACCTACTCAAAATTTTAATACGAATTTAACCATGTAACTTCTAAAAGCTATGGATTAGAGGTTAACATGAATTTTATTCAGTACCAAAACTAAGAACTTAACTGGTCATAGCTGAAATTCTTCAGACACAAACAATGAAAATAAAAACTAAGAGTATGGACAGCTTCCTAGATATGATATCTACATCTTTTCTTTTAATTGTATGTGTTGAAAATGCTTGAATGAAGAGTTCCAGGTTTGAAAAGAACTTACCTCTTAAAGTGCAATTCGAATGAGCTCTGTATGACTTCTAGAAATGGTTTGATGATGGATTAAGCTTGTAGGGACCTTCCTTGAGCTAGTGGGATCACTTCTTTGCTATAAAAGTCACTGAATCGAAAGGCTGATATATGGAAGCTAGGGAGTGAATCAAAAGGCTGGTATATGGAAGCTAGGGGGTGAATCAAAAGGCTGGTATATGGATGCTAGGGAGTGAATCAAAAGGCTGGTATATGGAAGCTAGGGAGTGAATTGAAGGGTTGGTATATGGAAGATATGGAGTGAATCGAAGGGGTCACTAACGCATGAAGGGATTTGAGATTTTTGTGTGTAAAGTCAGGATGTGCCAAGTTTTGTGATTAGGTGCAAGTTCTGAGTTCTTGAGAGTTTGGGAGTGTTTGAGGATTTTTAAACACATGAGAAATCTGGTCCTTTGATTTGAAAATGGTCTCTATATTTATAGAGAAAAGGTTAGAGATGTTTTACACAAGGGATCTCTCTGCCGTAGGGTTTTGACTAGGTGACTTGCTTTTTGAAGAAAAGTGGAAAACAAGTTTCAATATGTTGTACAAGCATGGTCTGAAGTTGTTGGAGGCCCTGGACATGTTACTTCTATTTTTGACCATACTTGTGTTCAGATAAAATCAAGTTGGGAGCTCAAGAAGCTGACTTTGTGATTAAAGTAATCCTTATGAAAATAGACATGTAGCTTTTTGTCATTTCATCCAAAAGTGGTATAATCTAGTGGATAAAGCTTCGAATCTTTGCGTAATGCATCACAAATTTGTGTAAGCCTCTGATTATGTAAAGATTTAGAAGCAACATAGCCTGAAAAGTGAGATTTGGAGGATAAGGTTATGAGATTTGATCAATGTTCTTCAAAGAAGGTTGCTCAAAGGGTTTAGAGATGGATCGAAGCAGGTTGCTTCGAAGGAAGCCAACGCCCAATCTAAACTTGTGGATCGAAGCAAGTTGAGAGGTGGATCGAAGCATGTTTAGAGGTGGATCAAAGCAGTTTGAGAGGTGGATCGGAGCAGGTTGAGAGGTGGAATGAAGCAGGTTGAGAGGTAGATATAAGCAGGTTGAGAGATAGATCGAAGCAAGCATGAAGAAAGCCATTGCACAGTCAAAGCTTGTGGATCAAAGCAGGTTTAGAGGTGGATCAAAGCAGGTTGCTCGAAAGGATCCATTACCCAATTGAAGATTTTGAACCGAAGAAAACATGCTCTTCTTCTATTTGTCAAAATCTTCCCACCTCTCCTTTTCGATCACTCATGTGGTTTGAACAGCCTGAACCAGATTTTGAATTCGAATTGTTATCTGCAACCACTCCTTTTGATCTACTTTGCCCTTTCGACAGTTTCCTCTTCCTCTTTTCTTCTACCTGATGCTTGAGAGCCCAATATGATCCATGGAGACTATATGGGACATTAAAAGTCCAATTGTACTTGTCCAAACCCAAACCTTAATTTGAGCCCAGTGTTAAGGAAGTGTCTTGAGCTGATCAAACCTTATGCAATTTTGAGCAATGGAGATTTTGTGAGAGAATCTTTGAGAAATTGGAGAGGGGAAATTTTGGGGTACAACAATATCAATATGTGGTAGAGGGAAATCATCTTTTGGACTAGCCTTGTATAGGTCTCTATAATCAACGCACATGCAGATTTTTCCGTCTTTCTTTGGAACGGGAATAATATTGGCGAACCATTGAGGATAAATTGATGTCACAATGAAACCAATATTAATCTGCTTCAAAACATCTTCTTTGATTTTAAATTCCATATCAAGGTGAGTCCTCTTCAAATTCTACTTGATAAGTGGGCGTTTTGGCTTTAACGGCAAACGATGCTCCACAAAATCAATATCCAACCTAGGCATGTCTTGATAGGACCAAGTGAAGATATCAACATACTCTTTTAACAAATCAGTTAACATACTCTTCACCTTTGGATGAAGCAGTGCCCCAATCTTGAATTCTTTTTGATCTTCTTCGGAACCCAAATTAATTGTCTCCAACGGATCTTTGTACAAATGTTCATCTCCTCATGCTCAAGCAACCGAGAAACCTCTTCCGGGATTTCAATTAACTCCTTTTCTACAGCTTCATACACAAGATATTCAAAGTTGGGAGAGGGCGTATGGTCAATGTTTTCAATGGTTTTATTAATTAATATGCACATATGGTTATGCTTGATTTTAGAAACAGATAAATGCAACAAGTGATTATGCAGATTTATTGATAGTCATTACATATTTTTGAAAGGTTTTTTCTAATTACCATTTTCCAAGAAAAATCAAAAAATAAAAACACAATTGGATAACAAAAATGACTTTTATTAATGATTTTAAAACTTGAAACAAAGATAAGCCCGAACAACATCACTTTCACCTTGGGCAGAGTGAAAGGATTTTTTTTTCGAGAAAAAGCAAAACAAATTACTTCGAGATATGAACACAACTCAGAATATCAAAAGAGATCTAATTTTGATATCTTCTTCCACGGGTCACAATGCTTGGCCTTTCTATCTTTGGCTCATCTTCAAGAATAACATCAACTTTTGGAGGAGTCGAATTGATGAAACCCTCACTATGGAATATATCTTGGTAAGGACGAAAGGTAGACTTCATCTTCACAACTTCATTTTTAACTTTCTGAGGAGAAAAACCTAAACCATTCCTGTTCTTGTTACTTGGTAGATCAATGACTTGGCCCCAAACACTACTAGGACCCTTCTAAACAACTTATTGGGCATCTTTAAACAAAGATATGGAATCTCCACTCTTCTTCACATCATCAATGGATAAATCTTGGAACAGGGTTCCAACAAAAACTTCATCTGCTTCAACATAGCTGAAAGAAGATAAATGTGACACCAACATGATCTGCTCGCCATTAACAATCACCACCTTTCCATTTCTGACAAACTTCAATTTTTGGTGTAAGGTAGAGGTAACAACTCCTACCTCGTGGATCCAAGGATGACCCAACAAATAACTATGTGCAGGAAAGATATCCATAACCTAGAATGTAATATGAAGCATATGTGGCCCCACCCACATAGGCAAACCCACTTCTCTGATAACAAACTTCCTAAAACCATCAAAAGCTTTCACTACAACACCACTATAGAGCATGGGGTCCTACAATAGGCAAGATTTGACAGAGTACATTTTGGTATAACATTTAAAGTGGATCCATTATCAATCAACACATTGGATAAGGCATCCTCTTTACAATTTAAAGAAATATGTAAAGCCAAATTGTGGTTCCTTCCTTTATCTCGTAATTCATCATCATAAAAACTGAGGTTATTTCAAGTTGTAATATTACATATACCACCGGTGAATTAATCAATTGTCACATCTTTTTCAATGAAAGCCTGATCCAAGACTCTCATAAGGGAATCTCTATGAGAAGCGAAGTTCATTAACAAGGCTAAGATAGAAATATATGACGGGGTTTACAATAACTGGTTAACGATCCTGTAATCACTCATCTTTATAATCTTCAGCAGATGATCAACGTCTTTATCTAAAGTAACACCACTAGTTTGTCCTTCTATCTTCTTAGGATAAACAATAGTTTCAACAAATTACTTACCTAGATCAACAACTTTCTGAGGTGCCAGAGACAACACTCAACCACTATGAGTCACTCGACTAGCTTCATCAATAGTCACAATAGATGACAAAGTCTTGATTGCTACTTCCTTACCATCTTCCAATATGGTAGCATTATACTTATAAGGCATGTCTTTATCGACTCGTAAGGAACGAGTCCAGGTAAGCAGATGACAAGAGGAGTCATAGCAGGCTTATCATGATATGCAACCTTCACAGACTCAAGAATATAAAAGTGAGGCACTATGACATTCAAATCACTATCTTGATCATTCTTTTGCATTTTGGCAACACAAAGAGATCTAGCATTCAACACATCCTGAAGATCATTTTTGACGTCACACCCTCTAGGATCCTCAGAACAAACTTTACAAGACAAATGATCATGTTCAAAGTATCTTAAAACACACAGATCATCATGAAGTTTCACCAATGATATCTTTATTGACTTCACATCAAAAACCTGACAAGTTCTAGAATCAATATCAATCATATGCACCTTGTGATACGGTGGGAGAACTGACTTGAGTTTTGCGTATGTATTCGCACTTGTTCGGTTTAGCAAGAGTCGCCACCGACTTTTTATTTTATCCTAAAGGAAAGGTTAAAAAGCACAGGAAAAAACCTTTTGAGATGTTTCATGGGTTCGGGGGGTAGATTATGAAAAGGGAAGGTATTAGCACCCTTTTCATCCATGGTTATCCATGGGCTCTTAGTTACTTGTTTAGATCACTTGCCTTTGATTTTAAATTGCTTGAAATGGTGTGTGTGTGTGTGTGTGTTTTGAAAATGTTTTGAAGAAGACGCCTTGTCTAGGCAACCGTTGTAATGACTCGTGTTTGAGTGTTTTACAAAGGTGTGTATCTTTTCGAAAAGATGTTTCAAATGTTTTTGAAGGTTGTTTTGAAAGTGTTTGTGGAGTGTGGTTTTGAAAAGTAGGAAAGTGTTTTTGCAAGTTGGATCAAGCAACTAAGAGTTGTCTACCCCTATTGTACTCAAAGGCTTTTCTCATGTTTTAACCCTTTTAACAATTTTGTTCCACCATTGTATTTGGTGGGCAATCTTGCGTTAAGGATGTTAACGGGACAGGCGCGGGTCATCGTATGGACCATGAATGCAATGGTGCCAAGTGTCTTTGGCAATTTTGCTTGAAGGGACTATGATCATTTTGATTAGGCAACTTTCGAAAGCGTCATCGAGGGACTATGATCATTTTGATTGTATTGTTTTGCCAAAGATACTCAACATGCAAGCATGGCCCATTTTGGAAGGCAACAAGCGGGATTACCCTAGGGGTGCAAGTGTGAATGGTGTATTGATTTCATGTATTTGTCTTTGTATTAGGTTATCTAGCGTTTGATTTTATGTACATACAAACCCTAGGTCTAACCATGGTATATTTGAAAGCGATAAATTGCGGGAATTTAAAGTCTACGCTATTACAAATAGGTATCCGGGAGTGGGGGTACAAATTTACAAATGGGGATGAGACTTAATAGGAGAGTAGTGTCCAAATAAATTTACAACCAAATCGAATCGATCGTAATGTAAAAAAATGTATCAAATGTACAAGATAAGCAAATTTATAAGAGCAATGTAAATGTATCAATGTATTTGTGTAAGTGTTTGTAAATGTGATTTTCTTACAAGTGAAAAATGTTAACTTAATGTATTATCAAATATTTTATTTATTTCTTTTTTATTTTGTTAAGTATGTACAAACAAAATATTTTAAGAAAAGAAAAGGAAATGTTTTAAGCTTTTAGAGAAAAGTATCATTTATACATTTTTGGTTTATGTACAAACTCTTAATTAAAAGAAAAAGAAATGTTTTAAGTTTTAAGAACAATTATTTAATCTCAAAAGTTCTATTCCTCTATACATTTTAATTACACTAGCTAAAATAAAAAGGTAATTAAGAACCTTTTATAAATAAATAAAAAAGAGTGTTAATGTATTATTTAATTTATAAACAAAGTATTAGTATAAGTTAAGAAAAGGAAATAAAGAAATAAGTGAAAAGAGCTTAATGGTTTTTAAAAACATAGAAGAAATAAGCTTAAGAGAAATTGATGGGTTAAGAGAATTATTTGGGCCCATCAGAATAGGCAGGTTTCAGGAAAAGGGGGTGTACGCGTATTGAAAAAAACAAATGGGCTTAGGCGTGTTAAGGCAGAGGCAGGCCCAATGCTTCACAACGTTTTTTAGGGTTTCTTTGGTTTTGTATCATTTGGGACTAGGGTTTCAACGTTACAGAGGCGTCGTTCATTCTCTTCGCTTCCTCTTCATCCTTGAGCTTTCTGAATGCCTCCAAGCCTGGCCACCGGCGCCCTCATCCCTCTCTCCTTCCTCTATAGTCGAGCACGGTGACCTTACGAAAAAGGTTTGGTTTTGATGCTTTGTACGTTTTTACACTTTGCATGCTTTCATTCGTTTCGGATTCTGATTTTAAGCGTTGTGTGATCGGTGGATCTGGAACTGACTGTTTAACGTTGGTTCGCGAAATGTCGCGGAAGCAAGAGTCGCCACCGTCTTTTATTTTCTCCAAATGGAAAGGACAAAAGCACAGAAAAATTCCTTAAAGAGATTGCTCTCGGTTCGGGAGGTAGGTTATAGAAAGGGAAGGTGTTAGCACCCTTTCTATCCATGGTTATCCATGGGCTCTTAGATACTTGCTCATTGTGTTTTCAAAATAGTTTGTTTGCTTTTCAACTGTGGGTTTTAAAAAGTTTCTTTGAAAATTCCAGTTCGACTCTTGTATCGGTCCTCAAGAGTGTTTGAAAAATTGCTTTCGAAAGCTTTTTGAAAAGGTGTCAGTGTGAAAAATATTTTTTGAATTTGTTTTGAAATTTAGAGCAAGTATCTAGAGAACCTACCTACCCTAAGGAATTCGTCTGTGTAAATGTCCTTTAAAGTAGTGCCATCCCACCATTGAGAGGTAGGTAGCACCACCGTTGGAGGTGTTCGGGTCAATTCGAGGTTCGGGACATGGTGATCACCAGAGCAATGGGAAGACACCTTAGAAGCTACCCTCATGCCAGGTTCTCGGATCATGAGGACTTACTAAGACATCCTCTACTCGACGATCACCTTTCGAGGCAAGGCAACAGTGAGGCGTACCCTAGGGGTGGTGTGTGCGATTCGTGTGTCGTTTTCATTTGCATTCATCTTGTTATGTTATTGGTGTTCTACGCTTATTTTTATTTTGTCCATACATTATTTCATGCCACTTGTTAACAGTTAAAAATATTGCGGGAAAGTAAAAATTCTAAACTATTACAAAAGGCGCGGGTCCACATCGCCAAAATTAAACCAGGACCCGATTTGACAGAAAATAAATAAACGAAGTAAATAAAGAATTGAAAAGTGCGAGAAGTAATTTACATGGCTTCGGGAGAGGTACATAATTATTTAAGCAAAAATAAAATAAATATGCGAATTAGAATAAAAATTAAGAACGCGGGCGTTGGACCCTTTTGCAAAAATTAAATCAATGGAATTAATTAATTAAAAGGAATGTTTTTGGTATTTTTTAATATTTTAGGATTTAATGAGAAAAAGAATTAATTGCAATTAAACGCTAACCCTAATTCTATTTTATTTTAATTTATTAAGAAGACGTTAAAAATTTACCCTAAATCAAACCTAATTTTTATATACAATTTTAATTATGAAAATAAATAAAATAAATATTTAATTATTTGAAAGAAAAATAAAAGGGTGAAAAATTATTAATTAAACCCTAGTTCTACATTTTTTAGGTTTTTATCAAAAGAATTAAAATTAAAACTTAAATTAAAACTAAATAATTACATGCAAATTTATTTATGAAAATATTAGAAATAAAAATATTTATTATGTTTTTTATCTTTTCTGATTTTTTTTGGGTATTTTTTATATTTATGAAAATAATTAATCAATTGAATAAATAATAATTAAGAGGAATAAAAAATAACAATAATACAAAAAAGGTAAAGAAAATAAAAAGAATGTGCAAACCTGGGGGTTCAGACCCCAATATGGAGGTTAGATCATGGAAATCTGGCCCAATAAGCCTGGTCCGTTTGACTTTTTTGAGTAGCATACTGAAGCGTGGACCATGGTTTATGGTACTCTCCAACTCTCAGCCTTTGATTTGAATCTGTTAGACGCGTGGACGCTTGGTGGAGAAGGTGTATGGTGAACCACAGCGCTGAAGCTGCATAGGAGCGTTATATGAAGAAAAATATGAAAGAAAGTGAGGACCTGGGTCTCGAACCCAGGTCATGAGGATTGCCAATACATACACTTGCCACTGGACCACTATCACGCGTTTGTTAAATAAATAAACAACAAATAATATAATATGAAACAACGCGTTAGTGGGTTAAAGCGCGCGAATTTCAAACCAACCTATCACATCTTGCCACGGACTCATCTTCTTCATCATCCCTGAAATACAAAAACATTGGGCAACGGTTTTTTACGCGTTGTTTTAGGTATGCTATTAGAAAATAGCGATTAGCCCTCAGTCACTCATAAATTGAGCGCGAGGGTGGTCTTAAGGTTTCCTGAGTGTGCTGAGTTGAATGGTGGTGGTCTTGAGGGCCAATTTTTCCCCAGTCAAAAACCCCTAATCCAAGGTCCTGTAAACCCTAGAAAACGATAATGGTGAAATTGCCTACAGCTTGCAAAAACTCAATTAAGTTATATGATTAGCATTAGAACAAGTCAATTAGTGTAAATGCATAACAAAAACGCAATGAAAATGCCTTAAACATGAAACACGATTATGCAATTTTTTTGAAACAGTTTGAATCCTGTATACCGATTCTTGGAGTTTGAGTGGATGTTTTTGATTGGGACACGTCCAGTGATGTTCGAGGAAACTAATGGAACAAAAATTCTGCCTTGAATCGCCCTGGAAGTGAACTTTCAGTTTTGAGTTTCTTGCAAATTTTCTCAAGTTTGATAATGGCTTTTGGAGCAGCTGTGTGTGTATCTTGATTAGGGTTGTATTCAGGCTTTTGTATTGAGTGCATTAGGTCAAAAAACTTGCTCCAAATCTCTTGCAATCATGGTTTTGAAGATTTGATTTTCAAGCTTTGTTTTTTTCAATCTTTTCCATACAATTTTGTATCAATTAGGATCCAATCAAACCAAATCTTCCCATATTTGAATGTGCACGAATTATTGAGTAGGTTACATGTGCAAAAAGATTTGTTTGGTTAAATTAAGTATTTTTCATATATTTAAATGATTTAAATGAATTAATATAAATAAAAATTCAAATAAATAAATAAAAAATGAAGGAATACTTCCCTTTGGGCCAAGTGGTCGTGCATATGTCATGGATGATGAATCATGGAAGAAAAATGGGCCCATTAGCAATTTTAGGTCATTTGAATTAATGTTGACTTTTCAAAATATCCAAAAATTTCCCAACTTCCACAAGGCATAACTTGCTCAAGTTTTAAGCTTTTCTCATGTTCTTTGACATTTTGGAAAGGTCTTTGAGTCCTCTAATAAATGTATTTGGTCCCATGTCATTTTGATTTACCAATCTCAAGTTATGGCCTTTGACTTAAAGTCCCTTTTTGTTGACTTTTTCAGCTGTCCAAATAAGGAAACTTTTGCATCTTGATGATTTTTGAGCCAAACTTTGAGAATCATGATCAAGCATTGATCAAATGATGTTTGTGGCTTCAAAATGATATGTTGATCAAAAATTTGAACTTTTGACTGTCAAATGACCATTTTGCCCCTACAGTTGACTGTAGTGCAATTAGGGTTTTGACTGTGCAATTTTGAGCTGAATGTCTTGAAACTTGGTATGAGGATGCTTGACCATATTTGTAGGCATGTGAGACTTGATTGGACCTTTGAAAACTTCATTTTCTTGATCAGAACACAAACCCTAATCTTGACTGTTTAGGAGACCTTTGCACTGTGCAACCCTTGGGGAACTTTGAGACTTGATTTGGCAATTTCTTGAAGAATATGGGAGGGCAAATTTTGGGGTACAACAGTTGCCCCTGTTCAATCTTCTTAGACCCGAGGATGCAGATTGGCTGACGTGCCTTTCATAATCCAAAGGTGGAAGATGATTGAACACTAGAGTGCCCAGAAATTTGCGCTCACATAGTAGCGGTGATGGTGGAAATGGGCTTACAGATGCCATTTAGAGGTTGATGGATAGGATGATGGGCTTATAGATGCCATCTGGATGTTGATCGCGTAAGAGATTCCTTAGCGAGAACCTGCATACCTGCAAAAGAAACAATGAGTACCTGACACGTTGCAGGAGCTGATTTCAGATGCTTGGCATAGATATGTCCTGACTGGTTACAGGAGCTGAGTCTGGAGCTTCAAAAGATGATGACTGAACCAGTGATGGTTACTACCTTAGCATGAATGGTAAGAGAACCTTGGGTGACTTTAACTTCAACAACGCTCGTTGAGAAAATCTTGGTGAGAATTACCATCTTCGCAGTATCGGGAAGAGAACCAAAGGAAATTATCATCTTGAAAAGGAATTATTACCTCACTCACCGTCAGAGCGGGAACCATAGGAGATTATCACCTCACTCACCGTCGGAGAGGGAAACATCTGGAAAGGAATTATTACCTCACTCACCGTCGGAGAGGGAACCATAGGAGATTATCACCTCACTCACCATCGGAGAGGGAAACATCTGGAAAGGAATTATTACCTCACTCACCGTCGGAGAGGGAACCATAGGAGATTATCACCTCACTCACCGTCGGAGAGGGAAACATCTGGAAAGGAATTATTACCTCACTCACCGTCAGAGAGGGAACCATAGGAGATTATCACCTCACTCGCCGTCGGAGAGGGAAACATCTTGAAAAGGAATTATTACCTCACTCACCGTTGGAGAGGGAACCATAGGAGATTATCACCTCACTCGCCGTCGGAGAGGGAAACATCTTGAAAGGAATTATTACCTCACTCACCGTCGGAGAGGGAACCATAGGAGATCATCACCTCACTCACCGTCGGAGAGGGAATCATCTTGAAAGGAATTATTACCTCACTCACCGTCGGAGAGGGAACCATAGGAGATTATCACCTCACTCACCGTCGGAGAGGGAAACATCTTGAAAAGGAATTATTACCTCACTCACCGTTGGAGAGGGAACCATAGGAGATTATCACCTCACTCGCCGTCGGAGAGGGAAACATCTGGAAAGGAATTATTACCTCACTCACCGTCGGAGAGGGAACCATAGGAGATTATCACCTCACTCACCGTCGGAGAGGGAAACATCTGGAAAGGAATTATTACCTCACTCACCGTCGGAGAGGGAACCATAGGAGATTATCACCTCACTCGCCGTCGGAGAGGGAAACATCTTGAAAAGGAATTATTACCTCACTCACCGTTGGAGAGGGAACCATAGGAGATTATCACCTCACTCGCCGTCGGAGAGGGAAACATCTTGAAAGGAATTATTACCTCACTCACCGTCGGAGAGGGAACCATAGGAGATTATCACCTCACTCACCGTCGGAGAGGGAATCATCTTGAAAGGAATTATTACCTCACTCACCGTCGGAGAGGGAACCATAGGAGATTATCACCTCACTCGCCGTCGGAGAGGGAAACATCTTGAAAAGGAATTATTACCTCACTCACCGTATGAGAGGGAACCATAGGAGATTATCACCTCACTCGCCGTCGGAGAGGGAAACATCTTGAAAGGAATTATTACCTCACTCACCGTCGGAGAGGGAACCATAGGAGATTATCACCTCACTCGCCGTCGGAGAGGGAAACATCTTGAAAAGGAATTATTACCTCACTCACCGTTGAAGAGGGAACCATAGGAGATTATCACCTCACTCGCCGTCGGAGAGGGAAACATCTTGAAAGGAATTATTACCTCACTCACCGTCGGAGAGGGAACCATAGGAGATTATCACCTCACTCGCCGTCGGAGAGGGAATCATCTGAGATAACTTCTACTGAGTCTTTATCAGAAAAATCTGTTGGGAGTCGATTTAGCTGGACTAGAGAAGGCCTGGGACTGGATAAGAAATCCTTGGAGTCGATTAACTGAACCGGTCTAGGTCGTGAAATATGATTGAGAATTTCAATTGCATCCTTCTTGAAAGGTAAAGGTCAGTCATATGCAATGCATGATATGGATCAAGCAATGATGTTCTCAACATAAATGAGATTTGTATGATATGATGTGTTTATGCATGCTATAATGATGTATGTGATGTTTTATGAATGTATATTTTCGTCTGGGAAATTAAATCCTTGACGGGTGCTGGGAAGTCATATCCTGGGCTGATGTTGAAGAATAGATTTTGCTTCCGCTGGGGATGATAACTGCAAGAATACCGGTAGGAGAAGATGACTCTGTTGCGGAATAAACTTGGCAAATGGAAGATTCTGCGGGGAGAAAAGATACTCTAGTGACTATGCTGGGAAGCAATACTCTGTGGGAAGAGGGATGCCTTACTGAGTGTTGATAATAATTTGCTGGGGATTCCCTTGTTGTTGGAAGTGTTGATGGACTTCGCTGGGGATAAGAAGGCTTCGTCGAGGACGCTCTTTCCGTGGCTTTTGGCTGAGGATAACCCAGTTATATCCTGTTAAGGAAATAACTCTTTAAATAAAGCCGGACGACGCGTTCGTGCTCTGCGAGGGGATAAGCTTCCAGAATCTACTGGGGATAAGCTTATTGCTTGGGGGTATGAGTTCCAAATTTCCTGGGGAATTGGATTGGACTCTTCTGGGGAAGTTTTATGCTGCTGGGGAATGTTGCTATCTGCTAGAGGATTCCCAACTTCCTTAAGATTTGATAACTCTGCTTGGGGAAGAATGTACTAGCTGCTGATTCACTCTCTGGGGAATTAATATGTACTGGTCATATTCTTTAGCTGAACCTACCTTGGTATCTTGGAGGACAGAAACAATCAGATTGCTTAGACCACTCTTTATTGCCCCTGTTTCTGAGGTATGAGAGGAAGACCTGTGAGGTGCTGATAGTTGTTGATGGACAAACCTTCTTCTGGTAGGCAGATGATAAGATGACAGGACATAGTCGTACGCTTTGATCCCTAGCTTTTGCCTGGACCGCCCTTTCGGGTTTTCAGTCCACCGGGATACCCATTTTTGCCCAAGCCGCCTTTTCAGGTTTTCGACTTGCCGGGTGTACAAATTTTTTTATTATTTCATCCCTTCATTTTGCCCGAACCCTTTTGGTTCGCCGGGAAGCCCTTATCTTTGCCTAGGTGTGTCAACCTAGCGGGTCTTTGATGATGCGTAGTATTTTTCCGACTATGTCCGCGCTCTCAGGATGTAGGGAGTTGCCCCTGTTAGAAGTGTTTCGTCATGCTACCAGAAGATGTTTGATCAGGCAAGATTCATTGTTGTAGTGCCCCAAGTGATTCAAGCAGAGATTTGCCCCAGGCTATTTGGCATCTTGAGAGATTCTCCGAATCTTGATTGGATTGCCCCGGATAATGGACCATGGTCATGTCTGCCCCTTGATTGGAAGTGCTTTTGTTCACTAGGTATTCATCGTGTGAATTTCGTTGCTGTTCAAACAAATAGTCATATGCAAACAAAGTTATGTTAAAAATGCAAAGCCTATGTCTGTCTTGAATATTTTGAAAATGCATTTTTTCATAAAACGAGTGAATGTTTGTAAAACGTGATGTCAACTCCGTATTTACCGTAGGCCTTAAGGAGTCAGGATACCTTTAGTAACAGTATGCTTTCGAACCAACCCATGCTTCAGCTAGGACTTTTAAGGGTTGTAGCGTGGCCTGGTTCATGGTTTAAGAAACAAAGGATAAAGGCTCAAATTATTTGTACCCACCCGCTCTTCGTGATGTTCTTCAATCCTAAACTCAGCTGATCGTGCGTTAGACCTTATTTGAGTTTTTGTCCTGATATTCCCGTGATGGTTCGGATGTTGATAGTTTATTTTGAATAGGCAGTCATTCCTTTTTGTTATTGAGGGTTTGTGTGACCTCTTTCCTTTTTTTTTGATTTCGTTATCCCTGTTTTTTGCCTGAACTGTTTCTTTTGTGATTACAGTCAGCGGGATGCCCCAGTTTTGTAAGTCTCCTTCATAGGTTTTGACTTAATGGGCTTTTTGATTTTGGTAATGACTGCCGGTTTTTATGGTTATTTGGAACCATCACTGTCTTTTGTTTCGTAATGACTTCTTCGGTGCCATTCGTTATGCACTTGGATCAACTGAGAGAACTACCCTGCCCCAGGTTATGATTAAGGGTTTTGATTTTCGAAAATAAAAACTTCTACTTCTTTGGCTCAGAGGGGTTGACGAGGGATTATCTTCCTTATAACTCCAGTGTTTAGGAATTGAAACAATGCCTGTACCTCATAAGCGGGGTCCGTTCAAAAGCATACTGTAATGATTGCGGTATCGTTTTCGTCATCCTCCCTCAAGAGGCTTAGAATTATTGATTGAGAGTTGACATTAGAAAAAAAATATGAAAATAATTTGCATAGAGTGAATACGAATATATTGATTCAAAATAGACATATGCGATGCATTAATTAAATAACAATGTTTAACATGAGTAAATGTTTGAACAGAAAGAAATTACAACTTGAAAATCCTAACGAACAAAAGTCTTCTCATCTCAGGGCTTGTTACTTCAAATGGTGCCTCCTGTAGGGATGGTAGAAGCATTCATCCTGGCCATCTTGGGTGAATTCCACAGCTCCTTCCTCAATCAGGTCCTGGATTTTATTCTTCAAAGTCCAACAATCCTCTGTAGCATGCCCCGGGCTGTCAGAATGATAAGCGCAGTGAGCGTTGGGGTTATACCTCGAAGGTGTCCTATTGGGATTCTTAGGAGGATTCTTTCGAGTTACCAAGTTCAACCTCAGCAGTTGTTGTAAGGCTTGAGGCAGCGACACGTTGAGCTCGGTGAATTGCCTTTGGGGCTTGTCTGGTTGAAGCTGGTGAGGTTGATACTGAATTGGGGATACTGAAGCCATATGAGGAGCTTTCTCCTTACCTCTTTGTCTCAAAGATGGTCGAACGATGATTGGCTTTTCACCCTTAGACGTTTGCCCCAGTTGGTTATCCTGAAGCAGTTGGTTGACGAGAAACCGGAGCTCATCTTGTCTTTGAGCTATACCTTGAATGGCATTCCTCTGCCCCAGCATTTGGGCTTTCATAGCATCCATCTCAGCTTGTAGGTGTTTCAGCCTTTCATCTTCAGCATTGTTCCCGACAAAGGTCCCCATGAGAAGTGTCCTTAGCTCCTCCTGCCCCTTAGATAGATTCAGGAGGATTTTCCCGAACCTGGTCTCTTGAGCAAGAAAGTCCTGGTTGTCTGGTTGGAAGGTCATTGCTGAAATAAACAGCGAGAAGGGTAAGTGACCTGCAAAGAACGGGTACCTGTAATGCAATGATATGCATGATATGCGTGCAATGTTTTCAAGGACCTCGCGGGATAAACAAGAAAATTTGTTAGAATTCGGGTCCGGTAGCTTGATTGAAAGAACTTCATATTTGTTGAGAGTCTTTCTTCAAGGGTCAAGGGCTCACCATGTCAAGTGGGTCATAGCCCCTGACTTTAGTCATCATGTCTGGTTTTGATTTCCAAACAACCTTGGTTAAGGGAACCTTCTTCAAGAGTCAGAGCTCACCATATCAAGTGGGTCATAGCCCCTGACAACCTTGGCTAGAGGAAAATAAATCCTCTTTGCCCCTTGCTAGACGTTTGATTCATCATGACCTGCATCACAAGCCCTTGAGATCCTTGAAATGGGTTAGGATGTATGCAATGGTATGATGTCATGATGCATGGGGTGATATGAATAAACCCTGTTATGAGTCCTTATTAAGGACTGCAAACCAAAACCTGCAAGAAAACTTGGTAAACCCTGTTATGAGTCCTAATTAAGGACTACAAACGAAACCTGCGAGAAAACCTGGTAAACCTTGTTATGCGTCCTAATTCAGGACTACAAACAAAACCTGCGAGAAACTCAAGCGTCAGATAACAAGCATGCAAGTAGGCAAGTACAAAGGCACACAAGTCACACAAAAGTGCCCTTAGAGTTTAGGCCAGCATGAGGTCTAGGTATTACCCTCTTTCAGTTTGTTGGTTCATACCTGTCCTAGTCAAAAGTAACCGGGTTCTTAGAGGATCCCAATATCATTGACTAACCTCAATCGGTCATAACTCCAGCATCGCAATCTTTTCTTGTGGCCAGAACCATCACGAGAGTTTAGCCTCAATGGGCGTAGCATACTGCTACTGTTCTAATGGCCAAGTTGTGTCATTTAAGGTTCTAAGGTCTGTTGGTGCTTAATGACTCCTTAGAAGACCCATATTCTCCCTGTTTCAACACGAGGGATATCGGTACAGACCAAGGCGCCACACCAACGTAGCCACTGCTTCACCCATGTCGGTATACGCCGGACAGGTCCCTCACAGCTTATGCTACCTAACAGGGTATCCCCAGATCCGAGTTAGGATCTATGTAACTCCGATGCAACCCACAATAGTAAAGCAAGCAAATCAATACAATTGAAAACACAGTTATGAACTATCCCTAAGGTACACCTCACTTTAAGTTTGGGTCCCCAGCAGAGTCGCCAGTTCTGTGATCGGTGGATCTGGAACTGACTGTTTAACGCTGGTTCGCGAAATGTCGCGGAAGCAAGAGTCGCCACCGTCTTTTATTTTCTCCAAATGGAAAGGACAAAAGCACAGAAAAATTCCTTAAAGAGATTGCTCTCGGTTCGGGAGGTAGGTTATAGAAAGGGAAGGTGTTAGCACCCTTTCTATCCATGGTTATCCATGGGCTCTTAGATACTTGCTCATTGTGTTTTCAAAATAGTTTGTTTGCTTTTCAACTGTGGGTTTTAAAAAGTTTCTTTGAAAATTCCAGTTCGACTCTTGTATCGGTCCTCAAGAGTGTTTGAAAAATTGCTTTCGAAAGCTTTTTGAAAAGGTGTCAGTGTGAAAAATATTTTTTGAATTTGTTTTGAAATTTAGAGCAAGTATCTAGAGAACCTACCTACCCTAAGGAATTCGTCTGTGTAAATGTCCTTTAAAGTAGTGCCATCCCACCATTGAGAGGTAGGTAGCACCACCGTTGGAGGTGTTCGGGTCAATTCGAGGTTCGGGACATGGTGATCACCAGAGCAATGGGAAGACACCTTAGAAGCTACCCTCATGCCAGGTTCCCGGATCATGAGGACTTACTAAGACATCCTCTACTCGACGATCACCTTTCGAGGCAAGGCAACAGTAAGGCGTACCCTAGGGGTGGTGTGTGCGATTCGTGTGTCGTTTTCATTTGCATTCATCTTGTCATGTTATTGGTGTTCTACGCTTATTTTTATTTTGTTCATACATTATTTCATGCCACTTGTTAACAGTTAAAAATATTGCGGGAAAGTAAAAATTCTAAACTATTACAAAAGGCGCGGGTCCACATCGCCAAAATTAAACCAGGACCCGATTTGACAGAAAATAAATAAACGAAGTAAATAAAGAATTGAAAAGTGCGAGAAGTAATTTACATGGCTTCGGGAGAGGTACATAATTATTTAAGCAAAAATAAAATAAATATGCGAATTAGAATAAAAATTAAGAACGCGGGCGTTGGACCCTTTTGCAAAAATTAAATCAATGGAATTAATTAATTAAAAGGAATGTTTTTGGTATTTTTTAATATTTTAGGATTTAATGAGAAAAAGAATTAATTGCAATTAAACGCTAACCCTAATTCTATTTTATTTTAATTTATTAAGAAGACGTTAAAAATTTACCCTAAATCAAACCTAATTTTTATATACAATTTTAATTATGAAAATAAATAAAATAAATATTTAATTATTTGAAAGAAAAATAAAAGGGTGAAAAATTATTAATTAAACCCTAGTTCTACATTTTTTAGGTTTTTATCAAAAGAATTAAAATTAAAACTTAAATTAAAACTAAATAATTACATGCAAATTTATTTATGAAAATATTAGAAATAAAAATATTTATTATGTTTTTTATCTTTTCTGATTTTTTTTGGGTATTTTTTATATTTATGAAAATAATTAATCAATTGAATAAATAATAATTAAGAGGAATAAAAATAACAATAATACAAAAAAGGTAAAGAAAATAAAAAGAATGTGCAAACCTGGGGGTTCAGACCCCAATATGGAGGTTAGATCATGGAAATCTGGCCCAATAAGCCTGGTCCGTTTGACTTTTTTGAGTAGCATACTGAAGTGTGGACCATGGTTTATGGTACTCTCCAACTCTCAGCCTTTGATTTGAATCTGTTAGACGCGTGGACGCTTGATGGAGAAGGTGTATGGTGAACCACAGCGCTGAAGCTGCATAGGAGCGTTATATGAAGAAAAATATGAAAGAAAGTGAGGACCTGGGTCTCGAACCCAGGTCATGAGGATTGCCAATACATACACTTGCCACTGGACCACTATCACGCGTTTGTTAAATAAATAAACAACAAATAATATAATATGAAACAACGCGTTAGTGGGTTAAAGCGCGCGAATTTCAAACCAACCTATCACATCTTGCCACGGACTCATCTTCTTCATCATCCCTGAAATACAAAAACATTGGGCAACGGTTTTTTACGCGTTGTTTTAGGTATGCTATTAGAAAATAGCGATTAGCCCTCAGTCACTCATAAATTGAGCGCGAGGGTGGTCTTAAGGTTGCCTGAGTGTGCTGAGTTGAATGGTGGTGGTCTTGAGGGCCAATTTTTCCCCAGTCAAAAACCCCTAATCCAAGGTCCTGTAAACCCTAGAAAACGATAATGGTGAAATTGCCTACAGCTTGCAAAAACTCAATTAATTTATATGATTAGCATTAGAACAAGTCAATTAGTGTAAATGCATAACAAAAACGCAATGAAAATGCCTTAAACATGAAACACGATTATGCAATTTTTTTGAAACAGTTTGAATCCTGTATACCGATTCTTGGAGTTTGAGTGGATGTTTTTGATTGGGACACGTCCAGTGATGTTCGAGGAAACTAATGGAACAAAAATTCTGCCTTGAATCGCCCTGGAAGTGAACTTTCAGTTTTGAGTTTCTTGCAAATTTTCTCAAGTTTGATAATGGCTTTTGGAGCAGCTGTGCGTGTATCTTGATTAGGGTTGTATTCAGGCTTTTGTATTGAGTGCATTAGGTCAAAAAACTTGCTCCAAATCTCTTGCAATCATGGTTTTGAAGATTTGATTTTCAAGCTTTGTTTTTTTCAATCTTTTCCATACAATTTTGTATCAATTAGGATCCAATCAAACCAAATCTTCCCATATTTGAATGTGCACGAATTATTGAGTAGGTTACATGTGCAAAAAGATTTGTTTGGTTAAATTAAGTATTTTTCATATATTTAAATGATTTAAATGAATTAATATAAATAAAAATTAAAATAAATAAATAAAAAATGAAGGAATACTTCCCTTTGGGCCAAGTGGTCGTGCATATGTCATGGATGATGAATCATGGAAGAAAAATGGGCCCATTAGCAATTTTAGGTCATTTGAATCAATGTTGACTTTTCAAAATATCCAAAAATTTCCCAACTTCCACAAGGCATAACTTGCTCAAGTTTTAAGCTTTTCTCATGTTCTTTGACATTTTGGAAAGGTCTTTGAGTCCTCTAACCAATGTCTTTGGTCCCATGTCATTTTGATTTACCAATCTCAAGTTATGGCCTTTGACTTAAAGTCCCTTTTTGTTGACTTTTTCAGCTGTCCAAATAAGGAAACTTTTGCATCTTGATGATTTTTGAGCCAAACTTTGAGAATCATGATCAAGCATTGATCAAATGATGTTTGTGGCTTCAAAATGATATGTTGATCAAAAATTTGAACTTTTGACTGTCAAATGACCATTTTGCCCCTACAGTTGACTGTAGTGCAATTAGGGTTTTGACTGTGCAATTTTGAGCTGAATGTCTTAAAACTTGGTATGAGGATGCTTGACCATATTTGTAGGCATGTGAGACTTGATTGGACCTTTGAAAACTTCATTTTCTTGATCAGAACACAAACCCTAATCTTGACTGTTTAGGAGACCTTTGCACTGTGCAACCCTTGGGGAACTTTGAGACTTGATTTGGCAATTTCTTGAAGAATATGGGAGGGAAAATTTTGGGGTACAACACGTTGTTATTGTTTCTGTTTGAGGTGGTGGAAAGAAGGAAAAAAGAAGAGAAATACTACCTTTGTAGATCGTTACTTGGAGAGGAGGGGAGGCGGATCTGGAGGCGCCTAGGCGGCCGGAGACGGAGGGATAGCGATGTTGTGCGCTTTGGAATTCCTGGTACTTTTGTATTTGCTTTTTTTGTGGTTTAATGATGAAGGTACTGAAAACCCTAGCATAAATTCTTTTCCTCTTCAGTCTATATGAACATTTGTCCCTACATGCTTGTATGATGGCCCTTGATTCGTGTGGTATGCTGGGTTGCCTTAAAATGTTTGATATATTTGCCTTTTCCTCTTCTTCTGTTGGCTTGCTGAGATGCCTATTAATGTTGTTCTTGATGATTCTGATATCTTTGATATCTACGCACTAACCCTGTGATGAAATTCTTCTGAGGGTTTTGGTTGGTTCTGTATGTTTGGATACTGGTTTAGGCTTTGATATGCTGTTTGCTTCAGGTTTGTATCAGTTTGAGGCCTTTTGGCTTTTAGGCTTGCTTGGCTATACAAGGTTTGGCTTAGGCTTGTAACTTATGCAGGTTTATTTTGATGGCTTCTGTTTGTAATGTTTTTTTTTGAAAGGGGAGAAGGTTTACTGGTACAGGCTTGAGCTTGTTGTTTGAGGTTTGATATCAGTTTGTTTTTGACAAAGGAGGCAGGCTGTGAAACAGGGCATAGGCTTGTGTTTAGTAGGCGAAATTACAGGCTTCAGGTTGGAAGGCTTGAAGCTTTAGGCTTCAGACTGGATGTTTAGGCTTTCTCTGGTTTGAATGAGGGTGTTTGAAGGTTAATGCAGGTTTATGACTTTTGTTTTTGTTGCAGGCCTGGAGTTTGAACAGGTTGAGAGACTTTTGTGAGGTTTGGAGCTTAGGCTTCAAGCTTGTGGAGGCAGTTTGCAATTTTTTTTTTGTCTTACAGTTTTGTGGTATTCTCTTTTTGTGATATCTCTGCCTCCTTTCTATTGTGTTGATGACAGTTTCTTTTATATATTTTCTTGCCTAAAGCCTGTAAGCCCTTTCTTTTCTCTTTTTTCTCTCTCTCTAAATTTAAAAAAGCATTTTTATTGCTTTATAAATGTACTTTTCTGAAAAAGCAAATTGGCTGGAAAGTGATGATTTGAACCTTGCTTACATTCTAGTTTTCTTCTGCATACTTCTTATCTCCTTTTTCCAGAATTTATGCTTCTTTGACAGCATTTGGTACTTGTTTGATAGCTTGAATAGCCCTTTTGGAATCTTGTGGACAGTTTGAAATTGGAACTTTCAGTTTGCCTTTTTGATTTGGTTAGGCCTAGTTCAGTTTGCCTTTTATCCTTGGTTTGGAATTTTGTGCAGTCTTGCTTGACAATTTTGAATCATGAACTATGCAGTTTTTGACCATTTTGAATTTGTGCAATTTGTATACTTGTGCATTTCATACTTTTTGCAAGCATTTTTATCCTTCCCTCTTTGTGAACCGAGAGAAATCTCGTGATTTGCAGAGAGGGCAAACTGATTCCGGCCAGTTGCTTTTAATGATGAATTTTAACTGTCTGCTCTTAATTATTTTATCTGCATTTGACTTTTTCTTTTCTTTGTTTTTGCAGGTAAAGATAATTGAGCAAAGGAGCGTTGGATAGAAGATGGAGATTTAGGAAATTTAGGATTCAATTTTATTTCAATTTTAATCATTGTAACCATTATTATTATAAATACTTTGTAAATAAATACTGTATTTAAATAACAATTGTAACAAATAATTAAAGATGAATGAAATCCAATTTTGATCAGTTAATTCTCTCTTTCTTTTCAATTGTTTATTTTAATTATTTGGGTTTCTTAAATTAAAACAATTGGAAATAAATCCAATTATTCTGACTTAGAAAAAGAAATAATTAATAAACGTCCGACGTTCCGAATTAAAACATAACCATGTACAGTCAAACAACAAACGTCCACATGTCCTCTTTTCACTGATTTAATCAAACACTATAAACTCAATCCAAATGCTTCAGTCCAAATCTCAGAGTAAACTGAAAAGAACTGTAAAATTAATTCTTTCTGAGAATGTGCGCACAAAAACCCTAGTTTTGTTTTAATTGTCAGAGAAGCGTCCGCCTGATCAAAACCTGAGCCAACTCAACCAAACCTTAGCAATCTGCCTGAACTGCTTTAAAATCAATGAAAACCCTAATTTTGTCTGACTGATAAGAAAAGTCTGTTTGACTGATTCTTACGCCAATCTGAAAAATCAGGAAAGCCCGAAGCTGTGATTTCTTGTTAAAAATACGAGGGTAAATTTTGGGGTACAACAGTTGCCCCTGTTCAATCTTCTTGAACCTGAAGAGTTAGATTGGCAAGTTTGTCGTTCGCGACTTGAAGGTAAAAGGAGATTGGACACTAGAGTGCCCAAAAATTTGCACTCAGTGATGTGATGGTGGAGGGAATGGGCTTAAAGATGCCATTTAGAGAGATGATGGACAGGAGGATGGGCTTATAGATGCCATCTGGAAATGGGCTTAAAGATGCCATTTGGAAGTTGCTGGTAGGAGGATGGGCTTAAAGATGCCATCTGGAAATGTTGAACTGTATGTCATTGGTGAGTGGACGAGTATCAGAAAGGCATCCATGTTTTGGAACATCTCTGAACTGGGGGTCTGAACAAGCAATAGATTGACATCCATGTTTGGAGAATCCGTAAACTGTTTTCAGGAGTTGGAGTTGAATAAGAAATAGAGTAGCATCCGTTGTTGGGAAGCGTCCGTAAACTGTTTTCAAAAGTTGAGAAGAATATGAACAAGCGATAGGTCAACATCCGTTACTTGGAGAACCCGTGAACTGTTTTCAGAAGTCTTGACGTTGAATAAGCAATAGAGCAGCATCCGTTGTTGGGAAGCGTCCGTAAATTGTTTTCAAAAGTTGTATCTGAACAAGCGATAGATTAACATCCGTTGTTGGGAAGAATCCGTAAACTGTTTTCAGAGGTCTTGAAGTGGAGAAGGAACCAGTGTCGGGTTTCCTGATGATGAGTCCGTGTAAAACTGCATCTGGATGAATCTGGAATAAGTATCAGAATGTCGCCGTGTCTGGGTCACATCCGAACTATTTCTAGAAAGAATCTCGGAAGATGATGATTTTTGTCTGTTGATTGATCTTTCCTGAAAAGGTAAGGAGTTAGTTGTATGCAATGTCATGATGCGTGATGCAATGTATTTACATCAATGTTTATGATGAATGTGATGAATGCGCATGTAAGCTGATGAGCTATCTTGCTGAGGATAGATGAATCCTGGATGGCTGAAGATAAAAGAATCTTGACTGCTGTCGGGGAAAATAATTCCTTGGCTGCTGCTGGGGAGGGCAAGAATCTTTTGATCGTTGCAGATGAGAAGTCCTGGGACCACTGTTGGGGAATCAGAAGCTTGGGTTGTATGCCAATCTACTGGGGATTCCTGTCTTGAGGAGATCTTCACTGGAGAATATTCGAATATCCTGTGAGGAACGGAGAATGAGAGTCTTCACTCTGCTTGGGGATTGATAGTTGGAAGTTTTAGCTCCGCTGGGGATCTTGAAACTTGACTCTGAGGGGAATTAGATTCTGTAAGGCTCTCTAGCTGGGGATTACAAGAATCTTTTGATTGCTGCAGGTACCGATGTCGGGAATGGGCTTACATATGCCATTTGGAGATAGGATGGATAGTTACTGGAGATGTGTTGAATTGTAAATTGAAAGAAGGAACCTGTGTAGGGTTTCCTAATGATGAGTCCGTGTAAAACTACATCTGGAGTTTGAGAAGGAACCGGTGTAGGGTTTCCTGACGATGAGTCCGTGTAAAACTGCATCTGGAGTTGAAGAGGAACCAGTGTAGGGTTTCCTGATGATGAGTCCGTGTAAAACTGCATCTGGAGTTTGAGAGGAACCGGTGTAGGGTTTCCTGACGATGAGTCCGTGTAAAACTGCATCTGGAGTTGAAGAGGAACCGGTGTAGGGTTTCCTGATGATGAGTCCGTGTAAAACTGCATCTGGAGTTTGAGAGGAACCGGTGTAGGGTTTCCTGACGATGAATCCGTGTAAAACTGCATCTGGAGTTGAAGAGGAACCGGTGTAGGGTTTCCTGATGATGAGTCCGTGTAAAACTGCATCTGGAGTTTAAGAGGAACCTGTGTAGGGTTTCCTGATGATGAGTCCGTGTAAAACTACATCTGGAGTTGAAGAGGAACCGGTGTAGGGTTTCCTGATGATGAGTCCGTGTAAAACTGCATCTGGAGTTTGAGAGGAACCGGTGTAGGGTTTCCTGACGATGAGTCCGTGTAAAACTGCATCTGGAGTTGAAGAGGAACCGGTGTAGGGTTTCTTGATGATGAGTCCGTGTAAAACTGCATCTGGAGTTTGAGAGGAACTGGTGTAGGGTTTCCTGACGATGAGTCCGTGTAAAACTACATCTGGAGTTGAAGAGGAACCGGTGTAGGATTTCCTGATGATGAGTCCGTGTAAAACTGCATCTGGAGTTTGAGAGGACCGGTGTAGGGTTTCCTGACGATGAGTCCGTGTAAAACTGCATCTGGAGTTGAAGAGGAACCGGTGTAGGGTTTCCTGATGATGAGTCCGTGTAAAACTGCATATGGAGTTTGAGAGGAACCGGTGTAGGGTTTCCTGACGATGAGTCCGTGTAAAACTGCATCTGGAGTTGAAGAGGAACCTGTGCAGGGTTTCCTGATGATGAGTCCGTGTAAAACTGCATCTGGTTTTGAGAAGGAACCTATGTAGGGTTTCCTGATGATGAGTCCGTGTAAAACTGCATCTTCCAACAGGTGATGAAGGAAATATTGAACACTTTGGACATTCGAATGCTCCAAGTGATGATGAAGGAGTCTTGAATCAGATTATTCTGCGAATTGAGAGATTTCTTGAAATCTTGACTGGACTGCCCCAGGTTAACTGAACTTTGAAAGATCTGTTGAAACCTTGATTGGACTGCCCCAGGTTAACTGGATAGTGACATGACATGCCCCTTGTTGATAGGAGATTTGTCGTTGGAAGTGTCATCCTTTTGAAGTGATTTTACTCACTGAGAAAGTTTCCGTTCCTCCGAACTTTCGCTGTATGAATTTCTTCGCTGTCAAACAAATAGTCAAATGCATACAGTGATATTTAAGCAATGCAAAGTTTATGTTTGTCTCGAAGTTTTGAAGAATGCGTTTTTTTAGCAGAAAACTTTTTATAAGACAAGTCAACACAAGATTTAGAGCAAAGCCTTATAGGAGTCAGGATACCTTTTGTAACAGTGTGCTTTCGAATTAACCCATGCTTCAATTAGGACTTTGAAGGGTTGTAACGTGGCCTGGTTCACGGTTTAAGAAACAAAGGATAAAGGCTCAAAGTATATTTGTACCCACCCTCTCTTTGTGATATTCTTCGATCCTAAGCTCAGTTAATTGTGCGTCGCACTCTATTCGAGTTTGGAACGACTTTTGGGTGATGGCTCACCAATTAAATTTTGGAAGACAATCATCATCTCCTTTTTTCTTTGTAGCATTTTTCATGCTGTTGAGGATTTGTAATGACCTCTCTATTTTGATTTTGATTTGTTATCCCTAACGTTTTCCTGACTATTCCCGTTTTTGAGATTACAGTCAGCGGGATGCCCCGGCTTTCTTAAGCCTCCTTTATAGGTTTTGACTTAGTGGGCTTTTCTTTTTTGAGAGATTGACTGCCTAGGTGATAGAGAACCATCACTGTGTTTTGATTCCAAAGGAATGCTTTTCTTTGACGTCGTTCATTGTGTTACGAACTGAGAGTTTGCGACTTCAATGCGCATTTTCTTTTGAATCAACTGAGATACTACCCTGCCGCAGGTTTATATCAAAGGTTTTGATTGTTTAGAACAGAAAACTCCTACTTCTTTGGCTCGAAGGGGTTGACTAGGGATTATCTTCCTTATAACTCCAGTGTTTGGGAATTGAAATAAATGCCTGTACATCATCAGCAAGGTCTGTTCAAAAGCATACTGCATGAGATTATGGTATTGTTTTGTCATCCTCCCTCTAAGGGCTTGCAGCTTTTTATCAAGAGTCAAATATCATAAAGAAAGCATAAGAGTAGTGAAAACGAATGGATGAATTCAAGACAAACATATGCAATGCATTAATGAAACAGAGTTTGACATTAACAGTTAATTGTTTGAATAACAAAAGAAATTACAACTTAGAAAATTCAAATGAAGCAAAAGTTTCTCAGTTTGAGCTTTGTCACTTCAGGTGGAGAAACCGTTAACGGAAGATTTTCATCTCGCCATCTGGCATGAACCTCAGCACTCCAATGTCAATCAGATCTTGAATCTTGTTCTTCAAGGCCCAACAGTCGTCGGTGTCGTGTCCCGAGCTATAGGAGTGGTACACACAAAATGCGTCGGGATGATAGTTAGGAGCGGAGGTATTGGGCTTCCGAATAGGATCCCTCAAAGCAGTCAGATTAACCTCCAACAAGCGCTCTAGTATTAGAGATGACGGTATGTCAGTCTTAGTGAACTGTCTTCCCGATGTATTTTGCTTACACCGATTACCCCGTTGACGCTGGCGAGGTTGTTGATGGGGTTGTGACCCTGAATCAAGCAAGGGAGCCTTCCATTTGTCTTCTTGTCTGGAGGGGGGTTGAGTGGTGACTTGCTCTTCAACCTCAGATGTTTACCCCAGTTGGTTGTTCTGAAGCAGTTGGCTGACGAGAACTCTGAGTTCCTCTTGTCTTTGAGACAAGTCCTGGATGAGAGCCATCTGGCCCACTAGCTGCCCCATCACTTGGATCCTCAATGTTGCCAAATCAAACTGCAGTTCCCTCAGCTGATCATTCCTGGCATTGTTTGAGGTCTCCTGGACCAAGCCCTTTGTGAGGAGAGCTTTCATTTCTTCTTGCCCCAGAGACAGGTTCAAGAACATTTCCTGCAGTTGAGCAGTCTGGTCCTGGATATCCTTGACAGTTCTCTCTAGAGCCATCTCTACTGAAATAAACAGTAGGAGAGTAAGGAAACCTGAAAAGGAAAAACTGTTATGATGCAATGCATGATATGTGGATGCATGCTTTCAAGGATCTCTTGGGGTAAACACAAGAGAATGTTAGAGGTTGAACTTTGATCTTTGATTGGAGATCTTTGCCCCGATGGATGCCTTTCCACGAGAATCAAGCTCACCATGTCAAGTGGGTCATAGCCCCTGATTCAAGTTGTTGCACTCGATCTTTGATTGGAGAACTTTGCATCGGTGGATGTCTTTCCACGAGAATAAAGCTCACCATGTCAAGTGGGTCATAGCCACTGATTCAAGTTGTTGCACTTGATCTTTGATGGCATTTGTTTAGAGGAGAAACCTCTTGCCCTTTGGTAGACGTCTGGTTCAACGTAACCCTGCATCAAAAGAACCCTCGAGATCCTTGAAATGGTTATTGAAAAATGCTATGGTATGATGTTATGATGTTATATACATGTATGCAAGAGCAAGTGAGTGAGTGTATATACAGATAATCATATTCACACAAAGCAAACAAGTCCTTAGGTTTAGGCTTTCATGGGGTTGTAGGTAAGTACCCTCTTGAAGTTAGTTGGCTCATCCTGTCCTAAAATAGAAACCGGGTTCTAAGGAGCTCAATATCATTGGATTGTTTTCTGTGTTCATTGTTTTGGTTTAGCCACTTGACTGGAGACCAAAATATTCCAAGAAAACAACCCTCAATGAGTGTAGTATCGAGTATCTACCAACTTCGGACTGCACCAAAGTCGGTCATCTCGCTACCCCTAAAAAGGCTAAGATGGTCAATTAAGGTTCTAAGAGTTCGTTAGTGCTTCGCGACATCACTCAGCGGCCCCGTACTCTCCTTGATTGAACTCAAGGGTTACCGGTACTCACAAATATGTCACACTAACATAGCTTACTGCTTCAACCATGTCGGTATACCCCGCACAGTTCTCTCACAGTTTTATTGCTATTTACCTAAGAAGGTACCCCAAATCCGGGTGTAGGATTTACAACAAACCCAAACAAGGACCCAAAAAGTAAAGCAACCAAGGCAATCAAGGCAAGAATGTAAAGGTGATCTAAACCCTAAGGTAACCCCACTTTTAAAAGAATTCCCCAGCAGAGTCGCCAGTTCTGTGATACGGTGGGAGAACTGACTTGAGTTTTGCGTATGTATTCGCACTTGTTCGGTTTAGCAAGAGTCGCCACCGACTTTTTATTTTATCCTAAAGGAAAGGTTAAAAAGCACAGGAAAAAACCTTTTGAGATGTTTCGTAGGTTCGGGGGGTAGATTATGAAAAGGGAAGGTATTAGCACCCTTTTCATCCATGGTTATCCATGAGCTCTTAGTTACTTGTTTAGATCACTTGCCTTTGATTTTTAATTTCTTGAAATGGTGCGTGTGTGTGTTTTGAAAATGTTTTGAAGAAGACGCCTTGTCTAGGCAACCGTTGTAATGACTCGTGTTTGAGTGTTTTACAAAGGTGTGTATCTTTTCGAAAAGATGTTTCAAATGTTTTTGAAGGTTGTTTTGAAAGTGTTTGTGGAGTGTGGTTTTGAAAAGTAGGCAAGTGTTTTTGCAAGTTGGATCAAGTAACTAAGAGTTGTCTACCCCTATTGTACTCAAAGGCTTTTCTCATGTTTTAACCCTTTTAACAATTTTGTTCCACCATTGTATTTGGTGGGCAATCTTGCGTTTAGGATGTTAACGGGACAGGCGCGGGTCATCGTATGGACCATGAATGCAATGGTGCCAAGTGTCTTTGGCAATTTTTCTTGAAGGGACTATGATCATTTTGATTAGGCAACTTTCGAAAGCGTCATCAAGGGACTATGATCATTTTGATTGTTTTGTTTTGCCAAAGATACTCAACGTGCAAGCATGGCCCATTTTGGAAGGCAACAAGCGGGATTACCCTAGGGGTGCAAGTGTGAATGGTGTATTGATTTCATGTATTTGTCTTTGTATTAGGTTATCTAGCGTTTGATTTTATGTACATACAAACCCTAGGTCTAACCATGGTATATTTGAAAGCGATAAATTGCGGGAATTTAAAGTCTACGCTATTACAAATAGGTATCCGGGAGTGGGGGTACAAATTTACAAATGGGGATGAGACTTAATAGGAGAGTAGTGTCCAAATAAATTTACAACCAAATCGAATCGATCGTAATGTAAAAAAATGTATCAAATGTACAAGATAAGCAAATTTATAAGAGCAATGTAAATGTATCAATGTATTTGTGTAAGTGTTTGTAAATGTGATTTTCTTACAAGTGAAAAATGTTAACTTAATGTATTATCAAATATTTTATTTATTTCTTTTTTATTTTGTTAAGTATGTACAAACAAAATATTTTAAGAAAAGAAAAGGAAATGTTTTAAGCTTTTAGAGAAAAGTATCATTTATACATTTTTGGTTTATGTACAAACTCTTAATTAAAAGAAAAAGAAATGTTTTAAGTTTTAAGAACAATTATTTAATCTCAAAAGTTCTATTCCTCTATACATTTTAATTACACTAGCTAAAATAAAAAGGTAATTAAGAACCTTTTATAAAAAATAAAAAAATAAAAAAGAGTGTTAATGTATTATTTAATTTATACACAAAGTATTAGTATAAGTTAAGAAAAGGAAATAAAGAAATAAGTGAAAAGAGCTTAATGGTTTTTAAAAACATAGAAGAAATAAGCTTAAGAGAAATTGATGGGTTAAGAGAATTATTTGGGCCCATCAGAATAGGCAGGTTTCAGGAAAAGGGGGTGTACGCGTATTGAAAAAAACAAATGGGCTTAGGCGTGTCAAGGCAGAGGCAGGCCCAATGCTTCACAACGTTTTTTAGGGTTTCTTTGGTTTTGTATCATTTGGGACTATGGTTTCAACGTTACAGAGGCGTCGTTCGTTCTCTTCGCTTCCTCTTCATCCTTGAGCTTTCTGAATGCCTCCAAGCCTGGCCACCGGCGCCATCATCCCTCTCTCCTTCCTACATAGTCGAGCACGGTGACCTTACGAAAAAGGTTTGGTTTTGATGCTTTGTACGTTTTTACACTTTGCATGCTTTCATTCGTTTCGGATTCTGATTTTAAGCGTTGTTATTGTTTCTGTTTGAGGTGGTGGAAAGAAGGAAAAAAGAAGAGAAATACTACCTTTGTAGATCGTTACTTGGAGAGGAGGGGAGGCGGATCTGGAGGCGCCTAGGCGGCCGGAGACGGAGGGATAGCGATGTTGTGCGCTTTGGAATTCCTGGTACTTTTGTATTTGCTTTTTTTGTGGTTTAATGATGAAGGTACTGAAAACCCTAGCATAAATTCTTTTCCTCTTCTGTCTATATGAACATTTGTCCCTACATGCTTGTATGATGGCCCTTGATTCGTGTGTTATGCTGGGTTGCCTTAAAATGTTTGATATATTTGCCTTTTCCTCTTCTTCTGTTGGCTTGTTGAGATGCCTATTGATGTTGTTCTTGATGATTCTGATATCTTTGATATCTACGCACTAACCCTGTGATGAAATTCTTCTGAGGGTTTTGGTTGGTTCTGTATGTTTGGATACTGGTTTAGGCTTTGTTATGCTGTTTGCTTCAGGTTTGTATCAGTTTGAGGCCTTTTGGCTTTTAGGCTTGCTTGGCTATATAAGGTTTGGCTTAGGCTTGTAACTTATGCAGGTTTATTTTGATGGCTTCTGTTTGTAATTTTTTTTTTGAAAGGGGAGAAGGTTTATTGGTACAGGCTTGAGCTTGTTGTTTGAGGTTTGATATCAGTTTGTTTTTGACAAAGGAGGCAGGCTGTGAAACAGGGCATAGGCTTGTGTTTAGTAGGCGAAATTACAGGCTTCAGGTTGGAAGGCTTGAAGCTTTAGGCTTCAGACTGGATGTTTAGGCTTTCTCTGGTTTGAATGAGGGTGTTTGAAGGTTAATGCAGGTTTATGACTTTTGTTTTTGTTGCAGGCCTGGAGTTTGAACAGGTTGAGAGACTTTTGTGAGGTTTGGAGCTTAGGCTTCAAGCTTGTGGAGGCAGTTTGCAATTTTTTTTTGTCTTACAGTTTTGTGGTATTCTCTTTTTGTGATATCTCTGCCTCCTTTCTATTGTGTTGATGACAGTTTCTTTTATATATTTTCTTGCCTAAAGCCTGTAAGCCCTTTCTTTTCTCTTTTTTCTCTCTCTCTAAATTTAAAAAAGCATTTTTATTGCTTTATAAATGTACTTTTCTGAAAAAGCAAATTGGCTGGAAAGTGATGATTTGAACCTTGCTTACATTCTAGTTTTCTTCTGCATACTTCTTATCTCCTTTTTCCAGAATTTATGCTTCTTTGACAGCATTTGGTACTTGTTTGATAGCTTGAATAGCCCTTTTGGAATCTTGTGGACAGTTTGAAATTGGAACTTTCAGTTTGCCTTTTTGATTTGGTTAGGCCTAGTTCAGTTTGCCTTTTATCCTTGGTTTGGAATTTTGTGCAGTCTTGCTTGACAATTTTGAATCATGAACTATGCAGTTTTTGACCATTTTGAATTTGTGCAATTTGTATACTTGTGCATTTCATACTTTTTGCAAGCATTTTTATCCTTCCCTCTTTGTGAACCGAGAGAAATCTCGTGATTTGCAGAGAGGGCAAACTGATTCCGGCCAGTTGCTTTTAATGATGAATTTTAACTGTCTGCTCTTAATTATTTTATCTGCATTTGACTTTTTCTTTTCTTTGTTTTTGCAGGTAAAGATAATTGAGCAAAGGAGCGTTGGATAGAAGATGGAGATTTAGGAAATTTAGGATTCAATTTTATTTCAATTTTAATCATTGTAACCATTATTATTATAAATACTTTGTAAATAAATACTGTATTTAAATAACAATTGTAACAAATAATTAAAGATGAATGAAATCCAATTTTGATCAGTTAATTCTCTCTTTCTTTTCAATTGTTTATTTTAATTATTTGGGTTTCTTAAATTAAAACAATTGGAAATAAATCCAATTATTCTGACTTAGAAAAAGAAATAATTAATAAACGTCCGACGTTCCGAATTAAAACATAACCATGTACAGTCAAACAACAAACGTCCACATGTCCTCTTTTCACTGATTTAATCAAACACTATAAACTCAATCCAAATGCTTCAGTCCGAATCTCAGAGTAAACTGAAAAGAACTATAAAATTAATTCTTTCTGAGAATGTGCGCACAAAAACCCTAGTTTTGTTTTAATTGTCAGAGAAGCGTCCGCCTGATCAAAACCTGAGCCAACTCAACCAAACCTTAGCAATCTGCCTGAACTGCTTTAAAATCAATGAAAACCCTAATTTTGTCTGACTGATAAGAAAAGTCTGTTTGACTGATTCTTACGCCAATCTGAAAAATCAGGAAAGCCCGAAGCTGTGATTTCTTGTTAAAAATACGAGGGTAAATTTTGGGGTACAACAGTTGCCCCTGTTCAATCTTCTTGAACCTGAAGAGTTAGATTGGCAAGTTTGTCGTTCGCGACTTGAAGGTAAAAGGAGATTGGACACTAGAGTGCCCAAAAATTTGCACTCAGTGATGTGATGGTGGAGGGAATGGGCTTAAAGATGCCATTTAGAGAGATGATGGACAGGAGGATGGGCTTATAGATGCCATCTGGAAATGGGCTTAAAGATGCCATTTGGAAGTTGCTGGTAGGAGGATGGGCTTAAAGATGCCATCTGGAAATGTTGAACTGTATGTCATTGGTGAGTGGACGAGTATCAGAAAGGCATCCATGTTTTGGAACATCTCTGAACTGGGGGTCTGAACAAGCAATAGATTGACATCCATGTTTGGAGAATCCGTAAACTGTTTTCAGGAGTTGGAGTTGAATAAGAAATAGAGTAGCATCCGTTGTTGGGAAGCGTCCGTAAACTGTTTTCAAAAGTTGAGAAGAATCTGAACAAGCGATAGGTCAACATCCGTTACTTGGAGAACCCGTGAACTGTTTTCAGAAGTCTTGACGTTGAATAAGCAATAGAGCAGCATCCGTTGTTGGGAAGCGTCCGTAAATTGTTTTCAAAAGTTGTATCTGAACAAGCGATAGATTAACATCCGTTGTTGGGAAGAATCCGTAAACTGTTTTCAGAGGTCTTGAAGTGGAGAAGGAACCAGTGTCGGGTTTCCTGATGATGAGTCCGTGTAAAACTGCATCTGGATGAATCTGGAATAAGTATCAGAATGTCGCCGTGTCTGGGTCACATCCGAACTATTTCTAGAAAGAATCTCGGAAGATGATGATTTTTGTCTGTTGATTGATCTTTCCTGAAAAGGTAAGGAGTTAGTTGTATGCAATGTCATGATGCGTGATGCAATGTATTTACATCAATGTTTATGATGAATGTGATGAATGCGCATGTAAGCTGATGAGCTATCTTGCTGAGGATAGATGAATCCTGGATGGCTGAAGATAAAAGAATCTTGACTGCTGCCGGGGAAAATAATTCCTTGGCTGCTGCTGGGGAGGGCAAGAATCTTTTGATCGTTGCAGATGAGAAGTCCTGGGACCACTGTTGGGGAATCAGAAGCTTGGGTTGTATGCCAATCTACTGGGGATTCCTGTCTTGAGGAGATCTTCACTGGAGAATATTCGAATATCCTGTGAGGAACGGAGAATGAGAGTCTTCACTCTGCTTGGGGATTGATAGTTGGAAGTTTTAGCTCCGCTGGGGATCTTGAAACTTGACTCTGAGGGGAATTAGATTCTGTAAGGCTCTCTAGCTGGGGATTACAAGAATCTTTTGATTGCTGCAGGTACCGATGTCGGGAATGGGCTTACATATGCCATTTAGAGATAGGATGGATAGTTACTGGAGATGTGTTGAATTGTAAATTGAAAGAAGGAACCTGTGTAGGGTTTCCTAATGATGAGTCCGTGTAAAACTACATCTGGAGTTTGAGAAGGAACCGGTGTAGGGTTTCCTGACGATGAGTCCGTGTAAAACTGCATCTGGAGTTGAAGAGGAACCAGTGTAGGGTTTCCTGATGATGAGTCCGTGTAAAACTGCATCTGGAGTTTGAGAGGAACCGGTGTAGGGTTTCCTGACGATGAGTCCGTGTAAAACTGCATCTGGAGTTGAAGAGGAACCGGTGTAGGGTTTCCTGATGATGAGTCCGTGTAAAACTGCATCTGGAGTTTGAGAGGAACCGGTGTAGGGTTTCCTGACGATGAATCCGTGTAAAACTGCATCTGGAGTTGAAGAGGAACCGGTGTAGGGTTTCCTGATGATGAGTCCGTGTAAAACTGCATCTGGAGTTTAAGAGGAACCTGTGTAGGGTTTCCTGATGATGAGTCCGTGTAAAACTGCATCTGGAGTTGAAGAGGAACCGGTGTAGGGTTTCCTGATGATGAGTCCGTGTAAAACTGCATCTGGAGTTTGAGAGGAACCGGTGTAGGGTTTCCTGACGATGAGTCCGTGTAAAACTGCATCTGGAGTTGAAGAGGAACCGGTGTAGGGTTTCTTGATGATGAGTCCGTGTAAAACTGCATCTGGAGTTTGAGAGGAACTGGTGTAGGGTTTCCTGACGATGAGTCCGTGTAAAACTACATCTGGAGTTGAAGAGGAACCGGTGTAGGATTTCCTGATGATGAGTCCGTGTAAAACTGCATCTGGAGTTTGAGAGGACCGGTGTAGGGTTTCCTGACGATGAGTCCGTGTAAAACTGCATCTGGAGTTGAAGAGGAACCGGTGTAGGGTTTCCTGATGATGAGTCCGTGTAAAACTGCATATGGAGTTTGAGAGGAACCGGTGTAAGGTTTCCTGACGATGAGTCCGTGTAAAACTGCATCTGGAGTTGAAGAGGAACCTGTGCAGGGTTTCCTGATGATGAGTCCGTGTAAAACTGCATCTGGTTTTGAGAAGGAACCTATGTAGGGTTTCCTGATGATGAGTCCGTGTAAAACTGCATCTTCCAACAGGTGATGAAGGAAATATTGAACACTTTGGACATTCGAATGCTCCAAGTGATGATGAAGGAGTCTTGAATCAGATTATTCTGCGAATTGAGAGATTTCTTGAAATCTTGACTGGACTGCCCCAGGTTAACTGAACTTTGAAAGATCTGTTGAAACCTTGATTGGACTGCCCCAGGTTAACTGGATAGTGACATGACATGCCCCTTGTTGATAGGAGATTTGTCGTTGGAAGTGTCATCCTTTTGAAGTGATTTTACTCACTGAGAAAGTTTCCGTTCCTCCGAACTTTCGCTGTATGAATTTCTTCGCTGTCAAACAAATAGTCAAATGCATACAGTGATATTTAAGCAATGCAAAGTTTATGTTTGTCTCGAAGTTTTGAAGAATGCGTTTTTTTAGCAGAAAACTTTTTATAAGACAAGTCAACACAAGATTTAGAGCAAAGCCTTATAGGAGTCAGGATACCTTTTGTAACAGTGTGCTTTCGAATTAACCCATGCTTCAATTAGGACTTTGAAGGGTTGTAACGTGGCCTGGTTCACGGTTTAAGAAACAAAGGATAAAGGCTCAAAGTATATTTGTACCCACCCTCTCTTTGTGATATTCTTCGATCCTAAGCTCAGTTAATTGTGCGTCGCACTCTATTCGAGTTTGGAACGACTTTTGGGTGATGGCTCACCAATTAAATTTTGGAAGATAATCATCATCTCCTTTTTTCTTTGTAGCATTTTTCATGCTGTTGAGGATTTGTAATGACCTCTCTATTTTGATTTTGATTTGTTATCCCTAACGTTTTCCTGACTATTCCCGTTTTTGAGATTACAGTCAGCGGGATGCCCCGGCTTTCTTAAGCCTCCTTTATAGGTTTTGACTTAGTGGGCTTCTCTTTTTTGAGAGATTGACTGCCTAGGTGATAGAGAACCATCACTGTGTTTTGATTCCAAAGGAATGCTTTTCTTTGACGTCGTTCATTGTGTTACGATCTGAGAGTTTGCGACTTCAATGCGCATTTTCTTTTGAATCAACTGAGATACTACCCTGCCGCAGGTTTATATCAAAGGTTTTGATTGTTTAGAACAGAAAACTCCTACTTCTTTGGCTCGAAGGGGTTGACTAGGGATTATCTTCCTTATAACTCCAGTGTTTGGGAATTGAAATAAATGCCTGTACATCATCAGCAAGGTCTGTTCAAAAGCATACTGCATGAGATTATGGTATTGTTTTGTCATCCTCCCTCTAAGGGCTTGCAGCTTTTTATCAAGAGTCAAATATCATAAAGAAAGCATAAGAGTAGTGAAAACGAATGGATGAATTCAAGACAAACATATGCAATGCATTAATGAAACAGAGTTTGACATTAACAGTTAATTGTTTGAATAACAAAAGAAATTACAACTTAGAAAATTCAAATGAAGCAAAAGTTTCTCAGTTTGAGCTTTGTCACTTCAGGTGGAGAAACCGTTAACGGAAGATTTTCATCTCGCCATCTGGCATGAACCTCAGCACTCCAATGTCAATCAGATCTTGAATCTTGTTCTTCAAGGCCCAACAGTCGTCGGTGTCGTGTCCCGAGCTATAGGAGTGGTACACACAAAATGCGTCGGGATGATAGTTAGGAGCGGAGGTATTGGGCTTCCGAATAGGATCCCTCAAAGCAGTCAGATTAACCTCCAACAAGCGCTCTAGTATTAGAGATGATGGTATGTCAGTCTTAGTGAACTGTCTTCCCGATGTATTTTGCTTACACCGATTACCCCGTTGACGCTGGCGAGGTTGTTGATGGGGTTGTGACCCTGAATCAAGCAAGGGAGCCTTCCATTTGTCTTCTTGTCTGGAGGGGGGTTGAGTGGTGACTTGCTCTTCAACCTCAGATGTTTGCCCCAGTTGGTTGTTCTGAAGCAGTTGGCTGACGAGAACTCTGAGTTCCTCTTGTCTTTGAGACAAGTCCTGGATGAGAGCCATCTGGCCCACTAGCTGCCCCATCACTTGGATCCTCAATGTTGCCAAATCAAACTGCAGTTCCCTCAGCTGATCATTCCTGGCATTGTTTGAGGTCTCCTGGACCAAGCCCTTTGTGAGGAGAGCTTTCATTTCTTCTTGCCCCAGAGACAGGTTCAAGAACATTTCCTGCAGCTGAGCAGTCTGGTCCTGGATATCCTTGACAGTTCTCTCTAGAGCCATCTCTACTGAAATAAACAGTAGGAGAGTAAGGAAACCTGAAAAGGAAAAACTGTTATGATGCAATGCATGATATGTGGATGCATGCTTTCAAGGATCTCTTGGGGTAAACACAAGAGAATGTTAGAGGTTGAACTTTGATCTTTGATTGGAGATCTTTGCCCCGATGGATGCCTTTCCACGAGAATCAAGCTCACCATGTCAAGTGGGTCATAGCCCCTGATTCAAGTTGTTGCACTCGATCTTTGATTGGAGAACTTTGCATCGGTGGATGTCTTTCCACGAGAATAAAGCTCACCATGTCAAGTGGGTCATAGCCACTGATTCAAGTTGTTGCACTTGATCTTTGATGGCATTTGTTTAGAGGAGAAACCTCTTGCCCTTTGGTAGACGTCTGGTTCAATGTAACCCTGCATCAAAAGAACCCTCGAGATCCTTGAAATGGTTATTGAAAAATGCTATGGTATGATGTTATGATGTTATATACATGTATGCAAGAGCAAGTGAGTGAGTGTATATACAGATAATCATATTCACACAAAGCAAACAAGTCCTTAGGTTTAGGCTTTCATGGGGTTGTAGGTAAGTACCCTCTTGAAGTTAGTTGGCTCATCCTGTCCTAAAATAGAAACCGGGTTCTAAGGAGCTCAATATCATTGGATTGTTTTCTGTGTTCATTGTTTTGGTTTAGCCACTTGACTGGCGACCAAAATATTCCAAGAAAACAACCCTCAATGAGTGTAGTATCGAGTATCTACCAACTTCGGACTGCACCAAAGTCGGTCATCTCGCTACCCCTAAAAAGGCTAAGATGGTCAATTAAGGTTCTAAGAGTTCGTTAGTGCTTCGCGACATCACTCAGCGGCCCCGTACTCTCCTTGATTGAACTCAAGGGTTACCGGTACTCACAAATATGTCACACTAACATAGCTTACTGCTTCAACCATGTCGGTATACCCCGCACAGTTCTCTCACAGTTTTATTGCTATTTACCTAAGAAGGTGCCCCAAATCCGGGTGTAGGATTTACAACAAACCCAAACAAGGACCCAAAAAGTAAAGCAACCAAGGCAATCAAGGCAAGAATGTAAAGGTGATCTAAACCCTAAGGTAACCCCACTTTTAAAAGAATTCCCCAGCAGAGTCGCCAGTTCTGTGATACGGTGGGAGAACTGACTTGAGTTTTGCGTATGTATTCGCACTTGTTCAGTTTAGCAAGAGTCGCCACCGACTTTTTATTTTATCCTAAAGGAAAGGTTAAAAAGCACAGGAAAAAACCTTTTGAGATGTTTCGTAGGTTCGGGGGGTAGATTATGAAAAGGGAAGGTATTAGCACCCTTTTCATCCATGGTTATCCATGAGCTCTTAGTTACTTGTTTAGATCACTTGCCTTTGATTTTTAATTTCTTGAAATGGTGCGTGTGTGTGTTTTGAAAATGTTTTGAAGAAGACGCCTTGTCTAGGCAACCGTTGTAATGACTCGTGTTTGAGTGTTTTACAAAGGTGTGTATCTTTTCGAAAAGATGTTTCAAATGTTTTTGAAGGTTGTTTTGAAAGTGTTTGTGGAGTGTGGTTTTGAAAAGTAGGCAAGTGTTTTTGCAAGTTGGATCAAGTAACTAAGAGTTGTCTACCCCTATTGTACTCAAAGGCTTTTCTCATGTTTTAACCCTTTTAACAATTTTGTTCCACCATTGTATTTGGTGGGCAATCTTGCGTTTAGGATGTTAACGGGACAGGCGCGGGTCATCGTATGGACCATGAATGCAATGGTGCCAAGTGTCTTTGGCAATTTTTCTTGAAGGGACTATGATCATTTTGATTAGGCAACTTTCGAAAGCGTCATCAAGGGACTATGATCATTTTGATTGTTTTGTTTTGCCAAAGATACTCAACGTGCAAGCATGGCCCATTTTGGAAGGCAACAAGCGGGATTACCCTAGGGGTGCAAGTGTGAATGGTGTATTGATTTCATGTATTTGTCTTTGTATTAGGTTATCTAGCGTTTGATTTTATGTACATACAAACCCTAGGTCTAACCATGGTATATTTGAAAGCGATAAATTGCGGGAATTTAAAGTCTACGCTATTACAAATAGGTATCCGGGAGTGGGGGTACAAATTTACAAATGGGGATGAGACTTAATAGGAGAGTAGTGTCCAAATAAATTTACAACCAAATCGAATCGATCGTAATGTAAAAAAATGTATCAAATGTACAAGATAAGCAAATTTATAAGAGCAATGTAAATGTATCAATGTATTTGTGTAAGTGTTTGTAAATGTGATTTTCTTACAAGTGAAAAATGTTAACTTAATGTATTATCAAATATTTTATTTATTTCTTTTTTATTTTGTTAAGTATGTACAAACAAAATATTTTAAGAAAAGAAAAGGAAATGTTTTAAGCTTTTAGAGAAAAGTATCATTTATACATTTTTGGTTTATGTACAAACTCTTAATTAAAAGAAAAAGAAATGTTTTAAGTTTTAAGAACAATTATTTAATCTCAAAAGTTCTATTCCTCTATACATTTTAATTACACTAGCTAAAATAAAAAGGTAATTAAGAACCTTTTATAAAAAATAAAAAAATAAAAAAGAGTGTTAATGTATTATTTAATTTATACACAAAGTATTAGTATAAGTTAAGAAAAGGAAATAAAGAAATAAGTGAAAAGAGCTTAATGGTTTTTAAAAACATAGAAGAAATAAGCTTAAGAGAAATTGATGGGTTAAGAGAATTATTTGGGCCCATCAGAATAGGCAGGTTTCAGGAAAAGGGGGTGTACGCATATTGAAAAAAACAAATGGGCTTAGGCGTGTCAAGGCAGAGGCAGGCCCAATGCTTCACAACGTTTTTTAGGGTTTCTTTGGTTTTGTATCATTTGGGACTATGGTTTCAACGTTACAGAGGCGTCGTTCGTTCTCTTCGCTTCCTCTTCATCCTTGAGCTTTCTGAATGCCTCCAAGCCACCGGCGCCATCATCCCTCTCTCCTTCCTACATAGTCGAGCACGGTGACCTTACGAAAAAGGTTTGGTTTTGATGCTTTGTACGTTTTTACACTTTGCATGCTTTCATTCGTTTCGGATTCTGATTTTAAGCGTTGTTATTGTTTCTGTTTGAGGTGGTGGAAAGAAGGAAAAAAGAAGAGAAATACTACCTTTGTAGATCGTTACTTGGAGAGGAGGGGAGGCGGATCTGGAGGCGCCTAGGCGGCCGGAGACGGAGGGATAGCGATGTTGTGCGCTTTGGAATTCCTGGTACTTTTGTATTTGCTTTTTTTGTGGTTTAATGATGAAGGTACTGAAAACCCTAGCATAAATTCTTTTCCTCTTCTGTCTATATGAACATTTGTCCCTACATGCTTGTATGATGGCCCTTGATTCGTGTGTTATGCTGGATTGCCTTAAAATGTTTGATATATTTGCCTTTTCCTCTTCTTCTGTTGGCTTGTTGAGATGCCTATTGATGTTGTTCTTGATGATTCTGATATCTTTGATATCTACGCACTAACCCTGTGATGAAATTCTTCTGAGGGTTTTGGTTGGTTCTGTATGTTTGGATACTGGTTTAGGCTTTGTTATGCTGTTTGCTTCAGGTTTGTATCAGTTTAAGGCCTTTTGGCTTTTAGGCTTGCTTGGCTATATAAGGTTTGGCTTAGGCTTGTAACTTATGCAGGTTTATTTTGATGGCTTCTGTTTGTAATTTTTTTTTTTGAAAGGGGAGAAGGTTTATTGGTACAGGCTTGAGTTTGTTGTTTGAGGTTTGATATCAGTTTGTTTTTGACAAAGGAGGCAGGCTGTGAAACAGGGCATAGGCTTGTGTTTAGTAGGCGAAATTACAGGCTTCAGGTTGGAAGGCTTGAAGCTTTAGGCTTCAGACTGGATGTTTAGGCTTTCTCTGGTTTGAATGATGGTGTTTGAAGGTTAATGCAGGTTTATGACTTTTGTTTTTGTTGCAGGCCTGGAGTTTGAACAGGTTGAGAGACTTTTGTGAGGTTTGGAGCTTAGGCTTCAAGCTTGTGGAGGCAGTTTGCAATATTTTTTTTGTCTTACAGTTTTGTGGTATTCTCTTTTTGTGATATCTCTGCCTCCTTTCTACTGTGTTGATGACAGTTTCTTTTATATATTTTCTTGCCTAAAGCTTGTAAGCCCTTTCATTTCTCTTTTTTCTCTCTCTCTCTACATTTAACAAAGCATTTTTATTGCTTTAGAAATGTACTTTTCTGAAAAAGCAAATTGGCTGGAAAGTGATGATTTGAACCTTGCTTGCATTCTAGTTTTCTTCTGCATACTTCTTATCTCCTTTTTCCAGAATTTATGCTTCTTTGACAGCATTTGGTACTTGTTTGATAGCTTGAATAGCCCTTTTGGCAGCTTGTGGACAGTTTGAAATTGGAACTTTCAGTTTGCCATTTTGATTTGGTTAGGCCTAGTTCAGTTTGCCTTTTATCCTTGGTTTGGAATTTTGTGCAGTCTTGCTTGACAATTTTGAATCATGAACTATGCAGTTTTTGACCATTTTGAATTTGTGCAATTTGTATACTTGTGCATTTCATACTTTTTGCAAGCATTTTTATCCTTCCCTCTTTGTGAACCGAGAGAAATCTCGTGATTTGCAGAGAGGGCAAACTGATTCCGGCCAGTTGCTTTTAATGATGAATTTTAACTGTCTGCTCTTAATTATTTTATCTGCATTTGACTTTTTCTTTTCTTTGTTTTTGCAGGTAAAGATAATTGAGCAAAGGAGCGTTGGATAGAAGATGGAGATTTAGGAAATTTAGGATTCAATTTTATTTCAATTTTAATCATTGTAACCATTATTATTATAAATACTTTGTAAATAAATACTGTATTTAAATAACAATTGTAACAAATAATTAAAGATGAATGAAATCCAATTTTGATCAGTTAATTCTCTCTTTCTTTTCAATTGTTTATTTTAATTATTTGGGTTTCTTAAATTAAAACAATTGGAAATAAATCCAATTATTCTGACTTAGAAAAAGAAATAATTAATAAACGTCCGACGTTCCGAATTAAAACATAACCATGTACAGTCAAACAACAAACGTCCACATGTCCTCTTTTCACTGATTTAATCAAACACTATAAACTCAATCCAAATGCTTCAGTCCAAATCTCAGAGTAAACTGAAAAGAACTGTAAAATTAATTCTTTCTGAGAATGTGCGCACAAAAACCCTAGTTTTGTTTTAATTGTCAGAGAAGCGTCCGCCTGATCAAAACCTGAGCCAACTCAACCAAACCTTAGCAATCTGCCTGAACTGCTTTAAAATCAATGAAAACCCTAATTTTGTCTGACTGATAAGAAAAGTCTGTTTGACTGATTCTTACGCCAATCTGAAAAATCAGGAAAGCCCGAAGCTGTGATTTCTTGTTAAAAATACGAGGGTAAATTTTGGGGTACAACACACCTCATGGTCTTCATCCCTCTGTCTACATACTTGAATAAAACCTTGGTCCAACATCTCTTGGAGATCTCTTTTTACCACAGAACACCCATGAGGATTTTTCGATACAAACTCTGCAAGTTGCATGATCATGCTCGTAATGGCTGAGTTCATAGAGAGTAGCATGCATTTCTACTAGACTACCTCTTATCATATTCACATCAAAGATCTGAAACTCACTGGGACAACCATAAACCATATTAACTGCATTTCCCCAATGATTAGGAAACGAATAATACCAGCCCTTACTAACTTCTGAACCTCAGACTTCAACGAATAATAATTATCTATGTCATGCTCATTAGCTCCTTGATTAAAAGCACAAGCCAAGTCAACTTTGTAATACCATGGAAGTTTTGTAGGAATAGCATGAGGAGCCCTAGTATGCACAAGGTTCTTCTGAATTAATGTGGGAAACAATTTAGCGTAACTCATGGGAATAAGATTAAAGGGTTCTCTCTTCTAATTCCGACCTTGATTATTTTGTTGGTAGGACTGCTGATGTGTTCGTTGGGGAGGTTGATAAGTAACTACTGCATGAGCTATACTGACAACTAGAGTGACTGAAGCAACATGATGTTGATGACAGTGATTTTTTCCACGGGATCTACCCTATCTTTCCTGATAAATGGCATTAGAATCCCCTTCTTTATTTTTAGAAAACCCACAGACGTGCTTCTTAGAAGAACTACCTGAACTCTCATCTTTTAACAAGCGACCTTCACAGACAACTTCTTCCAAACGAATATACATTCCGGCCATTTTTGTAAAATCACTTGGTGCACTGGCCACCATCTTCTTGTAATAGAATGAACCAAGAGTCTTCAGGAAAACTTTGGTCATTTCTTTCTCCTCTATGGGGGAATAACTTGAATTGCAATCTCGCACCAATGCTACGCATACTCTTTAAATGACTCCTTATATTTCTGAGTCATAGCCCTGAGTTGATCACGGTCAGGTGCCATGTCTAACTTATACTTGTACTGCCTAACAATTGCTTCTCCAAGGTCAGTAAAACTATGATGGAAATAATGGATCAACAGACGTTGATCGTCAGTGTGAGTAGAGATTTTCTTGACATACATCACAAGGTGACTATGAAGACAAGAGTTTCCCTTGTATTTATCGAATTCAAGAACTTTGAATTTGGCTGGAACCTTGACATTAGGAACAAAGTAGAGATCACTAACATTCTTACCAAATAACTCTTTTCTCCTAAGACCTTTCATTTCTTTTTGCATCTACAGGAACTGGTCTTGAAAATCATTCATACGGTCATAAGTTCTTAAGCTTTCACTTGGTGCAGCATCGGTATGGTAAATCTGATCATCAACAATAGGAGTAGTATGCACAACATGAGGTGCGACAACCATAACAGGTTGAACATATGATTAGAAACTTCAACGCTGGATCATAACATTCGGGAACAAAATTTAGAGGCATGCCCCATGGATAACCACGAGGCATCTGATACTGAGTAATAGTACTGAGAGGAACTTCATGAACTAGAGTGGAAACAAATTCAGAAATAATAGTGACCTGAGGTTGAGTCTGAGCTTGAGACTGAACAGGAGGTGCAACATGATTCTGAGCTTAAGTGGCAATCAAAGATTCAACCAGAGCAGTCAGATAGGCCATACCAGTTCTCAAAGTGGTGACTTCTTCCCTTAGTTCCCTGTTCTCTTGCTCGATGTTCTCCATTATTCACTTGTGATTAGCATGATTGTTATATGGATGTGATAGCTTGACTGAACAAAGACCAAGTGAAATGGATAAGACTGTTGAAAAATTTGTGAAATGCAAAATTAAGTGCAAAATGATGCATGATATGCAATGCAAATGGTTTGTTTTTATTATTAACTTTCAAGGAACTTAAAGAATTATAATAACTACAAACATCAAAGAAATAAAAAAATTTGAAATACTGAATAATATCATTTAATTAATAATTTTGGATGGATTACAACTTTTAGTACAAGTTTAAATACTTCTAAATACAAGAGAAAGAAAGCTGGAAACTATGTCCCGAGGAACCACATTTGAAGAAGATTCCACTGCATTCTGATATTTCCTCTTGAGCCCCCTAATCTGACTCTCATAAGAAGATCTAAATTGATTGTCTCCATCACAAACTTGTTGACAACTCCCTTCCAACCACCGGAGGTAGGAAGAATATGAGAATAATCCTGGACACTAGGCACTGGCTAAATGCTAGAGGAAAAATAAATCCTCTTGCTCTTCCATCTTTTCCATAACATTCTGCTCGAGAATCTCAATCAGGTCATCTTTCTCTTTCAACTGCTCCTGAAGTGATGAGTATTCCCTATCCATAATTTGATACTTGTTCTTCCAAACATCCTTCTCTTGTTGCATCTTGACTAAATCAAGTTAAAGATCTTCAAAATTAGTCAAAATAAGAGGAGTAGTCTCTATAAATATTGCAGGTAAAGGTCCCTGATGAGGATAAGGCATCTTCAGCTGAATTGCCCTTGCTTTTACCCATTGGAGATGAGGTTCCAAAGAGACACAACCTCTCCTTCCTAATGCTTCTCTTCCCTTCCTATGGATAGATGCCATACTTGATCAATACTTTTCTTAAATGATCTATTTTCTTCCCTCTCCTTATGAAACAAACCACTCACTAGGATGTTGCTTGGTTTGTCCCTCATTGGATATCCAAGTTGACGATGCGCTAAAATCGGGTTATAGTTGATACTTCCTTTTATACTAAAAAGAGGTACATTGGGAAAACTATCACAACTATAAATAATTCTCACTCCATAATAAACTTGATCATACCAAACAATATCATAATGAGTCAGAGACATGATCTTCTGTGACCATCTCAATCCATCCTTGAGATCCCAAAAAGCAGCAGACCAGAGCAAGTGAGAAATAAACCACTCGTATAATAAAGGCACACAAAAGATAATCATCCCCTCTTTGTAAGAATTTTTGAGATGGATAGAGTAATAATAATCCCCAAGCAACGTGGGAATTGGATTTCCGATCAAGAATATCCTAATGGTGTTAATATCAACAAAATGTCAACATTAGGGAACAAGAACAATCCATAGATGAGTAGAGTGAGAATAGCCTCAAAAGCGTCCATAATCTTCATGCTAGGAAAATTAATGAGCTCTCTCTATCAAGAACATGGCAGGAAAACCTAAAATCCCTCCTTTGGAAATCATATGAACCTCCATCTCATACTTCTTCAGGTGAGTAACTGTTGCAATATCTTGAGACTTAAGATCTTCTTCCAAACTAAGAAAGGAAAATGATCAAAAATAGGTTGACCAAGAAGATAAGAATACTCCTCTAACATAGGCATAAGCGGATAATCCAGAAAGGTGAAACACCGGTACAACAGATCATAGAACTAGACCAAAGTAGTGAGAATTCCATCCTTCATATTAGTACTAAAATTAGATAAAAGCCTTTCATATATAGCCTTGAAAGCCTCATGATTGTCAACCAGAGATCCCAATTTTCTTAATTCTTCGAACTTAGGAATCTTGAAATTGTACTCCTGTGTCTTTCTCCTTCCAAATCCATGGTTGAAGATACCTATGATATTTGAAAAGAGAATTATTAAATTCCTTGAAAACTTGGTCAAATAATACTCATGGGTGTATGAATGTATGATGATGCAATAATCACACAAAAGATCACAAACAAGGGGTTCATAGGTTCGACGTCACGAGCATGAAATCAAAGGTACTACCCATAAGGTATGAACTAAGGGTTTAAACCACATGTAGAACAAGGTTCTAAAAAGTTCCATGAGTCTTCAATCCTATTTTGGATATTACCAACGTCCTAATTTACTCGGTAATCGATAATATTCTCAAGAGAAACTCGTCTGAGTCGGTAATCGGTAATATTCTCAAGAGAAACTGTATCATGTATCAAATATTTCAGGACTACTCCTTCATAGTCACTGCACTACATCCTAAAAGGTCATGATGGGTTAAGGGTTCTACAGTCCTCATCTTCTCAGGCTCCTAGGTCAAAAGCAATAATGTTTTCTCGATTACTTGGTAAACAAATACTATAGTCAAAGGAGCCTCCACTGAGCAGGGGATCTCATGCCAACTTATTCAAGACTACTCCTTCAAAGTCAACATGACTATACCACCCATTCTAAATTTAAGTTTACCCAAGTCCGGGTATAGGACTTCTAAGAGATCACAAAGCACCCTGGAAACCAGAAAATACTAGACGAATAAGCAAACATACAATAATAAAACAAAAATATAGATAAACATAGATAAGCTCAACCCACTTAGAGATTTCTCCCCAGTGAAGTCGCCAAATTTTCTATAGCAGTGAAAAGTTGAGATTAAGCTATTGATTAACTTAATTCACAAAGTGAAAGTCGCCACCACACTTTATTGTTTCCAAAAGAAAATGGAAAAAGGGGAAATAAAACCCAAAGAAGTTTTTAACAAAAACTAATAAAAAGAAAGATCTAGGTAAGGGGGTTGGTTATGCAAAAGAAAGAAAGATTCTAATTCCAGGGTCCAAAAGTATCCAAGTAACAAGGTCTTATCCTAATTCCAAAAGTCCTAATTCTACAATATGCCAAGGGATAGTAACAATAGTCCACAAAGAGTCTTAAGTATTTTAATGTTCAAGTTGATTATTAATGATTTAAGAACAAAAATAAAAAACCAAGTGGACAAAGGAAAAAGGACATAAACAAATATCCAAGTGGATAAAGGAAAAATGACATAAAATAAAAGTCCAAAAGGACAAAGAGAAAATTGCATAAAATGAAGAGCAAAAATATAAATGACATGAATAATAAAGATGCTAAAATTAAATGACATAAAGTAAATCGCAGGAAATTTAAATTTCATTAAAGTAAAAAGTTAGTAAAATAAATGTTAGAGTTAGTATGTTAGTTTTCCAATTTGGGACAAATTTAGTGCTATGTTAAGCAATCACATACGGACTTATGTAGAAGTCAATACTATACGAGGCCGGTCAATAATAATGTATGTACCATACATGTTAGAGATATGATAGAAATCATACTCCTAAAACATGTAGCACAAGTAAAAATAAAGGTGGATCAAGACCTAAGTCAAGGAGATAAGATCATTATATCAATCAAATCCTTCATGATACCTTAGGACAAATTTTCACTAATTCAAAGTACCTTGAGTGACCAATTAATCATTTAGAGTTAGATTTAAAATAATGAAAGTTTATCAAGTATCAATCCAAATTCAATTGAACAAGATGAATCATCAATCATCCAATTGATAAAAAAACAAAAAGAAGAAGAAAGAGTTGAGGCAGACATAGGTGAACTAGATAAAATAGAAATTCAACTTGGATCAAAGGTCTTGACCAAGTTGTCATTAACATCATTCATCCATTTTGGTGGATTAGGGTTTTCACCCTATCAACACTCAAGATCTAATGAGGTTGATGAAACTTGTGATCAAAGGACTCATGAACCAAGGCCAAAAAGTCAACAAAGTCAAAACAATATTAAAATAAAATTAAGCAATTAATAAATGGATTTTAAATTGATTTAAAATGGAAATAAAAGGGAAAATATCAAAGTCTAATCAAAACATCAAATAAAAATGAAATGAGATCATAGAAAAATCAGAAATAACCTTAATATTTTTATAAAATAGTTTCATCGTTTTTGGAACTCAGAAGCTATTTCAAAATTATTTAAAATCAAGTAAAAATATTTTAAAAAAACTATGAAAAATAGAAAGACATAAAATAGAAATCAAATAAAGTTACCATAGGTTAGAGACCATCATTAGATCATATAATATTTTTTTTAGAATTTTAAAAGCATGAAAAACATTTTTAAATTAATTAAAGTAAAGCAATTATCAAGAAAATGATGAAAATTTGTAAAAATAAAAATAAAAATAAACAAAAATATGGATCATAAAGAGAAAAAGAAATGAAATTTTTAGAAAATATTTTGGTAATTTTTTGGAATTAAAATGAGAGAGATACTGATTTTGGAAATGAAAAAACAATTTAAAAACAATTTAAAAAATAGGAAAAAGAAATAAAAATTAGAAAAAACCTGAAACGTCAGATCTACACTTATTAATTAAGCTGGAATATCTGAAGGCGCTCAAGTAAGGATGCATGATGGGAACAAGTCAAAGCACACACACAAAAGCAAGGAAAGTCAAGCCAATAAAATTAAAACAATTGGCGCACTCTCATTGGTTGAGGATGACACGTTGGACATCTTCAACCTCCAGCCCCCTGCAACTAGGGCAAATTCGTGATTAACAAAGGGGGATCCATTTCTCATGGGATTAGTATCATTGGAAGCGTCCGAGGGAGACGATCTCAAGCATATTCTCGCGAAAAATTTATTTAAACCACACAACTTACTCGATTTGGAAAAAACCAGATGAAATTTCAAAAGGAAATTCAAAAAATAGACGTATCAAATGCATTAATTAATGAAAAGTAAGGATACTACAAGCATCAGTGAGCCAAGAGCTACATTGTAGCACCAAATTTGAGTTGAACTGGAAGTGATTTCTACCTGAACGATGTGTTCTTGAAACCTCTTGAAAATTGACTTGGTGAGCTTCATATATGGCACGATTCTTCTTGTTCTTGAGCTACTTAGCTTCACTAAATGTTGGTGAAGCTAATTGAATGGAGATTTTAAGTGAATAAGGTGTGGAATCGAGAAAACAAAATTCAATCTTAATAGTTCATATGGGATATTGACATAGTGGTTTTGGCTATCAAAAGCTTATGAAATAATGAAAATGAGGTCTTTATTTATAGCTGAAGATGATGCAATGCTCAAGCGTGTGAATTGGATAAAAAATTAGTAAAATTGTGTGAAGGTCGAAAGCATTGAATATGTGACTTGCAAACCGTCAAAACTCACTCTTCTCTTGTGTTTTGAGTGTTAAAAAACTTCTGGAAGGTTGCTAAACATGTTTAGAAACAAAAAATGTGCTAATTTGGGCTTGTAATTGGAGTTTAAGTGATTTAAAAATCTGATCATGGCAAGAAACTCAATTTCTGGTGACCAACTTTACATTCATGAGGCATCATGCATAGGTAGCTTTATGACCACATTCCTCTTGCAACTGAAATATCTTCCCATAAGCTTTACAATGTGATGAAAAGTATTTATTTGGAAACTTGGATCAAAAGTTATGATGCTTTGAAGTTGGCTGAAAATAAGCACTTCGTACTTAGAAAATTTCAAGTAAAAATGACCTATAATATCTCCTTTAATTCAATGACCTTCCATGAATTTTTAGTCCTTCCTCCTTGAATCAAAATTGTAGAAAACATCCTCAAGATTATGGTAGAAAAATAATGAGCTTCAAATTATGAAAATTGATCAAGTTATGATCCTTGAAAGTTGGACAAAAACCACTTGAAATTAGGCCAAATTCAACAAAGTGACCTCTAATGTATTCAAACTTTTGATGATCCTCCAAGCATAATTGCTATTGTCATGTAAAGATAAGTTATTTGGGATGATGAGAAGAGTCCATAGCAAAAATAATTACTTCAAAAGGTTTTAAATTGATAGAGGTATGCACTTATGACCATAGAATCAAGAACTTTCCAAATTAGGTCAAACAACATGAATCAACTTTGAATCTTTTGAACTTTGCTTGCAATCTAAGGCATAATGAATCACATAGGACCTTAGAATGATGTTATCTTGAAGCATACTTGATGATGGGTCTCATAACTTGTTGAAACTTGTTGAAGATGGCATAGAAATAAACACATGAATCTATCAAGTTTCTTGATTAATCTAACCACAATACCTTGAGAAAAACTTGACCATCTCTATGAAGTTGAGAAATGATCAAGACATGGTACTTTGATGATTTAGGTATAGATTTTAAGTTCAAGATTTTTAGGTTCAATGAATGATCAATTGACTGAGGATCAATTCTTAAAACCCTAGCTTAGAAGGCAAGATAGATGTAATTGGCTTAACATCTACAGTGTACAAAACACAAGAGAGAAACAAAACATCTTTTTGGATTTTAGTTAGATATTAGTAAACATAAAGCATATATGTACAAGATACACAATTAGGGTGCTTGGTGATCCCTCAAAGATAAACTTAAAGAAGAGAGATGTCAAACCCAAGGTTGTGATCTTGAAGTATTGTAAAGATGTAACATGATGAGGGATCTTAGGGGTAAAAATTATGGTATAAAAACACCTCGGTGATTTAAAAGTCGAGGGAAAAGTTGGAATAGTCGTGGGCTCGATCCCTAGGAACTGCATCTTTTGGATTTTTAAAATTGCGCTAATCTTTACCTCAGTTTTTTACAATAACCGAGGGATAAAGTCCTGTTTACGAAATTTTAATTTTAACCTGTATTTTTTACGTTTTAATTTGCAAAGCACTAATTTTTTATAAATTCTAAATATTCCTTATCATCATCAACAACACCTATAACAACAAGAAAAACAAAATCAGTAGAATCCTTAAACATTAAATCTCACAACAAAAACAACAACAACAACAAAAACAACAACAACAACAACAACAATAACATAAACAACAACAACAACAAGAACAAAAACAACAACAACAACAACAAAATTAATGGAATATTTAAATGTTAAATCTCAACAAGAAATAAAAAAAATCAATGGAATACTTAAACATTAAATCTCAACATCATAAATAACAACAAAAATAAAATACATGGAATCTTTAAACATTAAATCTCAACAACATCAACAACAATGGAAAATAAACAAAATCAATAAAATTGTTAAATACTAAATTTCTACAACAACAACAACATGTTGAACATATTGCCTTCTTGGCATTATGGTTATCATGATGCGTCTTCTACTCGAGTTGTCTTCAAGTAGAGAAGAGATATCTCATCATGGAGAACCAAATTCATGATGGGCATAAGTTGTGTTTGAGCCAAATTATTTTAGGTTCCCTCTATTAACCGTTAGGAGAGTCTGTCGAGATCCTAAGGAATTACCAACCAGAAACAAACATCATGTTTGATGGCCCGTTCTGTCTACATCAATTGTGGTTGAATGCCAATTTCGAGCCTTCGCTCTCAATGCACAACATCATCAACAAAGAAAATGATGAAATAAAGACTAAGAGGGTCGAAGGGACAAGATTAGTCCAGCTTATTCCAAGTGACGAAGGAACAACCTTACGGTATTCCTTTATTGGGTTTGTAATGATGTTCTCTAAGCGCTATAATTTTACTTCTTCGATGGCTCTCATTGCTTAAAAGATGTGTGGCCCTGAATGGTTTACCCGTGAACTTCCTGCTCCTTCGATGGCTCCCATTCCATTTGGGAGTCTTTTCTTAGCCCTCGATTGCTTGCCACCAGGTTGAGACCTTTGAATGACCAAATTGTTTTGGTTAGCTATCAACCTAATAGGGTTTCCCGACAAAGATGCTCTTTGTCTCCATATCATGTGGTTTTCTGAACCCGACTGTACAAAACAACTCTCTCGTTATTCCAATATTATCGATCTTACTCCCTTTTTTTTACCATAAACTTTTTGCACACAAGAGTTTGACACTTGGTGGAGGGAACGTTTCAAGAAAGGTAAAACTACTCACATCAAATAGATAAAAGCATTCCAAAAGTACTTTGAAACTGTGTACAGACCTGATGATCTTAAGCAAACCATTCATGAAGAAGCCTTGATTTTAAAAAAAAATTAACAAAGAAACTCTCTTCTTTAAAAATCCATTTGTGCGCCAAGCCCAAAAATAGGTATTAGCTAGCTTTTAAACTCCAACCACCTAAATTTCCACCATTGCCAAGTGATAATTTTGGCTTAGCATTTGGACCTCCATTCCTAGAGTAATTCCTCTGTGGGTCTCACCTGAAACTCCTTCAACATGATTCCAAAAAAATAGCCAAACAAGTGGTTCCGACTAAGAATTCTCTGGACGATTTCAAAGGCCACCTTCACATTGACATGGAACATGTTCGAATACTCTCTCCATCGAGTGAAGGTGTGAAACAGAAGGCTCCTTCAATTTTATTCTTCAAAAAAATTTTACATGCTTTCTTAACCTTAATCATTTAAATCCCTTGTTTTTCTTTTAGCTGTTGAGAGGAAACAAAGCATAAAAGACAAGGTTGCAGTTGTGGCTGCGAAGAAAGCTACTGCTTAAATGGAAGGGCGATGATCAAGTTGATGAGCTTGTCTTGATGAAGGAGACAGTAAAGGTATTTCTCAAATACTTCAAAACTTAATCATTTGCATGCGTCAATTATTTTGCTAATCCTTTTAGCCATTTCAGATTACTCGAAAACCTTCGCCCACTCTGAGAAAACGAATATAAACTCAACCTCCACCCAATCCAATTGTATAAGATCTTGATATATCTTTCCAGACACAACGAAACTAGCCAAAAAGAAGAAGAATTTGAAAATCACTGACTTCCTCCCTGAACAAACAATCATTGTTGTGTCTAAGTCAGTGAACTCTACTGCTCACTGAGCATTAAACATTGATCACAAACCAGCTCCAACTATTTCTGAACAGGCGGAAAGTGATGACTCTTTCCCTGGGGATGAATGACTTAAGGTATTTCGACTTGACTTTGTTTTGCTATCGTTACAACTTATTATTTTATACTAACATGGATTTCTTTTTCTTTCCACAACGTGATCAAACCAGTACTGCAAGTTCTAGTATCAAATATGATGTCCCTGTGAGCACTAATTCCCATTTGTTCATCTCATATCCTAGAAAGGATCGAACAAAGGGTCCAATAGAGATGTCAACCTCCTAGGCAATATCAAACAGAACAAACCACCTTCTGTTTCTCCTCAATCAACTCAATCATCTAACTCCATAAGTGAGAGCGAAGATGGAGAGCATGTTGACACGGAAAGCCAAGTCGAAGAAGACCAAGGTCAAAAAAAGCCAGATAACTCTTCACCAACAATCCCTCAACATGATGAAGCTCAACCAATCAAAGAAGATGAACATTTTTCCAACCTCGACAAGGAGAGTCAGAACGAAGAAGAGGCAACCAAAAGTGAGAAGGCTCAGCCAGACGCCGTGAGCGATCCTTATCAACCTTTTGGGACAGTCAAAGACTTTAAAGCTCGTTCGAATACTAATACAACTCCTCTTTCTAAAGAATCATTGGATGATTTAAAGGTTAATAATCTTATTGGGTTTTTAAATCCAGTGATGAGTGTGAGAGCCAGTTCTTTTGAGAAAGGTTCTAATTCTTCAACCGCCCCTGGTGGTCACTCCTCTGCTCAACCTGCTGATCAGCTTCTTCAATAAATTAAGAAAAAATCATTTAATGTTGATTTAATTGAAGTGTTGGAAAATAACACTCATGCTTGCTATAGCATCAAGGAGTTGTTGCAACATGTAGATATTCTAAAGAGTTCCCCAGAGGCTACATACATCATTGTCGAACTCGGATTTGTTCTTGATCCAGTTTTTTCTTATCTCTTTGTGTAAACAAGAAGTTTCAACTAAGATTGGCAACAAATTGGAAACCCAAGTGGCAGAATGGGATGCGACCACTGAATCTAGAAACAAGGTTAAAGAGCTGGAGAAGTCCTTTTTGCATAGCAAAAAAGAATTAAAAAACTATGCAACGAATATTTCCACTTGGGAAGAACAAATCAAAATGCTGCAAGCTAAAGCTCGCCAAGAGGAGATCAGCAAACTCGTCTTCTAGGAGATTGATGAGGAGATCAAAGTGGAAGTTCCCCATGTCGAGAGGGCATAGAAAATGGGAACCGAAACTGAAGCTCTTAATATGAGTAAGTCTATGATCGAACGTCGTGTGTTGGTATATATGGGGAAGTACAAGCGAATGAAGGCTTCACTTCCAACTGACTTTAGTACTTAGTGAAATTTTATAGTACTTTCAATTTATAATTTTGAATCCTTTTTGGAATTTGTAATGAACAACTATGCCATTTTTGGAAATATTTGTATTACTATTTTTGGCTTTTCATTTTTCATTTTAATTATTCTTCTGATATTTTGACTTTCTGAAGTATAGGTTTATATTTATTCAAATACTTATCATTTACTCTCAGAAGTCTTCGATCTTTTGCTAACTCTTAAATCTTATAAGTGTTATTCGAAAATACTTGGATAACTTGGAATGAACCTTCCCAATTTGGGGACCATTTACCCAATATTCTATCTTTTAGATTCATAGGTAGGATGATTTTCCATACCAACTCTCCAATCAAAAAAACCTTGATCTTTACCTTTTTATTATAAGCCTTTTCTACTCTCTTCTTTTGCCTACTTAAAAATTCCAAGGTATTTAATCTCTCTTCGTCCAAGTCAACCAATTCATCTAACATCATATTCAAATAGGATTCTGATGGGATTTCATATTCTCTTCAGATTCTGGTTGACTGAAGACACATTTCAACTGGTAATACTGTGTCGTTCTCGTATGTCAATCGAAAGGGCGTAGCGTTGGTGGCTTCCTTTGAAGATGTCCTACTAAAATGTATCTTTGACCTTTAGACAATGCTGGTCAAATTTTGCCAACTAGATCTAAGCCCTGACCTTTAAAAGGCCAAGGTTTTATTATTGATTGTAGTTCATTGCAAGAACATGTGGGATGCTTGCATGTACCTGGAACTCTTGGCAACCTTTAGCAAACTCGATGCAATCTTTCAACATTGTTGGCCAGTACATTCCTTATCAAAACAAGAGCCATTTCATCTTATGGACAACTTAATAAGCCCTGCGTGCCCCACTATGGACATTCGATATATCCAAATACGCCCCACTTTCACTAAGGCATTTGAGAAAAATCCCTTCAGGTGTCTTTTTAAATAATTAGTTCCCCATAAGAGTATAACTTAAAGCACGGAATCTGATATTTGGCTCTATAGATGTTGTAGGATTTTCTAAATAATCAACTAGTGCTTTCTCTAATATGCATCTGTTAAGTTATCAATGGAAAAAAATTGAAATTTTCCTCATCTGCACAACCTAACTTTTTCATTTCCAAATATGATGGAGATAACCTAGTTGCCAATACTCTTCCTCGAACTTTAATTAGGTATTATAATTTCTCCTTTGACACCTTATATCCTAATGCAATTTGATCCAAGTTGCTAGCCTCCTAATTTTTGAGTCGACGAATGTGTTTGACATTTATATAGTCAAACCTTCACATCAATCTATTTACTAGGACGAAGTACATGATCATATTTTCCTTGACACATTTGTATTTCCTAGTTATTTGCTTGACAACCAATTCAGAGTCACCTCTTATTTTGATTCTAGTTTCCTCCAATTCCAACAAGATTTCAAGGTCTGCTATTAGAGCCCCATATTTAGCCACGTTGTTCGAGAAAGAACCATCAATCTTGTACTTGAATTTTGTTAGAATTTTGTTAGGAGAAATAATTAAGACCCCTATCTTAGTTACTTCTCTATGACTGGAACCATTGAAGTATAACTTCCAAGGGACTCTTATCTCAGTTCCTTCTCTATGACTGGAACCATCGAAGTATAACTTCCAAGGTTCAAGCTCAACGAAGTCTTGTGAAATTTTAACCATGGCATGGTCGACTATGAAATCTGCAACTACTTACCCTTTCATAGATTTTAAGAACATGTAAGTTAAACAATACCCAGTTAGATTAAGTGCTCATTTTCCAATTCGACTATGAAAAATTGGTTTGGAAAGCATATGTTTAATTACATTGAAGTGAGACGTAACATAAATGTCAATTGGCTTTATATAATGCTTTAATTTTGTACAAGAGAAGTACAAATATAGGCACAACTTTTCAACCATAGTATACCTAGTTTCTACATCATTAAGGACTCGACTAAGGTAATAAATGGCTCTTTCGACACCATTATCATCCTCTTGAGGAATTATGCTCCCTATAGTGACATCAGATGTAGAAATGTACAACCTCAAATTCCTATTTCTACAAGGAGGTGATAGTATTGGAGGGTGAACAAAATAGTCTTTGATCTTGTCGAAGGCTTCTTGATGCAATTACCCTCATTCGAATCCTTTCTTTTTCAAGTGAAGTAGAGGTGAAAAGGCTTGAGTCTTTCCACTTAGATTCGAGATGAACCTTCTTAAGAAATTAATCTTCCCTAGCAAAGACTGCAAATCCTTCTTGGTTGATAGCGCTTTTGCTTCCATGATGGACTTTGTCTTATTTTGATTTATTTTGATCCCTTTTTTAAGGACCACAAAGCCCAGGAAATCCCCTGCCTACACACAAAAGACATATTTAAGAGGGTTCATCTTCATACCATGTTTTCCCATCTTTTTGAATGACTGTCGAAGATGGTCTAGGTGACTTTTTCCTGATACAGACTTAACAACAATGTCATCAATGTAAATCTGCACGAAAGTTTCAATGAAGTCATGGAAAATAAAATTCATTTCCCTTTGATAGGTTTCCCCATAGGAAATTCTGGTATGACAGAACTCAGATGTCCTAAGAGGATGTCGAGACATCTGATCTGACACAAATAACACATGCAAGGTATGAACATTAAAAACAATACTAGAAAGCAATAACAACACACCAGAATTGTTAACCTAATACGGAGCAACTCTCCTACTCTGGGGGCATACCAAGCCAGAGTAAAATCCATTTATAGTATTATCAATTCAAAGCTAAACTCCCCAGTTTACAACTTATCACTTAATCACTACCGTCTCTAGATTTCTATCTAAGACTCACCTTGATATGAGGCCCTCCTCAATCCCTTATCAACCATATACAATGATTGGATCAACACAATTCTGAACAAATCGGAAGACACACTTCCATGACCATACCTAGCTAAGACTCAAGGTTAAACTCCCACGTTTACAACATTTCTCCTATCCAATAACATCAACTTGGAGTTGCTTCAAAGCTTCCTCCAAGAACAATACTTAACTCGTTAACTACAGGTTTCTGAATGAGAACATGGTGACCATCCCACAACCAAGTGGTTCACCTTGACAAAGCACTAGACTTCTACATCTTGAACCCGTGCCAAACTAGGTTACAAACCCTTCTATTTATAGCCTATTCCCAACTGGACTTGGGCTTTCTAATAACAGCAAATCAGCTGTTACAAACCAGCAGTAACTTCTGCTACAAACAAGGTCTTCAATCATTAGTTTCCTAAATAATCTCCATATTTAGAAATTGTATAATCTTTGATATTCTGACTTGATTCTCTTGACCTTTAATTCAGTGCCACATAGGATTGCATAATATTCCATGAATATTCTGCACTTGTTAAATCATAACAGATTCAACATAATCACTTCAGCTTAGGCGCGATATTGTATGCTCCTTCATAAGGCATCCTATTTTACATGTTATTCCAAATGTATGAACATTTCAACTCAACATGTCCGAAACATAAGATATGACTTCTTATTCAACTTATTCTTATTAGCAAATTAATATATCCTATCTAACATATTGCTACTTTATTTGTTTTACAAAAATTAATGCCAATCCTAAAACTAGAGAAATTACAATCTCCTTCTTTGGAAAATTTTGGCTAAAACAAATAAAATAAAAATACAACCCAATATTACAGCAATACAAAAACAGTCATTCAACAGTAGTCTGCAGCAATTGTTGAACTTAGCAGCACAACAACATGGAGTCAGTCTTTAGATAAGATGTCAGGACATCTTTGTTCGACTTGTTTTTCCAACATTTTAAATGAGCTCCATTGCAGTACCAAACCCATCACTAAAGTGCAGAACCTTCAAGAAAAGGAGTAAAGAAAGTTATTAAGCCATTTGGTGCACATGAGGAAGAAGATAGAAGACACTCCCCCTCGAACTAGGAATCACTTCTTGTCATAGGAGACCAATGGTGGCATAAGAGATTTCTTAACCATTTTTTGATCAGCAGCCTCCATTCGACCTAGACAAATCAACCACCACCCCTAGTAATTCAGAACACGTGTCACAATTATGCTCATAACTCATATCACATATCCAAAACCAAAATAAACCACATCCATAAGATATAACATCTTGTCCGAAATTTGAATGCAACATCTAGAAATGCAAATTCCAGACTGACCATCTGAGAACACCGTTTCTCCCCCTTTTTTTTTCCAAAAATTGACAAAGGAGGCCTTCACAGAACCAGACCCAGGGATAACTTACCCAGACCCAAACAAAACTGTTGTACCCCAAAATTTTCCCTCTCCTTTCCTCAACATTTTCTCATCACAAGACCCTTGGAGCTCAAGATCAAGTTAGGGTTACTCTGCTCAAGACTCCTCCTTGCACTGTTGACCCAAATTAGGGTTTGAGTTTGCACAAAGATGTTTTGACCTAAAATTCCCAAAATGACTTTCATGCTTCATTTTGGACTCACAAGTTTATCCATACCAAGTTTCAAGCCTTGATTCCAATCTTTGCCCAGTCAATTGAACAGTTGACCTAGAAATCAGTTGTATTGGGGAAAAAGTCAATTATGGTCAATTGACAGTCAAACCTCATGATTTTTGACCCACATCAACATTATGAACTCATATGAACCATTTGGTCAAGTTTGGATCACAATTCCACAAGAAATTTGATCAGATCACCAAAAGGGCAAAATGGTCATTTTTAGGGTTTTGACTGCACAAAGGCAGTTTTTGACTGTTTGACCTAACCAATGGCAATTCAAGCTCACATATGGACTCAAGGACTCAATGACATGGTCTTGACACATTCAACAAGTTCAAAAGATCCCAAATGCATAAAATTGATAAATGAATTTTCCAGTCAACTGAGCAAAATTTGACTGTATACTGAAAAGTCAAACTTTGACTTTTTGGTCAAAATCAAGTGTCAAGATTCATTTTTCATCAAGACATGTCAAATTATGAAACTTGTTCATCAAGAAATCAAAAATTACAAATTAGGGTTTGAGATGAAGAAATTTCATAACTTAGAAATTTTCTAAGTTATGAAATTTCCTAATTTTTTTCCTAACTTTGTCCCATCTTTTAATCAAGATACATTTGGATCCAAACAAAACTCAAAACATGAAAGTTATAGTCCATTTCAAAATCTACAACTTTGATTCACAAAGTTTCCTCAAAAGAAGCTTGTAGCTCAAGTTATGATTTTTGGAATAGGGGTGCAAAACATTCTTAACTTAGAAATTTTTTGACCTATTTTAGGCAGGATTTTTGCCTAAATTCATGGCCACTTTTCACATGCTTCCACTTGGAATTTCAACTTGCATTACAAATATGGATTGTAGTACACATTCCAAGCTTTCCAAATTGTCCAAGAACTTCTCAAACACCCTTGTGGTTATGGAGATTCGAATTTCTCAAGATGGGCAAAAGTCACTTTGTTCATGGCCAAATTACATGTTCATAACTTTGCATTTTCAAAGTCAGCTTGCACAAGCTAGGTTACAGGCCTCTAATCCCATTTGCACTCAATAATTAAATGCCAATCCATTGTGTTCTAGCATTATTTTGTTCATATAGTCATTACACAAAGAATTAACCTTTAAATGGAAAAAAGCAAGTTTGCCATTTTGAAAAAGCAATGCTTTATGTCAAAGTCCATATCTTGGAAGTACAAGCAGATCTTTGAGGCACAAGTTTATGGACAAATCCCACTGATCAAGAAGAGGAAATGCATCATGCTTGAGGGATCTGCCTTGGCCTATAACCCAACTTGACTATCTTTGCTTATCTTAGAAGAAAACTTGCATATTGAACCACATCTCTCATTCCTGTAACAACTAGCCAAAGCAAAGTTTGTAAACACTTTCCATACATGATAACTGACCTAAGGCACGATTAAACTCTCCCTCATACCTCCTCAAACACAAAAACACCATCCTCTTGCAAAAACAGGGCACCTGCTGCAGATTGAGGTCTACAACTCAATCCACTCGTGCACTTTGGCTAATAACCTTGCAAACACATTCCATACCATCCATTGAAACTGTTCCAAGCCCTAAACACCAGCTGTAACACTCCTAACCCCATCTGCCATTTTCATTTTTCAGTTTTGCAGGTGAACTTCCATAGCTCGATTCAGTTAGTTTCAAAGCAAGCTAGAGGTTGGAGAAGCATCCCTGAACTTTAAGCAAGTTGTACAAGTCCTCAAATTCCATTGAAAGTGCCTCCATTGTTGCACATGATTCAAGCTGAACAGGTAAAAGTTTGAACTTCTATCTCTCTATCCAAGCATATTTAGGCTTAGGTTTATGAAGAAGTTATGTCCTACTCATGGCCCTGAAGCTACCCATATCATTACTTTTCATTTATGTTGTGTGTATTGAGAGAATTTTGGACCTGAACATTGAAAAAAAGCTAGGTCAGGAATTGGGGGAGAAGAAATTCTCTCTCATTTATGAGAGTTAGATCAAGTTTTTTATATGTATGAATTCGTGGTTTGATGCTCTACATTTTTGGTGTTATAAGTTTGTGCTAAAAATCAAAGAATCAGGATGTTTGAACAAGCATGAGAAGCGCGCGTTTTTGAGACAGAAATGGCTGAAGGTTGAAGAAGCTTGCCTTTGGGCTGGGCCTGTTTCATTTTTCTGCTTGCACCACATTTTTCCACATACACCCCCTGGCCCATTGTGTGATATATTTGTCATTTTTGATTTTTTTTCTTTTTGATTCTGATTTTATATTTTTATTCAAGCATGAAAAAACACTAGAAATATTTTTCTCACATTTTTTGCATTTTATTTGATATTTATTTGTTTCATTTAGTTACATATATAAATAAATATAATACTATTTGTTTAAAACATTAAAAATAATAATACAAAATATATTTTTTAGTTATTATTTTTTTTTATTTACATTTTGGAAACATTTTCTAAAAATATACTTTTTTTTGTAAATAATTAACATTTTTTTTATTTTTGTACATATTTAATATATTTAGTAAATAATAAATACTTTTTATTTAGCAAATTAGGGTTTTGCCCTAAACCATGGGAAATATCCAAAATTAATCCTTTTTTTATTTTTGTTTATATGTCACATGAAAAATACTTTTACATACATCTAAATATCATTTTTGTGCATTTTGCATATTTATTGTATTTATTCAATTATTGTACAATTAAATAACTTGTATATTCAATTTGGATTGTAATAGTTTAGATTTAAATTTCTTGCTAAATATCCCCATTTGAACATTTGTACCCCCCATCCCATTATTATGTTGTAATAATTTAGGACTTTAAATTCCACATTTTAAAGCTTTCTAATTATACCATGATAGACTTAGGGTTTGTATGCAAATCAAAAATAACAAATAGCTTGACCTAATTCAAAGACAAAAAAGCATGAAATGGACAACACTAATCACACTTGCACCCCTAGGGTTACTCCACTTGTTGCCTTCAAATAATGGACCATGTTGCATGTTGAGTTTCTTTGGCAAAACAAAACAATTCAAATGATCATAGTCCCTCGATGACGCTTTCGAAAGTTGCCTAAAAATGATCAAGTCCCTTAAAAGAAAAGTTTCCAAAGACACTTGGCACTATTGCAATCATGGTCTAAACGATGACCCACGCCCGTCCCGTTAACATCCTAACACAAGATTGTCCACCAAATAAAATGGTGGAACAAAATTGTTAAAAGGGTTAAAACATAGGAAAAATCTTTGAGAAATTTAGGGTAGATAGCTCTTGGTTACTTGACCAATCTTGCAAAACAATCATTGCCATTTTTCAAAACACACATCACAACACACTTTCAAAACAACTTTCAAAAACATTGAAAACTTTCCAAAAGACAAGTACACCTTTGTATACATTCAAACATGAATCATTACAAAGGTTGCCACAACATTGGCCTCTTTTCAAAACATTTTCAAACCCACACACAAAGCACCATTTCAAACAATTGAAAATACAAGGCAAGTGATCTAAGCAAGTAACTAAGAGCCCATGGATAACCATGGATAGAAAGGGTGCTAATACCTTCCCTTTCTATAATCTACTCCCCAAACCCAAGAAAACATCTCAAAGGTTTTTGCTGTGCTTTTTAACCTTTCCTTAGGATAAAATAAAAAGTCGGTGGCGACTCTTGCTCAACCGAAACATTTGCGAAAACAAACGCAAAACCCAAGTCAGTTCTCCCACCGTATCACAAAAACCCATAGTGATGATGAAAGATATCAAACAATCACATGGTGATAGATGATAGGAGAAACCTCTATAAATAGCTAAGCAGTTTCTTAGGAATTAACGATCTTTGAAAATATAATCCTTTGATCAAAGACAATGTTAATTAAGGGAAAAACTGCCACCTAAATCAATGTGCATCGTCCAAAACAACTTTGAACTCCTTTGATTACTTTGGATTGTTTCTACTGAAAAGAACCAGTACCAAGACTTGCACATGCATGGTAAAACACGCTTACTAACATGTGATTGATCAACCTCTCTGTATGTTTCGCATGAAACATGTCTTGAGTAATATCCTGACATCCAGTCAGACATTGTCTTCTTTTAAGAACTTGACCAACACATCTCTATACACCCTGTTTTACACTGGATTCTAAGTGTTCTCCTTTCACTTAGTCTTAGTGATATACACCAAGATATCAGAATATCACATTTGTGACATCTCTCAAAGATACATACCTGAAGAGTCTTTTAACATCTACAGAGAAAAATAAATTCTCCTAGACATAACCATTAAACACAAGAGAGATATGTAACCTTCTGACTCGTCTAGCTTCACATGGCTAAGACCAACCATTCCTTGTCAAGATCACCAAAAATATCACAATGTCGCAACATGTTGTTTGACATCATAACCTCATAAGAGGCATAAGATCTACACAAGCTTAGACAACTTTCCAATATTTGTGCCATTGCAGCAATAATCCATAAATAAATTCATGAATCCCCCTATCATTGATAAACAATGCTCCAGTTAAACATGAAAACTTGAGCACCTGATGAATACTCATGAAAGACTTCATGCTTTCACGATGAAGACCAACATTTCTACATGTTAAACACCAACTCCCTCAGTAGAGTTGATTCTGATTCAGATATTCTCACTTCTTGAGAATATAACCAAGCCCTCTGACTCCTATAAGTTCCACACACATTATCATGACCTTTTGAATAGGCAAGGTATCATGCATACTAGGTGAAAAGTCACTCAAAAACTCCAAAAATTCTTAGTTTTCTTAAGATATTTACTATGATCCAACTCATTACTTTTTCTGGAGTGACTTGAAGTAGAAAAAAAACATCACTTAAAAAATCTCTCCTTGAGTTCTTGTAGAAGGATATTACAAAAGAACTCAACAGACCTCAGTACCTGATAGCTTTTTCTCTTCTTGCATCCACTAGCAATTGCTGATACTCGCAGAGTCTTTAATAAAGTAGTCATGGATTCATCAAACATGCTACTATAGACAGAACCAGAATATCCATATTTTAATCCATAAGGTCACAAATGCCACTTATGACATTAATTCTTAAGCATCCAACTGCACAATCCCAAGCAAAAAAAACAGCATCAATAATCATGATGTTAAGACATCATGTGGGACATCGACTTCAGTTTATAGAACCCAATATGTAAGATTATTAAAATATAATCCAAAGGGCTCATTGTGTAAGAAATCCTTCAAGAAGCTCCCAAAATAACATGGCTAATGTACTTCATCCAGGTTTTTCCAAACACCTGAATGTTACGGAGAGAAATAAACTCTCACATACCCTCTAAACCACAAGGTTCAGAATGCAGAATTGCATCACTTTTTTAAACAAATACTTTGTCTCCCGTCAAAGTACTCACCATCATTCTTATGCATAATCTCTACAGAGGATAGATAAATACTCAACTCCAATCAAAGTATTCACCATTTTTCAGATAAATATTATCTTCTCACACAATGTAGAGCAGATAGTGTGTCAATCTTCTTCTGCATACATATAGTACCAGCTGACTCACAAAATAATCAAGAATAGGTCAGTGGCTTGACCTTATGCTTCTCTCTGGACAAACTTCCATGGCTGGGGAAGTTTCACACCTTGAGATAATGTTCCAACACTGGATCCGACATCAATCTCAAACACATGGATCCTTAACTACGATTTGGAGACACCATAATAACCTATAACTCTTGCAAGGGGCACAAGAGGATCAACCATCAGTAGTTGATCAACCTTCAACCTAGATCATTCATAGATGTTGAGCATGCACACCTCAAGAATCTTCTTCTTATGAGCATAAAATTCAAACCTACTATCTGACTTTGAGGTGATATATGCCATCTATCTGCACCTATCGAGGAGATTCCCTCTAACAGGTATCTAAAGCAGACTTTAATAACCATGGCCTTGAATGATCTTCAAACAACACAAGCAGACTGTTCAGACTGATTCTGCTTCTTCCAATACACAAGGATCCCCTTTAATCCTTGCAAACACCAATGTTCTATTATGTGAGGACACCACATAATTGAACCCAAGCAGAGAGAGGAACTTCTCAAGTAGACACCAGGGAACCATAATCCTTTGGCTCCAGAAATAATAACTCATTGTTGCTTCAAACAACTGAGATGCTCATCCTAGGTGATTTGGATGACTATACATAGTGTATATAACCATTAACCATATAATTCCGGTTGATATATCTTTAATGCTCACCATCCCTTGGATAACTTTTCCAACAGAGCAAGATTTCCATGCTCGCATAGACTTGATAAGAGTATCAAGTTAGAGTAAACAACCTCCATCATATCTAAGAAAAAGTACCACCATCCATATTGAGAAAAATAAATCCTCAATATAAAGATGTCAAGACATTATGTCTGACACTCCTTCAAGTTCTTCTAGCTTCAGATTAAGGACTCCCCCTTATTAACTGCTAAGAATTCCTTGAGAATTAAATAGTAGCTGTACAACTCGTGGTTGGTATGCACAAGTTATTCCCTTACAAATAGAATATGTTCCATGGCAATCAACAGGATTCATAAATATGGCTCCTTTGATCAGAAGGATCTTCCACATGTCAGAGAGAATGTCCTCAACATTTGAGCTCGACCTTCGTATATAAATGATCTAGATAAGATACATTTATCAAGCTTCCATGGGCAGAACAAAGCACATCCACTACATGCAAACTCGCGTACACCAGAAATAAATTGATCCAATGAGTGTCCAGTATGTTGATCGTGTCCTGGTCAACATACATGTCTAAGATAAAAATTCTTAGACACAACACAAATATGCCTCCTCTTCCAGATAAGGAGTAGATTCCAAACACATGTGATCAAACTATATTTGTTTATCCCCCAAGCATCTGTTATGCCCTACCTTTATCCAACAAGATTCTACACAATCTACTAGTATGATGTTCCAACATCTGGTAGGACGTCAATTCCCTTCAAAGGAACACAACAAGAGATCCTTTATCAAAGCCTAGAGATTGGCCTTTTAGGGTTGGAAGCAAAAATAAATTGCTTCTACCAGATCTCTTTTTAACAAACTCATACATGAGTGCCTTTATGAATGGACTTGGGATAAACCTCAAGTATATTTGGTAGCTCTAACAATTTAGTCTAACCTCTCCTTAAGTATCACCACACCATGAGATACACCTTCAGAGGAGAATAGAGTGTTGCAGACTCAACACACAAAACCATCAGAAGTCTTCCATCATATATATATATATATATATATATATATATATATATATATATATATATATATATATATATATATATATATATATATGTATATACAGCGGAACATAAACTAGAAGACTCCTCACCAACATTCAGGCAACACACAAACCTTTGCACAAACCCACCAGGTGTAACAAGTTAACCTAGGTTTGAAAATAAAGTAAACCCTTAATACAATAACTCTCCTTTAAAGCTATTGGCCAGAAAACAACACAGACGGGTCCAATACACCTCCTGTCATGAACAGTTCACCCTCCACTTCTAGGGACCGTTCAAACAATAATCTGAACTCTCCAAGTTCAAACAACTTTTCAGTACTGTGCAACTTGACTGACTTAGTGTGATTCAACAGTTTGGAACAACTTCCTGGAGATTCATTGGAGCTATCACATCATCTTAAAAAGTATTCAGACTTAAAACACCAAGTGCGGTCTCAAGGTAAGTCTTCTTGACTTAGCATTTTTTCACACATCATTAATGATTTATTTTTGAAGATAAAATGCAGTAATCATTGTCCCTTTGAACTAACCATTTGCCTGTTGTTTACGTTTATTAACCATATGCTGTAAACTGACCTATACAGACAATAAAACAATGTTTAAGGCAAAAAACTGCAGCATGAGTTGACACATACCCACATGGGCTGACTCATTCTAGTGAAAAAATGGGGTCTGAGTCGACACATGGCCTTATGCATCGACTCATACTATTATCCAGACCCTAAAACAGAAGGATGAAAGGTGCATGAGTCGATACAAAACGCGTATGTGTCGACACAAACAAGAAATGAGTCGACACATCCCATTATGCATCAACTCATACTGAGTTGAATTGGATTTACATGGGCAATGAAAGTTATGTGTCGATGCATAGCAGCATGTGTCGACACATAATAGTTCAAAAAGAAAAATTTTCCTTTATTTTACACTGTTTTTACATTGTCTTCATTGTTATTCGATATGGTTGTAATATTTAAGTTCCTACTTCATCCCCGTTTGTAAATTGTACCCCCACCCCCTTAATGATGTAATAGCGTAGGATTTTAATTTTTGCACATTTATCATTTTCATATAAATGCTAGTAACTAGGGTGTGTATGGAAAGATAAAATCAACCGTTAGAAAACCCTAATCTCAAAGACAAAAATTCATGCAATCAAAACACAATTCACATAAGCACCTTTAGAGTAACCTCACTTGTTGCCTCGTAAAATAGTCATGTCCCTCGAATATGGGCTTTTTAGAAAAGACCCTCAATTAAAAAAGATCATAGTCCCTCGATGACCCCTCGATGTTGCCTTTGGTAAAACGATCTTAGTCCCTATGAAAATTGCTAAAGCTTCTCATGAGTTACCTTCTATGACTATACGTTTGACCCATGCCCGTCCCTTCACATCCAATGATAGGACTTCTTACCAATCAATGGTAAGATAACAACATCTAAAGGAGGAGGAAAAGAACAAAGACCTTTTGAGTAGGTAGGATGCTCATAGTTACTTTCTCACAAATCAAAACCATTTCCACACTCACACTTTCAAAAACATATTTAAAAAAAACATCCTTTTGAACTATTTTCAAAACCAACACTTTGTATGCATTCTCATAGAGACGAGAATCATTACAAAGTTTGCCGCAACAAAGGAGTTTTCAAAATATTTTCAAACTTACACCAATCACAAACACATTTCAAACAAAGCATTTCAAATTGATCAAGCAACTAAGAGTCCGTAGATAACTACAGATGAAAAGGGTGCTAATACCTTCCTTTTTCATAATCTACCCCCCGAACTCAAGAAAAATTCTTGAAAGGTCTTTCTTGTTCTTTTCACCTTTTCCTTTATTGGATAAAAGAAAATTTAGTGGTGACTCTTGTTATCCGCAACATTTGCGATAAAACACAAAATAACCAAGTCAGTTCTCCCACCGTATTACACCGGTGTTTCTAATTTTTCCTCTTATGAACAGAGGCTTTAAATGGTTCTTCATTCCCTTATCAGGCCTTTCTAAGAATCCATTATATTCTTCGACCACCCCATAATTCATCACATAATAGCACACTAGCATGTGTTTGGCCATTTCTACTTCATCTGTCTCCTCAGTTCCTTTGATCTCCATTACCTGGTCATACTCATAAGGCAACACAGGAACCAAATTGCAGTTAATATCTAGGGATGACTCAGAACCTGAATTAAAGTCATAAGCTAGCATATCCTCATCATCAAGAAGATGATCTGGTATTTTTTCCTTGGATTTCATCCCTTTAGGAGATAAAATCTTTCTCCCAACTGGACTTTTTTATTTGACCTTGTTGGTGGATTGAGGCTGGTTGGAACTACATTTAGCCATGCCTCCCTCAGTTGCTTCCCTCTCATCTTTCTTATTTCTATGGAACCTTCTCCACTGGGACCTTGACATAGGATTTTTCCTTTTGTAGTTTTCAGATTTGTATGCCTGCTATTTTGACACCTGGAATTCTCTTTGATAAGCAATCAAAGAACCTCTTCCAAACTCAAATCTTATCCATTTCCCTTACCTTTGACCTCTCTTTTCGACAGGCCTCACCCGCTAATCTGTTGGGGAGTTAGTAGGTGGTTTGAACTAAGCTTGCTTGTTTGCCCAGAGGTTTGGGCCTTCTGGTTGTTGATTTCTAGGTAATCTCCTTTTATTGAAGACAAATCTTCCCCCAATATCCTTCCAGTTTCCTCTTCGATGGGCAATTCAGACACTCTCCAAATTTTCAGCAACTTTTCTGTCATACATGGAACTACATCTGGGGAATATTAATGCCTCAGAATTCTTCTTCTAGCATCGAAAAAGAAATTCCAGCAGATTTTCATTGGTCTTGAAATAGGCTACCTTCAATTGGTATTCTTTCCTCTGGATGCTTTTTCGTAAGTGTCCAAGTCTGCCTCTCCATTGAGTTCGACCATGTTGACTTCGACATTAGGACCATCAATGATCCTAATTTTTTGTAACTTGAGTCTAAGGCCTTTACTTCGACACCCTTTATCTGAATATGTTTTACAAACTAAATTACCCATGGGATAGAAAGTCTCAACTAGGGATGCAGGATGGAAACCCTCATTTACTTCAAAGGCCCATATTTACCCCCATTTCGCGCCATTATCCTTTCGACCATGGCTGCAAGATTATTTTCTCATGAAAATTCATTTTGTCTAACATGATGAATGTCTTCATCTGCATCCTAGTTTCAATTAACCATTACTACTCTCAGGGCTTCTTCGACCCTTGGTATCGCTTGTTCGACCCTATGTGGTTTGACTTGTTGCCCCTGGTAAACTTCGCCAGCATTTGGTTCCAATGGTTGGGTCTGGTTAATTGTTGGATCTTCCTTGAAAACTACTAATTGGTTTTATCTTAACCATTCTCGACGGGATTGTCAAACTGGCGCTTGGGGGGAACCAAAGAAATCTAGAATTCACGCCATTTATGCTGCCAATTACCGATTCGTCTGGAAATTTTGTTGATTAGTTTGGATAGCACTTTGGATCAAAGGGATATTGTATCCCTTTGCTGGGAAAGCACTCCAACCATTTTGTGGTTACTGTCATTCATTTGTTGTCTAAGTACTAAAGCAAAGTTTGTTGTCAAAGCATGCATTTAGGGAGCGAATCCTGGGTGTTGGAAATTTTGCCACAAGTTATTAACGCCTGAACCTGACCCTTGTAATGGTGAAAATGTAGACACTAATAGATCAGCGAATTTTGACACAGTATTATGTAAACTTGCCATGGTTGATGTTGGCATGCCATATGGCTGTTTGCGTCCTTTCATGGACATCGAAAATCCAGGCACATAAGGACTGAAATCGCTATTTCCTACTGGTTGTGGGTTTGATGGCTGACCTTATGTTCTTACAAGGAATAACATTGGTCCATTTTGAGTATTCGACAGGATTTCCATCATACTCGCTGTAGAAGGTATGGTTTCGTTCACAGATGCTATGGTCGTATTTTCTTCTGTCGAAAGAGGAGGTTATTCTCCATTGTTGTTTGGTGGATTAACCATTCTTCTAACGTACTTCCTTTTGGGTCTTGCTTTGCTAGTTCTGACTATTCTACCACTTCTTAATATCATGCAACAATATTTAAAGAAAAAGTTTGTTTTGAAAACTAAAATTTATAAAACTAGACACTGGGTCCCATTAGGTGTGCCAATTTGTTTATTATGAAATTTGGTAAACAACCGTTAGTCTTCCAAAATATAATGACTCTGGTTACTTACAAGATCGACTAGATTGATCCTAGGACAATAATGTATGGTTTGTGTTGTTTTTCTTTATAGGTTTTTCTGGATATTGATCTCTTCGAATATAAAATTAAATTTGAAGGTAAATGACAAAGAGAAGAATGTAAATGACAAAGAAGTGAAGGTTTCGACTAAAAAAAGTAAAGAAATTGTAAATGAATTTTAAACATAAACTTGCATTGGGTGATATTAGTGGTGTTTCATACGTACATTCTAAGAAAACTCATTTCACGATAACAGTTGGTACTTTGAGTGGATATGAGTAATTTTTACAATAATGAACACACAGAATCCTAAATCTAAAGAATCCTATTTATACTAATTTGATACGAACGGTCTTATCATCAGAAGAGGACACGTTCTTGCTAGCATGCGTTCGACCATTTGCAGGCTTCCATTGAGCTGCTTTTCAAAAAGAACATATATGCACAAAAATTCAATTCTTTCAGCCTTATTTCAAATTATCCATGTCAAACCTGCTTCAAACATCTTTCAAATATTAAGTTTCGAATTCATACTATTTTGTCAAAAACTATGGTCGAAAAGACCATCATTTGCTTCCATCGAAGCATTTTCTCAACACTTTTGACGTTAAAACCTTGATGTCTTTATTTAATCTGTGAGCGTTCGATTTCCATCTAACGAAATGCCAAAAATATTCACACCATTGGTCATGGTAAAAAATCAAAGAGAAGATCGAGAGATTTTTGAGAAGAAAGTTCATAAGAACGGCCATGTATGTAGAATGGTTAGCAAACATTGTCTCTTTCATTAAGAAAACTGGGAAACTTAGGGTGTACATAGATTTTAGAGATCTAAACATTGCGACCCCAAAAGATGAATACCCAATGCCCATGGAAGAAATGTTGGTCGACTCAGCAGTAAGTTTCGATTATCTAAGTATGTTAGATGTAACACCCCAAATTCTAGATTAATTATTATTTAATTGATTTAGCGTGAATATATGAGTCATTGTGAAGTGTTTGGTATGTATGATGTTTTGGAGATTTGTGAGTCCTTGTGACGATTTATTATGTGTATTCATGATGCATTTGCGATGCAATAGCGATGACTTAATGAGTATGATGTTTATAATGATGATTTATGTGGTATTTGATGGGATAGAGATGAAGGATGGGATAATAAAAGGTGTTTAGGATTTAGATAAATATTTCTGAACTATTTAGATGTTAATAGTAATTATTTAGAATTATTTTGGATTTAAATAAATAAAATGGTGATGTAGAGAAAATAGGGGCAAGATGGTCATTAGTGAAGGATAAGTGAGGACATGATGGGAATTTTATTATTAGGGGTCTAAGAGGGAAAGTTTTGTATAAGAAAAGGTTGGGAGAGTTTATACGATCATTCTGTGCGATCGTAGAATTGGAAGAACACTGTGGGGAAAGAGACATAAGGCACAAAGAGTCAAGAAGAAGCATAGGAATCCCAGTAGAGCACGAGAAGGATTTGATTGCTAGCAATAATCTCAAGGTAAGGGGTGTTTATCTTGATTATTATAATCTATTTAAGGTTTAGATAGATATAGATTGTGATGGGTTTTGGTTGTGATGAATATGTGATGATAAGATGAATTAGACGATGTTTTATGGTTTTGGATTGCAAACAAATTGTACCCATAATGTAGAATACATTGGATTGTTGTTATTTGGTGAAAACCTTGTGATTAGATGATATTTTAGGACCTATAATATGCATAAATCACAAGATTGGGGCTGATTTTCATGTAGGAAATGGTGTTGTCACTAGGCGAAAATGGGAGCGACGAAGGGCGGAAAAGAGTGACGCTACTGGAGTGCATCGCTCTAAGCATCATCGGGTGAAATAAGTGGCGATGGAAATGTCTTCAGGCGATGGAAGTATGTCGTCAGGCGATGGTGTCCAGATTCGATTGGCTGTGTTGGATTTTCTTAAAAGAGGTGTAACCCGAGTTTTAGGACTTGGATTGAGGTGTCGTTCGAAGCATTAAATAACTAACACAATGAACTTTATTTAGATGGAATAAAATGAGATAAAAGAAGTATTTTCCCAATGTCTAAACTAGGACGAAGTTAGGTTCCCCGTTTTGGATTATAATGGTGCTTTGTTTATTTAAGATGATATGATGATGATGTTTGTTTATTTAAGATGATATGATGATGATGATGCTTGTTTTGTTTAAGATGATATGGTGATATCATGTTGATGATATGATGATATTATGATGAAATCATGAATGATGATGCATTTTGACTAGTCATGGTCGTTTTTTATTATGTTGTTGTGGATCATACATTTATGACATAGTTTAGGACTTCGGTCCAGTGATGTTATTAGGACTATGTTCCAATGAAGATGATAGGATAATTGTCCAGTGAAGGCATAAATCCTATCGTGTGGATTGAGTGAAAATTTGTTAAGTGCTCTGGTTCTAAGCGTGAATCGATCCTATTAGTGGGGATCTTTTGAGATAACAATGACTAAGTCATCAGTGAAGTTTTGGTACCACATGCATGAGTCTACAATGATGCATTACATTTTATGTGACATTGCATAATAATGTGACTAAATGGTATTTGTTGATAAATGGTATTTTGATAATATGTGGTTGTGAACTGATGACGTTTATGAAGGTGTGAGTATAACATGAAGTTCTAATGATGTTTGGTGCCTTGCCTATGTGCATGTATACTATATTTATCCCTTATGTCTTTTATAATGATTATGATTTCACCCTTTCTGTTTGAATGTTGCCTCCACGTGGGTAACACGCAGGTGATCGAGATTAGTCTGTAGAAGCATTAGAGGATAGCTTCAGATTTCATTTATTTGCTTTTGTTTAATAAAGGGAGTCTTGCTCTGATATGTAACATCGGGATTGGGATCGATTATTTGTGAACTTTGCATATTTTTCTATTTTGAGATTTTGTATTTCTGTCATGACCTTTACCATGTTTTAGGCTATGATGTTATAAACATGAAGTGTGATGATGTTAATGATATTTGAACTGCCTTTCGTGGTATTTGAGATTATTTTATGTAGAAGATATGACTCATTAATTTTGCTGTGAAGTTTGAAGTGAATTGTTTGTGGTTACTAGAGATTATAATCAACGGTTTCTTTGTAACCCGTGTTACGGAGCAGGATTTAATTATTATTCGATGTTCTATGAAGATGTGATGCGCTTCTATGGCCTTTACTTTATTTATTTTTCGAGAAATTATATACGAAATGTATGTGGGTTAGAAGGGTGTTACATTAGATATTTATTCTGGGTATAACCAAAATCTTCTTGTAGAAGAAAATGTGCCGAAGATGGAATTTCAATGTCCAGGAGCCTTAGGCATATATGAATGTCTGGTGATGCCTTTTGTAACACCCCAAATTTTAATATTTAATTTTAGTAGAGTTATGGTCATATTAGATATAATTTCGACGCTTCAACGAATAAAGGTTCGAGGAAAATTCGAAAGACAATTGTTGGATGATAAAAGCTAAATTTTGATATGAAGTGATAGAAGACACATTTCGACCAAGTCTACACGGACAAGGAAATGCAAGGCAAATTACTTAGAAAATTTTCTAAAGACACTCAAAGCAGGTTCGATAGATATTCATATAAGGTTATAACTGAATTTTAGCGCTCATCTGATCTTGAAAAAGAGATACGTAGAAGCATGTGAAAAACTAGAGACATGCAAACAATAACGTGTCATGCTCTAAAAAGAAGATCATTCATTGGAGTTAGTTTCGAATTATTATATATAGGAGTTTTTATGTTAGAATTATGCGTGTTCACTTCTTTATACAAATTACTCAAAATAACTCAAAGTACCAAGTGTTCGAGAAACGAATTGATGAGAATGTACGTATGAAGCACCATATTTTATTTAATGTTATTCCTTTTTAATTTAAATCCTTTATATTCCCTTTAAGTTTAAATCGAAATTACTTTACATTCCAGTTTTTACTTTAAATCATTTTATTACTACTTTCAAAGTAACAATCTCTATCAAAGAGATTGACACTCAGAAAACTTAGAAAACACAAAATATACACTATTGTCCTAAGATCAATCTAGTCGGTCTGGTAAGTAACCAGAGTCTCTAGGATTCTAAAGACTAGTGCTTGTTTACTAAATTTCACGGTAAACAAATTGGCACGTCCAGTGGGACCTAGTGTCTATTTTGTTAGAAATCTTAATTATTTTCATACAAAAAAAATTCTTCTAACATTGTTGCATGAGAGTAAGTGGTAGACTAGCCAGAACTTACAAATTATTACCTAAAATAAAACACGTTAGAAGAATGGTGAATCTACCAAGAAGCAATGGAGAACCACCCCCTTCAACAGGGGAAAATACAGTTGCAGTTTTTGTAATTGAATCTATACCAGTCCAAGTAAGTACAATGTTAATACCGACAAATACTTATATTGGACCAGTTCTCTCCCCAATGCGAACACAAGGTCCACCAGGGACCCCAAGGTAGCCAGGGATGAATAATTTCAAACATTTTGCATCTGGATTTATGATGCCAGTGGATGGCCGTGAACAGATTTATGGTATGCCAACATCAGTAATGGTAAGTTTAAACAATAGTACATCAATGTTCCCTAATCCACGAGTGTCTACTTTTACACCACTACATGAATCAAGATCAGGTATCAATAACATGGGTCAAAACGTCCCACCCCCAGGATTCAGTGCCTAATTATCAATCATTACAACGAATCCTGTGGCGGAATTTATAAAACAAATGGATGATAGTAATCACGAAATGGTTGGTGTTTTATCCCAACAAATGGACAAAATATTTAACCCTTTGATCCAAAGTTCTATAAAAAATCAACAAAATGCTCAGACGAACCAGCAATTAGCAGCACAGATGGCGCGAATTACAGATTTCTTTGAGGCCCCTTAAGCCCCAGTTCCATAAACTCGTCGAGAATGGCTGAGAGAGAACCAGGGGATGGTTATCGAAGAAGACCCAACAATTAACCAAGCGCAACCAGTTGCCAAAAAGTTGTGGTGAACCAAGGGCAAAGAGTCGAATAACTTAGGATTGAACAAGCAATACCAAGGGAAGTTCAAGCCTCAAGGGAGATAATTTTTAATGGAAACCAAGATGCAGACGAAATCCTTCACCGTGTTCGACAAGACAAATTTGCAAGAGAAAATAATCTAGCAGCCATGGTTGAAAGGATAATGGGTCGAAATAGGGTAAATGTAGGCTTTCGAAGGAATAACTATATTTCACCTTTGTTTAAATATATTTTATAGACTGAATTACCAAGGGGATGGAAAGTCCTAAAGTTCCCGAAGTTTTCTGGTGATACCAGTGAATCTACCGTCGAACATATAGCCATGTATTTGATCGAGGCTGGGGACATAACAAATAACGAAAACCTAAGGATAAAATATTTCCCTAGTTTCTTGACCAAAAATTCTTTTACTTGGTTCACCACTCTTCCAGAGAATTCGAGCCATGATTGGACTCGTTTGAAAAGACAAATCCATCAATAGTTTTATAAGGTACAATCGAAGATAAGTTTAAAAGAATTTGATAACATTAAGCGTAAGTTTAGCAAGCTAATAGATGACTATCTCAATAGGTTCTGGTTGCTGAAGACAAGATGTTTCACTGAAGTGCTAGAGCAGGAACTAGTGGAAATGGCTGCGGGTGGTTTAGACTATTCCATTAAGAAGTTAGATAACCAATATTTAAGAGATATGGCCCATTTGGCAGACAGAGTTCGACAAGTCGAACGTCTGAAAGTTGAAAAGGCTAGGGCTATTAAAAATAGTATAAGAGAAAGGGTAGCTTATGTCGAAATGGATGAGGACAAACTTGATGTGTATAATGACCCTATAGGCTTCAATGAAAGCAAAATAGATTTGGACAAACTGAAACAAGGGTCACCCTATTCGTGCAAAGTTCTTGCTCCTTCGAATGGGAAGAATCCCATCGAACGGAAAAAGAATGACAAATTCCCATAGAGGACATACACCTTTGGTGTCACGAAGTGTGACGAAATCTTTGAATTATTAGTCAAAGATGGCCAAATGATAGTGCCTCCTGGTGCTAAAATTCCCCCATTAGAACAACGAAAGAAAAAAGGATTTTGCATGTATCATAATTTCTTAGGCCATAAAATATCACAATGTTTTCTTTTCATGGATTTGGTGCAAAATGCTATTCGAGATGGAAGACTTAAGTTTGGAAAAAAGAACAAAGTGCAGATGAAGGTTGATTTAGACCCTCTCCAAGTGGTTGACGCTCACTACACAGAGCCGTCATATATCAACATGATCGAGGTTGTTAAGGACTTCGATGACCCGAACACCAAGAATGAAACTACTGAGGGTTTCAATCAGAGTGTCGAAGAAATATAGGATATTGAAAGCCTCAGGCGTAAGTTTCAAAGGTTTAGGATCACTAACGTTCCTAAGGTCAAAATTAACATGGTGGAACTTAGTGGGGAAGAAGCCATTGATGCTAATGAAGAAAGCATTTGAAAGGAAGAAAACCAAATGAAAGTTGCCAATCCCAAGGCCAATGAGAATATTCTATATTTCCTTCTTCGCTGCTAAAAGAAAAATTCGGAAGCCTTAATTTGTCCCAGATGCAGTTTAATGTACGACAGGAAAATGACTGAGAACTTATAGAGGGTTCAAATAGCTAGTCAAAAAGGGAACTGGAAGAATGATAGGGGCAAATTTCTGTTCTACAAGAGAGGAGTCCTTGAAGGCATCAATAAGGAGGACGAGACCTCAGGGCAAATAAGCAGGCTTCATTTAAACCAACTGCAGATGCCTCAACAAACAAATGGGTAAATCTTGTCGAAAATAGAGCTCCTAGACAGGGAAAATGGCGAAGCTTTGAATTTGGCTGAGGCTCTTCGATTGCCAATCGAAGGGAGTTTCAAGTATCTAAGCAACATGAGTTCAAGTCTGAGAACTACAAGGGAAAAAAAACCCATGTCTAGGTCTCAGTGGAGAAGGTTCCAAAGAAAAAAGAAAGTGGAGAGAGAAGCAGCTGAGGCAGGTATGGCTAAATCCAACACCAAACATATGCCATCTACTAATAGGGTCGAAGAGAAAAGAGCAGTGAGAAGGAAATTATTCCCTCCTAAACGAGAAAAATCCAAAGGAAAAGTACTAGAGAAACCCCTTGACGACGAGGATATGCTGACATGCGATTTCAACTCAGGTTCTAAGTCATCCTTGGATATTAATTGTAATGTTTCTATGTTTCCTTTTGAGTACGATCATGTGAAAGAAGTCGAAGAGACTGAAGAAAATGATGAAGCTGAAATGGCCAAACATAGGCCAGTGTGTTACTATGTCATGAATAATGGAGCAGTGGAAAAGCAAAATGCATTTTTCGAAAGGCCAAATGAGGGGATGAAGAACCATTTGAAGCCCTTGTTCATAAGAGGTAAAGTGGAGAATACTATGGTTAATAAGATCTTGGTAGATGGTGGAGCGACAATTAATTTAATGGCGCAATTCATGTTGAAGAGAATAGGAATGTTCGATGCAGACTTAAAGCCTCACAACATGGTCTTATTGAATTACAAGGAAAAATTGGTCACACCTTGGGTGTCATTTAGGTCAACCTAATAGTGGGTACTATCACCAGACCAACTATGTTTATGGTGACAGGTTCGAGGGCCAACTACAACTTACTCCTACGAAGGGATGGGATTCATGGCATCGGAGAAGTGCCATCCTCACTCCACCAGAGAATATCAATCTGGAGGGAAGATGGAATTGTAGAAAATATTGAAGCAAAACAAAGCTACTACATGGTTGAGCTAAACCATGTAGATAGATGTCACTTCGACAAAAATCTAGAAAATATATGGCCTTGCAGCTCTACAGATCATACATGTTCGCCATCAAAGAAAGCTCTTTACTTCCTTAACTTGAATCCAACCCATGGGTTCCAGTGGGATATGGAAATTATGGGAGAGGAAGATGATATATAAGGGGTACCAGGACTTTGACCAATTGGCTGAGGGGACGAAGATGGTGACAATGTCTGAGTCCAACTTCTTGGAAAGATTTCGGATTACATGGCCGAAAACAAACTAAAAGCGGCCTTGGAGGCTGAAGTAAAGTACATGGTTGTCGAAGCCAAAGAAACTCCAGTGCATATAGAGGGACCTAGTGTGGACTTCAAACCCGAGCCACCCGATAGATCGCATATTGATGTAAAAAGCAAATTTCTCGACACTATCTATGACGACAAACCTTTGGGTTTCAAAAAGAATCCGGTAGCAACTAACATCAAAATGCTAGCACAAGATCCCCTCGAAGAGATCGACTTGGGAGATGTAGAAGTTAATATACCAACTTATATAAGTGCCAACCTTAATCCAGAACTCAAAGTCAAAGTGATCCAATTGTTAAAGGAATACAAGGACTATTTCGCATGGGATCACGATGAAATGCTTGGTTTAAACAGAGAACTAGTAGAGCTGAAGTTTCCCATCAAGCCTGGGAAGAAGCTAATCAAGCAGGCTCTAAGGCGCTTCAGACCGGAGATATTGTCGAAGATAAAGGAAGATATCAAAAGGCTTATCAGGTGTAAGTTCGTATGCACCACCGGGTATGTAGAATGGATTGCCAATATAGTTCATGTTATTAAAAAGAACACAACTTTGATGGCTTGCATTGACTTCAGAGATTTGATTGTTGAAATCCCAAAGGACGGATACCCTATGCCAGTGGCTGAAATGTTAATAGATTCGACCGTAGGCTTCGAATACCTTAGTATGCTTGATGGGTATTCTGGATATAATCAAATATTCATTGCTAACAAGGATGTGCCCAAAATGAATTTCATTGTCCAGGTTCCCTAGGAATATACGAATGGGTAGTCATGCCCTTCGATTTAAAAAATGTTGGGGCAACCTATCAAAGGGTAATGAGCTCTATATTCCATGACTTTATCGAAACCTTTATGCAAATTTATATTGATGACATTGTTATTAAGTATGTATCAGGGAAAATTCATATAGACCACCTCTGAAAATCATTTGAAAGAATGAGGAAACATGGTTTTAAAATGAAACCCCTTAAATGTGAATTTTGTGTGCAGGCAGGGGACTTTTTAGGCTTTGTGGTCCACGAGAAAGGGATCGAAATAAACCAAAACAAGACTAAAGCTATCATGGAGGCGAAAGCGCCATCAACAAAAAAGGAATTGCAGTCTTTGCTAAGGAAGATCAACTTCTTGAGGAGGTTCATATCAAACTTAAGTGGAAAGACTCAGGCCTTCTCTCCTCTTCTTCAAATGAAAAAGGAAGGTTTTAAATGGGGGCAAGTGCAACAATAAGCTTTTGACAAAATTAAAGACTATCTTGTACAACCTCAAATTCTTTCACCACCTTGTAGAAGTAGGAGTATGAGGCTATACATCTATGCATATAAAGTTACTATAGGGAGCATGCTTGCTTAAGAAAATGAAAATAGCATCTAAAGAGCCCCTTATTATCTTAGTCGTGTCTTAAATGATGCAGATACTAGATATAATATGGTTGAAAAACTATGTATATGTTTGTATTTCTCTTGTACAAAATTGAAGCATTATATAAAGCTAATTGATGTTTATGTTTCATCTCATATTGACATGATTAAACATATGCTTTCAAAACCTATCTTGCATAGTAGAATCGAAAAATGGGCATTGGACTTGACTGAATATTCTTTGACTTACATGCTTTTAAAAGCTATGAAAGGGCAAATGGTTGCAGATTTTATAGTTGATTATGATGTGGTCGAAGTTTCCCATAATTTGGTGGGACTCAAACCCTGGAGATTATACTTCAATAGTTTAACACATAAGGATGGTACTGAAGTTGGAGTCTTGATTATTTCTCCTAACAAAATTCCAACAAAATTCAAGTATAAAATAAATGGCCCCCCTTGCTTGAACAATGAGGCTGAATATGAGGTTTTGATAACTGAACTTGAGATCTTGTTGGAATTGGGGGCTACTAGGGTCAAAATAAGAGGAGACTCTGAATTGGTGGTTAAACAAATAACCAAAGAGTATAAATGTGTCAAGGAAAATTTAATCATATACTTCATGGTAGTAAATAGGTTACCGCGGAAATTTTAGTACGTGAACATCAAACAAATTTCTCGACTCAAGAATCGAGAGGCCAATGACTTGGCCCAGATATCATCTGGATATAAGGTGTCGAAGGAGAAGTTAGAAGACCTGATCAAATTTCAAGGGAGAATGATGGCAACAAGATTATCTTCATCTGATCTAGTGATGTCGAAGTTGGGTTACGCAGACGAGGAAAATTTTGAAGTTTTTGTGATTCATAGCCTAACAGTAACAGATTGGAGGAAGCCAATAGTAGATTATCTGGAAAATCCCACAACATCTGCAGAACAAAAAATCAAGTACCTCGCTTTAAGCTATAGTCTTATGGGTAACAAATTGTTCAAGAAAACGCCTGAAGGAATTTTGCTCAAATACCTTAGTGAAAGTGAGGCATATCTGGCTCTTTCGAATGTCCAGTGAGGTATATGGAGTCCATCAGGTTGGACACAAGATGAAAGGGCTAATATTCAGACATGGCATGTATTGGCCAATGATGTTAAAAGATTGCATTGAGTTTGTTGCACCCTAAATTTCGCCCCTAATTTTTTTAGTCACATTATCATATCATATTTTTGTTATTTGGTCACAATCATCAAAAACCATCTTCATTCATCATATTTTGCATCATTAGTGGTATTTAAGTTTACCAAAAGTCAGGTTAAATCGATATTTGTATCATTTTATAGTTGAAAAATACCTGATATTTCATTTCATGCATTTTTATCTCTTTACTCACTTATCGCATTGCACCAAATTGTTTGTACGTTAATAATATTGATATTTCAGTTCTACAGACAGATCGTTAAAAGCGTTCGACATTGTGCGAAAAAATTGTGAAAAAATATTTCAAGTTTTCACCTTTAACATGATGTTTTGTGAATCTCTATTTCGCATAGATCATGTTGGTATTCTCGTTTTATTTTTCGATACAATTTTTAATCTCTTTTTTAATTGTCAGCGTTTGTTTAGCCTGATATTTTTATTCTCATTTTGTTTCGATTTTGACCATTTAAATTTTTTTATTAAACTTTGTGACATATAATTTATTTTAATGTGTTCATTTCATTTTTTAAGATAATTAAGAGTCTACTTTTTTTTTTATCATTTTTAATTATTTTGGGTCTCCATTTTTTATTTAAAAAATTAAAATAAAAATAGATTTACATGTGTTATTTTTTACTCTTCTAGTTTTTGTGTCTATTTTTATCATAGGAACACTTTTGGCATTTTAAAAAAAACTAGAAAAGCTAGTAATGTTGTTATATAAGATAAGGTTGAGATTAGAAAGGGGGTGGAGATTTGTTTCAGAAATTGAAAATCCAGAAGAACGAAACGCAAAAACGTGATCCTCTTCACCTCAATAACCCATCTTCCTTCGTTCACCCAATCCCTTCAATCTCCCTACATCATTCCGCCGTTACTTTTGTGTTAAGGTCAGCTTTTGTTTGCCTTATTATTTACTTTTCATCTTTATCATATTCAATTTCCTGTACTGATTTTTCTATTTTAAAATGAACATAACATAGATTGATATGTGAATTTCATGTGTGTTTTATCCACTGAAACCATGGCGTAAAAGATGAAAGAGCGATAAGCTGAATTTTATTTTTTCTATTCCTTTTTTATTATTCTTTTAATTTGTGTTTTGTGGTTATTCTTTAATGATTTTAATTCTTTTTCTATTTCTTTTTTTCTATTCTTTTAATTTGTGTTTGGTCTACTGGTGTTCGTGCTGAATTTTTTTCATCAAGAGTGCGATACTATTGTTTGATATTTTTGGTTCTTGAGATTCGTTTTAAATGAGATTTCTAACGAGTCTTCTATAACTACAAACATCTTCAATAAGGGATGAGGAATCTTAGTGTAGTATTATTGAGGGATCAAGTGGTGTGTTGGCAGGTTTCTCTCCAAGAATTAATACAACATATAAGAAATAAAGGCATTATTTTCTTTAACATATGCAAATATCATCTTTGAAGTGAGCTACCTCAGTTTCAAGTAAATATTTCAACTATTCAAGGTCCTTAATTTTGAATTGATTCTCCAAAATTTTATTAATTTAGTCAAACTCATAAAGATAATTTCTTGCTAGAATCACATCATTTACATACACCAAAAGAATTGTGAAAGAAAAATCCTTGTGGATAAATAGAAAATGATCAGATTTTGATTGTTTATACCCTTGGTCAAACAAGACTCCTATCAATTTTACTTACCACTTTCTACTTGTTTATTTGAAATCATAAAGGGATTTGAGTAGCTTTCAAACTTGTATTGGTTAAGAAACTTTGTCACCTTGAAGAACAATCATATAAACGTATTCTTGTAAGTCTCCATGTAAGAATTCATTTTTACATATAAATAATGTTAAGTCCTACATTTTATGGTTACCAATGCAAACACGGCCCTTATAGTTGTGATCTTGGCTATAGGTGAAAATGTATTTAAAAATCAATTACTTCCACTTAATTATACTCTTATGCAACCAACTTTGCCTTGTACCTTTCAATTGTAGACCCTGTGTTTAACTTTGTAAATCCACATGCTTCCTATAGTTTTGATGTAAACATTCATAGCTTGTACCCCACGGTCTTATGTGTTGGTTTGGTTATAATTGACAGACTCATTATCCATATTAAGATACATAGAAAATGTGTTTTATGAATTTGAAATGTTAGCATATGAATGATAATGAGAGATAGGGAAGAATTTAGTGTGACTTAACATAATGAGAGATTGTAGATGTAATTAGAAAAATGGTTAGGATTGTGTTTAACTCTAGTTTACTTTCTAATGTTCTTCTCAATGTAATGGTAGGTTCAATATCATTTAGATGGTAATTAGTTTGATCTGAGATCTTTACGACAATTTCATCAATTTCTTTAGGTGTACGATGCGAGTGATGTGTTATGTCTATGTCAATGTTTAGAGAAATTCATTCTTGATTTGATTTAGTATTGGTGGTAGTATTAGGACTTGTAGGGACTTGATGAGTGGTTTAATAATTCCAATATAAAGGTAGGTTGTTGTTGTAACAAGCTAAAACATGGTCATGACAAGGTACATGTCTATAAATGAAAATAACTTTTGTGTTAAGGTTAAGTAAAATAGTCCCCTTGACACCTTGCTTATGTCCTAAGTAAACAAAAAATTTAGATCTAACATCGTATCTTGTTTAGCAATTTTGAATGGTAGAAGTATAACATAGTCATCCAAAACTTTTGAGGTCATGAAGTTCAAGGTGTGCACCAAATCTATGAAACAAAGGTGGATTTATTTTGTAAGATTAGGATATGGATTATGTTTATGATGTAAGTGGCTTGTAGGATTGGATAAGACCAATATTTCTTAAGTAATTTTGATTGAAAGTGTGAAGAATTCTAACATTTAAAATATGTTGATGCTTTCTCTCAACACAAGAACACAATTAATTTTATGTTTTATCCTTTCAGATGCATTTGAGGCACTAAAAACTATGTCCCATTGTCACTTCTTACGATTTTGACATGATTGTTGTTTTTTGTGTTTCAACCATAGTTACAAATTATTGAACAAGATTAGGCACTTCAGATTTGGATTTGCATAAAATGCCATAAATAAATTTGTTATAATCATCTAAAGCAGTCAAAAAAATACATAAGCACTTCTAATTAACTATAACAATCTAACTATAACAATTAGTTTTAAGCACTTTGTGCCTCTTCAAGTAGTCAGTCTTGACATGAATAATAAGTATAAAAGGATGACTTGTGATGCAAGTTATAAGTCATGCAGTTAAAACAATTAATTGTTTTGGACTATTTGTTCACATTGTCCTTATGGCTTATAAAGAATTCTTAAGTTAATCTTTTATTTAGATTCCTCTTATGGCTTAAATGTATTTTTGATCCTTTTATTTTCATATTTTTTTAAAGTTTTAGTCATTTCATTTTAAAACTCAGTTTTTTAGTCCCTAAACTTTACTTCACTTATATTTTGCATAACAGTTAGTGATGAATGGAATAAAAATATTATTTTTAATTATGTGGTATTGATGACTAGATTATTTATCTTTTAAAATATTAATTAATCATTTATAATGTTAATTAAGGATTTTTTTAAATATTTAAAATATTATTAAAAAACTAATTTAATTAATACAAACTTTAAAAGAAATATTTTAGGCCTTAATCTCAAATAGTTTAACTTCACTTCAATCCAACAATAATTGAAACATGTGTGACCTATATGAACTTGTTTTACTGTCCTTCAAAATCAGATAGAATTTGAGGAAATTCATAAGTAATTTAGTGTCCTTCAAAATTAGATGAGATCCGAGAGAATTTAAAAGTAACTGTAACATGCAAGTTTATTATGTGTTTTTTACCGATAGGATTTCATATAAATGTAATGGACTTATTTTATAAAAAAAGTTTATGCAATAGAATCACATGTTTAGATTTCAAATGCTCAAATATATTTTGTATTGTTTTTGTTTGCAATGAATATGAAAATAATTGCAGAAACGATTCCACATTGTTTAAGTGAAGACAATTTGAATATGTATGTAATAACTTAGTGGAATAAAAACATTTAACAAAAATATATATTTAGTTATTAATATTAATTAATTAATTTAATTTAATAAAATATTATTTCAATTATTAATTAATAGATAAACTAGTAGATATAAAGTTTTGGCCGACCTAAAAAGATATTTAATAATTATAAAAACAATAAAATTAGAAATAGAGTAAATAAGAACCTATAAAAAAGAAGATAATAATGTACTTTGAAATGAAAACAAAAAAAAATAAAATAAGAATAATATAATAAGAGGGGAAATAAGTGGATTTAATGGAACATTATTATCATAATGTAATCATGATACACTTTATCTGCTTTAATTATTTTTTTTTACTTTTATAATAAAAAAAGTCTGCAGTTACCTTTCTAACCAATTTAATTCATTCTACATTCTCATTATTAGCCTAACATTAATATAAAATTTATTTAAAAAATTAAATTTGTGACTACAAATTTTACAAACAAATATTATATGGAAATTATTAAAATTGTTTTTCTTTTGATATAAAGTGCATTATAATTTCTTTTACTTGAAATGTTAAAAGAAAAGTTATATAAAAATAATGAGATTATATAATTGAGTTTATTTAAAAAATATATTTTATTATTTTCATCAAAGATAGATTATATTTGAAATATAAAATTAACAAAATAGTATTCGTAATTTAATTAATAATTATAGAAAAAAAATTTACTTCTATAGAAAACTATACAAAAATAGTGTAGATAAGTTTTGTCTTCATAAAACCTCATTTAGGTGTAGTTCTTATCCATATAGTATTACAAAATCATCAAACAACAAAAGTAAAAGAAGATGATAATATATTGCATAGTAAAATCTAATGCGTTAAAATATTATAATAGGACTCTGAACACGTTTAGGATGAGAGACCTTCCTAGATTTCATATGGAAAGGAGCACCAAAAACTTTTAGTAATATACAAATAGTAAATATAAATATTTAGAGGACATTAACATTCTTAAGAAAATATATATTAATTTGTAGAGGTTATAATTTGCAGTACTCATACATTTATAAAAGTGCATTTTATTTTATACTTGTTCGCAAAAGGAATAAAGAAAAGAAAGAAAAAAAAATAGTTATTTGATAGGCATAAAATACACAATAAATAAATATAATATAAATTAGAGTTTACAATCATTTTTTATATTTAATATTGTCACATGAAATGCATAAATTAAAAATACATATTTGATAGATAAAAATGAAGAAGAGATATGCATTATTTGCAAGTTATATTGGTGGTTCATGCATGTACTTGGTGTTGGTGTTTATGAGTTTAATGTATGATATTTAAGAGTCATATTTAATTTATGAGAATGTCGAGGTAAATCAATTTTGAGATTTATTTACTATTGAAAATTGTGTTTTTAAATTAAAAATAATACCATATCAATGTGTTTTTTTTTAATTAATAAAATACAAGTGTGTAGAATGGTACAATACTTCTTTTTTAATAAGAGATGAGGACAATATTTCTCACCTCTCATGTGTTTGTCTTCTCTTACCACAATAAATATCATCAAACTAATTGAGTCTCTTATCATCGTGAGAAAATCCTAACCACAATCAATTACTAAGACATTTAAGTATCTCCTACCAGCGTATAAACATCATATACACCTATACTTTTTTGACAAGTATAGTGGAGTCCACCGTGAATCCACGATAAAACTAACCTAGGCCACAATTTCCATTACAATTACCATACTCATTGTCAACTCTTTTTCCTACACTCGTCCATTTCCATCCATGGTCAACATGAGAGCTCAATCCCTTACACCGAAGGACACCGATGGTAACGGTGATACCAATGCCTTGGCGAAGATGCGTGTCGCCAAGGATGAACTTTTTCGTCAAAATAAAAGTTTGGAGGCCAACATCCTAAAAATTCAACAGTGCCATCAAGACACCAATCCTCCATAGGAGATGGAAGTGCAAGACCCCCAACCACTTTTAGAAGAAATATGGGATGTCTTTGTCTTTGAAGGGTTTAAACTGTTCTCTCTAGCGAAGTTTGATGAGTGTAGTAATCCCCATGAAAAGGTCGCCTCCATCAACACCCAAATGGCCATCATCGAAGAACCAGACTCCTTGAAATGAAAATTGTTGTTTGGTACCTTCAGGAACGAAATCTTGCGATGGTATATGGGTCTACCCCGAACCTCTATCGCCAACTATAAAGATCTGGTGAAAAAACTCATACAATAGTTCACTGCTAGAACACGCAAAAAGATGTCCACCACCAGCCTGTTCAACATACGACGAGGTCAATCACAGCCGTTGAGGTTCTACCTTGCCCGTTTCGACGAAGTTACCATTAGGTTCGTCCCTTCTAACTAAGAGATGTTCGTATGAGCTTTCTAAAACGTATCAATGAGGCACTTCAAAAAATATATCACCCATAACAAATCATGTTCATTGACAGAGGTGGTCACCATGAAAGAATTCTACATAAAAGACGAGGAGAACAATTCCGAGAAAAATGTGCAAGAAGTTAAAGAGCGTGTTACTGGCGTCAAAGACTCACATCACTAGAGGAAGAAGAATTATACCTTTCCCTTTAAGGATAAAATTGCATTCAAGTGAGTAAGAAAAATGGAAGAGAGCTTCGTGCCTTTGAACATTCACCATGAGAAGATATGGTGTGAGGTTCAACACCTTCACAACATCCCTACACCTCCAACCTCAAAAGTAGATGTTATGGGGCCCGAACTAGGTAAATGGTTTAAGTTCCATAAAGTTAAAGGACACCACATAGAGGAATGTTATTAACTCAAGAAGGAAAACGAGCGACTGATCTAGGAGGGACATCTAAAGAAATATGTTAAAGGAGACTCCTCCTGAGGGTACGGCAATCCATCTTTCAGTGTCGAAATAATGCAGGAAGCCCTAGATCAAGAAAGGGAAAGGAGACATCCATAGAGAAGGATAACAAAGTTGTGCGCCACACACTCAATACTATCATTGTAGGATTTGTCGGGGAGGGGAGACTAGATCCGTCCGTAAAAATTGAAAATTTTCCTTCTTCGAGAAAGATGCTGATGGAACTCACTCGCACAATAATGATACCATGGTCATCAATGTTAGGTGTGATGAATGGGTGATCAGAAGAGTCCTATCATACCAAGGTAGTTATGCAAATATCCTCTATTGGGATGCGTTTAAGAGGATCCTCCTCGACCAAGATGACCTAAAACCTTTCAAGATATCACTAGTTGGATTCTCCGGGGAGCAATTCCAGATAAAAAGCTACATAATGCTAAGGATCACCTTTAGAGTGAAGGAGCAAGCGAAGGAATTTAAGGTCAGGAATTAGGTTATTGACGCCCCCTTCTTGTACTATATATATGATTATAATGTGTCAAAATTTTAATTAGTTGGGTGTCGTCTTGTGCATTTTGTATTTGTGCATGAAATACCTGCTCTCAAACAAGTGGGTAGGAGTTATCCAAAGAGATAGGGAAATCGCCAAGAAATGTTACGTAGAGAGCCTCAAGCTTAAGAGGATCCAAACCTATAGAGAAAACACCAAGAAGGGTGGTTCATGAATAAAACCACTAAGAGAAGCTTGAAGGGGCAAAAGAGCCTCCCCCTCATATTGGAGAGGAGATTGAGGATTAAAAGTATAGAGGGAATGCCCTCTGGTGCCATTTACTTTGCCAACATTTGTCTATTTTCTTTACCGATATTTATCTAATTTAATTTTTGTCAGGCAAGCTTTATGTTTATGCCGCTTGGAAGGACATGTTATATTTATATGGGTGCACTCGTTTCCCTATGTTCCTAGCACGGGGTGAGGGTTTTTAATGAGGTGCCTCATTATATTATCTGTAATAATCTGCATTATTATTTGCTCCTTTTGCACAAAACTAAAAGGTTTGGAAGAAGGTTGCCCTTAGAGGAAATCTAACGCTAGATCCCTAAGAGGGATCGTTTCCTCCCTTAGAGAAAATCAAAATGATGGATCCTTAAGAGAGTTCCTTGTCTCCCTAAGAGGCAATCCAAATACGAGATCCTATTGAAGGATCATTACTACAAATATTACATTTTATGACAAATCTTTTACCCACTCAACAAAAAATGGTGGTAAAATTTCAAGATGCGCTATGTTATTTGTTTTCAAGTAATTATCATCTATTCCCTCGATTTAAGAATAAAACGGAGAGGTAAAATAATTTAGCGTACATGCTTCGAGTCCAAACAACTTGAGTTTTTATTTTTTTTTTATTTAAAAGTGGTGTCTTTCTTATTACTTAGATTTTATTTTATTATTAAACATTTGATTCCCTTGGTTTCTCAAATAACCGAGGGGTATGATACCCAGACTTTACTATAAAAGGATTGCTTCAAAATTTTTTACCGTAAACCTAAATCACATGTTCACCTACTCCATACTTTTAAAAATAATTCTTTTGGGTGGATTGCAAGATAAAAAATTTGGTTTCGTGTTGTTGTTCCTCTTACACCAACCTTTAGCAAATCATTTTTCTATTCATACAATCTATCTCATGTAATATTGTTGTTGTTCTTGTTGTTGTTGTTGCTTTTATTGTTTTTGTTGTTATTGTTGTTGTCGTTCTTATTGTTTTTGTTTTTGTTATTTTTTCGTTGTTGTTGTTGTTGTCGTCGTTGTTATTGTTTCCACTTGCCAATGTTTAACGTAAAACAAAAATTATTTTTGGAATAACTTTACAATGTTATCAAAGAAAAATTGCTATAATATATTGATTTCTTAGGTTGACAATATTGAGAAATTTATTTTTCACCATAGGTAAAAATTTGAAAAAGAAAACAATACATGTTACTTCAATTTTTTCCTTTCACCATTTTCTTGGCAATATAAGTAATCTATTACCTTGGTTATTTTAGTAACTGAGGTTAAAAATACCAAATTTATTAAAAAAAATTAATCTCGGTTTGAGTCACAACCTCAGGCGAAAATAAGTCCTTAAACAAATCTTTGTCATCCATTTAGTTTGTATCAATGCTCAAGATACTTTCATTAGTGATATGCGTGGAACCTAAAATATATCCATTTAGAAGGCTCATGCCACATTGTCACCTACGAGAAAAAATACATAGTTACCATCGAACTTTATTTATCCCAAAGGGAATGGAAAACATTGAGAAAACCCTAAAAGGAAGTATAAGATGGTCTTGCAATCAAGATACAAGTTTGGAATTCGGTTATGCAAGGGGAAGGTATTAGCACCCCTCACATCTATTATACTCAATAGGATCCAATTTGTTTGTTTAAGGGTGTTGTTGTCTAAAGGTTTACTTGTTAAGAATGCATGAATTGTTTAATTAGGGGGAAAAGAAAGGTTTTAAATTAGTGAGTTCGTCAAGGTTTTGCAACCCTGTGCATACGTATCCCAAAGGGAATCATAACTCCATAGTTCTTCTAGAAAAGGCTTGTTTGTTGGTTGTTTTTAGTAGGCAATGTCACATTCGCATTCTAGCAGTTAGGTGTTGCCGCTCGTTGTGTGAAGACTCACGCGTTATCTGTTTGCAGTATAACAGAGATAACATGCCCTTTTAGAAAAGGTTTTAAAGAGAAAAGCCCAAAGGAAAAAGTTTTGGATTTGTTGAAGGGTTTTGTTAGCAGACATACACCAAATGGTCTCTCAATACTGGGGGTATTTGAGTATTCCTTCTTTAATTTTGAAATTATTTAAGATACATATTATACTAAAGACTATGAAATGAGGTATAATACTTTATACAAATGAGACAAGCGTTTCACATACAAAATAATCTAATAAGAGGTAAGGAAGGTTCGTGCTCATCTTTCCCCATTTGCTTAAGGCTCATGGCGTATTATACATATCCTATTTATTAAGCATTTTGAATTTATTTGCAAAAAAAGTTTTTGTTTTCTATTTAAAGGAAATCAAGATGAATGATCCAAGAATAAAGGGAAACCTTCCCTAATATTGTCATGCAAAAGGTAGATTTAAGATTGAGTTATCAAAGAGAAATTATATGCTTAATGTTATCATGCACTTGATTTGATAAAGGACCTAAAGGAATGCTAAATTTTAGTTCACTCCAACCAAGCAAAATTCTCAATTTAATGGAACTAAAATCACCTAAGGGAGCATGCTTTGAGATTCCCAATTATAGGTCTAGAAACCATACACATCAACCAACAATATTACACAAAATTCAAGTACAAAAAATCAAGAAAGAATACCAAAAATTCAATCAAATTCTAAGAAGAAATAAGGCATTTTTATCATTTTTTCATGAACAAAACAAAAGGGGAAATATCTAAAAATCAATATCAACATTATCATGTATTTTGTTACATTTTTCATTAGCAAGAAATAATAAAAGCATGTCAAAATTTATGAAAAAAAACTAAGTGAAAAAAAACATGAAATAAGGGGTGTTGAATCATAACAATGGTGTAATATATGAAATGCGCTTAGCCCAGGTTCCAGAAGCCCAATCAATTTCAAAAAACAAAAAACAACAAAATAAAGGGAGTGTGATGGATCATGCAGGGGGTATGGCGCAAGAATGTGTGGATGTAGTGGCAAATGAAGCCCAACGCGTTTAATCAACAATTATCATGAATAAACTAAAATGAAATTAAAAGAAAAAAATAAGTATAATGGAAAAATGGTGTCATTTCTATGGTGTTATGAAGTTTTAAACCTATTTCTTCCCTCTTTTCCCTCTTCATCATTATTTCAGACTCTTAAAAGTTGCAGCCACCGCGCCGGCGGCGCTGGCGGTGGCCTGCGTCCAAACCTCACAAAGAACATATCATCCTCTTCAGTTTTGTACCCCGAGTTCATATCTCAACTCCTTTTTCAGTGATTTTACGTGAATCTTTCTGAATCAACCAAAATAGCCTAAACCCTAGGTTTTTGTAAGTTAAATTAAATCATCATTTATGAGCTTCAATGTATGATTCCTTGGGGTTATTGATCTATGCACTATTCTCTATCACCTGGTATTAAGAATCAAACGCAAAGATGAAGAGAAGTGAAGATTCAAATCTTATCGGTTGGAGACGCTCTAACGGTGCTTCATAGCTGCTGATAAGTGAACTAGAAGCCCAGAAGTCTTTCAAGAAACAATTCAGGTACACTTTTATCTCTTTCAGTTTAATATCTTTTCACTTTCTTCTTCTTCTTCTTCGTCTTTCTTTCACTTATGTGCGTGCTGTTGTTGAGACGAGTTGAGAGGACAAAGGTGTGTGATGTGAGATGAAGCATGTGATCGGTGGGAATGAGAACTGACTGTTTTGGAATGCTGGTTCGTGTTTGTGTTTTGCAAAATGTCGCGGTAAGCAAGAGTCACCACCGTCTTTTATTTTCTCCAACAAGGAAAGGACAAAAGCACAGCAAAATTCCTTTTCGAGATGTTTCTCGGGTTCGGGAGGTAGATTATAGAAAGGGAAGGTGTTAGCACCCTTTCTATCTGTGGTTATCCACAGGCTCTTAGGTACTTGCTCACTATGTTTTCAAAATATTTTTGCTTTTCTTGTGTTTGTGGGTTTTGAAAAGAGTTTTGTTTGAAAACTTCTATTTAACTCTTGTATCTGTCCTCAAGAGTGTATGAAGTGTTGTTTGAAAACTTTTGTTTGAAAAGTGTAAGTGCGAAAAGTTGTTTTGTTTTGAAATAGCAAGTACCTGAGAATCTCTAGCTACTCAAAAGAAATTAAGCTATGTAAATGTCCTTTAGACAGTACTATCCCACTATTGAGGAGTAGGTAGCACCGTCGTTGGAGTTTTCGGGTCAATTCGATTTTAGGGACATGTGGTCACTAAAGCAATGGTAGGACGCCTTAGCGGTAACCCTAATGTCTTAGATCATTTTTTATCGAGGCAACCGTTTCGAGGTAACTTTGATCTTTAGACAGGAGGACGACCTCTAAAATTTCCCATACTCAATGACCACGTTGAGGCAACCAAGTGAGGCGTACCCTAGGAGTGACATGTGCAAATGTGTCAATTTCAGTTATGTTATCTTTGTACATGTTATGGTGAGCTACGATTGATTTTAATTTAAGAGAGATCTTGTCATGCATAGCCTAGTTAGCATACATCTAGCAGTTAATAGTTGCGGAAAATAAAACTAAACTATTACAAGGCGTCGGGTATTTACATCGCCAAAAACAAACCCTTGAAAAGTAAATTGCGGAAAAGTAAAATAAAGCGATAAAAAGGGTCCTAATTAAAGCTATTACATCCTCGGAGCAAATACAATTATATGATAAAAATATGAATCAACAAAAACCACACGCGCGAGAAAAATGGAATCAGAGAGTTTTTTAGGGTTTTGACCCTTTTTTGTCAAATAAACATAATTTTGTTATTTTTGAATTTAAGAATTAAGTCTAAATTAAAAAATGGAATTAATTAATTAAAAGAAAATATTTTTTTTTGTTTTTTTATTTTTAAGGAAATAAATTAAAAATGGTTAAAAACCCTAATTCTACATTAATTTTATTTTGTTGCAAAAATGTTAAAATTATGCCTAATAAAGAAAACTAAGTCAATTAAATTATTTATTTACAAAAAATAATAACAGTGATGAATTTAATAAAAATAATGTTTTTGTATTTTCTGATTTTTATTATGAAAATGTTAATTATTTTGTTAGCAATTAATTAAGAATAATAAAAATAAAACAAGCAAAGTAAAATAATTAAAAAAAAATAATGAAAGGGAAATAGAATAAACCCAGGTGTATTGGGCCCAAAAAGGGGGGTCTGAATGGCAATTGTCTGGGCCCAACGTAGGCAGCCTGCTTGACTTTTCCAATTCCCTGCTTGTGCGTTGACTGTGGAGTATGGTGGACATCATCTTGTGACCATTGGATTTGCTTTGAAGCCACTTGGCCAGCATCTGGAGAAGGGCGTATGATGGACCCTGTTTTGAGTGCTACATAGAATTGCCTGAAACAAAATAACATGAATGTTTTGGGGGACCTGGGACTCAAACCCAGGCCCCCAATGGACTAAGCACGCGCGCTCAACCAACCCAACTGCATTGTTTAATTGTTAATGAATTATATAACAAACAATATATTGAAAACAAAGCCTGATTCCTGAAAATAAAAAAAAAGGCGCGCTGGTTTGAACCATCCAACAGGAAGAGGACGCGTGGTCGTCTTCTTCGTTGAAATATCCAGGGTTTTTACCTGCGGATTTTTTCCGCAGCTAAACTCCTAGGTTCATCCTAGAATTCACCCTAGGCCATGGAAACGACATCTAATAGCATCAACATGCTCGTCCTCTCCCACTGAGTCCATTCATGCCCTTGATTTACTCTAAATTTACCTGCAATGCAAACGCCTAAAAACCAAGCAAAGAAACCCTAGATTCGGGCATTACAACACAGGCCATGAAAACAAAATTAAGTATTGCAAAAATGTTCTAAATGAAGCGACAAACACAAATATGCAAAGATTTTAGTGAGAGGATGCAAGAATCTAAGGTTTGGATTTCATGTTCAGAGCCATAATCGTGACAACTTACAGTGCGTTTTAGGGGGTCTTAAGGGCCGGTTCTGGTTGCTATGGCTTTAAGAGATTGCAAGCAAGAACACCACGTTGATATTTTTGATTGAAGCAAGCTCTAACCCAGAATTCGATCTCTCTCTTTTTCCAAGCTTTTTCAGTTTTGGTTTCTTGATTTTAGGCAGCTTCAGGTCGTCCCTTAGGTTTAGGAGGCTTGCTTGCATATATGGGAAGTGAATTAGGTCAAGAGCTGGGCCTTAATCCATGTATATTCAAGAATTAGGTTGGCACTTTTTCACCATTGACAAACTTTCCAAATATGGCCAAATCTGAGATTTTGTGCACAAATAAGCCCTAGCACGAATTGGTTGGTTGGCACATGATGTTTGCAAGCTGTACAAATCACAAAGATCCCTTTTCAATAATTTTTGGATTTTATTTGATTTAATATTGATTAATAATGAATTAAATCAATAAAAATGGAGTAAAATAGAAAAATAAATATTTGGTCATGAAATTAAGCACGGGACACGTGTGTGTCATGACAAGGCTGAATCAAGTGGAAAAAAGTGGGCCCTTTTGTCAAAAATTGAAGTTTTGAGGATAGTTGACTTTTGGCAATTTTGGAAAAATACCTAACTTCACCAATGCATAACTTCTTCAATTTTGAACTTTTGGAGGTGTTCTTGGACTTTTTAGAAACCTTGAGATGTCCTCTAATCATCTCTTTTGGTCTTATCTCATTTTGATCTTCCATTCTCAAGTTATAAGCTTTGGAAAAAATGTGTTTTTGTTGACTTTCAAAAATGATCTATAATGTCCAAATTTATAACTTCTTGTGAGTGCATTTTATGATCTTGGGGTGTGAAGATGGATTGTAGGAAATTTCATCCTATTCAAAATGAGCTTTGGATGGGTCATTTCTCATAAAGTATTAGAAAGTTATGTTTGGTTAAAGTTGAGTTGACTTTTCCTACAAAACCCTAATTTAGCAACTTTTAAATCTTGATGAATTATGAGCAATCCTTGATGAATCATGATCAACCCTTGATCAAATGATGAATTATCCTTCAAAATGAGAATGTTGACAAAAAATTCCGACTTTTGACTGTAAAATGATCATTTTGCCCTTGCAGTTGACTATAGATCAAATGGAGCTTTTGACTGTGTAAATTGGCACTGTGAGTCTTGAAACTTAGCATGTAGGTGCTTGAGGATGTATATGGGCCTATGAGACTTGATTTAGCCATTGAAAACCCCAAATTCCTTGAAAGAACCAAAACCCTAATTTTGAATGGACTGCCTTAGGAGGTGATTGGACTGTACAACCCTTGAGCAATCTTGAGCAATTTGAAGATCATTCTTGACAAATCTTGAGAAATATGGGAGGGCAAATTTTGGGGTACAACAAAGCGTATGTAAGATAAGCTGAGAAAATTGAAGCTCGAGCGTTGGTTAATGATGACGGTGATGTAGTGAAGTTGTAGAGAGGGTGATTTATAGAGTTGTATAGAGAAGGGAGGGTGATGATGGAATGATATGAGAGGTTGAAGATGGTTCTGGTGTGAGTTCAGAGAGATGAGAGTTGTGAAGAAGATGGAGAGAAAAATGGTGAAATGAGTGCATGAAATATGAATGAGGATGAAGGTGAGTTTATATATATTATGAAGCTTTTGAAATTAGTTAGAGAGGATTGAAGTTGAGCCCTTAGATCCTAGGGAGGTTGTTGCAGATCAATGGTGAGATGAAAGGTTGTTATGAGGGTGAAGAAGTTAGTCATGGAATTTGAATTCAATTATCTTTATTTTGTGCTGAGCTGGAAAATGAATCCTAATATCTCAACTTGTTTTTCTTCTGGTTTTTTGTTTAAAACTCTTTCTGTTTTATATATTTTCTGAATATGATAACTAGTAATTAGTTATGCACTCAGCTTGTTGGTCATTTTTATTGTACAAGGTCCTGGCTGTTTATTTTTTTTAATAATTTTTCCTATTAACTGGTTTAGCTGAAAGATGACATATACAGGGCTGTAGCATGCTGATTTGTTTAGTGATTTCTTCTGTTTTCTGTAGTTTGTTGATGAGCTAGTGAATGCCAATAGCTTGCCTTTTTCTATTTTTCTCTCTGATTTTTTGCTACCAAAACACTTTTGTAGGGCTTGTTGTTCACTTTATAGGGCTGTTTCATGGGTTTTGTGTGATCTCAAGTGTTGTTTAATTTCATTATGGAACTTGGTTGAGACCTTAGCCATGAATTGATGAAGAATGCACGTTTGGAGAAGGTGAAGGCTTCTTGAAAAATGAAAAAGGTTAAGGCATGAAGATCATTGAAGCAACATGTATATGGCCATGAAGATTGGAAGATGGAACTTAGAATTAAGATTGATATACCTAGGCCGTGAATATTGGTGAAAACTTGGGTTTTAGGATAGTTTTTTATGACTTTTTTTATGTAAGGTCTTGTAAAAATGGTGGTGTTGTAATGATATAGCTATGATGAACATGTAATTCCTTTTGTACAATTTGTAATGAAGTTTGATTCATCCCACACATATAGCTACAAAATTTGCATCAATAAAGAATCTTCACCTATTCCAAATGATTTCTTCCTCTAAAATGTATTTTCTTTCCTTTTGGTTTGTACTTTGTATGAATCATCGTTGCTTCTTCTTTTGTGTTTTTTGAAATGGTAGAGATGGTGATTTGAATCTTGAAACATAGTGATGTATTTCACATTTGTAACATGATTTTGAAATCAATGACATAATTTTATATATTCCAAGCTCTGTGTACTCATCTCTTTGCCTTGATTGTGCCCATGATCTTTGAGATGTTGAAATCCAAATGAAATAGGTATAACTTTGAAGGCCTTGAATCACAGCCTGAGTCTAACTTGATCTCTCATGAGAATTAAATCCCAATCCAACTGTAGACCATGCTTGATCCTTGAGGAAACCCTGATATTTACAAGAAAATAGGGAAATAAACCCTAAATGCCATCACTAAGATGATGACTGCACTTCATGATCCACAAGGGAAACTTCAGGTACAATTTCAAACCATTTTGAAATAAGTCCAATTGAGTGGCATGATACTTATTTGAAATGTATTTACAAACTTAAGCACCGGGGATTGAAACCCTAATTCATGCTCCTTAGAACCTTTGAAGAAGAAAAGCCTTGCATGATGTTGAATAAGAGATCCCTGGTGACTACAAACTCGAACCCTAATTCTCTTGATGATTCTCAGCATAATGAGAGAAAACCTTAACCTATACTAGCAGACATGCCTATGGACACAAATCATATGATGCATGAGCATATTATCAAATCAATTCGATAAGACTCCTCTCTAATCCTAACATAAAGTAATCCCCTTTTTAGTTTACATCTCAACCACGCTCACAAAATATACAATATCAAATTAATAGTGCAACTCAAGCAATACCATAATTCATCTCATTCGAATTATATCTCAAACATGGAACAATAAAAAATATAACTCAAAATAACCCATATTCCCTCTCAACATACTCCACATATTCAATATTTACATTATTAACCAATTGTAATTAACATTATCGACATCATAATATCATCACAAGATAACATCAACAATTACAAACTGTTAGACGACAACGTCTTATCTAGAGAGGGGGGGGGGGGGGAGTGAATAGATCACCAAGCCAAAAATACAAATAAAATTAGGTTTTTAAAAGTAATTAAATAGAGTGCACATTGAAGGTTTTGATATAGATCGAAAACATTGTCTATACGAATCTAACTATTGGAACTCGAATATGAAAATAAAGTGCCTTATGGAATGAAAAACACAATAATCAAATTTATAAACTTCAATCAAGTAACACAATATTATTCATTTATAGCAAGTTACTAGCAATATTATTTCCAATGATTGTTAAATTGTAATTCATAATGTCCAAAAGATTAAATTTGTTTTAGATTTAAATAGATTTGATTTAAGTCTAGAATAGATTTGATTTGATTTAATAACAAAATAAATATTTTGGGCTTTGGGCTTAAGGTGCAAGCTCAGTTATAAATAGAGTGAGTAACCCCTATTTTTAGTAATCAAATCAATTAAGTTGTATTCACAAAATTTGCAGTTGCAAGTGAATAACAAAGTTTTCCACAGTTTGTGGGCAGAGAGAAACTCTGCAGAAAATAATTATCTTCTTTCTTTTCTTTTCATTCTCAAAATTCATTGTCATTGTGGTAGAAATTCATCATAGACTTTGGTGAGTTTCCAACATCTGGTATCAAGAGCTTTTGTTTCGATTTGAGGGAAGTGTCAATCAAGAACGATTGAAGAATTCACGATGACAAGTTATGGGAATGCCCAACAACGCTACCAAATCTGAAAGTTGACAACTATGAGAATTGGTGCAAACAAATGAAAGTCTTATTCAGGTGTCAAGGTCTTTGGGACCTTGTAAAAGATGGAGTCGAAGCGCTTGGAGAAAACGCTTTAGAAGAAGAAAATAAGAAATACATAGAATCTGAGAAGTTGAGTTATAAAGCATTATTTATAATTCATCAATGTGTCGGCACATACAATTTCGAAAAGGTTAGTGATTCAGAATCTGCAAAAGAAGCTTGGGAGATCCTTGAGAAGTCTTTTGGAGGCGCTGAGAAGGTGAAAGAATTGAGGTTACAAACTCACAAAAGGGCGTATGAACTGCTCCAGATGGAACACAGTGAAAGCATATCTGATTTCTTCACTAGAGTTACAAAACTAGTAAATTAAATCAAGATATGTGGAGAAACGTTAACAACAAGAGATGTTGTTTCAAAGATCTTAAGATCTTTGGCCCATAAGTTCGACCATATAGTGGTAGCGATAGAAGAAGGGAAAGACTTGTCGAAATTGACAAAGTAAGAGCTTCAAGGGACGCTTGAATCTCATGAATAAAGAATGAACAAAAGAGCTGCAGGCAAATCGAAGAATGATGTTGCCTTGCAGGCATATTCAGCAAAAGAGACTAAAGGCAAAGGAAAGTGTTTCGACAAAGGTAGAGGTGGCTACAATAAATCTAATGGTAGAGGAAACCAAATCAAAGGAAACATGTCGAATCAAAGAAGACCATACCAAGGAAACCAAAGAGGTCGTGTTGCAAATAGAGGAAAAGGTGGTGGTTGAAAACCTAATAAGAGTCACATTCAATGTTACAATTGTCAGAAGTATGGTCACTATTCGAGTGATTGTCCAGAAAAATGAAAGAATCAAGAAAGTGATGCAAAACTTGCAAAACATGAAGAAGAAGAGATGATGTTGATGGTCGCAACAAAAGATGAAGATAGATTCAAGGACCAATGGTACTTGGACTCAGGATGCTCATCACATATGTCGGGAAGGAAAGACTAGTTTGTCAATATAAAGCCCTCAATGAAAAATATGGTAAAAGTTTGCAAATGACAATACCCTAGAAGCTGAAGGTATTGGTGATGTTATGATTATGAGAAAAGATGGCAAAAGGTCAATAATTTCCAATGTGTTGTACATACCGGGCATGAAGAGCAATTTGTTCAGTATAGGGCAGTTGGTCGAAAATAACTATAAAGTTTCAATCGAAGATGAGATGATGAGAGTCGTTGATGCAAATGGGAGATTAATCTTGAAGGCTCTTATGTATCAGAATAGAACCTTCAAGATTGAACTAAATGTGATGGAGCACAAGTGCCTTTCGACTGTAGCTAGAAGAGATGAATGGATATGGCATTATAGACTAGGCCATCTCAACTTCAGAGACATCAAAGACTTGAAGAGAAAAAACATGGTTTCAGGATTTCCTGAAATTGACATTCCAAATGAAGTATGTGAGGAATGTGTGCAGGCGAAGCAACACAAGAATAGCTTCAGCAAGGATGCAGGAAGCAGGTCGAAGGCTAGTCTTGAAGTCATATACTCTGATGTATGTGGACCAGTCCAGGTGGATTTGATGGGAGGTAACAAATACTTTCTTACATTCGTAGATGATTTCAGTCGAAAGCTATGGACTTACCTTATCAAGAAGAAAATTGAAGTGATCGAAGTATTTTCCAAGTTTAAGTCTATGGTCGAAAGACAAAGTGGTCGAAAGCTTAAATTTTTGAGAACTGATGGTGGTAGAGAATATGTGTCGAAAGACTTCGACAGGCTATGTGAAAAGGAAGGGATTATGCATGAGGTGGTGCCACCCTATACTCCACAACAAAATGGAATTGCAGAAAGGAAGAATTGAACCATCATGAATATGGTGAGAAGTATGTTGAAAGGCAAGAATTTACCTAAAGAGTTTTAGGGTGAAGCTGTTTCGACTGCAACATACATTTTGAACAGATGTCCTACAAAGAATCTAGAAGGAATTACTCCAGAAGAATGTTGGTCTGGTATGAAGCATAGCTTGAGTCATCTAAAGGTATTTGGATCTATTGCACATAGACATGTGCCAGATCATTTGAGAAGAAAACTTGATGACAAGTCAAGTCAAACGATTCTAGTTGGATATCATTCGACAGGAGGCTACAAGTTGTTCGATCCAGTGAAAAAGCATATTGTGATCAGCAGGGACGTGATCATAGATGAGTTTAAAGAATGGGATTGGACTGAAAATGTCAAGAAAGATTCAGTGGGGATCCTACTTGAAGATCCAGAAACTCAAGTCCAAAGAGATGTTCGACAAGAGGAACCAACAGATATACCAAGTACAAGCATGCCTCAAAGAACAAGACGCATTCCTGCAAGATTGCAAGATTGTGTGATTACATCAGATGATGTAATAGATAATGAAGGTGAGCTGGTACATTATGCTTTCTATGCAGATGTCGAACATGTCAATACAACTGAAGCATTAAAGAATTCGAAGTGGGTGAAAGCAATGAACGAAGAAGTGAAGTCTATCGAAGACAACAACACTTGGTCACTTATCGAATTGCCTCAAGGCAAGAAGGAAATTGATGTCATGTGGGTATACAAAGTGAAAACGAATTCAAAAGGTGAAGTAACTCGACACAAAGCAAGGCTTGTGGCGAAAGGATTTCTACAGAAAGAAGGAATAGACTTCGATGAAGTTTTTGCACCTGTTGCTAGGATCAAAACAATTAGGTTGGTTGTTGGTCTAGCAGAAATAAACAATTAGCACATATGTCAGATGGACGTGAAGTGTGCATTCCAAAATGGACCCTTAGACGAAGAAGTCTATGTTAAAAAACCAGTTGGGTTTGTGAAACACGACGAAGAAAGAAATGTGTACAGGCTACATAAAGCCCTGTATGAATTGAAACAAGCTCCAAGAGCTTGGAATAAGAAAATTTATAGTTTCCTAAGGGAGAAGGAATTTGTAAAATGTACAACTGAACATGGAGTATATGTAAGAAGAAGCAAGAGTGAATTGCTTATACTATGTCTCTATGTAGATAATTTATTGATAACAGGTAGCTGTAAAAGTGAGATCGAAGACTTCAAAGGTGATCTCAGCAAGGAATCCAAAATGTATGATTTGGATGAGATTTCATATTTCCTTGGTATCGAATTCTATAAGAGAAATAGAGGTTTGATGATGCATCAAAGAAGATATGCAGGAGAAATTCTCAAGAGGTTTGAGATGGAAGAATGCAACTCAACTTCGACACCTACAGAACCAAGACTGCAACTGTCGAAAGATGCAGATGAAGATGATGTTGATCCAACCCAATACAGAAGACTTATTGGATCATTGAGATACCTTTGTCATACAAGGCCTGACTTAGCATATAGTGTAGGTATGGTAAGTAGATTCATGCAGAAGCCAAAGGTATCACATCTAGCAGCAGTGAAGAGGATACTAAGGTATCTCAAAAGAACTTTCGATTATGGAATTTTGTTTCCTGCAACTGATAAAGGAAAAGAATACAAGTTAGTGGGATAGACTGATTTGAGTTGCTGTAGTGATGCTGAAGATCGAAAGTCAACAGCAGGATATGTGTTTATGCTAGGTGGTGCACCAGTTGCTTGGAATTCAAGAAAGGAACCAGTAGTGGCATTATCATCATGCGAAGTAGAATACATAGCTGCTTCTCTTTGTGCATGTCAAGCAACTTGGATGGTGAACTTGGTCGAAGAGATAACAGGGAAAGATCATGGAGCAATTACCATGAATATCGACAACATATCAGCTATCAATCTGGAGAATAACCCAATAGCACATGGTCAAAGTAAGCACATCGAAATGAGGTTCCATTATTTTCGAGAGCAGGTAGAAGATGGGAAGATGAATTTGGAACACTGCATAACTGAGAATCAGAGTGCAGACATCATGACGAAGGGAGTGCAAGTCGAAGTATTCATAAGGTTAAGAGCCATGATGAATATAGATAGTTTATACACAATGAATTAGGTGGTGTGTTAAATTGTAATTCATAGTGTCGAAAAGATTAAATTTGTTTTAGATTTAAATAGATTTGATTTAAGTCTAGAATAGATTAGATTTGATTTAATAACAAAATAGATATTTTGGGCTTTGAGCTTAAGGTGCAAGCTCAGTTATAAATAGAGTGAGTAACCCCTATTTTTAGTAATCAAATCAATTAAGTTGTATTCACAAAATTTGCAGTTGCAAGTGAATAACAAAGTTTTCCACAGTTTATGGGCAGAGAGAAACTCTGCAGAAAATAATTGTCTTCTTTCTTTTATTTTCATTCTCATAATTCATTGTCATTGTGGTAGAAATTCATCATAGACTTTGGTGAGTTTCCAACAATGGTAACTAGCAAAAATAATGAACTATGTAATTTGTCAAACACTTGGTGTGCGACCGAATTTTCCTTTGAGTTGTGTTGATATGAGAAAGCAATTGTAATCAAAAGTGATTATAAGCTAATAAACAACAAATTCAAAACAAAAACAGCCACGGAAAAATTCTTATGAGTCAATCGTTTAATCAATTCTATTTGATAAATTTCTTAATAAAAAATAAAGCAAGTAAAGAGATATGAAATAGAGATACATGGATTTGTTTAGCAAGTTCGCTAATCATCCTCGCTATAGCTACGTCTCTCCCAAATTCCAATTTTAGAATTAGGATAATTTCTTACTATGCAAAAAGTGATTACAAGAGAAGTGTTTCAAGAGAAACCCTAAACACACAATCGTTTGATGTTGATTCAACCCCTTCTCTTCTTTTGATCTTGAGCAACACGTGGACACAATAGCTACCAATTGATTTATCGAATCTTGATACTCTTTTGGGTACCAAACTCCAAAGCTATTTCCCATACAATCAATTGTACCTATTGAACACAAGACCTTTCAATTTAATTCACCGTTCTCTCGTTGCTTCCATGGGTACCAAATTCCGAAGGATTTTCACTTGGCCGCAATCCTCTTTTGAAAGTCTTGAACAAAACCTCCAAATCTACCAAGTATCTTGGAGGACAAACCCTAGGTTTTTACAAATGAAACCCCTTGCAAATCTCAACCCAATATTCTCGGCTACACAAGAACCTAATTGGATGTTATCAAACCTAGCCTAGATGGCACCCTGATAAAAGATGATTATGTGTTATTTATCAGTGTGTATGAATAGGTTGGAGGTTGAAGGTGAAGAGAAAATGTAGTAATCTTTTATAGTTTCATCAAGTTGGAATGATGTAAGAATGATGTATTTATAGTTGAGGAAACTTAGATGCAAAGAGGTAATTTTTGGAATTAAAAAGAATTGAAAAATTGACCTAATCAAACAATATTTGTCGGTACATAAGTTAAAACCTTATTGTATGTGCCAGCCTGAAAATCCAGATGTGTCGGCCTATACAAGACAATAGCTTTTGGCTTAAATACTGCAATAAGTGTGTTAGTCTGAAAATTGTATGTGCCGACACATAAAATTGAAAAACTAAAAGTTATAATATGTGTCGATCTATATGAGTGCATGTGTCGGCCTAAGTCAAATAGAAGCTACAGACTTCGTTATTGAGTTACATGTGTCAACCTGAAGCACATATGTGCCGACACATGCAAGAAAAATTTATGCAGAAAATTGTTTTTCAAGGCTTAGATTAATTTCAAAATGGTTTTTAATGATTGCTAAGACCTCTAATGCAAGAGAGTGCCACAAGACATAAAGATATCGTCCAATATACAGAAATGTTAAAATTTCCTAGTTTTAACATCATACAAATCATCTAATGGTGAAGTTGCACTCACACAAACAATTATCATCAATTATTCATGTTATCACGACACATAATTATACTTAACCAATCAATATCGACAGCTATAAGCATCTCCATCATAACACAACAATCTCATTTAAAAATATCATCAATATCAATATGAAAATCATAAATTTGGTTAAGGAAAATCATTTTTTTCACATGGCATTCAGTAATCATGCAAAATATAACTTAAATACTGACATCAATTAATAGTTCTATGCATTAGCTCTCAAACGCTTTGAACGACACTCGATTTGGACTTTCAAAGACAAAGTCTTGGCCAAAATTATTTCGACCAAAAAACGCAAACATCAGCTCCCACGTCGAGCGCCTCCCCCCAGAGTTGAGCGCAGACACGATAGATATAATGCTGAATTTTCTGCGTTTTTCGTCGTTAGAGGCCTTCTGGATCTCCGATTTCGATTCCGTAAAAACCCAAATGCTTAGAAAATTATAACTTATGCAATAACCTAATTATCTCAAGTAAATTCACAATTTTAACACAATTATATTATTAAATCATTAATTTAAGGTTATGCCTAAAACCTTCATAATTGCAACAATGGTGGAAAACGCATAAAGTATTAAAATAGAAAAAATAGTCATGAATAGTGTATGAAATTTATTAATAATTACAGAAAATTATCATCGCGCATAACATATAATCAGAATTCATCCATATCATTCACTTTATTGGAGGTTAAGAACTCCTCTACCCTACCCCTCATGCATAAGCCCTTATTAAAGGTTGTTCTCACTCCTTAACTTAGATTTCCAGCAAGCAAGCTCCCTAATCAAGTTTGGTTCTTTTCTCCTTGACCCCTAGACTTGTTCTTCACACCTTTGCTTCTTTCTCCAAAACTTCTGTTTTCACATTCTAATCCCAAAAACTCTATAGTGGTCCCTTTTTTATTAAAAACCTAACATATTTTTAATTTGTTATCTCCACAATGTCCTCACTTATTCATATATTCACCAAAATACTCCTCATTCCTCTAATAACTCTGATTTCTTCTGTAGGAGAATATATGTATGCATATATGTATGCATATACAATCTACTTTGTATTAATGTTGTGGATGTTATGTATGCATATATGTATGAGTAGATTGTCTGAAGCTGTAATTTTAAATAGATCTATAGTCATACATAAAGATTGATCCGTTGTTTGCTAGAAAGCATAGTGCATATCTCGAGAGCACGTGGTTGATTGTATACAACGAAGGTATAAGTCATCAGGTCGTTTATATTGAAAATGAGGATCATCCAGTGCTACTCTCAAGGTGGAAGGAGCTTCAAAATTATTACTTACTACCTGATAATGTCATGGTCGTTGTGGGTTATTACAGGAAGAACTCGTTTGAAGTTGTGGCTTTTAAAGAGATTAACAGATTTGAGGACTTATCGAACTTTCATTGTAGGTTTACCAACCAAAAAGGGATATATGTTTTTGATGTCGAGTTGACACCACTCAATGTTTCTACGAGATTTTTAGTTGAGTATAACATGCTATTTCAAGTAATAAGATATGATGTACGTATAGACGACAATGTTTGGCTGACTGATTTCATTATTATGATTGTAGAAACTGCAGCCTGAATTTGTTGGTGTATTGCGAGCCTATGACTATGAGGTTTTAGCACTATGCGGGGACAATTGAACCAGTGAAATGGTATCGATTTTGTACCCAAACGATCAAAACCATACAAATTTAGGTCATGACTGGGATGAATTTTACAAGTCTAACCACTTTAAAGGAGGCGAAGCAATTAAATTCAGATTAGATGTTACCGACGAAAATAAAACATGTCATGTGTATAAGGTTAGTTCTGTGCAACTAATTTTTTTATCAGTTAATGAATAAATGTATCCATGAATAATATCCTGAATAATGCATACTTATGTACTGAGTTAATACATCCTGCATTGTTTAAAATATACAAATATCAATTGGGACAACATCCTATAAGGAAGCCTAATTATAACAGGGCATAATCCTACATAAAGCGTAAAAATATGAAAGATTAAATGCAATTTGATATGACACCCCAATCAGATATTGTTGAAAATTTTCTTGTATACAACGTTCGTTGTTAAAGATTTGGCAATCTTGTCTTCATCGTGAACCAAAACTTTAATTCCTTTCTTGCTGGTAACTCTCGAAAGTGCAACATAGATTTGTCCATGAATAAAGACATCTCTAGGAATGTAAAGGCCCACCCAATCCAACGACTAACCTTGTGATTTGTTAATCGTCATCACGTAGGAGACAATGATAGGGAACTGCCTCCTGCTGAATTTGAAAGGCCACAAAGATTGAGAAGGGGACATATTCATCCTAGAAATATATACAATGTTGCCATTATGAATGAAGAGAGGAGACCCGTTTCAAGTCTCCTCTACTTCTAGTATATCATGGTTTCAAGCAAAGTCGGCTTCCCTCCTCTTTTCTGTCTCTGACCGCCGCGATTATGAATGAAGAGAGGAGACCCGTTTCAAGTTTCCCCCCACATGAGATTTTCGTTGAACCATGTGGATTCTTGACCTGAGAAAATTCATCGGCTATCCCTTTCCTCTAATAATACGGTAACAGACTCCTTAACCTCTACTACTTCAAAACTCATTTTACATCAAGTACATTAACCTATTTATTGAGTTCATATATCTTTTCCTTTATTTTTCAGATACAACACTGTGAGCAAAACCACCCCGTCGGAACTCGAACGGCTACTGTGGCTCCCTTCATTTTTAGGGGTAAGTCTTTAAAATACCTAGTAGTGAGTCTTTCATTTCTCATCACTCCTTGGTTTTCATATCATACATGTTAGGATTGATAACTAGGATTAGGGCATTCAATTTTGTACCGTTTGGCAATTGGAAGCATTAAATTTTTCAATTAATCCAATTACTTATCATCACATCTGTGACATCCACTAAGCAGTGTAAAAATTAGATTAAACTAATTTGACCGACTTTTTGAAGAGATTAGAAAGTTTCAAATTGCTAGTGTATATTGTGAATAAATCTTAAATTAGATAAAATCTTATGTACTTTTACTAGAAGCAATGCATATTATCTCATCTATTTATACAATAGTTCAAAATTATTTGTTCATTATCCAAGTATTGTGTGACTTTTAAGATCCTCACTTAAGTATTCTTATATCAGACTTTCCACTAGTAGTAAGTGTCTTTGTTTCTCCTATATTAACTCTTCAAGAACTTTTATTTTCATCTGTAAATGTATTGTCTAGGCTTATTCTCCAAATTATTATATTCTCATCTTATTGTTTCTTATCCTACCTATTAGTTATGGCAATGATATCTTTATGACATATATGTTAGACGGTGTGGTAAGTTATCGAGAGGGGGTGAATAGATCATCTTCTTATTTATCAAGGATTTAAAATCTTTTATCAAAGTTTATTAAAAACAGCAGAAAAACACGGTCCCGAATCGACTTCCGTCTATTTTGAACCGACTACTAGAAAATCGGATATACGATAAACTTGCTGGATTTTTATTAAGATGAAATAGATGAAATTTAACATATATCAATGTATGTTTTAATGCACGTATCACAAGAACGCTATTTCCAATGAGAAAAAACTTGCAAGCACTTTTGTCGAACAGTTGGCGTATGCTTGTTCGATGATCAACAATAATGGTGATTTAGTAAAAGAGTTTGTACCACTATTGTATCATTGAACAGAAAAACCAGCAAACCAATTGTATCACAAAAATGCAGAAAACGGAAAGAGAAAGAGAGAAAGAAAACGATACACGGGAAGTTTGGTAAGAAAGTTCCCCACTGTCGTCCTCGCGCGTGGGTAAGTCTTTCAAGAAACAATTCAGGTACACTTTTATCTCTTTCAGTTTGATATCTTTTCACTTTCTTCTTCTTCTTCTTCTTCTTCTTCTTCGTCTGTCTTTCACTTATGTGCGTGCTGTTGTTGAGATGAGTTGAGAGGACAAAGATGTGTGATGTGAGATGAAGCGTATGTAAGATAAGCTGAGAAAATTGAAGCTCGAGTGTTGGTTAATGATGACGGTGATGTAGTGAAGTTGTAGAGAGGGTGATTTAGAGATTTGTATAGAGAAGGGAGGGTGATGATGGAATGATATGAGAGGTTGAAGATGGTTCTGGTGTGAGTTCAGGGAGATGGGAGTTATGAAGAAGATGGAGAGAAAATGGTGAAATGAGTGCATGAAAGAAGAATGAGGATGAATGTGAGTTTATATAGGTTAGGAAGCTTTTGAAATTAGTTAGAGAGGATTGAAGCTGAGCCCTTAGATCCTAGGGAGGTTGTTGCAGATCAATGGTGAGATGAAAGGTTGTTATGAGGGTGAAGAAGTTAGTCATGGACTTTGAATTCAATTATCTTTATTTTGTGCTGAGCTGGAAAATGAATCCGAATATCTCAACTTGTTTTTCTTCTGTTTTTTTTGTTTAAAACTCTTTCTATTTTATATATTTTCAAAATATGATAACTAATAATTAGTTATGCACTCAGCTTGTTGGTCATTTTTATTGTACAAGGTCCTGGCTGTTTATTTTTTCAATCATTTTTCCTATTAACTGGTTTAGCTGAAAGATGACATATGCAGAGATGACATATGCAGGGCTGTAGCGTGCTGATTTGTTTAGTGATTTCTTCTGTTTTCTGTAGTTTGTTGATGAGCTAGTGAATGCCAATAGCTTGCCTTTTTCTATTTTTCTCTCTGATTTTTTGCTGCCAAAACACTTTTGTAGGGCTTGTTGTTCACTTTGTAGGGCTGTTTCATGGGTTTTGCGTGATCTCAAGTGTTGTTTAATTTCATTACGGAACTTGGTTGAGACCTTAGCCATGAATTGATGAAGAATGCACGTTTGGAGAAGGTGAAGGCTTCTTGAAAAATGAACAAGGTTAAGGCATGAAGATCATTGAAGCAACATGTATATGGCCATGAAGATTGGAAGATAGAACTTAGCATTAAGATTGATATACCTAGGCCGTGAATATTGGTGAAAACTTGGGTTTTAGGAAAGTTTTTTATGACTTTTTTTACTTGGGTTTTAGGAAAGTTTTTTATGACTTTTTTTATGTAAGGTCTTGTAAAAATGGTGGTGTTGTAATGATATAGCTATGATGAACATGTAATTCCTTTTGTACAATTTGTAATGAAGTATGATTCATTCCACACATATAGCTGCAAAAATTGCATCAATAAAGAATCTTCACCTATTCCAAATGACTTCTTCCTCTAAAATGTATTTTCTTTCCTTTTGGTTTGTACTTTGTATGAATCATCGTTGCTTCTTCTTTTGTGTTTTTTGAAATGGTAGGGATGGTGATTTGAATCTTGAAACATCGTGATGTACTTCACATTTGTAACATGATTTTGAAATCAATGACATAACTTTATATATTCCAAGCTCTTTGTATTTATCTCTTTGCCTTGATTGTGCCCATGATCTTTGAGATGTTGAAATCCAAATGAAATAGGTATAACTTTGAAGGCCTTGAATCACAGCCTGAGTCTAACTTGATCTCTCATGAGAATTAAATCCCAATCCAACTGTACACCATGCTTGATCCTTGAGGAAACCCCGATCTTTACAAGAAAATAGGGAAATAAACCCTAAATGCCATCACTAAGATGATGACTGCACTTCATGATCCACAAGGGAAACTTCAGGTACAATTTCAAACTATTTTGAAATAAGTCAAATTGAGTGGCATGATACTTATTTGAAATGTATTTACAAACTTAAGCACCATGGATTGAAACCCTAATTCATGCTCCTTAGAACCTTTGAAGAAGAAAAGCCTTGCATGATGTTGAATAAGAGATCTCTGGTGACTACAAACTCGAACCCTAATTCTCTTGATGATTCTCAGCATAATGAGAGAAAACCTTAACCTATACTAGCAGACATGCCTCTGGACACAACTCATATGATGCATGAGCATATTATCAAATCAATTCGATAAGACTCCTCTCTAATCCTAACATAATGCATTTCAACTCAAGTAATCCCCTTTTTAGTTTACATCTCAACCACACTCACAAAATACACAATATCAAATTAATAGTGCAACTCAAGCATACCATAATTCATCTTATTCGAATTATATCTCAAACATGCAACAATAAAAAAACATAACTCAAAATAACCCATATTCCCTCTCAACATACTCCACATATTCAACATTTACATTGTTAACCAATTGTAATTAACATTATCGACATCATAATATCATCACAAGATAACATCAACAATTACAAACGGTTAGACGACAACGTCTTATCTAGAGGGGGGGGGGGGGGGGGGGGGGGTGAATAGATCACCAAGCCAAAAATACAAATAAAATTAGATTTTTAAAAGTAATTAAAAATAGTGCACATTGAAGGTTTTGATATAGATCGAAAACGCTGTCTATACGAACCTAGCTATTGGAACTCGAATATGAAAATAAAGTGCCTTATGGAATGAAAAACACAATAATCAAATTTATAAACTTGAATCAAGTAACACAATATTATTCATTTATAGCAAGTTACTATAAATACTATTTCCTATGATTGTTAAATTGTAATTCATAGTGTCCAAAAGATTAAATTTGTTTTAGATTTAAATAGATTTGATTTAAGTCTAGAATAGATTTGATTTGATTTAATAACAAAATATATATTTTGGGCTTTGGGCTTAAGGTGCAAGCTCAGTTATAAATAGAGTGAGTAACCCCTATTTTTAGTAATCAAATAAATTAAGTTGTATTCACAGAATTTAAAGTTGCAAGTGAATAATAAAGTTTTCCACAGTTTTTGGGCAGAGAGAAACTCTGCAGAAAATAATCATCTTCTTTCTTTTCTTTTCATTCTCACAATTCATTATCATTGTGGTAGAAATTCATCATAGACTTTGGTGAGTTTCCAACATCTGGTATCAAAAACTTTTGTTTCGATTTGAGGGAAGTGTCAATCAAGAACGATTGAAGAATTCACGATGACAAGTTATGGGAATGCCCAACAACACTACCGATTCTGAAAGTTGACAACTATGAGAATTGGTGCAAACAGATGAAAGTCTTATTCAGGTGTCAAGGTCTTTGGGACCTTGTAAAAGATGGAGTCGAAGCGCTTGGAGTAAACGCTTTAGAAGAAGAAAAGAAGAAATACATAGAATCCGAGAAGCTGAGTTATAAAGCATTATTTATAATTCATCAATGTGTCGGCCCAGTCAATTTCGAAAAGGTTAGTGATTCAGAATATGCAAAAGAAGCTTGGTAGATCCTTGAGAAGTCTTTTGGAGGCACTGAGAAGGTGAAAGAAGTGAGGTTACAAACTCACAAAAGGGCGTATGAACTGCTCCAGATGGAACACAGTGAAAGCATATCTGATTTCTTCATTAGAGTTACAAAACTAGTAAATCAAATCAAGATATGTTGAGAAACGTTAACAACAAGAGTTGTTGTTTCAAAGATCTTAAGATCTTTGGCCCCTAAGTTTGACCATATAGTGGTAGCGATAGAAGAGGGGAAAGACTTGTCGAAATTGACAAAGGAAGAGCTTTAAGGGACGCTTGAATCTCATGAACAAAGAATGAATGAAAGAGCTGCAGGAAAATCAAAGAGTGATGTGGCCTTGCAGGAACATTCAACAAAAGAGACTAAAGGCAAACGAAAGTGTTTCGACAAAGGTAGAGGTGGCTACAATAAATCGAATGGTAGAGGAAACCAAATCAAAGGAAACGTGTCGAATCAAAGAAGACCATACCAAGGCAACCAAAGAGGTGGTGTTGCAAATAGAAGAAAAGGTGGTGGTTGAAAACTTAATAAGAGTCACATTCAATGTTACAATTGTTAGAAGTATGGTCACTATTCGAGTGATTGTTCAAAAAAACGAAAGAATCAAGAAAGTGATGCAAAACATGCAAAACATGCAAAACATGAAGAAGAAGAGATGATGCTGATGGTCACAATAATGGTGATTTAGTAAAAGAGTTTGTACCACTATTGTATCATTGAACATAAAAACCAGAAAACCAATTGTATCACAAAAATGCAGAAAATGTAAAGAGAAAGAGAGAAAGAAAATGATACACAGGAAGTTTGGTAAGGAAGTTCCCCACTGTCGTCCTCGCGTGTGGGTAAGTCTCCCTCTCAATTTCAAACTGAAATTGAGACTTGTTATTTCAATGTGCTGAATGTTTCTTACAAGGTTACAATACAAAGACATAACCTAATCACTGAGATCTTCTTCTTCTTGTATGGACCTTCACTTGATATGAGCTGATCAAGATTTCACCTGCCATATCCATAGTCAATCCTCTACTTCCACGGCCTGTTTTCAAAATCACCTCGATTTCCAAACCCTATTGTTGTACCCCAAAATTTTCCCTCTCAATCCTCAAGGCTTTTCTTAAATGTTCTCAAGGTTCAAGCTTGAACAAGTGCATTTGGATTTTCCAATACCAAAAATTAAAAGGAAACTGCCAAAAAGGGAGAAAACAGATAAAAATAACATTTTGACAAATTTGGAGGAAAACATGTCTCCTTCGATTTAGCATCCTTCGACTGACTCTTGGCCTCCTTCAAATGCAACTTGGATTACATCCTTCGTTTTGAGCAAGAGCCTCCTTCAAATGCAACTTGGATTACATCCTTCATTTTGAGCAAGAGCCTCCTTCGAGTGCAAGTTTGGAAACACCCTTCGATTCAGAAGCCAGGAACTTCCCTCACACTAAAAGGCAATGACTCCCTTTATGTTTGTTTCGACCCAAGCTTCGATTGGGCAATATGCTTCATTCGAGCATGAGCTTTCGATTTGGAAATATGTTTTCTTCGATACAAGCTTCGACCACAAGGCTTCGACAAAGCATTGACTATGTTTGTACTAGCTTCGACTGGACAACATTTCTCTTTAGTATGCTGCATTTCCATCCTTGACAAATTTCAGCACATGGTTGATGGCCCCTTCAAAAGACATATAGTGGTGGACTTGAGGGGCATACATATGAGTCCCTGTCGAAGGGTACGCCTTACTAGTCCATTCGAAGCACACATTTGGCCCCTTCAAACGATGCACAAAGATGATTTGTTCGAAGGACACTTGTTGGAGGAAAGTCAAATAATGTGTTGGAAGAAGAATCTGGTCGAAGGAGGGTCAAAATGAAAGGATAAAATATTCAAAGATGCTTGCTGCCAAGTTCAGACATGGTACACTGGCCAAAACTGCTGCATAGCAGTGCTAAAACACTTCCCCATTAAGCATACAAGCACTGTCCCTTGAAGGCTACAAAGAGCAGTTTACCCAAATTGTTCAAATTATTTTGTTTTCCCTCCAAAAACTTCAGCCAACTTTGCCTATAAATAAGAGGCTCCAACACATGTTTAAGGGAGGATCTTTGGACCAGAGGAACGAATCCCCCAAATTTTCTCAAACACAACAAAACTCTCAAGTTCATCAACACTTGAGAAATCAAAAAAACCCAGAATCCCTTACACTCACCTCTTTCGATTCTGAAGAACATCCCACACATAGAAGTTTGTTCAAACTCAAAGACAACCTTGTGTGACAACTCTTTGAACCAAAAGCAAACCCCCTGTGACTACTCTTCGAATTCCAGAAACGTCCAGGTAGCAGTTCAAGTTCGAATCCCACATCCATTCAAGTCCTGAAGCAAGGTAAGTTATTTTTACCTTTGAACTTTTCGTTTCATGGCATAACATGTAAATAATATTTACGTTCGTTTGAAATATGTACATACCACTGTTCCTTTCGATTCCACCCTTTTAACATATTTTTCATAGCTATCCCTTTCGTTTTGCTTTCTGTTTACCTAAACTTGCTTTAACTATTAAACTGTTTACAAGACAAATATTAGCATGGCCTCAGGCCATGTTGCCATTTAATGCTTGAAATGAAAGAAACAGGAAATAGGAAATAGGAAACGAAGCTTCTGGCTTCTATCCTTTTTCTCCAGGTCGAACGAAAGATACAAACATGAGGAAAACCATACACTGACTTCCAGGCTCAGTCGAAAGGCATTCCCTCACTGCTTTCAACCTCCAGTCGAAGAAGGCAACAAGGCAGAACCAGAAGGCTTCGCCATACACTAACTTCCAGGCCCCAGTCGAAGGATACAACTTGCTGCTGCCTTTGCCCAATCGAAGGACAGGACCTCGCCCCTGCCAAGGCCCAATCGAAAGACGTGACTTTGCTGTTGCCAGCCCCAATCGAAGGAGGCCAACAAAATGCAAATCGAAGGCTGCTTCCCCCCAATCGAAAGACACTCATTTTTCTTACTTTTATCTTATTTTTTCCTTCATACTTTCTATGCACTTCAATATGGTTGTAATAGTGTAGGATTTATTTTTTGCACTTTTTATTACTTTTGTATAAATGCTAGTAACTAGGTGTGTATGGCAAGATAAAACCAACAAGTAGACAACCTAAAAATCAAAGACAAATGCATGCAATAAAACACACTTTGCACATATGCACTCTTAGGGTACACCTCACTTGGTTACCTCGAACGTGGTCATTGAGTATAGGATGTTTTAGTGGTCGCCCTCCTGTCCAAAGATCAAAGTTGCCTTAAAACAGTTGCCTCAGATAAAAATGATCTAAGACATTAGGGTTACCGCTAAGGCGTCCTAACATTGCTTTAGTGACCACACGTCCCTTAATCGAATTGACCCGAAAAACTCCAACGGCAGTGCTACCTACTCCTCAATAGTGGGATAGCACTGTCTACAGGACATTTGCACAGTTTAATTCCTTTTTGAGTAAGTAGAGGTTCTTAAGTACTTGCTCTTTTGAAAACAAAACAAAACTTTTCGCACTTACACTCTCTTCAAAACAAAAACCCTTTGCAAACCCACAAACACAAAGAAAAGCAAACTTTTGAAAACACAATGAGCAAGTACCTAAGAGCCCGTGGATAACCACGGATAGAAAGGGTGCTAATACCTTCCCTTTCTATAATCTACCTCCCGAACCCGAGAAACATCTCAAAAAGCAATTTTTCTGTGCTTTTGTCCTTTCCTTGTTGGATAAAATAAAAGACGGTGGCGACTCTTGCTTACCGCGACATTTTGCAAAAACAAACGCAAACGCGAACCATCATTCCAAAACAGTCAGTTCTCATTCCCACCGACCACAGAACTGGCGACTCTGCTGGGGAAATCTGTATAAGTGAGGTGTACCCTAGGATTATATCACTTGTGTTTTCAATTATATGCTTTGTATGCTTTAAATTTTGTGGGCTTGTATCGGAGTTCTATAGATCCTAACCCGGATCTGGGGATACCCTTTAGGTAAGTAGCAATAAATTGTGAGGGATCTGTCCGGCGTAGACCGACACGGATGAAGCAGTAGCTACGTTGGTGTGACACCTTGGTCTGTACCGATATCCCTTGTGTTAGAACGAGGAGAATATGGGTCTTCTAAGGAGTCATTAAGCACCAACTAACCTTAGAACCTTAAATTGACCAACTTGACCATAGAACAGTAGCAGTATGCTACACTCATTGAGACTAAACTCTCGCGATGATTCTGGCCGCAAGAAAAGGTTGCTAAACTGGAATTATGACCGATTGAGGGTAGTCAGTGATATTGAGATCCTCTAGAACCCGATTACTATTTTTAGGACAGGTCTTAACCAACTGAACTGAAAGAGGGTGGTACCTAAGCTCCATGCCATCCTGAAATCTAAGGGCTCTCTTGTGTGACTTGTGTGCCTTTACCATGTTTGCCTTTTGTGGATACTTGTGGTGTGCCTTTACCATGACATCATAACATCATACCATAGCATTTTCAAAAACCATTTCAAGGATCTCGAGGGTCTTTGATGCAGGGTCACGTTGAACCAGACGTCTACCAAAGGACAAGAGGGTTTGCCTCTAAACAAACGCCGTCCAAGATCAAGTGCAACAACTTGAATCAGGGGCTATGACCCACTTGACATGGTGAGCTTGATTCTCATGGAAAGACATCCACCGATACGAAGTTCTCCAATCAAAGATGTTGATCAAAGTTCAATCTCTAACATTTTCTTGTGTTTACCCCGCGAGATTCTTGGAAACATGCATCCATATATCATGCATTGTATCATAGCAGGTTTTCCTTTTCAGGTTTCCTTATTCTCCTACTGTTTATTTCAGTAGAGATGGCTCTAGAGAGGACTGTCAAAGATATCCAGGATCAAAATGCTCAACTTCAAGAAATGTTCTTGAACCTGTCCCAGGGGCAAGAAAAAGTGAAAGCTCTCCTCACAAGGGGCATGGTCCTAGGGAATTCAGCCAGTGTCAGGAATGATCAGTTGGAAGAGCTGCAAATTGAGCTGGCAACAATGAAGATCCAGATGATGGGACAACTGGTGGGCCAGATGGCTCTCATTCAAGACTTGGCTCAAAGACAAGAGGAGCTGAGGGTTCTCATCAACAAGCTTCGTCAAGATGGATGTAACCAAATGGGGCAAACATCTAGAATTGGGGATCAAGTCATCATTCAACCTCCCATGATACAAGAAGCCGGTTTAAGGGAGAGAAGACCTTCTCACTTTGCTTCCACGTCACGAGCCCAACAACGACTTCGTCAACATCAACCGGAAAATCAGCAAAGGCAAAGCGAGCCCAAAAGACAGTTTACCAACATCAACATACCACTGTCCCAAGCTTTGCAACACATGCTGAGGATGAATCTGATTACACCAATAAGACCTCATCCAAATCCCAAAACTTTCTCTCCCAGCTACAATCCAGATGCCAGGTGTGCCTATCATTCTGATAGTCCTGGACATGATACAAACGATTGTTGGGCGTTGAAGTACAAGATTCAAAACCTGATCGACGAAGGAATGCTGGAGTTCACACAAGATGGCCAGACTGAATTCTTCTGCCAAAGGCTCACCACCTAAAGTGACAAGTTCAGACAAATAGGCTTCTGTTCATTCAAGTTGTAATTTCTCTTTTGTTATTCAAACAATTATCTATTAATGTCAAACTCTGTTTCATTAATGCATTGCATATGTTTGTCTTGAATTCATCCTTTCATTTTCATTACATTTAAACTATACTTTTTACTCTCCTTATGACATTCAACTCTTGCTAAAAGTTACAAGCCTTTAGAGGGAGGATGACGAAACAATGCCATAATCTCATACAGTATGCTTTTGAACAGACCTTGCTGACGATGTACAGGCGTTTCTTTCAAATCCTAAGCACTGGAGTTATAAGGAAGATAATCCCTAGTCAACCCCTTCAAGCCAAAGAAGTAGAAGTTTTCTGTTTTAAACACAAATTTGAAACCTTTAAATCAAACCTGGGGCAGGGTAGTCTCTCAGTTAATTCAAAAGATGCGCATTGAAGTCGTAAAACTCTCAGTTCATAATACAACGAACGACATCAAAAGCATTCCTCTGGAATCAAAAGACAGTGGTGGTTCCTTATCTCATAGGTAGTCAATCTCTCAAAAGAGAAAAGCCCACTAAGCCAAAACCTACAAAGGAGGCTTATGAAATTTGGGGCATCCCGCTTACTGTAATCTCGAAAACAGGAACAGTCAGGAAAAAATTAGGGATAATAAATCAAAAGAACAAGGTCATTACAAATCCTAGACAACATGAAAAATGTTGCAAAAAAAAATGATGACTGCCTTCCAAAATCCAACTTGTGTGAACCATCACCAAAACATCGTTCCAAATTCGAATAGAGTTCGACGCACAATTAACTGAGTTTAGGATTGAAGAACATCACGAAGAGCGGGTGGGTACAAATATACTTTGAGCCTTTATCCTTTGTTTCTTAAACCGTGAACCAAGCCACGTTACAACCCTTCAAAAGTCCTAATTGAAGCATGGGTTAGTTCAAAAGTATACTGTTACAAAAGGTATCCTGACTCCTGTAAGGCTTAGCCCTAAATCTTGTGTTGAATTTGTCTTATAAAAAGTTTTCTGCTAAAAAACGCATTTTTCAAAACTTCGAGACAAGCATAAACTTTGCATTACTTGAATATCACTGTTTGCATTTGGCTATTTGTTTGACAGCGGAGAAATTCACACAATGAATATCCGATGAACGAAAGCTCTCCCAGTGAACAAAATCACTTCAAGTGGGATGAAACTTCCAACGACAAATCTCCTATAAACAAGGGGGCATGACATGTCACTATCTAGCACACCTGGGGCAGTCCAGTCAAGATTCCAAGAAATCTCTCAAGAATTGCAGAGTAACCAGGGGCAGGTCTCCATCTCCGCCACTTGGGGCATTGAACGTCAACCCCGACAAAGGGTTACATACAATCAAACTTTTTGGCAATGCCACAAACATTCGCTACTAGGGGCAATGACAAGTCTCCCCAAAGTCTTTCTCATAGGATGATTCCCTAGCAAGAGTATAATCTCTGACACCCTTCCCCAGCTGAATCAACCTCAAGAATCCTCGAGGACTTCCCCCAACGAAGATGTCACCTCTCTAGCGGACTGACGACATGGTTTATTTCCCCAACAACACCAGGATTCCCCAGCTTGAGTTTGCCTCTCCGACTACTACAAATCAAAGGACCACAACTCCTCTTCCCTAGTAGACTACTCTACAATCCCCAACAAGTTACTGCGAAACCTGGACCCAACCAGATATCAGTTCAACTTCGACTCCCCAGTAGAGCAACGAACGACTAAGACTCCTAAACTCTTTTCCCAAGCAGAAATAAACATACTCCCTACAGAGTTTTCAACTTCCCCCAGCGGAGTTCTCCTCAAACAACAAAACAGGAATCCATTGGAAATATTCTAAGCAAAGTTTGAAGACACACATACTCTTCAACAGCAGTCCAGGATTTAATGACTCCCCAGCTTTTGTCAAGGATTTATTTTCCCAGACAAAAATCCATTCATTAACATTTCACATTTCATACATCCTATTTACATACATGATAAGTGCATACAACACAATCTCATTTACTTTTGAGAACATCACGACATTATGCATTTGATACATCATGACATTGCATACAGCTAACGTTTTACCTTTTCAGGAAAAGGTCAATCAACAGATGGCTACCATCAACCTTTTCAAGTTCCAGATTAATACCTGTAACAAGCCAGGAAAACTATCTGTGGACGACTGATTGTAGATTAATACCTGTAACAAGCCAGGAAAACTATCTACATGAAGAGATTGAAGATTAACACCTGTAACAAGCCAGGAAACTATCTTTCTTTCTCAGGTCAGAGATTAATACCTGAAACCAGACAGGACAACTATCTCATCGGCCAACCTTTTCAAGTTCCGGATTAATACCTGTAGCAAGCCAGGAAAACTATCTGTGGGCGACTGATTGTAGATTAATATCTGTAACAAGCCAGGAAAACTATCTACATGAAGAGATTGAAGATTAACACCTGTAACAAGCCAGGAAACTATCTTTCTTTCTCAGGTCAAAGATTAATACCTGAAACCAGCCAGGACAGCTATCTCCTCGACCAACCTTTTCAAGTCCCAGTTTAATACCTGTAGCAAGCCAGGAAAACCATTTGTGGACGACTGATTGTAGATTAATACCTGTAACAAGCCAGGAAAACTATCTACATAAGGAGATTGAAGATTAATACCTGTAACAAGCCAGGAAACTATCTTTCTTTCTCAGGTCAGAGATTAATACCTGAAACCAGACAAGACAACTATCTCATCGGCCAACCTTTTCAAGTTCCGGATTAACACCTGTAACAAGCCAGGAAAACTATCTTTCTTTCTCAGGTCAGAGATTAATACCTGAAACCAGCTCAAACAACCCAACTTTCCAATACAATTCAGAGGCGCTCCAGACACGGACGTCATGCTGGCAATCATCCAGTTCCAGCTTATAGATACAGTCTAGCATTCACCTCTGAATGGCATCTTTAAGCCCATCTCCAATAACTATCCATCATCTCTCCAAATGGAATCTGTAAGCCCATTCCCGACATCACAATGCTGATACTACACCATGCGAGTGCAAATTTTTGGGCACTCTAGTGTTCAATTATCTTCCACCTTCGGATCACGAAAGGCTCGAAAGCCAATCTATATCCTCAGGTTTAAGAAAATTGAACACGGGGCAACTGTTGTACCCCAAAATTTTCCCTCTCAATCCTCAAGGCTTTTCTTAAATGATTCTCAAGGTTCAAGCTTGAAAAAGTGCATTGGGATTTTCCAATACCAAAAATTAAAAGGAAACTGTCAAAAAGGGAGAAAACAGATAAAAATAACATTTTGACAAATTTGGAGGAAAACATGTCTCCTTCGATTTAGCACCCTTCGACTGACTCTTGGCCTCCTTCGAATGCAACTTGGATTACATCCTTCGTTTTGAGCAAGAGCCTCCTTCGAATGCAACTTGGATTACATCCTTTGTTTTGAGCAAGAGCCTCCTTCGAGTGCAAGTTTGGAAACACCCTTCGATTCAGAAGCCAGGAACTTCCCTCATACTAAAAGGCAATGACTCCCTTTATGTTTGTTTCGACCCAAGCTTCGATTGGGCAATATGCTTCCTTCGAGCATGAGCTTTCGATTTGGCAATATGTTTTCTTCGATACAAGCTTCGACTGGGAATTAGCTTGTTTCGACCACAAGGCTTCGACAAAGCATTGACTATGTTTGTACTAGCTTCGACTGGACAACATTTCTCTTTAGTATGCTGCATTTCCATCCTTGACAAATTTCAGCACATGGTTGATGGCCCCTTCAAAAGACATATAGTGGTGGACTTGAGGGGCATACATATGAGTCCCTGTCAAAGGGTACGCCTTAGTAGTCCATTCGAAGCACACATTTGGCCCCTTCAAACGATGCACAAAGATGATTCGTTCGAAGGACACTTGTTGGAGGAAAGTCAAACAATGTGTTGGAAGAAGAATCTGGTCGAAGGAGGGTCAAAATGAAAGGATAAAATATTCAAAGATGCTTGCTGCCAAGTTCAGACATGGTACACTGGCCAAAACTGCTGCATAGCAGTCCTGAAACACTGCCCCATTCTTGCACCGAAATACGCATACAAGCACTGTCCCTTGAAGGCTACAAAGAGCAGTTTACCCAAATTGTTCAAATTATTTTGTTTTCCCTCCAAAAACTTCAGCCAACTTTGCCTATAAATAAGAGGCTCCAACACATGTTTAAGGGAGGATCTTTGGACCAGAGGAACGAATCCCCCAAATTTTCTCAAACACAACAAAACTCTCAAGTTCATCAACACTTGAGAAATCAAAAAAACCCAGAATCCCTTACACTCACCTCTTTCGATTCTGAAGAACATCCCACACATAGAAGTTTGTTCAAACTCAAAGACAACCTTGTGTGACAACTCTTTGAACCAAAAGCAAACCCCCTGTGACTACTCTTCGAATTCCAGAAACGTCCAGGTAGCAGTTCAAGTTCGAATCCCACATCCATTCAAGTCCTGAAGCAAGGTAAGTTATTTTTACCTTTGAACTTTTCGTTTCATGGCATAACATGTAAATAATATTTACGTTCGTTTGAAATATGTACATACCACTGTTCCTTTCGATTCCACCCTTTTAACATATTTTTCATAGCTATCCCTTTCGTTTTGCTTTCTGTTTACCTAAACTTGCTTTAACTATTAAACTGTTTACAAGACAAATATTAGCATGGCCTCAGGCCATGTTGCCATTTAATGCTTGAAATGAAAGAAACAGGAAACAGGAAATAGGAAACGAAGCTTCTGGCTTCTATCCTTTTTCTCCAGGTCGAACGAAAGATATAAATAGGAGGAAAACCATACACTGAATTCTAGGCTCAGTCGAAAGGAATTCCCTCACTGCTTTCAACCTCCAGTCGAAGAAGGCAACAAGGCAGAACCAGAAGGCTTCGCCATACACTGACTTCCAGGCCCCAGTCGAAGGATACAACTTGCTGCTGCCTTTGACCAATCGAAGGACAGGACCTCGCCCCTGCCAAGGCCCAATCGAAAGACGTGACTTTGCTGTTGCCAGCCCCAATCGAAGGAGGCCAACAGAATGCAAATCGAAGGCTACTTCCCCCAATCGAAAGACACTCATTTTTCTTACTTTTATCTTATTTTTTCCTTCATACTTTCTATGCACTTCAATATGGTTGTAATAGTGTAAGATTTATTTTTTGCACTTTTTATTACTTTTGTACAAATGCTAGTAACTAGGTGTGTATGGCAAGATAAAACCAACAAGTAGACAACCTAAAAATCAAAGACAAATGCATGCAATAAAACACACTTTGCACATATGCACTCTTAGGATACACCTCACTTGGTTGCCTCGAACGTGGTCATTGAGTATAGGATGTTTTAGTGGTCGCCCTCCTGTCCAAAGATCAAAGTTGCCTCAAAACAGTTGCCTCAGATAAAAATGATCTAAGACATTAGGGTTACCGCTAAGGCGTCCTAACATTGCTTTAGTGACCACACGTCCCTTAATCGAATTGACCCGAAAAACTCCAACGACGGTGCTACCTACTCCTCAATAGTGGGATAGCACTGTCTAAAGGATATTTGCACAGTTTAATTCCTTTTTGAGTAAGTAGAGGTTCTTAAGTACTTGTTCTTTTGAAAACAAAACAAAACTTTTCTCACTTACACTCTCTTCAAAACAAAAACCCTTTGCAAATCCACAAACACAAAGAAAAGCAAACTTTTGAAAACACAATGAGCAAGTACCTAAGAGCCCGTGGATAACCACGGATAGAAAGGGTGCTAATACCTTCCCTTTCTATAATCTACCTCCCGAACCCGAGAAACATCTCAAAAAGGAATTTTCCTGTGCTTTTGTCCTTTCCTTGTTGGATAAAATAAAAGACGGTGGCGACTCTTGCTTACCGCGACATTTTGCAAAAACAAACGCAAACGCGAACCAGCATTCCAAAACAGTCAGTTCTCATTCCCACCGACCACACCTATGCTATGACTGAATCTGACTTGTGAAATCGTGACTGAAAAATCCGCAAGAACACACCCATTCTTGAAGTACAAACTCTCTGGTTTTTCCTCGAAACCCCCTTCTGAATCTTCAACTCAACTAAGATCACCGATCGTACCACTGGACGTTATCTCTAAGATCCCTTGATCCGATGAACAAAGATGATTATGTTTCGATGTTATTGAACCAAGGTGATTGAGAAGATGATGAAGATGAAGTATCTTTCAGGTTTCAAATGCTCAGAAAAGTAGATGCACACCAACTGTATTTGTGACACCCTGTTTATTTTGACTGCAAAAACTGACTTATATATGTAACAGAAAAATGTTAGAGGTAAAAACCGCAGTATGAGTCGATGCATATCTAAGATGGGTCGACTCATGTTAGTTTCAAAACATGGGATGAGGATACAATGCATTATGTATCAATGCATACTGTTAGCAAGACATATTACAAAGAGACAAAATGTGTATGAGTTAATGCAAGTCATTATGTATCGATACAACCTGTTTTTCACACTTAATCCAGAACCTTTAATTTCATATGAGTCGATACATAATGCGAATGTGTCGATTCATACTGAGTTGGTTTTTGATTTTAAAAAACAACAAGTGATATGTATCGATGCATGAGTGCATGTGCCGATGCATAAAAAATTTTAAAACGTTTTTCAGAAGCATCAACTTGACATGTGTCGATGCAAAGTGCGAATGAGTCGACTCATACGGAAGCACAATTGTTTTTGTGATTCTAGCTTAAGTATGTCTCGATGCAAAGCTTTTTGTATTGACCTGAAATCATGATACATGTGTAAAACACATTTTTTGACCCTTTTTTAACATGTTACACTATTATCATATCATGCACACATAGAGATCAAACACAATAATCATTCATTAATACTTATATCACACATATTTGTTATCATATAAAACTACTCAAAGAAAAGGGTTTCTCACAATATACGCCTATTGCATTGAAAGATTGTGTTATTTCCCATTGTTTGTGGATTATCATTTCATTATCAATATGAATGTATTCAAAGAGATTCTTAGGATGGTAGCTTGCTTTGGTACCCCGTTAATTATTGGAGAAATCTTCATTTAGCTTTTAAATTAGATTTATACTCTATATTTAAGTTAGACTTGTTTAGGATACTTGTTCTAACTAGAACATAACTTCAGTATTAAATTCTATACAAGAATGAATTGGTAGTAAAAGTCTTGGATAATTTTGTTATTAGTTCTAGGACTTGATTCTATTAGCCTCTTGTTATAGCCGTAAACCAGTAAAAAATGTCCTAGGATCCTATGACTATATCATTGTTTATAGTCTTAGTACTTTATAGAATAAAATGTAAGAAATAGGAAAAGAAAGTTAACAAATGAAACAAAATAAGAAAAGACAATCAACTACCAATAGTAACAATGATTACACAAACATTTAACTGCTTTTATTTTGATAGGTTGAGGCCATATTGAAACAGAGCTAGTTTTTGTGAGTGAAAGATCAATGAATCTCAAGCTTAGGTGCTTCGAATGTGCGTTGTGGTAGGGTGCGAATCTATGATGTAATTTCAATTTTCAATTGACTAAATCTTTTATGGTTAAGATATGACACTATATTGATTATTCCCAACTGAAGTGTTATAGAATTCCATTTGGGTGGATCCTAATCATTTTTTAATACTTATAAAAAATTAATTTAATTTCATTACTTTTTGTTTTGTAGGACAATTCTTATCTTCCAACATACTTTAAAAAGTTGTCAGCAAAACAAAAGATATTACATCTAGTGAAACTAATTAAGGTATATTGCAACATGGTTCATTTTGTCATTACTAATTACTCATCCATCAAGTGTTAATCCATGTTTGTGCTTAAATGCTTCTTACATACACAGAAAAAAAAGTAGCACACTGAAGATCACAAACAAGACATAAGTTTTTCAATATTCTGCTCTTGTAAGTTGCTCACATTCCCTCTGCTGTAATGTTACAGCTATCGTGATGCTGCTCACTTAAAGGTTCATTACACGGTTCTATCATTCTCACTAATTTTGTTCATAATTACACGGTTCCTTTTGTTCATAATTAGTACTATATTTGATTGAAAATGTAAATAATTAGGTGTTTATAAGCTAAATCATGTGATTTGAAATAATTTTAGTAATTTATTTTACTTCAAGATAGATTATGGATGGATTAGTGCATATTGATGTATGTTATCAAAAATAACTTTGTTGTTTATTATGTCTAATAATACAGGTTGCATCCGAAGAGTATGTTGAAAAAAATTTGGTGTGATACGGTGGCAGAATCGACTGTTATACTGGTTTGCGTTTTGTATTTGCAAATGTGCGGTAAGTAAGAGTCGCCATCGACTTTTCTTTTATCAAACTAAGGAAAGAGTGAAAAGAACCGAAAAAAATATTTTTCAAGATTTTCTGAGTAAGGGGTATATTATAGAAAGGAAAGGTGTTATAACACCCTTTCCATCCGTGGTTTTCTACCGACTCTTAGGTACTTGCTTATTTTGAAAACAGCTTTCGTGTTTGTGTGTTTTGAAAAGTTTGTTTGTTTTATGATAACTCTTGTATCAGTCCTCAAGAGTGTGATAAATCGTTTTTGAAAAGGTTTTTAAAGTGTGGTGTAAAAAAATTAGTTTTGAGCAAGTACTTAACAACTATCTACCTACTCGAAAAAAGACGTTATTTTCCTCCTTTTCATTAGATAGTGCTATCTTACTATTAGTGAGTAGCTAACCCTATCGTTAAATGTTGAGGTATTATCGAAGGGATGTTTACGGTCAATAAGGCAACTGAGTAAGAATTCTTAGTAATTATCCTAAAGTTCTAAGATCACTTTTTAACCGAGGCAATAGTCGAAAGGGTCATCGAGGGACTTGTGATCTCTTGAATTAAAAGACAGTAACTAAAAATTCTCACATTTCGAGAATTGTGACCGTTTCGAAGGCAACCAAAGTGGGAGATACCCTAGGGGTGAGCATGTGCAAGTGTGCTTGATTCAAATATATTATCTTTGAATTAAGTTATGCTATGTTCAATTAATCGTTATCTTTCTATACAATTCTATTAGCCATTCATCTAAGCAGTTTATAGTGTGGAAAATAAATTGTAGAAAATAAAAATTCTTAAGCTATTACATAGTTTCGAGCAATTACATAATTAGATACGGAAATTTAAACCCTAATTAAATTATTACAAACCGAGAAACAGTTACATAATTAAAAAGTAAAACAAAAAATAATGAGCACTCGAAGAATAAAGAAGCATCTAAACCCTAAAAATACTCTTAAATTAAAAGAAAACTTCTTTTTTGTGTTTTATGTATTAATGAAAATATCATAATAATATCTTATTTAATTAAATTAAAAAAAGAAAGAAAAAATATTAATTACAATAAATTCTAATGAAACTAATATTTTTGTTATTTTATTAAATAAATATTTGATGTTTTAACCTAATTCTAATCAATTTTGAATTTAAAGAAAAAAAACAAGTTAAATTAATGAAATTAAAATAGTTTACAAAAAATTAATTTTAATTGAAAAAAAACTTAAACTTATTTTGTTGTGATTTTTTCTAATTTTATGATTAAAATAATAAAAAAGGTGAATTTTAAAAAGATAAGATAATTAAATAAATTAAAAATGAAGAAATTAAAAAAGAGAGAAAAGATATTGGGCCTGTGGTGTAAATGTTGAAAGGAGGGGGTTGAATTTGGAACTTATAGGATCCAAATTCAACAAGCCCACTACCGCGTTGGATTTGGTAAGGAGGTATCTGGAGAGTGCATGGTGAGGCTGCACGCTGGAGGCGCTGGATCCAAGTTAACTGAGATCTGATGGTGTGAATTTGATGGCCTATGGTGCACGCCTTGGATCTGGGAACACTGAATCTGTATGAAACCTGTTAGAAAAAACAAAACTCCAGACTTGGGTATCGAACCAGGTCTCTCCTTTTGCACACGTTTCTCTTACCACTCAGCCAACCTGTTAATTGGTTATACCAATAACAAAATAATAATAATATATTTGAAACATCAAAAAAGATGCTGAGGTGTACACGCATGCGCTCCAATGGGCCCTGGATGTTTAAGTTGACCAATCAAGAAATGGCTCGAAGCCACACTTACTCTCGCCTGAGTCAGGCGGAGTCAAAGACGCCGAAGTCAAACTCCGGTTGTCTTCTCTGATCTATCAAAAATTGGCAACCTGCGAAATCATTGGATTAAGGACAAACTAAAGACCCTATCCCACTTAAAATCGTCCTTTGGTTTCAAATCTTGACTCCTTTTGGCCTGAATCGATCTGAATCCTGCATTTCGAAAACAAACTCAGATCGTGCCCTAACAATGGCACAGTCTCCTCCTTGCGCTTATTCTCACATGTAACACGTTAGTTTGAATGTAAACATTATCAATAACATGAATATATGCTTAGTATGGATTTAAATGACATGTATTGAGAGTTTGAGATCAAAGAGAAATTATCAAACAGAGAGATAGCGTGAGAGAGTTCTGGCGTGTGTTGGGCTTGCCTCACGAGTAGGGATGGCTCCTGGGACCTTCAGGAGGAAGATGGGATGCTTGTTTTGGATGGAGAAGGCCTGAATTGTTTGATACGAGTTTCACTTTCTCTTTGAATTTATTGGAAATTTTTTAGGGTTTGTGGAGGCAGCTTCATGTGTGCTTGCACTTCTGAAGGGTTGTGCTTAGGTCAACAAAACTGGAAGAAAATCCAAACTTTCATGAGAAAATATTTTCTTTCAATTATGTGATTTTTTTGACTTTTTTGGACCAAATCCAATATTCTCTTCTCTCCAAGAAATTTCCTTGAAATGCCAGCATATTTTGCCCATTATTTGATGAGAAAAAGATTCCAAATCAAATCTTACATTATTTCTATTATTTATTTATTTAATTTTACATTTTAATGAATAAAATATCAAAATAAATAACATAAATAATATAATAATACATGGGTGGACTTAGAGGTCGTGGACCATATTAGAAACAAGTCTCAAACATGAAAAGATGGACCCATTTGAAAAAAATTCAAGTTTGGTCAATATTGGCTTCATGCACTTTTTCAAAAATTGATCAACTTTAACAATGCATATCTCTCTCATTTTTAACCCTAAGAGGGTGTTCTTGGACTTTTTAGAGAGCTTAGGTTGTTCTCTAAACAACCCTTTTCGTTTCATTTGAATTGTATCTTCCATGTTAATGTAAGGAGCTTTGACCCAAAATGTGTTTTTGTTAACTTTTTGAAAGGACCTATAATGTGTCAGCTTATATCTTTTAACTGGGGAATTTATTGAACTTGAGGGCTGAAGAGAAGTTGTAGGAAATTGAATTCTCTTCAAAATGAACTTTGGTGGAAATTTTTTTGATAAAGTATGAGAAAGTTATGCCTGGTCAAAGTTTGGTTGACTTTTCCTATAGAAACTCTAATTTGTAATTTTTGACTTTTGATGAGTTAGGTGCATTTCTTGAAGAATCATGATCAACCCTTGATCAAATGATGGATATCACTTCAAAATGTTAATGTTGACCAAAAATCTTGAGGTTTGACTGTATATAGGTCACAATTGACTTTTGACCTAATACAATTGATTTCTAGGCATTTGAGCAGTTGACTGAGCAAACTTGTTGTGCAAGACATGAAATTTGACATGGATAACCTTAAGGACATATTAGGACTATGTAAAACATTTGAGACCATTGGAATTCACACATATTGATGAAAATTGAAACCCTAGTTAGAGGTTCATTGCCTTTAGGAGGAGAATTTGTCTGGTCAATTCTTGATCATTTATGGGCAAGTTAGGGGCCTCAATGGGCATGTGTTGAGTAAAATGAGAGAGAAAATTTTGGGGTACAACACTTGGTTTAGGGAAAAACTAAAATATTTTAATTTTAAAAAGTTACTCAGTGATCTCACCTGACCAAAAGGAATTATCAAAGCATTCAAGCTTTAAGCTGAGCAGCAGTGGGGGGTATCTGCAAGACACTTTGATGCCAAAGTGAGGTTCAGAGCAAACTCAAGCAAGTATGAGAATATGAGCGTGTGAATGAATACCCGACCCTCTCAAGTGAGAGAGTATTTATAGCCCCCATCGCTGGGTCAAGGTCTTCGGCGATGGGCCACGATGAGGTCCAACAACGAAGACATCCAAAGTTTACGTGTGTATGAAGTCCAACACGTGGCCTCCTTCCTGGTCAACTGCCTCGAGAAGGCAGAAGCTGAACTCGTTATTTTCGGAGGGCAGAATGATGATGATATGACACGTGAGCTATGCTCTTCTAGTGGACACGTGGGGAAATGCCTAACGATTCTCAGTTTAGGATGCATCCTTTTGGGCCTTTGGTAAAGGTGCTAGATTGGGCCTCCTCCACGGCGAGACAAGTGTCGGGCCAGTCCAGAACAAAAGTCCCCAAGTTATTGCCCTTAGGTGAAAGGGTGATGACTTAAGTTCAGCTCCACTGTCGGGGAAACATCGCTCAAAAGGGGAAATTTCCCACCTCCGCTGGGGATAACTCGTTGACTTGTGTCGAGGATTCAAAAAATATGCGTGCGGCATGATCGACAAGATCAGTGGGCGGTCCATTGGTCGACTTTGGTTTTGATATTGTTGGTTAGTGCCCGTCAAGAATATATAACCATAGGACGTGAGGAATTTCCCCGGGTATTCTTTTTTAACGTGCCCGTCTATGAGTGGTTGCTTCGATGTCAAGCGTTTACCCCGCCTTCAGGAGTGAAATGACATAAATGTGCCCGTATGCAGGACTTTGTCACGAGATCACGCGTTTGCCCGCCACTGAGCGTGAAACATCATCATCGCTGTGGGTGAAGGTTCATAGGCGCAACTTCATAGACTAGTGTCAGGGTCGTCCTCCCTGAATAGTGGGGAAGACTTGGGAAGCTTTTCCTGTTCGACAAAATATCCCCGTGGAGGGCGTAGTGTGTAACACCCCATTTCTACCCAGCGAGCTAAATGAAATCAGAGTTATAAAAATTTCCAACGAACAAATGGAATGCTACACTTTCAACTTGAAACTACGACATTCAATCATCTAGTTCAGATACATAACACATGAGCTTCGGATGAACTGATAACAATTGGCTTAGTCTTTAAAAATAAAAACAACTTTCATTACTACGCAGCGAATTCACAAAATTCAACTGAACATACCATAACATCTTATCCAACTCAAAACAACTTTAAGACAACAAGTCTCTAATGAAAACAACTTAAAAATTCAGCAACATAATGAAAATCAACAATAAGGAAAACATGTGTTCATCCCCCCGAGTGCTATGTATTAGAGCGACAACACCGACTCGAACTAACGAGGGTAACAACTAACCTTCTTGATTACCTGCACGTTACCAACAGAGGGCAACATTCAAACAGAAGAGGTGAGATATCGAACCATATAATCGGATATACAATAAATGATATATATCAGAATCAAATCATATAAAATCACCACTTCACAACTTTCAAACATCTTTAATCTCAACAAGACATCAACACGACATAACAACTAATTCACAACATTTAGATGATATATGTCACAACAAGTCAACAACATAAAGAAACAACAAATCTATCTTCACCACAACTCAATATGCAACATCAAATGTGACTTAATTACAATGCAAATGCATGTGGTACCATTGGAGCAGAACTCCCATCTAATTTTTTTTCCAATTAATAGAGGCATCAACAAGGCATAACCTTCATCTCAAAATTTGCCAATCCAAGCCATCTCAACGAGCATAAGCTCCATCTCAAAAATGCAATGTATAACCATGAATGTAATAATAACACCCAAGTTAACAACATCTCAAATCATCTCAAAACATCTCAAATTATCATCTCAAAACATCTCAAATTATTATCTAAAAACATCTCAAAATAACATCTCAAAGACATCTCAAATTAACATCTCAAAAACATCTCAAATAATCAACATCTCAGATCATCAAAATAATTTATTAAACATCATTTATTTATTATAAATCATCAACAAAACATCATGAATAACTTCTCGCTAACAACTCAGTTGTACATTAATTCCACAGTAAATCAACACTGGCCATAGGCCTACAACTTAATCAACTTATCAATAACAACATATAAACAACAACATATTCAACAACAACAAAGTATTCGACACTGACTTATTCACAACAATAACCAACAACACAATTCCATAAATCGGAACCATTCAACTTAATTCGACTTCACTTGTAAAATTCACATTTTTCAAAAAAAAATGCCACCCAACAGATCAACCAAAATTACTACCATAAATCGCATAATAATTCAGACTATTTAGGCTAAAATCAATTAATTAATTATCGGCCAAAAATTCTATTATTTTTATTTTATAAATCCTACAGAATTATTTATTAAAGATATTAAATCATTATTATTAAATATTTTGTATTGTAAACCGGAACGTAATAGCTATGATATTACAAAACGAATGTCATTAAATACTATTTCAATATTGTGCTACGGAATTGCAAGTAATCCACCTAAATACTACCTTATATATATTGCTACGGTAACATAACAATTCTAAGCGCTACTTCCTTCTTTTCAATGTTACAGTGAGTAAACAAGTTATATGCCATATGATGCTACTTTAGTCTCTATCGTTACTGTATGTCAAAACCATTAAATAAATTCAATTCACGCTATAGTGTTCCAATTATCACTTCTAGATATCACTCCCCTTCATGCGCTACAGCATACCAAGCCATACAAGTGCCATGGCTAATTCCTTTTTATCGCTACTTAAGCAAAAAGCCTAATACTACTTTTGTATGCTACTGAATAAAAAAAAGAATAAGTGCCTTCTAGTATCACTCTATCAATTCCACTACAGCATACAAGGCAAAGTACTATTAATACTACCTTAATTCCTATCGCCACTTCATGCCAAAATCATTAGATAAATCCAATTCACGCTACAGTAATATAACAGGCATGTGCATTCTATATGCTAATTCATTATTCGCTACAGTGTCAATAATAATGCCATTTAAATATTATTTCTTTTCCTTGTTGTTGCGCTACAGCACCGTATGGAGACTAGCACTTCTAAGTACCCTTACTACTACATCTTAATATCCGCTACAGGAACAAGGTAATGTTGGCAATGCTACTTCATCAAGTTACACTCTATGCGCTACTGTACCTTATGTTATGGTATTACCAAATAATGCTTTTAAGCTACTTCGTTAATGCTACAACAAGCACTCACATGCCTTAAGTATTGCACTACAGTAAGCTAACAAATATTGCTTCTGAAAAAAAATCAATTCATCTAATGCTATAGTAACAGAACAAATGGGATCTTTTCAAGGAAAAATATTAAGTCACTTATTTGTGTGTATAACTAATTATATTGAGTCCTAAATCATCTCTCAATTTCATCAATATACCAATTTAAACACAATTAAAATAAATTTCATAACCCAAATTCACATACTATTAATTATACACCCTATTATAGAGTTAGAACCCCACCCTTACCTCAGATTAGGAGCAGCTCTAAGAGACTTCGACCGAATTTTTGAGGAATTTGGCACTTGAAGGAATTTCCTATTGTTCTTCTTCTCTCCTCACAAACCGTATTTTCCTCTTCTTTTTCTCTTCCTGATAACAAAACCCTCTTCTATTCTTCTCTACTTCTATTCTAATGTAATATATCATTATATTAATCCAAATAAATCCAATTGGGCCTAAATGCTACACCCCACTTTTACTACACAACACCACCAAGTAAGCCCAATTTCATAATTAAGCTTAATAATAAAATAACACTTTAACTTAATTCCACCAAATTAAATCCGATTAATTATTATTCCAACTTAATAAATAATTCCGACTTCGACGATAAAAAATTGAATTAATAAATAAAATATTCAAAAATATTTAATTAAATAAATAATTAAATAACGGGCGTTACAACTCTCCCCCACTTAGAATATTTTCGTCCTCGAAAATCTACTTGATACGATCACTCTTAATGCGAATTTCGCATCCAACTCTTTGATCTTCAATTTGCGTTTGGCAACACTTCGACCACTACTTTCTCGACATAACAAAGCTCAATATGATATAATTCAAATCCACACGTGCTAATCATTCAATATGTTCGCGACATAATCGATAATAACTTATCAACCACTTCAACAATATTTTGACATATCAACATTTAAATTGGTAACACACTTATACTTGGATATACAACATTACATTAGCATCTTAACAACATTTTCAACACCAAAAACACATACACAATTTAATTCCCATATATACATATGTATGTCAATTATCAACACAATATCAACAACTCCATTCATATAGTCATATCACTCTTATAGTGACATCAACATATCCAACATAATCAACTTCATCATATTATGGAGTATTATCCATCATTTACAGTAATTAACAACAACATCACAACAACGGGGACAAAATTATTATAACATCAACTTAACAATATAACAAAACAAATATACACACAATTCACCACCCACTAACAACTACAATAAATTCCTTATATGATCAACAAATATCTCCGAGCTATCACAACACCTTGGCACATCATCCCTACATCAACAATCTACCAAATCAAACACGTAGAATCGTATACTCATAGCAACTACGCCACATATGCTTTAGCTACGCAACTCTGATAAACCATCTTAAGTCACCATCCTCATTAAAGTTTCTGCCAACTATACAGTTTAAAATCCTCATTCCAGTTCCAGGCTTTCCTCAACATCCACCATAAAATCATTGTTCACTTGATATTCTCAATCTTTCACTTTGCGACGTTAGCTCGCATGTAAACCCGCTACTTCAAATTGTTCAATACATCACAACTCTTTCCTAGCAATTCCTCTATTACTTCACACAAACTGGTGAGCGACTACCTTTTGATATAACATTAACCACTTCACTCACTATTAAGATAGAAAGACAAGTTTATACCATCCAACACGATCTCGTCTACTATCAACAAGAGATTAAGGGTGATCAGTTCCTCAATTTGTCAATAGATAGCCGACAATCATAATGGAGTATAAACCATCGTTACTAAACTATAATAGTGTTCCTTTAGAGCTTGTACTCAAGTCACCTAACGCACTATAATCCAATAATTTCTAATGAGGTTTGCAAATACTCCCATAATTTCCCTCTCATTCGATTTTGTCGATGAGACACCAACGCTCAACATATTACACGGTCCATATTACACTCACTTAGCCTCACACGAAGGTTAAGTATCCTCCAACTCAAGAATCACTCTTCATCTCCACATCATCAGGAATACAAGTTCGATTATGGAATCTCAACACACACTGCACATCTAACTCGAAATCATCATTCTCAGACTGATCGAGTCCAACCATCGAATCTACCAATTTCACATCTAACTTCTTAGCTTCTTTGACACTGTCCAGGAAATCATTGTTAATCTTCAACATTCCCAACATAACACTCTTCGGGGTCACTTCACAAACTAAGCTCACATCTCTAAACTGTTCAATTAATTCCAACTCTTTAACCATCAGTACCGACATATGTAAAGTCCTTTGACTTAACGCATCAACCACCACATTAGCTTTACCTTAGACGATAATCCAAACCGAAATCATAATCTTCCAATAACTCCAACCATCTCCGTTTTCTCCTATTCAATTCCTTCTGATCAAATAAATACTTTAAACTCTTACGGTCGCTAAATACTTCAAATCTAGAACCAAAAAGACAATGTCTCCAAACCTTCAACATAGACACCACTAAGTCCCATCTTAGACGCGTTCATAATATACTACAAATGACTCGCTCGGATTAGGCAAAACCAATACCGGAGCAGTCGTCAATCTTTTCTTTAGTTCTACAAAACTTTCTTCACATGCAACATCCTATACTTGAAATGACGAACGACTATCCCTTTTAATGCTGAACATCTCATTTCTCAACTTATTCGTCAACAACATATTACGCTTGACCTCGTCTCGAACAACCACGATAATAACCAATCATGCCCAAAGAAAAACCTCTAGTTCCGTAAACGACTTTAGAGTTCCTCCATATGGGAATGCATAAACCATATTTGAAAACACTCTCATATGATAGAATACATTTCTATCTCCTCATAGGTTCAAACAGAACACTAATTCGATACTCGGAACACAAGATATGAATTTCTAAAGTTATCCAAAAATGCGAACACCGACGTCATGTAGCCACATACATTCACACACTTTATGATAACATCAGAACAAAATTTCTTTGTATTAGTACCAACACTTACCATTCATGAAATCATACTCATCTCCTCGCATTTCCGACTCTGACTCGTGATTCAAAAATATTCCAACAACTTCAACATCATTTACAATCACTTACAAGGATCCCACGACAAGGTCTACATAAATCTGTCACTCTGTCACCGTTTAAATGTCAACATCTTATGCAAGGCTACTCAAACCGATAACTTCACAGTCCACCAGCAATGCTGAGACATCGTAACTTCCCAAATTCCATCTTCTAAAAATTGTCCTTGTTACTTAGAAATCACCTTCAGAAATGTTAGAGATTCATAATCTACTCGTATATCAACAATCGTTACATTGCTCCTCATCCTTCGAGAAGTAAACATTAACAATGTATGATCATCCTCCTTTAAGATGTTCCAACTTGATTAACAAACAAAATCTTTAATCCATGACACCTTCATATTCGGGAAACAACAAAACTTCAGTAATACTTGCATTGTCGCCATCAACAGCATACCGAACTAACATCTTACAACCAAAATGTATCAGAGAAACAAAGTTTCTCCCCCGCTTATCTCCAAACCAACTCCTGCATACAACTCGATTAGAAAAACAACAAGCACCGACAGTGTTTCACACACTTGTCGCATACTAAGGAACAAACAACATTAGACACTTGGCCGGACGGACGGACCTGCTCTGATACCACTATTGTAACACCCCATTTCTACCCAGCGAGTTAAATGAAATCAGAGTTATACAAATTTCCAACGAACAAATGGAATGCTACACTTTCAACTTGAAACTACGATATTCAATCATTTAGGTCAGATACATAACACATGAGCTTCGGATGAACCAATAACAATTGGCTTAGTTTTTAAAAATAAAAACAACTTTCATTACTACGCAACGAATTCACAAAATTCAACTGAACATACCATAGCATCTTATCCAACTCAAAACAACTTTAAGACAACAAGTCTCTAATGAAAACAACTTAAAAATTCAGCAACATAATGAAAATCAACAATAAGGAAAACATGCGTTCATTCCCCCGAGTGCTACGTATCAGAGTGACAACACCTACTCGAACTAACGAGGGTAACAACTAACCTTCTTGATTACCTGCACGTTACCAACAAAGGGCAACATTCAAATAGAAGGGGTGAGATATCGAACCATATAATCAGATATAAAATAAATGATATATATCATAATCAAATCATATAAAATCACCACTTCACAACTTTCAAACATCTTTAATCTCAACAAGACATCAACACGACATAACAACTAATTCACAACATTTAGATGATATCTGTCACAACAAGTCAACAACATAAAGAAACAACAAATCTATCTTCACCATAACTCAATATGCAACATCAAATGCGACTCAATTACAATGCAAATGCATGTGGTACGATTGGAGCAGAACTCCCATCTAAATTTTTTTCCAATTAATAGAGGCATCAACAAGGCATAGCCTTCATCTCAAAATTTGCCAATCCAGGCCATCAACGAGCATAAACTCCATCTAAAAAATGCAATGTATAACCATGAATGTAATAATAACACCCAAGTTAACAACATCTCAAATCATCTCAAAACATCTCAAATTATCATCTCAAAACATCTCAAATTAGCATCTAAAAACATCTCAAAATAACATCTCAAAGACATCTCAAATTAACATCTCAAAAACATCTCAAATAATCAACATCTCAGATCATCAAAATAATTTATTAAACATCATTTATTTATTATAAATCATCAAACATCATTTATTTATTATAAATCATCAACAGAACATCATGAATAACTTCTCGCTAACAACTCAGCTGTACATTAATTCCACAGTAAATCAACACTGGCCATAGGCCTACAACTTAATCAACTTATCAATCACAACATATAAACAACAACAACATATTCAACAACAATAATGTATTCGACAACGACTTATTCACAACAATAACCAACAACACAATTCCATAAACCGGAAGCATTCAACTTAATTCGACTTCACCTGCAAAATTCACATTTTTCAACAAAAATGCCACCTAACAGATCAACCAAAATTACTACCATAAACTGCATAATAATTCAGACTATTTGGGCTAAAATCGGTTAATTAATTATCGGCCAAAAATTCTATTATTTCTATTTTATAAATCCTACAAAATTATTTATTAAAGATATTAAATTATTATTATTAAATATTTTGTATTGTAAATCGGAACGTAATAGCTACGGTATTGCAAAACGAATGTCATTACTATTTCAATATTGTGCTACGGAATTGCAAGTAATCCACCTAAATACTACCTTATTTATATTGCTATAGTAACCGAACAATTCTAAGCGCTCCTTCCTTCTTTTCAATGTTACAGTGAGTAAACAAGTTATATGCCATATGATGCTACTTTAATCTCTATCGTTACTGTATGTCAAAACCATTAAATAAATTCAATTCACGCTACATTGTTCCAATTATCACTTCTAGATATCACTCTCCTCCATGCGCTACAACATACCAAGCCATACAAGTGCCATTGCTAATTCCTTTTTATCGCTACCGTAGAAAATCAAAAGCCTAATACTACTTCTTTATGCTACTGAATAGAAAAAAGAATAAGTGCCTTCTAGTATCACTCTATCAATTCCGCTACAGCATACAAGGCAAAGTACTATTAATACTACCTTAATTCCTATCGCCACTTCATGCCAAAATCATTAGATAAATCCAATTCACGCTACAGTAATATAACAGGCATGTGCATTCTATATGCTAATTCATTATTCACTACAGTGTCAATAACAATGCCATTTAAATATTATTTCTTTTCCTTGTTGTTGCGCTACAGCACCGTATGGAGACTAGCACTTCTAAGTACCCTTACTACTACATCCTAATATCCGCTACAGGAACAAGGTAATGTTGGCAATGCTACTTCATCAAGTTACATTCTATGCGCTACTGTACCTTATGTTATGGTATTACCGAACAATGCTTTTAAGCTACTTCGTTAATGCTACAGCAAGCACTCGCATGCCTTAAGTATTGCGCTACAGTAAGCCAACAAATATTGCTTCTGAAAAAAAATCAATTCATCTAATGCTATAGTAACAGAACAAATGGGATATTTTCAAGGAAAAATATTAAGTCACTTATTTGTGTGTATAACTAATTATATTGGGTCCTAAATCATCTCTCAATTTCATCAATATACCAATTTCAACACAATTAAAATAAATTTCATAATCTAAATTCACATACTATTAATTATACACCCTATTATAGAGTCAGAACCCCACCCTTACCTCAGATTAGGAGCAGCTCTAAGAGACTTTGACCGAATTTTTGGGGAATTTGGCACTTGAAGGAATTTCCTCTTGTTCTTCTTCTCTCCTCACAAATCCTATTTTCCTCTTCTTTTTCTCTTCCTGATAACAAAACCCTCTTCTATTCTTCTCTACTTCTATTCTAATGTAATATATCATTATATTAATCCAAATAAATCCAATTGGGCCTAAATGCTACACCCCACTTTTACTACACAACACCACTAAGTAAGCCCAATTTCATAATTAAGCTTAATAATAAAATAACACTTTAACTTAATTCCACCAAATTAAATCCGATTAATTATTATTCCAACTTAATAAATAATAATTCCGACTTCGACGATAAAAATTTGAATTAATAAATAAAATATTCAAAAATATTTAATTAAATAAATAATTAAATACCGGGCGTTACATAGTGTATTCCAGTGTGGCAGTCGAGGGCTTGGGTCGAGGTCCATTCCTCGACACATTCATTGCCTTTTCACTTGATTTGTGGTGGAAGGGTGAATTTGATGATGTTAAATTCACTGTTTTCTCATGCTTTTCAGGTATGATGGCACACCCATTAGAGGAAGACGCCATGCCCGCCACTCACGAGAATGAAACTACTGTCCCGGAGGACCCTTTGGCATGGGTTGTGCCCGAGCCTAGGAACAAAAGGTCATGTTTTTCGCAGGACACATTTGACGCGTCCAATTGCCCAGAGGTTCGAGAAGAGGGTGCTCCTGCCAAATGGGCTATTCAGATCCCTCTTCGAAAAATGAGGATATGCTCGGCATACCCGGGAAAATGCCTTCCCATGTGTGAATTTGCTTTTAAAGAAGTAGGGGTGCGTTTGCCAGTTAACGTCTTCCAAGTGGGGTTTTTTTCAACGGTTACAATTGGCACCTACCTAGTTTCATCCGAATGTGCTTGCGTTCACGTGTGCATTCGAGCTTGTATGTCAATATCTTCAAATAGGTGCCACATTGCCCCTCTTCTTCCACATATTTCACTTGCAAAGGTAGTCCATCAGAGGGGGACAAGCCTGGGTGTCATTTAAACAGTTTGGAAAACTTTTCCGGCCGTATCTCAAATATGTTCGCCACTTTAAAGAGATGTACTTCATCGTGAAGCCTCTTATGGATGCCGCCGTGGCTTCCTTGTACAATCGCTCAGAAGAGATTGAGGAAGGTCAGACAGTAGTCCAGATGACGACTAGGTTTCCTCTTGAATGGCGGTGTAAACATTTTAAGCAGAAGCCCGAGTATTACACGGTGAAACCTGAGGACTTGGATGCCGAGGATCAACTTTCCTATGAGAAGCTGGTGACTTATGTCAAGAGTTTCTCATCGGCGAGATGTATGGACGTGGGCAACAACTTCCTTTTTAATTATAAAGGGGAGTATCTCCTCGTTCACAGACTGATTAATATAAAAGCGCTGCTCGAGTGTTCTTCAGGCGAGGAGGCTTTGAGGCTTTTAGATAGGGGATATGCCTGTGATCTTATCTTTGTATGTTTGTCCCGTGACTGAAGTTTTCTTTTTGATTGTAGATTGGATAGTGTCCCTCTATGAGCGTTTACTCAAGTTGAGGCTCAAGAATGCACCCAACTTGGGGCCTAAGAATCGGGTTGCTCAACTTCAGAAGTAGGCTAAAATTTTTGCCCGAGCGAGTGGTTCACCCTCCTCCTGAGCCATCGGTAAAGAGCAAGTGCATGGAGGAGCCCGAGCGAGTATCGCCTGAAGGTGGCAAAGGAGCCGGGGTAGTTTTCGTGTTGCCTCCCTGCTATCTCAACCGTGGTATTTTCAACAGGGAGAGTTTTCTAGATCTTCACGAGGAGGAAAGGGAAGCAATCTTATTTAAGGATAAGGAAACTCTTCAGAAGAACTTGTCGAACGAAGTGGCCTCCTTGATGAGGTTTCTCGAAACGACTTTGATGTTGAACGATGAGGCCGCGGGCTCCCAAGTCTCCCTTGACAAAGCTTACACCCAGATCTCGAAGCTGCAAGGGATACATGAAAAGGTGAAGGGTGACATCCTCAACCACGAGACAAAGTATGAAGCAGAGGTTCAACTCCTCAAAGATCTGAATGAGATACGACCTCAACTGGAGGCCACGAATAAGGAGAACGAGCGACTGGTCACCAGGGTAAAAGACTTGGAGGGGATCATGGAGCCTGCTGACAAAGAGACTGACACAGAGAAATCCATTATGACTAGGAGATATCTAATCACGCAGAGTCGTGTGCTCGAACAAGATGTCATGGACTCTTAGTTATGGCTTCAACACAGCCGTGGAACAACTCAAGATACTGAACCCGGGGGCTGAGTTAGTGGTTGAAGATGCGGGGCCACTTAATCAGGTGGTTGACATTAAGATTTTTATCCCCCCGACGATAGTCCCATGGAGGAGAGTGATGGGGAGGATGAGATTTGAGATGTTTCTGGGCCTCTGTGCCCGCTTTCATTTTAGCTTGGATTAGTGGCCTACATGCATATACATTTTGTTTTGTAAACTTGACAGGGGATTTGCCCGTTTTGCTTTTGTTTCAGTCTGCGTTCCCATATCTTTGTAATTATTTGGACAACGCTGGCCTTCATGGTCGGCATTTATAAATGCTTTTACTTTACCTCTATTATTTTTGTTAAATATTTTCTTGTCGTTGTGCTTGACTTGTTTATTTCATGAAAGTTGATATCTCCAAGTAGGAGATTTGTGCTCGACCTTGGTTTTGGTCGACACATGTTAGGATGTGTCGAGGAGGCGAAGTAGGAATCCACAAAATGAATTCAAGATTGCAGTCGGGGTCCTGACTTCGTGGCGTGAACTGCCTATCGCGGCTAGGTGTCCTGCCTGTTAGGTACTTCAACAGTGGAGCTCGATCGAGGTGTCCCTATCGGGCTAAGGTTCTGCTCGAGAAATAAACAATAAACCCGCCTTTCGTTAATGGTTAGAGGTTGTGTCTGTACCTCGACATGCTCCCATAGTCAAGCGTGTCTCGTCGTCTGTTGGAGAGGACTGATCGACTACTAAGGCCTATCGTTTGACAAGGACCTAGGTGTAATATCATTTCAACTTTGTAAAATTCCATGGTCGAGGTAGCGGTTCTCCATTTTGGTGTTTGAGGTAGTATGCCCCGGTGCCCGTAGCTCCATGGATGCGGTACGACCCTTCCCAGTTTGCGGCCAACTTCCCTATACGAGAATCTTTCTGATTTCTGTGCAAGACTAGGACGCCGATCTGGAATTCACATTTTATGACTTTGCTGTCATGGTGAAGGGCTATCTACTGTTTAGCGTGGCTTTGCAAAGAGCTGCTCCTGATTGGATTTCCTTGACTAGGCCGAGCTCTTCTCTTAAGGCCTCTTCATTTAGTTCCTCGTCCAGAGGGACTTCAACTCGCCAGGATGGCTCCATGATTTCCACGGGGATGACTGCTTCGGTGCCATAAGTTAGTCGAAATGGGGTCTCACTGATCATCGAGTGTGGTGTTGTCCAGTATGCCCATAGAATACTGTGTAGCTCTTTGACCCACCCCCTTTGGGCATCGCCCAACATGTGCTTGAGTCCTTGTAAGATGACTCTATTTGCAGCCTCTCCTTGCCTGTTGGTTTGAGGGTGTTCGACTGAGGTGAAGTGCTACTTGGTTTCGAGCTTGGCGATGAAGTCCTGGAAACCTTGATCGGTGAACTACGTCCCGTTATCGGTGACGAGCGCTTGTGGTATCTCGAATCGGAAAGTATGTTTCGCTTGTAGAAATAAAGGATATGGTGTGAAGTAATTCTGCCAGGGCTTTGACTTCTATCCACTTCGTGAAATAGTCAACGACCACGATCGGGAATTTATTTTGATATGAACCTTGCACGAATGGTCCGAGGATGTGTAATACCTCAAATTTGTCCTACCCTTTTCACTTTTATCTGGCTTATGCATCTCGCACTTTTTGCATGTATATAACTTCGATTAGGCCATCTAATACATCATGCATCACTGATCAGTAACTTGGCATGGGATCCGTGATCTTGCAAATTAGGGTTCCTGTTGATTTGAGGTTTCAGCCAATAAAGCTGATTCATCTGGTTCTTTCTGCAAGTAGTGAATTATGGAATAAGGGTTTGTGATTGTGGTCATTGAACACTTCCTCTTTCACCAGGCTACGAGGCTATTAGGGTTTATTTCTCTATGTTTGATTGAAGCTCAGAGGTTTTCATCTATTATGCTTCAATTGAGGTTCATTGAATTAGGGTTGATTATGTGACTACCTTGATCAATTTTACCACAATACCTGAAGCTTGAATTTCATTTGAAGACTTCTCCTAATTACTTGCATTACAATTCAAGACCAAATAGTTTTCTTTCCAAAAACTCAAGAGGCTTTAATTAGGGCATGAAGATTTTTTTGAGGCCTGTGAATCAAGGTTTGTCTTCTTAGGGTTGTGATTGCCAATGAGTCAAGGGTTTGATGCATTGAATTTTTATCAAGTGAGGAAGCATCCTAAAGTTTGAGCTATGGGTCAAGGTTTCACTTATCCGTCCTTCATCAATTAGGGTTTTCTTCAATCAAATGGTGCGTCAAAGGCAAGGCATCGCGAATTGGAAATTCAAACTTGAATTAGGGTTTCTTAAAAAAGTGCAAGCATGGCGCATGAGTGCTCAATTTAGATTTAATTAGCGTGGAGATGTGAAAGGCATACATGTTTAGTTCCAAGGTTTTCACCATATTTCATACAAAGGTTCATCCAGACAAAGGTTTCAAGATAAAATTTTCTTCATTATTCAAATTTGATTCCAACCATATTCATAGTTATCATTCACACAAGAAATACAAAAATAATAGTCATTACAAAGAACTTAGAGGCTTAAGGATCGACTTGGAAAAGAGGATTACATTGAATACTTTACAAAGTCGTTACAAGGTTATGCCTATGCCTTATGTTGCTAAGATTCTAAGTCTTGAAACACCATTTCTCTTCAATTATTCCAGCTTTACACCATGCTTTATGACATCCAAAACAAATCATGTTGCTCACTACAAAAACCAGACCTTCTATCATGAAATAGACAAAAACCTGCTCAGTTCCAATAACCAAATCGAAAAACCTCCGATATAAAATCAGAACGCAAGCAGCCCACATAACCATACAAAACCAGATTGCATAAGTGAATTAAGTTCAAATTAACAATTAACATGCACCTCAAAAAACCAGTTTCACTCAAAAAAGAAGAAATATAAATCAGGAAAGAGTGGATACCATAGAGTACCATGGGCGTGTGGGGTGCTAATACCATCCCCTCGCGTAACAGATTCCCTTACTCGATCCGTCTGTCGCAAGACCGTGACTTCTCCCTTCTCAGGTTTTCTCTATGTTTACCTTTCCCTTCATGTGGGATAAAAAACTTTTGATGACGACTTCATTGTCTGGTGATTTTTAGTCGGTTGTTTTAGTTGGTGACTTCACTGGGGATAGATAGACCAACTGCTGGTCCATCCCGAAGTCGCTCCTAGCTCTTGTTTTCTTTTCCTTAGGTGTTTATTTTATGCTTTCAGTTTATTAATTTGTACATGTTTACCTGAGCATACATATGCATTGCATTTTATTGTTTTCCATATACTACTGCTGTACTGGATCTGCTTCTTGATTGGGTGGGTGTTACTATGAGGCAAAAGGCCCAATACCCAGGCCAGGTGACAACCATAGAAACCCTAGGAATAAAGTGGAACATGAACGACTAGTTGACTTAGGTTTCACTATTTCCTCCATATCGTCCACGCTCAGATGAGGTATAAATGAGGGGCTATCATTTTCACGTAGGTGATACAACGATAGTTTTTTCAGGAGTACGCTCAATTCTGAGTTATCCGACCTTACCCTGGCCTAGTTTTCACCCGTGAATGGGAAGGGAATTATTATTACAGGTACGAATGGTGTCTATGTTCAGATGGTTACTCATGTTCAGGTGGTGACTATGCTCAGACAGTGACTATTGGTTCTAATGGTTATGTTCTGGAATTCTGTTGGTGATTATAGTTCTTTGGTTTATGTTCCGAACCTGTGATTCTGGTACTAGCAGACTATGCAGAGACAGTACATCAGAAATATGTGTCATGGTAGTAATCCCATGATCATTTGCACTTACATCATAGCATGTTTACTTTTTAAAAAAGAAATGTTAGAAAAATGAAACTATATACTAATCTTGCATGTGCATGTCCATTCCGAGGTATCTCACGAAGTTATGGGTTCCGTCAGTAACGTCAAGCAACAATGATGTTTTCAAGAGGACCAGAAGAGACAATTTTACTTATCAATTCCGCTCAAGTTCTTGGACTTCTTTGAAGAGTTTGAAAGACCGTTTAGTCTGTCCTAATGCAGAGGCTTTTAGTGAAAGACATGGTGGCACTTTGACTCTATTAGTTGTTCGAGTTGATAATGGAGCTCTCCGGACTTTACATCAGTTTTACGACTATGAGTTACACCGTTTCACCTTCCAAGACTATCAGATCGCTCAGACTTCGGAAGAATACTCTCATTTGCTCAAGATCACCGAGCACATATTTGTTGTTGTTCTACACGAGCCCAATTTTGAAGCTATTGCTAAGGAACTTTATTTGGGCCTTAGTTATGTGAGGTATAGATGGAGAAAGAATGGCATCCTACCCTCATACTTCTTGGTCATTGAGGCATAAATATGGTACTTAGTGCATGTTCAACGTGTTGTTAATTGCTGCTGTCTATGACACGATTCAACAAGAATATTGAAAATCTCAAAAAGTTGGTTGAAGGTAATAATGGGAGCAAAAACATCAGCCGCAAACGCAGAGTATGCTGATCTGTTGACTCGATTCTGTAGTCTAGAGATCATGATGATCAAGAAGGATAAGGTGTTTCAAATTCTAGTTTTAAATACTTGGGGAACAGTCTGTTGCACTCTTTAGAGCTAGGAGATTGATTATTGTATTATTGTTCTGATTACCGCCAGGCTTTTTGGACAGAATCACTTGTCTTGTACTTTCGTAACTTTCTTATATTGAATTTAGCTGGAATTTCTCCTATTTCCGGATATTTTCTTTATATGGTCGTTCCTATTATCATGTTTCTCGGTTATTACTAATGTTGATTAAGCTGTGAAAAACAAGAATAGACAATCATTTCATACATCATACATATCATACATTTCATGGATTGCAGGTTTTTTGGCCAGGAATTCTTATCTGACGATTTTGCCTCTTATTATCAGAATCTACAAGATGACTTCCTTACATCCGTACAACACTCGCGCCAATCAACAAAGACTTATGGATCTCCTTGAACAGAATTAGAACGCTATCTGTAGGGACATGGGCATTATGAATGACAAAATGAATCCTTTTCGAGACGCTTCAAGCTATTGTTAAAGGTCAATAAGAGCTTCGTTAGAGTGTTACCAAGATTGAAAAGGCTTTCTCTTCCAATTCTAATGGGTTTCCTAATCCTCCTAATGGAATTCCCAAAGTTGTTATTGCTGGGATTACTCCTGATAATCCGGTGTTTCAAAAGAAGGTGGTTGACAACTATGACAATGTCATTGATCTAAATGGACCACTAGGTGATCCCGCTATTGATCCTGCTAAAACTACTAAAATGCATCATGTTACCGAGGAGCGTCTTGATGCCATGGAAACTTCTCTAAGACTTCTAGTTTCAATGCCACTACCATATGCCTAGTACCCGAGATTGTTATCCCTTCAGAGTTCAAGATTCTTGATTTTGACAAATACAAAGGCGACAGTTGTCCAGAAGCTCATCTTCGTCACTACTATATCAAGATGGGAGCTCATGCTGATAATGGATCATTACTCATGCACTTCTTTCAAGATAGCCTGACCGGGACACTGTTAGAATGGTATATATGGTTAGAGAGAACTCATGTCAATACTTGGGGAGAGCTTGCTGATGCTTTCTTGAAACATTACCACCACAACACTGTTATGGCTCATAGTCATGCACAACTTCAGGGTATGGCAAAGAAATCTGAAGAGTCGTTCAAAGAGTACGCCCAGAGGTGGCGTGGATTAGCTGCAAAGGTTCAACCTCCTCTCTTGGATCGTGAGTTGACTAATTTGTTCATGGACACCTTGCAAGGCCCATACCTCCAATACGTGCTTGGTAATACTTTAACTTCCTTTTATGACATGGTTACCATTGGGGAATGTATTGAAGACAACCTCAAGTCAAGAAAAATTCAGGATACATCTAGCACTATTAGTGGAAGTAACAAGGAACCCTGCTTTGGCATTCCCAAGAAGAAAGAAGGAGAGACTAGTACTAATATTGACAAAGGGAAAGCCCCGGTCTATCATCAATATCAAGCTCCGTATCGTTAGACATCGTTTGTTCGTCCTAATCAGTATGATCCTCAAGCATATACTATAATTTCATCTCAACAACCTAGGGTAGTCAAGCATCAGCCAACCCCTCTTAAATAGTAGTACACACAGAGGCAACCATATGTGCAGCAAACACAATACGCACTTCTTTAGCTAAACCAACAACCTCAGGGATAACGAGGACAAAAGAGGAAGAAAGATCCTGAAAGAAGGATGGATCCTAGACCTATACCTTATGCATAACTATTCCCCCATTTGTTAAAAGGCCAGTTAGTCCAGCTGAGAGAGCTTGGTCCTCCTCCAAATCCTCTCCCTCGGGATTATGATGCCAATGCTCATTGTGAATTCCATTCAGGGCCCCAGGCCACACAATTGAGAATTGTAGGGCATTGAAATACAATGTCCAGGATCTCCTTGATGGCAAAACTATCATATTCACTCCAAAGGGTCTAATAATGGATTGAATCCTCTTGTGGAGACAGATGTCAAGACTATAAAGAGCATCTTCTGAAGCAATATGCCCGAAGAAGTCTCCTCAACATGGAAATTTCTACTTTCATTTGTAATTTCATTTGTATTCTCATTTGTAATCTTTCTTGTTTTGTTTAATACTTTCTTGTATGCAAAAATGTTTGTTTTTTAATATTAAATCACAATGCATTGACAATGATTGTATTGAATTAATCCATTCATTATCACTCTTATTTGTTTTACTATACTTTTGATACTCAACTCTTGTTAAATGAAGCAAAATAACTCTGGAGGGAGGATGATGAAAAACATACCAAAAATATTAAACGGTATGCTTTTGAATAAAAACATGTTGACGATGTACATACATTATTTCAATTCAAAAACATCATAGATATAAGGGAGATAAACCCTTATTAACCCCTTTGAGCCTTCGAAGTAGGAGTTTATTTTCTGTTTAGAAAAAACCATCATTTTAACCCTGGGGTGGGTAGTGTTCGATTAATCTGATAAAGCGTTCAGAAGTCATCAAGAGTGCGCATCTAAGGATACACCATTGGTTATCTTTCAAAAGATTGAGGAAAGTCAAAACTGCAATGGCTAACTATCACTTATTAGGGGTGTGCATCAATTAACGATATCCCAATGGGTATCTCTCGCACGTCAGGAGGACCAAAGATGACGATACAACAATGGTTATCCTTCATCTACCAAGGACTCAGGCAGTCACAACCACTTCCAATAAATCAAAAACGGCGTAAAGGTCAACAACTTGTTCAGAATGGAAATTATGAATAAGAAAGAAACAAAAAAACCCGCTAAGTCGAAACTTGAAAACAAGTCGCCTAGGCAAAAGTTGAGGCATCTCGCTGAACTTCCAAATCGAAATTCAAAAGAACTTGCCCAGGAAAAAGTTAGGGAAGACGAAATGTTTTTTGAAAAAAACCTAAAAGGCGAGAAAAGTATTACCAATAAAAATCCTTATTGAAAGAACAAGGTCACATGATCAGACACCAAAATCAAAAGGTGAAGTGACCGACGTGTCCAAGAAACCCATGTGGTTCCTCAACCATCACAAACTCCTCTTTTGAGAAATGGATGCTTGTATCGGGTTAACTGAACTTAGGACTGGAGAACATCATGGAGAATGGGTGGGCACCAAATAATTTTGAGCCTTAAATCCTTTTTTCTATGACCATGAAGCAGGCCATGTTACAACCCTTAAAAGTCCTAACTGAAGCATGGGTTAATTTGAAAATGCACTGTAACGAGAGTATGGTAATCTGACTCCTAGGAGGCTTGCTAGAACTTTCGAGTTGGTATCGCTTCATTTTTTTATTGTCTTTCATGCAAGAAAAACTCGATGCTTCGACATCTTTTCTATAAAAGTTTTTTTAACTTCAAGACAAGTATAAGATTTGCATTAGAATTATCATTCTTAGAGAAACATTCTTTGCATGTGAATGAGTGCTTAGACATCAAGTAAGCTTGCGTGATGAGCATCAAATGAAAACTTGATTATCCCAAGGGAAAAATCCCTTCAGAAATCTTCCGAAAAGCAAATCATCTTAAAGAATGATCCTATTCTAGGGATGACTTTTTAGAAGACCAGCACGAGAATACCCCGTTGAGTAAGAGTTCAGTCAATCAGAGGCTACAACGTTGATAAATCTCTTCAAGCTCGACCAATCTGAAGCCATCATATCGATAAATCTCAAGTTTCCATTAATCAGAGTCCATCATGTCGACAAACCTATTCAAGTTACTATCAACTTGGGGCAATTACGTCGAGAAATCTATTCAGAATTCATTTAACATGGGGAAATCACGTCGAGATTTGACAAATCTCTCCAAGAAAGATGTAATCAAGAGAAGTTTATTTCGTGACTCAAGAGATTGGGGCGGGCTATCTCATATCGTATTGCAACACGGATATTCCGGTCTTCTATTCGGCATGGATTCTTTCATAAATTCCATAGACAGGGGCATTCCTCATCCGTATTCGAAAAGTTGCTCAATCCAATTATGTCATACAAGACGACTACAATCAAGCTGAAAGCATCATAATGATCACCCTGATCTGGCCAATGTACGAAGTCACCTTCATCTGCTACAAACAATTTTAAACCTGATTCCCTAAGTAAATTCAAAAAGTCTGGAGTCGTCGTTTGACTTGGCACGCGCAAGTGCACATCCCCAATGGAGTGAACAGGTTATTCACAGAGCTTAACCGAGGCATTCACAAGTGTCCATGCCCATATTTATATCCCTAAGTGATTTAAGAGGTAATTCCCCAACATGGCGTAAACTTAGAGCATGTATTTGAAGAGATCCACATGGTGTTCAGTACCCGTTCCTCGGTGTATTCAGTTCAACCATCTTCCAGACGGTTCAGGATATAGGGAAGTCAGGCCAGATTATCTCTTCCCCAATAATACAGTTCAAAGTTCAGCAGCGTACCTAAAAAATCGCTTCGTCAACAATTCAATCTTCAGCGAAGTCATCAATAATATTTGGTATCATGAGCTCCCCAGTGCAAATTCTTATCAGTATCCCCAGTGATCTTTGGCACTGCAGGTTTCCAGCGCCGATATGTATTGGCATCCCCGATGATGAGCAACACTTCCCAACGAGCCTTCGCTTATCCCAATGAAGTCTATTTCTTTGCATTGCATATAGTTGTCACTGCATAACATTACATCTTCAAAAGCGCGTGGCCGATCCATCAGAACGGGTCTTTGTGGAAAAATAAATTCAAACATGCATACAAAGCATAAGCCAGATCAGGTAGGTACCTTACATGAAAGACCTGAATCATTCAAAGACAGTAATACACCCCCATAAGATGATATCGCTCTCAAATCCTCAGCTGATGACCTTCACCTTCACAATGGCCAGTTAACGGTGCCAATACCTTTTACCTATGAATTCCCAACAAAATCAATACACCTTGTCATTCTAATCTCAGTTCTTGTCTGGTAGTCAGTTCTCGTCTGACAATTATTTCTAAGTCCAGTTCCAACTCTGGCCAACCATTTCTAAATCCAGTTCTCACCCTGGAAAACCATTTCAAAATCCAGTTCTCACCCTAGAAAACCATTTCAAAGCCCAGCTCTTGCCCTGGCTAACCATTCTAAACCCAATTCTTGTCTGGTAGTCAGTTCCCGTCTGACAATTAATTCAAATTCTAGTTCTCGTCTATGTCAATCTCCAAACATTCATCTGTGTCAGTTTCCTAAATGCTCATCCGTGTCAGCTTCCTAAACACTCGTCCATGTCATCTTTCTAAACACCTGTTCGTGTCAGCTTTTCCAAGTACTCGTCTGTGTCTATTTTTCCTCCATATCCCAATAAGATCAGTATAGTCAGTTGTCCCCTGTACCTTCACTCATCATGTCTTAACCAAAATGATCATCTTAGAACCCCGAGGTCGCCCGTAGGCCTAGTTCTCCCTATAGATCTTGTTTTAGAATTCTGAGGTTGACCGTACACCTAGTTCTTTAGCAGATCACCCATATGTATCTTCGTAGAATCCTGAGATCGCCCATAGGCCTAGTTCTCCGAATGATTGCCTTGATGTCTCATCATAGAATTATGAGGTCCCCCATAGGCCTAGTTCTCCAATAGATGAGGTTTCATCTTAGAACCCTGAGGTCGACCGTAGGCCTAGTTCTCCCTATAGATCTTGTTTTAGAATTCTGAGGGTCACCCTTAGGCCTAGTTCTTTAGCAGATCGCCAATAAGTATCTTTGTAGAATCATGAGGTCACCCATAGGCCTAGTTCTCCGACAAAACACCTTGATGTCTCATTATAGAATTCTGAGGTTGCCCATAGGCCTAGTTCTCTAGTGATGAGGTTCCATCTTAGAACCTTGAGGTCTCCCGTAGGCCTAGTTCTCCTATAGATCTTGTTTTAGAATTCTGAGGTAGCCCTTAGGCCTAGTTCTTTAGCAGATCGCCCATAGGTATCTTCGTAGAATCCTGAGGTCTCCCATAGGCCTAGTTCTCCGACAAATCTCTCTTATGTTTCACTTCAGGATCGTAGGTCGCCTGTAGATCTCATTTGCCGTCTTTTCATACCAATCTTTGTCTTATATTGGCATCACGCCACATTACGAGTCTATCATTGTCTTGTATTGATATGACACTATGTTACGAGTCTTACCTTGTCTTGTATTGGCATCACGCCACATTATAAGTCCAATCTCCATCTTGTGTTAGCCTCTGTTGCTACGTTATAAGTCCAATCTCCATCTTCTCACCAGAAAACGAAAAAAATTCTTTCCCCCAACAGATATTACAAAAATAAACAAACACTCACGCCTTCTTTCAGAACAAATATTTGGCATTGATATTTAATCATCTTCTACCTCGAACGTCCGAAAGGCATGCGCCAATCGTACATTCAGGTTTAAGACGATTAAATAGGGGCACCTATAGTAACCCAAATTTGTCCTACCCTTTTCACTTTTATATGGCTTAAAAATCTTGCACTTTTTGCATGTATATAACTTAGATTAGATCATCTAACACATCATGCAACACTTATCAGTAACTTGGCATGGGATCAATGATCTTGCAAATTAGGGTTCCTGTTGATTTGAGGTTTCATCCAATAAAGCTGTTTCATCTGGTTCTTTCTGCAAGTATTGAATTATGGAATTAGGGTTTGTGATTGTGGTCATTGAACACTTCCTCTTTCACCAGGCTACGAGGCTATTAGGGTTTATTTCTCTATGTTTGATTGAAGATCAGAGGTTTTCATCTATTATGCTTCAATTGAGGTTCATTGAATTAAGGTTGATTATGTGGCTACCCTGATCAGTTTTACTTCAATACCTCAAGCTTGAATTTCATTTGAATACCTCTCCTAATTACTTGCGTTACAAGTCAAGACCAGATAGTTTTCTTTCCAAAAACTCAAGAGGCTTTAATTAGGGCATGAATATTTTTTTGAGGCCTATGAATCAAGGTTTGTCTTCTTAGGGTTGTGATTGCCAATGAGTCAAGGGTTTGATGCATTGAATTTTTATCAAGTGAGGAAGCATCCTAAAGTTTAAGCTATGGATCAAGGTTTCAGTTATCCGTCCTTCATCAATTAGGGTTTTCTTCAATCAAATGGTGCGTCAAAGGCAATGCATTGTGATATGGAAATTCAAACTTGAATTAGGGTTTCTTAAAAAAGTGCAAGCATGGCACTTGAGTGCTCGATTTGGACTCAATTATTGTGGATATGTGAAAGGAATACATGTTTGGTTCCAAGCTTTTCACCATGTTTCATACAAAGATTCATCCATACAAAGATTTCAAGACAAAGTTTTCTTCATTATTCAAATTTAATTCCAACCATATTCATAGTTATTATTCATACAAGAAATACAAAAACAATAGTCATTACAAAGAACTTAAAGACATAAGGATCGACTTGGAAAAGAGGATTACATTGAAAACTTTACAAAATCATTACAAGTTTATGCCTATGCCTTATGTTGCTAAGATTCTAAGTCTTGAAACACAATTTCTCTTTAATTATTCCAACTTTACACCATGCTTCATGACATCCAAAACAAATCTTGTTGCTCACTACAAAAAACAGGCCTTGCATCAATAAATAGAGAAAAACCTGCTCAGTTCCAATAACCAAATCAAAAAGCCTCCGATATAAAATCAGAATGCAAGCAGCGCAACACATAACCACATAAAACTAGATTGTGCAAGTTAATTCAGTTCAAATTAACAATTAACCCGCACCTCAAAAAACCAGTTTCACTCAAAAAAGAAAAAATATAAGTCAGTAAAGAGTGGATACAGTAAAGTACTACGGGCGTGTGTGTGGCTAATACCTTCCCCTCGCGTAACAGACTCCCTTACCCGATCTCTCGGTCGCAAGACCATTACTTATCCCTTCATAATTTTTCTTGATGTTTACCTTTCCCTTCATGTGGCATAAAAGACGTTCGATGGTGACTTCATTTTCTGATGATTTTCAGCCAGTTGTTTCAGGATATCCATCCCCCACCAGGCGAACAACCACGAGGATGACAATGTTTTGAGTTTGTGTGGGGGCACAAGTTACATGTCAGTGTGTCTCTGACATTTGTCGCATCTTTTTACGTGTTCCTTCGTATCTTGCTTCATGGTGGGCCAATAATAGCCTACTCACAATGCCTTTCGTGCCAGGGATCTTCCGCCCAAATGTTGAGCGTTGATTCCCTCGTGGATTTCCCATAATATCTATGGGATTTTAGATTACTCGATGCATTTCAGGAGCGGGATGGAGAATCCTCACTGATAAAGTTTGTGCTCGAGCACCACATACGAACTGGCTCGTTGTTTGGTCCCTGCCATCTCTCTTTGGTCAACGGGTAATTCCTCCTTTGTCAGAAAGTTAAACACCAGGGTCATCGAACATGAATTGTCCCCAATGGCATTCACCTCGGATGGTGCAGTGGATTTTTCAATGCTCGGGTAAGAAAGGGATTTTTGGATGACAGATTTATCCCCACCTTTCTTCTTTGTGCTCGCGAGCTTTGAGAGTATATCTGCCTGTGTGTTTTGTTTGCGAGGTACGTGTTTGATTTCTACCCAGTCAAACCTTTTCATCCGTTCTTTGACTAGATCCAAATATTCGATGAGACTGTTGTTCTTAGCCGGATATCCTCCTTGTACTTGAGACGTGATGAGTTGGGAATCTGTGAATAATTGTATTTCTCGGGAACCCATATCCTCGACTAGCCTTAATCCTGCGAGAAGGGCCTCGTATTCAGCCTTGTCGTTCGACATGGGAAACAAGAGGGTGAGGGAGTGTTCGATCACAATGCCTTCTCCATTCTCGAGGAGGATTCCCGCTCCACTCCCCGTCAAGCTGGAAGCTCTGTCTATAAAGATGGTCCACTTATGCTTCTTTTTTACGGAGGAATCGTAAGTGGCCATCTCTGTGACAAAGTTGTCCAGTGCTTGGGCTTTGAGGGTCTTCCTGCTCTCGTACTAAACGTCAAACTCCGAGAGCTCTAGGGACCATTTCAAAATTTGATCAGCCATGTCTGGTCGGCCTAGGAGCTGTCTCACAGGTTGGTCTGTTTGTACGACCGCCGTGTGGACTAAGAAGTTGTATCTAAGTCTCCTTGCCGCGTCGATGAGGTCTAAGGCTACTTTTTCAATCTGTTTATACCTAACCTCGAGACCTTGTAACGCTTTGCTCGTAAAGTACACTGGTTTCTGTTCGTTTGGAGTCTAGCAAATGAGGGCTGTACTTACAGCCTCGACAGAGACGACCAGGTAAAGGAATAAAGTTTCCCCGTTTACTGGCCGTGACAACATGGGTGATTGTGAAAGGTTTTGCTTGAGGTGGAGGAGGGTTTATTTGCATTCCTCGATCCACTCGAAGGCCGCTTCTTTACGCAGAAGTTTAAAAAATGGTAGTGCATGTTATACAGACTTTGCCATGAAACAGGAGAGCAAGGTGAGCATAACGTTTAGGACTTGCATGGATTTTTTAGATCTAGGTGTGGGAAGCTCAGAGAATGCTTGGAAATTGTTGGGGTTGGCTTAAATTCCTTGCTCAGTCAGATAAAACTGAGGAATTTACCCGACTTAACCCCGAAGGTGCATTTCTCCGGATTGAATCTCATTTTGCATCGTCTCGCTTGGGCGAAGACTCTTTTGAGGTGGGAAACATGGTAATTTTATGTTTGAGATTTGACGATCATGTCGTCCATGTATACCTCAAGCATGTCTCTGATCTCGTCGCAAAAGACTTTGTTCATCATCCGCTTGTATGTTGCCCCTACATTTTTTAGGCTGAAGGGCATTACGTTGTAGAAGTAATTGCTTGAGCCAATCATGAAAGCGGTGCAATGTTTGTCGCTCATGGCCATTAGAATTTGGTTATAGCATGAGGAGGCGTCCATAAATGATAAAATCTTGTAGCCGTCCGAGTTGTCGACCGACATATCAATGTTAGGTAAAGGAAAAGCATCTTTGGGACATGCTCGATTAAGATTAATATAATCAACACACATTATCCATTTTCCATTATTCTTTTTGATAAGTACAACATTTAAGAGCCAGGTTGAATATCGGACCTCAAAATTAAAATTTGCCTCTAGCTGGTCTTTTACAACTTTTTCAGCATCCTCCGTTTTTTCAGAAGACTGCCTACACCTACATTGCACTACTGTCCTAGCAGCTGGATCAACGACGAGTCGGTGACACGTGACCTCAAGGTCGAGTCTGGGCATCTCTGTAGCACTTCATGCGAACAAGTCCGCGTTCTCCCTTAAGCAAGTTTGAGCTGCTTCCTTGCCAGGCCGGGGAGTCCAGTGCCAATCTTCACGACTTTGTGAGGGTCTTCACCGAGGGGGACGAATTCGAAGTCTCTATATGAGATGGGATGGAGAGGATCCCATTTTCTATTGGAGGCTTTGACTTCATCTTTATCGAAGCGAGTGTCAAGGGAGATGGAGTCGACCTTTGGTGGAGCCCTTTGTTCTTCGATCCGAGCATTCAGGTCGAGTGGTGGTTTCTCTTTTGGCACGTCGTGCTCCAGTATCAACCATGCTCTTTCCTTTCAAGGACACGTGAAAAAATATCATGGAAGTTGAGATGTCTTCATGGATGGTGGCAACGCGTCCCCTCCTGGTGTAAAACTTCATTTTCAAATGGACGGTGGAGGGTACGAAGGTCAGCTCGGCCAATGTCGCTCTCCCCAAGATGCAGTTATAGAGAGACATGCAGTCGATCACCAGAAACTGCACCTTGACTTGTCGGGAGGCAGTATCTTCTCTGAAGGTGACAAAGAGCTCAACATAGCCCCATGATTTTGAGGTCGAGCCATTGAATCCTTGTAGGTCAGACCCCATGTATGGTGACAGGTGGGTATCATCGAGCTGTAGGGTTCGTAACAGGTGGTTGTACATGACGTCAATGAAATTCCCCTTACCGACTAGAATATGATGCACGTCGAAGTGGCCATCCTTTCACTCACCAGTAGAGGAATGCTTGAATACGGGGCTCCGCCGAGCAGCTCCTCCAGTAGAACATGATTGGCTCAGATTTTCCTTTGAACCTCTCGAGCGTTACTTCTTGGGTTGGGGTTGCGTCCACCAACTCGTCAAGCTTCCTCTTCGCCTAGTTCACTGAGATGTCGTTGAATCCCACACCAGATATGACAATGGTGGAAGGGAATTTCTCCCATCTTCTGTGCATGGACAAGGGTTCATCCTCGTAGCCGTCGAGGACGTGGAAGTCTTCTGGAATTGTCATAGAGAAAGCCACCTGGAGAGGGCCTGATTCATTGGACGATCGGGTTTCTTCCTTAATTTCTTTTACCTCGTGGGTGTCCCGACGAGGGGCGTCGCTGCATCTGTATAGCCCGAGTCTCCAACCCTTGATGAGAGTCTCATTGGCATCCTTGAGGTAGACACAATATTCCTTCAAGTGCCCGTGGCTACGATGGTACTGACAGTATTTTGTCTTGTCTGCCCCGAGCTTTGTAGGAGCGGATCGAGGATGTATGACGCCTCCATCTTGAACTCGGTATTAGAGCACTCCGCAAGGATACGCTCGCGGGAAGCAGTCAGCAAGGTGTACTCAGTGAACTTCCCCTACTGGTCCTCTATGTTCGCGGGGATTGCACGGTTTCTCTTCCCTTCTTTTCTCCCAATCCATCGAGAAGGACCCACGTCCTTGTGCCGCGAGATGTTAGCTGGTCTACGGTTCCTTGAATCGCGGGCTTTATTGGCTGCTTCTTTCTCCTCGTAGTCCATGTATGCCATGGCCTTATCGAGGATAGCGTTGAAAGATCGGAGGGCTTAATGCTGATGGCCTTTCTGAATTTACTGCCCGGAAGGAGTTCTCTCTCGAGCAGGTACCTTTTCATGTGATCGGTGCACGAGACCTGAATGGCCTTGCAGTTAAACTGATAAATGTATTCCCTGAGGGTCTCGTCACTTCTTTGGACGATTACCTCAAGGGCGGCCTCAGTCTTCGTATGTCGACGAGACACGCTGAAGGAGCTGATGAACTGGTTCTTGAGGCTCCTCCAGGAGGTGATCTACCAGGGGGAGAGGTTCTTGTACCAGTCCATGGCTGTTTTTCTCAAGGTCATGGGAAACAACCAACATTTAATTGCCCCCCTGATGTTATGGTAATGGATCATTGCTTCAAACCCATCGATATGGTCGACAGGGTCTACAATGTCGTCGTAATCCTTTAGTAGGGGAGGCTTCTCCATTTCCCTAGGAATGGGAGCCTCCATGATTGCTTAGGACAATGGACCGCAGGGTTCATCTTCATCACTTCTTTCAGGAGAGCGGGAGGGGGACCAGTAATAGTGGAGGTCGTTGTGATGGGCTTGGCCGCGGGGAGGATCCCTTGGCCGATGTTATCTTTCTCCATTTCCACTATTCTGTTGTTTCCATGGGACCGTCGTTCCCTGTGTGTGGGGGGGGGGGGACTGCGCCTCTCTGTGGCTTCAGGATGGTTCCTCTCCAACGCAGGGCCTCACCCAATTCTGCAAGGAGAAGTACTTCACGAGCCATCCCGTCCGCGTCTCCGTGGGGGAGACTGGGAAAGGTCTTCGTTCTAACGGGGAGGAGGAGTGTCAGGTCTCTCGTGTCTTCTAGGGGCCCGATGAGTCTGTTCGAGCATCCTTAGCCACTCACCATGTAAGAAGATCATGTAGTCTGTCTGGTTGATGGCCGCGAACAGACCTCTGGTCGCGGCGTCAACGCCCGCAGGGACGTAGACCTCCTGGAATGCATTTGGTTCATAGTTATGGGGAGGATGATAATCGTCTTCGTGCGATCAGGAGTGGGATGATGAAAAGGCGGGTAGTCTGTCTATGTAGTTCTGTTCAGGACCGACCATGTCGATGTTGTTTCCAGCGTTGTTGCCAATGTTATTGGGGTCGGTGAGATGGGAATTTTGGTTGTTATCGACAACTTGGTCGGCCATGATAATCACATAGTTTAATGAAGAGTTGCTTTGGTCTTGAGATGGAGACAGGGAATCTGGTTTCCCACAGAAGGCGCCACTGATCATACCTTACCAGAAGGGATTGTCAAAGCCTTCAAGCTTTGAGTTGAGCAGTAGTGGAATATGAAGTGGGGTGGGGGGTACCTGCAAGACACTCCGATGCCAAAGTGAGGTTCAGAGCAAATTCAAGTAAGTATGAGAATATAAGCGTGTGAATGAATACACGACCCTCTCAAGTGAGAGGGTATTTATAGCCCCCAGCGCTGGGCCCAGGTCTTCAGTGATGGGCCACGATGAGGCCCAACAACGAAGACTGCTAGGTTTTTGTGTGTATAGAGTCTAACACATGGCCTCCTCCCTGGTCAACTGCCCTGAGAAGGCAGGAGCTGGACCCATTATTCTTGGAGGGCAGGATGATGATGATATGGACACGTGAGCTACGCTCCCCTAGTGGACACATGGGGAAATGCCCAACGGTCCTCAGTTTAGGCTGAATGCTTTTGGGCCTTTGGTAAAGGCGCTAGATTGGGACATGTATGGACATGTTATGAAGCATGATGTCATGATAAACCGCAGGTATAGCAAACACAGGTATTGCAAACACAGTCAAATCACACAAATCCCTTAGGTTTAAGGCTTGCATGAGGTAAAAGGTGATACCCTCTTGAAGTTAAGTTGGTTTCAAACCTGTCCTAGAAAATTAACCGGGTTCTAGAGGATCTCAATATCACTGACCATCCTTTATCGGTCATGGTTTCAGCTCACGCAATCTTTTCTTGTGGCTGAAATATTCCGAAAGTATGATCTCAATGAGTGTAGAGTTGAGTATCAACCAATCCTCAACTCTACACCGAGGCCGACTATCTCGCTACTTTCTAATGGCCAAGTTGTTCAACTAAGGTTCTAAAGTTAGTTAGTTCTTCACGACACCACGCAGCGGACTCGTATTCTCCTCGTTTCACCACAAGGGATACCAGTACCAACCAAAGTGCCACACCAACATAGCTACTGCTTCAACCGTATCGGTCTACGCCATACATTTCCCTCACAGTCTATTACTACTTACCTAATGAGTGCCCCCATATCCGGGTATAAGATCTATAGTAACCCCAAACAAAACCCTCAAAAATAAAGCAAACAAAGCAATCAAGATAAGCGATTTTAATGACCTAGATCCTAAGGTATACCCCACTTATTCATTCCCCAGCAGAGTCGCCAGTTCTGTGATACGGTGGCAGAACCGACTGTTTTTACTGGTTTGTGTTTTACGTTTTTTATTCGTAAAATGTCGCGGTAAGCAAGAGTCACCACCGACTTTTATTTCATCCAACCGAAAAGGAAAAAAGTACAGAAAAAAAAATCCTTTTTCGAGATTTTGAGTACGGGGGTAGATTATAGAAAGGGAAGGTGTTAGCACCCTTTCTATCCATGGTTTTCCATGGGCTCTTAGGTACTTGCTCATTTTTAAATTGCTTGTGTTTGTGTGCTTGTTTTTGAAAAATGTTTTACTTCGTGATAACCCTTGTATCAGTCCTCAAGGGTGTGATAAAGTTGTTTTGAACATTTGTTTGAAAAGCGTAAGTGTGAAAAGTTTTGATTTGAGCAAGTACCTACTAGCATCTACCCACTCGAAAAAAAGATCGTTTCTATTCTTGTTTCCTTTAGACAGCGCTATCCTACTATTGAGAAATAGGTAGCACCGTCGTTGGAATTTGTAAGGGTCAATTCGAAAGGGACGTACGGTCACTAAAGCAATATTAGAACACCCTAGTAGTAACCCTGGAGTCTTAAGATCTTTTTCGAGACAACATTTCCGAGGCAACATTTCTGAGGCAACATTTCCGAGGCAACATTCAAATGGGACATTTGATCTTTTTAGACGGGAGGGAAACCACTAAGACACCCTATGCTTAATGATCGTTTACCGAAGGCAACCGAAGTGAGAGTATACCCTAAGAGTGAATATGTGCGAGTGATTTATTTTTCAGTTTATTATCTTTGAACATTAGGGTTTTCTAACCATTTTAATTTTGTCATGCATTCTTACCATACAATCCTATTAGCATACATCTAGACAGTTAAATATTTGCAGGAATTAAAAATGCGAGAAGATAAACCTAGCTATTACAAGGCTTTGACAATTACATAATTATTTTGACGGGAAATAAAAGATGTGAAATTTAAAACTCTAATTAAAGCTATTACAACCTCAAAACAATTACAATAATAATAAAAACAAATAAAAGTGCGCGCGGTAAATTAAATGCGAGGGATGTTGAAAAATAACCTAAACTCTAATTGAAAGAAAAAAAGATTACTTTTTGAGAAAAGAATTAATTGATTTATGTACGACTAAAACCCTAATTTTAATTATTTTAATTATGAAAAAGAAATTGAACTTAACCTAATCTAGCTAAATTAAATAATTTCAAGAAAATAAAATATTTTACAAAGAAAACAAGATTTTGTGTATTTTGGGTTTTTTATTTGAGAAAAAAGAAATTTAAGTGTAAAATTATACCTAATTTATATTTGATTTTAATTATAGAAAAGAAATTAAATTAACCTATATTTCTAATTAAATTAAATAATTTATTAAAAAAATGCTTTTTTTTTCTTGGTATTTTGTGATTTATTAATTTTATGATTAAATAAAAAAAGGTGATTAATTTTTGTGGAAAAATAATTAAGCAAAATAATTAAATAAGGAAATAAAAATAAGAGAAATAAAAATGGGCCTGTATGTTGTTAGCAAATCTGGGGGTGCACATCTGAATTTCCAAGCCCAACATGCTTCAAGCCCAGTCAGCCTGCCTGATTCTGTGTAGCGTTCGCTTGAACGTGTACCATGGTCCTTTAGGCTGGAAGCGTCAGATCTGGGTAAGAGCGCATCAAATGGATGGATGTTGAGGTTGTATGGAAGGCGCTTGAAATTGTGAGGCACTGGATCTGCTGATAGAAAGGAAAATAAAGAAAGTGTTGGGACTTGGGATCGAACCCAGGTCCTCACGCTTAAATCCAATGTCGCGCTGCCATCTGAGCTATGATTGTTAGTTGTAATTACAATAATAATAAAACATAATATAAGAAAAAACAAAAGAGCTGATTCCAAAGCGCACGAGATTCAAACGGACGAATGGCTGGTAGACACGCATCTTCTTCTTCCCTTCTCCGTCGTTTTAGACGAAGGGACTTTTACCTACAGACATCCACTGTAGGTATAACCTTGCATATTTCAAAAATGTTGTACACGCAAGATAAATGAAATATAATGGTACCAATCATCTCGTCTCATCCTCACGACCATCATGGTACCTGATTCAAGGCTCAATTGTTCCTGTACAAAAAGACCCTAAAAATAACACAAAAACCCTAGCAATGGAAACATCGTGTACAAGCTTTAAAAACGCAATTAAATGACATGGTTAGCTTGCAAACATGATGATAAACATGAATATAACAATCAAAAGTGCTAATGATGCAAGAATTATGATAATCGAATTGGAAAATTATGTCAAACCGTATGAGATGTAGCACGCGTTTCTGGGTGTTTCAGGCCTGCAAACGATTGGGGCAGCTTCCTGGGACGTCCAACAATGGATTGGGATAGCTAGGATGGCTTGAGATGGCCTGTGGAGTGAAAACCAATTCACACTTTTCTTTGAATTTTGAAGTTTGCTCTGCCTTTTTTCACGACTCTAACCCTTGTATTTTTGATCTGGAATTGTTCACTATAGAACCTAGAGTGAATTAGGTTAGCAAACTTGGAACAAATCTTTGCATTTATCCAAGATTTGATTTGATTTGCAAGCTATATGATATGTTTCTATTTTGAGCCAAACCATTCCTTTCTTGTACCAATTGACCTTGATTCGATTTGATCTTGTTAACTCAGCATATCTTGATTGCCGATCTGTCAAAAAAACAAATCAAATCATATCTTTGTTAATTTTCATCATTTATTTGATTTAATTCTCTTTTTAATTAATGAAAAATCAAAATAAATTGAAAAATTAAGCACATAATAGGTGAGTGAACATTTGAGTCGCGGACCACATTATAATTAAGGTGCAAGCATAAAAAGTTGGGCCCATTTAGCAAAAAATGCAAATTTGAGCACATTTGACTTTTGATAATTTTGCAAAAATGGTCAACTTGGCCAATGCATAACTCTCTCAAATTTGATCCTAGAGAGGTGTTCTTGGAATTTTTAGAAATCTTAGGATGTCCTATAAACAACCCTTTTGTTCGCATCTCAATTGAGTCTTCCATGTCCATGTATGCAGCTTTGACCCAAAAGGTGTTTTTGTTGACTTTTCAAAAGGACCTATAATGTCAAAATTCATATCTTTTTGTGAGTGCATATTCTGGACTTGGGAGATGAAGATAAATTGTAGGGAATTGTATCCTCTTCAAAATTAGCTTTGGATGGGTCATTTTTGATAAAGTATGAGAAAGTTATGCTTGGTCAAAGTTGAGTTGACTTTTCCTATAAAACCCTAATTTAGCAATTTTCGGGTTTTGATGAATTGTGAGAAATCCTTGAGGAATCATAATCAACCCTTGATCAAATGATGTATAATACTTGAAAATGAGGATGTTGACCAAAAATCTTGAAGTTTGACTGTATGTGGGCCACAATTGAATTTTGACCTAGTATCGTTGATTTTTAGGCATTTGAGCAATTGACTGAGCAAACTTCTTCTGCAAGGCTTGAAACTTGACATGGATGATCTTGAGAACATATTAGGACAACGATGAACATTTGAGTCCTTTGTGGTTCACACATCTTGATGAAGATGGAAACCCTAATTTGAGGTATACTGCCTTAGGAGAGAGTTTGTCTGGTCAATCCTTGAACTTTCTTGAGCAATTTGGGGACCTCACTTGCCATGTGTTGAGATATATGGGAGGGAAAATTTTGGGGTACAACAGCTGCCCCTGTTCAATCTTCTTAAACCTGAAGATGTAGATTGGCTCGTGCGAGTGATTAGTTTCAGTTATTTATCTTTGCACATTAGGGTTTTCTAACTGGATTAATTTGTCATGCATTCTTGTCATATAATCCTATTAGCATACATCTAAACAGTCAAATATTTGTGAGAATTAAAATGCGAGAAAGTAAATCTACGCTATTACAAGGCTTCGGGGAGGGGGATTAATTACATAGCCAAAAACCCGGGAAAAAGCGATAAATAAAAGCCCTAGATTAAACTATTACAAACCATGAACAGTTACAACAATATCGTAAAAATAATAGTACGCACGCGATGAATGGAATACGAGACAACTAGGGTTTTGACCCTTGCCTAAACCTAATTACGATTAGTTAAATTTTTTTTGTTTTGTTTTGTTATTTTAAGAAAATAAAGAAATCATTAAATTAAAAGAAAATCCTAATTCTAGTTAATTTTAATTTTAAGAAAAAAATGGATTAATTTAATCTACAACCTATTTTTGTATTTTTATTTATTTTGAGAAAAAGAGCAAAATTATACTAAATCAAAAGTTTAACCTAATTTCTATTTTTTGATTTTATTTATGAAAGAACAAATTACCATTTTCTAAATTAAACTAAATTAAATTAATTTTGATAAATAAAAATAACTAATCCTAATTTTGTGAATTATTGATTTTATGGTTTTTGTGAAAAATAAAATAATTAATTTGTGAATTAAAATAAATAAATAAAATTCAAAGAATAAAAAATAAAGAAAAAGAAATAAAATAAAGAAAAGTTAGTAAATGGGCCTGTATTAGCAATTATGGGGGGTGCTGTTTGAGATTCTGAGCCCAAAAAATCCAGGCCCGTTTGACTTTGCCTGATCCAATATGGCTGTTGACTGGAGGCGTATGGTGGTCCTCAAAAGGAAAGACGTTGGATCTGGAGCGCTGATGAGTTGGATGTCCAGATCCTGATGGTACACGGTGAGCTCCTTGGTTTGCAATGCGCTGGATTATCTGTTGAAGAAAAATATGAATAAAGGTTGGGACCTGGGGATTGAACCCAGGTCCTTAGGCACTCTTCCCCTGCACGCTTGCCAACTGAGCTAACTGATTTATTTATATATACAATAAAAAACAATTATTATATAATGAAAACAAAACGCTGAAACTCAAAACGCGTAAAATTCAAATCATCCAACCAGGGGGTGCCACGCCTCCATCTTCTTCCTCCCAACTGTCGTTTTAGGTAACAACACTTTTACCTACGGTTGTCTTGCTGTAGCTACAAACCTGTGTGTTTTAAAAACTCTCCACAGGCAATATAAATGGCCATGGCTGGTACCAATCAACCCGTCTCATCCTCACGAGTCTCATGGTGCCAGAATCAATGTCCAATTTTACCTGTATTGCCAGCCCTAAAACTAAACAAGAAACCGTAGCCATGGCAGTTTGTCATACAATCACAAAAAACGCAATTGAATATAATAATTAGCTTGCAAACATGTTAAGGAATAAGAATATGCAATCAAAACGTGCAAATGGTGTATAAATTGATGAAAACGAAAATGAAAATTTTGGCTAACCGTGTGACTCTACAATGGGTTTCAGGACTTGGAGAGGCTTGCTAATGATTGGAATATGATCCTGAGACCTCCAGCAATCGATTGGCAAGGGAAAGATGGCACGATTTGGTCTCTAGTATGGAAATTGGATCACCACTTTTTCTTGAATTTTTTGAGTTTTGTTCTGGCTCTGCACGACTGCTCTAACCTCTCTCATGCCTTGGATTGCTTCTGTATATGTACTACAACATGTTAGGTCAACAAAAACAAAATCAATCTTGCCCATTATGGAGATTTGATTTGGTCTTTCATGGCATATGATATCTTTCCAAATTTGCTCAAATCCAATCTTTTCCAACCAAATTAGCCTTACACGAATTGATTCTCAATTGACAGCATATAAGATCTTCTTTCAATGCAAAAATCATCCCTAAAACACATTATATGATTTATTTAGATTTGTTTGATTTTATTTGAATTTTAAATGAATAAAAATCAAAATAAATTAAATAAATGAATAAATAAAGCATGGAGGGTCTCGTAGGTCGTGTACTATGTTATCATTGAAGTTCAAGCATAAAAAGTTGGGCCCATTTAGCAAAAAATGCAAATTTGAGCACATTTGACTTTTGACAATTTTGCAAAAAAGGTCAACTTGGACAATGCATAACTCTTTCAATTTTGACCCTAGAGAGGTGTTCTTGTACTTTTTATAAAGCTTAGGATGTCCTCTAATCAACCATTTTGATGTCATCTCAACTGAGTCTTCCATGTTCATGTATGAATCTTTGAACCAAAAGGTGTTTTTGTTGACTTTTCAAAATGAACTATAATGTCAAAATTCATATCTTTTTGTGAGTGCATATTTTGAACTTGGGTGCTGAAGATGAATTGTAGGGAATTTCATCCTCTTCAAAATGAGCTTTGGATGGGTCATTTTTGATAAAGTATGAGAAAGTTATGCTTGGTCAATGTTGAGTTGACTTTTCCTACAAAACCCTAATTTAGCAACTTTTGGGTTTTGATGAATTGTGAGCAATCCTTGATGAATCATGATAAATTCTTGACCAAATGATGAATGATACTTCAAAATGAGGATGTTGACCAAAAATCTTGAAGTTTGACTGTATGTGGGCCACAGTTGACTTTTGACCTAGTACAATTGATTTTCAGGCCTTTGAGCAATTGACTGAGCAAACTTCTTCTGCAAGGCTTGAAACTTGACATGGATGATCTTGAGAGCATATTAGGACAATGGTGAGCATTTGGGATCCTTTGGACTCAAGCATCTTGATGCAAAATGAAACCCTAATTTGAGGTAGACTGCCTTAGGAGAGAGTTTGTCTGGTCAACTCTTGGACTTCCTTGAGCAATTTGAGGACCTCACTTGACATGTATGGAGAAATATGGGAGGAAAATTTTTGGGGTACAACAGTAGGGCTTGAGAAGGAACCTGGATAGTAGGGTTTCTTCGAGATGAAATCCTGGATAATAGGGCTTTGAGAAGGAACTTGGATAGTAGGGTTACTTCGAGATGAAAGCATGGATAGTAGGGCTTGCGTTGTTCTAGGTTTGTGTAGGACTTCTGTGAGGAACCTGCGTAAGGTTGCATTTGTCGCACCGATGATTACTCTGTTTAGATTTAAGTGTTGATCATGGACCTGCTAGAAATTATTGATAATAATTGTCTTTCCTGAAAGAAATACAGGGTAAGTTATGTGCGATGCATGAGATGCATTGTGATGAGGTTCTCAAAATAACTGAGATTATGTTATATGTAATGTATGCACATGTCATGATGTATGAACATGAAATGCTGACGTAATAATCTGAGTCTGGGAAAATAAATCCCTGACTGCTGTTTGGAGAGTATGAGAAATGGTATTCTTGACTGCTATAAAAAAACCATAGTTCCTCTACTTCTGTTGGGGATGGTGAACAAAGATGACTAGCTGGGGATTCACATCCATTTGGCTGGTGAATATTCTGCCAGAAGAGACCCTGTTTGAGGATAACTCTGCGGGGAATAACTCTGTTGGAGATGAGATAATATGTTGATAGATTTACTTTTTTGGAGAAATAAACTCAGCTGGGGATGAGTTTCTGTTGCTGGTGATAATGAATTCTTGTTGGAGATTGAATTTCTGCTTGTGAGAAAAATAAACTCTGCTTGGGGAAAAATTTACTGACTCACTCGCATTGTGAACCTAAGTTGGGGAGAGTTATGTCCTGTTCGGGAAAGCTGACATTACTGTCTTTGGATACTTTTTACTCTGTGGGGAGTGTATGTACCACTACTCATGTTCTCAAGTTGGCTCTATCCCGGTACCTGATGGGCAGAGTAATTGTAAGGTTCAGGCACTTCTTGTTTTCCCTGTTTTTGGCATTACGAGTAATCGTCTTTTGTTTCTTGTGTAAATATTTATGAGCAGCCATTATTTTCAAATGCATATATTAAAAATGAATCATTGGATGTTCTTGCAAAATAAAATAGAAAAAGAAAAACAAATTGAAATTTCTTGTGAAAATGAATTGTATTGATTTTTGCAATTGGCCTGTAATAGGCATTTTTATACAAAGAGGCTAACGTCCTAGTAAGAGAACGCCGCCGAAAGAAATTACAATTTGTAAATAAAGAAAATAGTTATGTGAAACAATCCCATCTGGTTCCAACTCTACTATTGCCTTTATATCTTCAAGCGTCTCATCACCTTGCGACTTGGCCGAAGGTTGATCAAATTGATTGGCGATGTCCGAGCTTAATAGTTGATACCGAAGTCTGGTTACGAGATAATCCAATGAGACATAGTGTTACGCTTCGATCCCTAATTTTTTCCTGGACCGCCCTTTCGGGTTTTCAGTCCACCGGGATACCCTTTTTTGTCCAAGTCGCCTTTTCAGGTTTTCGACTTGCCGGGTGTACAGATTTTTTCATTTTCATCCCTTACTTTTTCCCGAACCCTTTTGGTTCGCCGGGAAGCCCTTATTTTGCCTAGGCCAATCAACCTAGCGGGTCTTTGATTATACGTAGTATCTTTTCACTATGTCTGCATTGACGGGATGAGGAAGGTCGTAACCATCTATGGTGGTTAGAATCATAGCACGTCCCGAGAAAATGTTCTTAATCACAAATGGCCCTTCCTATGTGGGGGTCCATTTGCCCCTGGGATCACCTTGCGGTAGTATGATGCGTTTGATCACTAAATCCCCGACTTGATATTCTTGACATCTAAATTTCTTGTTAAAAGCCTTGATCATTCTCTTTTGATACGTCTGACCATGACAGATAGCAGTAAGTCTCTTTTCATCGATTAGATTCAGCTGATCAAGTCGGGTTTGGATCTAGTCGTCTTCGTTCAAACCTGCATCCTTCATAATCCTGAGAGAGGGTATCTGGACTTCGATGGGTAGGACTTCCTCCATGCCATACACCAAAGAGTAGGGTGTTTCCTCTGTCGACGTCTGTGTTGAGGTACGGTACCCATGAAGAGCGAATGGTAACATCTCGTGCCAGTCTTTGTATGTCACCGTCATCTTCTGCATAATTTTTTTGATGTTCTTGTTAGTTGCTTCAACAACCCCATTCATCTTTGGCCGATAGGGAGAAGAGTTATGATGCTGAATCTTGAACTGTTTGCAGAGCTCGGTGATCATTGTGTTATTGAGATTTGTACCATTGTCAGTAATGATTCTCTCTGGGAAACCATATCGACAGATCAGATTGTGTCGGATGAACCGTGCCATGACGTTCTTGTTTACGGTAGCAAAGGAAGCTACCTCAACCTACTTCCTAAAGTAATCAGTGGCTACCAGAATGAAACGATGCCCTTTAGATGCGGTAGGTATGATTTCGCCGATCATATCAACACCCCACATTGCAAAAGTCCAGGGAGCCGTCAAAACATTCAGGGGAACCAGAGGTACATGCACCTTATCAGCATAGACTTGGCACTTATGACAGGTTCGAGAGTGCTGATAACAATCGACTTCCATAGTGGACCAGTAATATCCTACCTGTAGGATTTTCTTCGCCATGGTATGTCCACTGGAATGAGTTCCGAAGATACCTTCATGTAACTCTTCCATGATCCTTTCTGCCCCGCTCTTGTTTACACACCGCAGTAAGGTTGAATCATGGTTACGCTTATAGAGGATTCCATTACTGATGAAGAACTTCGCAGCGAACCTTCTCAGAAACTTCTTATCATTAACAGATGCCCCCTCGGAGTATTCTTGAGCCTCAAGATACCTTTTTACCTCGTGAAACCAGGGATTGTCTGCCACTTCTTCGGTGTCGATCTCACAGCAGTGTGCGGGTTCATCCAACCTATCAATGGTAATTTGGGGAGCTTCATTGTCCCATCTAACTTTGAACATAAAAGACATGGTAGCTAGTGCATCCATCAATTGGTTCTCTTCTCGTGGGAAATGTTCAAAGGTTATCTCCTCAAAGTGTGGGAGCAATGTTAGTACATATTCTCTATAAGGAATGAGATTCGGGTGTTTCGTATCCCACTCACCTTTAATTTGACTTATCACCAGAGTGGAATCTCCGAATACACTCAAGAACTTAATCCTTAGGTCAATAGCAGCTCGAAGACCCATGATACACGCTTCATACTCCGCCATATTGTTGTTGCAGTTAAAACATAATCGGTCGGTGAACGGAGTATGACATCCCCCAGGAGATATAATTATAGCGCCAATGCCATTACCCAATGTGTTCGAGGCTCCATCAAAATACATAGATCATCAGGATCCCTCCTCAGGTCCTTCATCCAGTCCAAGTTCTTCATAGTCGGTTACCAACATGATATTCTCATCCAGGAACTCGAAATTCATGGACTGGTAATCATCCACGGCCTAATGCGCCAAATGATCCGCCAATACACTCCCCTTGATTGCTTTTTGAGTTGTGTGTTGGATGTCGTACTCAGTTAAGATCATCTTCCATCTTGCTATTCTTCCAGATAAGGCGGGCTTCTCGAAAATATATTTGATCGGATCCATCTTTGATATCAACAAGGAAGTGTGAGTCCGCATATACTGTCTCAGTCGGCGAGCAGCCCCTGCCAAATTGCAACAAGTTTTCTCGAGCAATGAGTATCGGGTCTCACAGTCGGTAAACTTTTTGCTAAGGTAGTAAACTGCATACTCTTTTCGACCAGACTCGTCATGCTGCCCCAGCACACACCCCATTGAACTGTCTAGCACTGTAAGGTATAATATCAAAGGTCTTCCTTCAACTGGAGGAATCAGAGTTGGTGGTTCTTGAAGGTATTCTTTGATTCTTTCAAAAGCAGTCTGGCATTCATCATTCCATTTTAATACTTGATCTTTCCTCAGCAGCTTGAAGATTGGCTCACAAGTAGAAGTCAGATGTGAAATGAACCTGGTGATGTAATTCAGGCATCCCAAGAAACCTCTAACTTCCTTTTCTGTGTGGGGAGCCGACATCTCTTGCATGGATTTTACCTTTGCGGGGTCTACCTGAATACCTTTATCACTGACAACAAAACCCAGAAGCTTACCAGACCTTACCCCGAAGGTACGCTTGTTCGGATTCAACCTCAGCTTGTACATCTTCAACCTGTCAAACAGTTTCTGGAGATGATCAAGGTGCTCTTCCTCAGTCTAGGACCTGGCTATCATGTCATTAACATAAACCTTGATCTCATGGTGAATCATATCATGGAACAAAGCGACCATGGCGCACTGATAAGTTGCCCCATCATTCTTCAACCCAAAAAGCATTACCTTGTAATAGGAGGTGCCCCACTGTGTAACGAAGGTTGTCTTCTCCATGTCCTCAGGAGCCATCTTGATCTGGTTGTATCCAGAAAAACCATCCATGAAGGAGAAGATCTTGTGCTGCGCGGTGTTGTCGACTAGAACATCAATGTGAGGAAGTGGGAAGTCATCCTTGGGGCTTGCCCTGTTCAGATCTTTGTAGTCCACACACATCTTTACCTTATCGTCCTTCTTAGGTACCAGAACGACGTTGGCAACCCACTGCGGATAAGAAGTGACAGCTAAGAATCCTACGTCGAACAGTTTCATGACCTCTTCCTTGATTTTCTCTGACATTTCAGGGCGCATACGACAAACCTTCTGCTTTACTGGAGGGCAGTCTTCTTTAGTCGGCAGGCGATGTACCACAATATCAGTGTCCAAACTAGGCACGTCTTCATAAGACCAGGCGAAGACCTCAACATAGTCGTGTAGCATCTGTATTAACCGTTGTTTGACACTAGGCTCCAGATTCGCACCTATTTTAACCTCTTTCCTGTCTTCCTCTGTACCCAAATTCACTGACTCAACTGGCTCTTCATGAGGCTATATGGCCCTTTCTTCCTGCTGTAATAGTCTAGCAAGTTCTCCAAGCACCTCACAATCATCCTCACCTTCGTCCTCGGTTAGGTTGATCGGATTTTTGAAGTCATAACTGACAGTAGCAGAGCTGTTATCAATGGGATCCATAGTGGATATTGATCTGCAGTATGATATGTGAGTGTGTATAAGAGAATAACTGTTTTGATAAAGTGAGAGACAGAAAAGAAAAACAAGGAGTGTAAAATTTGTATGCAAGAAACGTCCAATGCTTCATTAATGATATATGAAATGACAAATAATAGCCCTCACAAGCAAAGCCAAGGTGCCTCGGGCAAGGCACCGGGCCGTAAAGTTTCAAATTGTTTATTACAAATCTTAAAACAAATGAGTCAATTACTGCAGAATAAAAGAAATAGGTATGAAGTCCCTAGCCGTCCAGTTATTCGGTCCACCGTTGGTTGTTGGGTAGATCCAACTGTCGATGTCTGAATCCTCTTCACTGTCTTCAATTGCATTAATTCCTCGATTGCTGATGTGGAGAGGAGGTCTTCCAGCCCGAGCGCGCCTAACAGCCCTTTGAGCCCCTGTAGTAAAGCCCAAACCAAATTTGTCAATTTTGTGAGTGAAATCAGGGAGCCGACCCCAATTGGTACACCCACCTTCTTCAACCACAGCCCCCGCGTCCTTGAGAGAAGCCATCTTCAACGGAGGTTTGTTGGTAGTAACTTTAGTTGATGCCAAGATATGAGGGACCTCTTCAAAATTCTGACAAGGAGTTTTTATGAATTCCCCGTCCATCTCTACGTAGCGGAAGGAATTGAGGTGGATCACCATATATTCTTCTTCACCTCGCACTGTGACAATCTTTCCCTTCACCGGATACTTCAGCATTTGATGGAGTGTGGAAGTAACTGCCCCAGCCTCATGGATATCCAAGGACATCCCAGCAAGCAAGAATATGACAGCCTGATATCCATTACGTAGAAGGTGGACCCAAAAGTCTGAGAACCCACTTTGACAGGGATGTCCATCTCCCCGTGCACCATTCTCTTCGATCTGTCAAAAGCCCTTACCACAATGTTACTAGGCTTTAGAGTCAAATCCTCACAATCCAAACGGTCCAACGCTTTCTTCGGTAGAACATTCAGTGAAGACCCGGTATCTACCAGCACATGATCCATAGTGGTGCCCCTGCACTCAATCGAGACATGCAGAGCATCATTATGCTTCCTTCCTTTCAGTGTCAGATCCGCATCTGAAAAACCCAACCCATTGTCAGCAGTTAGGCTGGCCACACAATCTTTGAACTGATCTGCTGAAGTTTCCTGCGACACATGCGCAATCTTGAGAAATGCAATCAAAGCCTTTGAATGGGATTCATAACACAACAACAGAGACAACATGGATATCTTTGATGGGGTCTGCCCCAGCTGCTCGACCATATTGTAGTCGCTCTTCTTAAAGATTTTCAGTATTTCCTCTATTTCTTGTTTAGAGGCTTCCACAACGATTTTCTTAGGTGCCTCCGTTCGGGCAGGCTCACCTATAATTTTGTTGCCCTGAGTCCCAGATGGCTCAGCAGCAGGGGTGATAACTGGAGTAGGAACATGAGAAATGTCAGGAGTGCTGGTTGGAGCAGCAGTTGGAATAACAGTAAGCTTGATGATCTCCGGAGCAATCTCAGGAGAGAAAACCTTTCCACTTCGGGTAACCTTACTAGTCCTGAAAATATTACTGACATCAGTATCAGCTTCTTCATTCTTCAAATCTTGCTTAACGCCATGATAGTACACATCAGCACCATAATGCCATGGGACGGCCTTGTCTGAGATGTACGGGGTGGGACCGGGAACAATGATTATCAGCGAAGCAATTCTTTGAACAGGTGTAATCCTAACAGGTCTTCTCGAGGAAACCTTGGAAGGATTGGCGGAAATGGTTATAATAGCAACGTCTTCAATGGGAACAACAGGGATCACAGTGTTCTCGAACAAAATCTCTTTATTATCCATCAGGCGCTGAACACTGGACTTCAACAAACGGCAACCAGAAGGTAGAATCGAACACATGTGGAAACCTTCACCACAACCCGGAAATAAACTGGCCAACAACAAATTCTTCTTAACAGTCATAAGAGGATTAGAAATTTCTTCAATAGAGGTCACAAACAAATCAGTGTCAACAACATTAACTCCACGACCATGTTTGGTCATGGGAGCAGTTATAACATTCGGCTTTTCTGGAGCATCGAACTCTATCTCCTTGGCTTCAAGCAAGTCTTGTAATTTGTTTCTCAGAGCCCAACAATCATTTGTATCATGGCCAGGACTCTCAGAATTGTAGGCGCACCGCGTGTTGTGATTGTATCTGGGAGAGGTAGTGTTTGGATTCTTGGGAGCCTCTTTCAAGGTTGCCAAGTTGGATTTTAATAAATGAGGTAGAACTTCAGCCAAAGTCATGTTGATGCGGGTAAACTTCCGTTGTGGTCTTTCCACCCTTTGTTGATTGTTGCATTGTGGAGCAACTGCGGGTCTTGGTATCACTACAGCATTTATCGTTTTACGATGTTCAGATCTGCTTTGGCCCCTCGGGCTATAGACCGCATTGGCTTCCTTCTTACCAACGAAAGGCTTCTTTGCTGAACTCGAGGAGGCATCCTTCTGTATTTTACCACTCTGAATTCCAGCTTCTACTCTTTCTCTAGTTAAAATCAGCTTGGTGAAACTAGATGACGAGCTGCCGATTAAGTGATTGAAAAATGGACCCGATAGCGTTCCTAGAAACATATCAACCAACTCTCTATCAGACAAAGGGGGTTGAACTCTCCCAGCCAATTCTCTCCATTTTTGAACATAATCTTTAAAACCTTCACCTGCACCCATGGACATACTCTGGAGTTGAGTACGAATGGGAGCAAGGTCGGCATTATACTGATACTGCTTGTAGAAAGTAACAGCAAGATCTTCCCAGTTTCGGACACTGGCTCCCTCCAACTGGTAGAACCATTCAAGCTGAGTCCCTGACAGACTATCTTGAAATAAGTGAACCTACAAATTTCTATCAGTTATGTGGGGTTGGATTTTTCTGACATAAGAGCGGAGATGGAGCTTTGGGCAGGACACTCCATCATACTTGGCAAAAACTGGAGCTTTGAACTTCTGAGGGATGACCACTCCCGATACCAGTCCCAATTCTTCGAAATCCAACCTAGGTATCCTCTGAACTTCCATGGAACTCAGACGATCCTCTAACTGTTTGCACCTATCCTCAACAGGAGGATATTGCTCATCATCATAATCAGTATCATTGTTAGAGACTGCAGAACTAGGGTCCTTTTCCCCTTATTGGTTCTCCCCTTCCTTGGATGAAGAGGTCAGATCAGTTTGTTGCTTCAACCTTTCTCCAAACCTTCTGCCCATATTCATAATACTGAAAACCTTCTTCTTCTTCTTCTTCTTCTTCTTCTTCTTCTCTTTCAGAATGAGGGCTTTCAGATCCTCTTGCCCTTTTGCCAGACTGATGAACATTTGTTGGAATTGGGCGTTTTGTGCCTGCAGGTCCTTAATGCTTTGCTCGGAAGACACTTCTGCTGAAATAAACAGCGAAGGAGATGAGAAACCTGTAATGGTACTGTGACGCGGTGGGAGAACTGACTTGAGGTTTTGCGTTTGTGTTCGCAAATGTTGCGGTTTAGTAAGAGTCGCCACAAACTTTTATTTTATCCAAAAGGAAAGGTAAAAAAGCGCAGGAAAGACCTTTGTGATTGTTTTTGGGTTCGGGGGGGTAGATTATGAAAAGGGAAGGTGCTAGCACCCTTTTCATCCATGGTTTTCCATGGGCTCTTAGTTACTTGTTTTAGATCACTTGCTTTTTCTTTTCAATTGTTTGAAATGGTGCTTTGTGTGTGGTTTTAAAAGTATTTTGAAAAGAGGCCTTTGTTTAGGCAACCTTTGTAATGATTCTTGTTTGAATGTTTACAAAGGTGTTTTGTCTTTTGAAAAATGTTTCAATGTTTGAAAGTTGTTGGGAAATGTTTTGAAATTGTGTGTGATAGTTTGAAAATAGCAAGGATGATTTGCAAACTGATCAAGTAACTAGGAGTTGTCTACCCTACTCAAAAGTCTTTCCTACATATTTTTATTCCTTTGATGTTGTTGATTTACCATTGTATTTGGTAAACAACCCTATCTTTGGATGTTAAACGGGATGGGCGTGGGTCATCGTATGACCATGATAGCAATGGTGCCAAGTATCTTAGCAAGTTTTTGAGGGACTAGATCATTTTTGTTTAGGCAACCAAGATAGCGTCATCGAGGGACTATGATCTTTTGTTTTTGTTTTGATTTTTTTCCAAGATACCTAGCATGCATATCATGGCCATTTTAAGGCAACAAAGTGGATGATACCCTAGGGGTGCTTGTGTGCAATGTGTTGTCATTTTTCATGCATTTTTGTCTTGTATTAAGTCATGCTATTTGTTTGATTTTTGGTCTTTTGCATACAAAACCCTAATTTACTATCATGCATATAATACGGTAAATTGCGTAAAGTAAATCTAACTATTACCACAATATTATGGAGAGGGGGATACAAGTTTGAATAGGGGGTATTTGCATAAAATAAAACCCCATTTTACTATTACAACCCAATTGAATTTATACAACAATAAATAAATAAATAAATAAGTATTTAAATGTACAATCAAATGTAAATATGCACAAATATTTTTATATTTATTTTATGTATGTAAAAATGAATTTATTTAATGTCTTAAAAAATGATTATTTTTTGAAAGGGGTGAAAAACCCTAATTTTTGCTTTAAGAAAATAATGTTTCCTAATTAATTATTTATTTATCCTTTTTGTTTTAAGAAAAATAATAATAATATATACAAAAAATTAGAAAAAAATTGAATATTGTATAAAAATATTATTTTATGTATATAATATAATAAAAATAAAATGTATAGTATTTTTTATTATTTTACAAGTTTATTTAAGAAAAATAAAAGTATTAAACCTAATAAACTATTTATTATGCAAAAAAAAAAGATAAAATGCCAAAAATAAAGAAAATACTTTTTATGATTTTAAATGTTTAGAAAAAATAAATAAAGTCAGGAAATATAAAAAGAAATGAAAAATATGTAAAATATGGAAAATGGGCCAAGGGGGTGCAAATAACAAAATGGGGGGGGGGGGGGGGAGTGCAAATAGAACCAAGCCCAAGCGCCAGGCCCAAGTTCACTTCATCCCTGTTCTTGAGAAAGCCACGCGCGCGCCTCTGTACTTCAAAATTTGTTCTCTCTATTGCTTGCATGAAATCAAAAATTTACAACATGAAAGTTATAGCATTTTCAATCACGATTCCAACCATATCCATTTTGTGACCTAACTCTCAAAGGACAGAGAGAATTTTAATGGCCCTAAATTTTAACCTAAAATTTTCAGCATGTTCATCATCCAAATTCTCCTAACTCAGTTAATATAAATACAAACTATGCATATGTACAACTCAAGCACATTAAAGACTACATTTTTGCTTCACAAACATAAGCCTAAGGATGTCTAAATAGAGAGATAAAAACATAGAAAATACCTTGTTCAGTTGAGTTTGGATAGTGCAATGTAGCAACTTTGAGTGAGGCCTGAAGTACTTGTGAGCTTTCTTGAAGTTCCCTCAACCTTTCCTAATGCTCAGCTTGCTTTGAAATGGCTTAAATCTCCTTGTAGAAGTCAACCTGCAAACTCAGAAATTGAAAATGGTGAAGCTTGAAAATGAAGTTACAGTTGCTGGACAGGTGCCTGGATAGTTCAGGTGGGTTATAGGGAATGTGTTTGAAGTGGTTCAAGGAAAAACGCACGAGCCAATTTGGTTTTGGAAGTGGTTCTGCAGATGATGCCCTGTTTGGGAAGGAACTTGGTGTTTTAGTGTTTTAGGGTGTTTGAGAGCTTAGCAAATCGTGTTTCTGGCTTGAGACAATATGTTGAGGTTGTTTGAAATGATGCCAAGACTTGGTTTTAACAGATACTCAAGTTATGGCCTTTTTGCAAGCTTACTTGCTTTTAAAGCAAAAGTGAGTTGACAAAGCTCAAAGCCTGTACAGGCTAGCTTGAGGTCTGAACATAGTTGGTGTACCTTGCCTCAAGTTTGTGGATCTTTTTTGTGGCTAAAGATCAGGTTCAATGCTCAAGGAATACAAAGTTGCAAAAAAGCAAGCTTTATGGAAATGGTATTGTTACCTTTATGCCATAAATGGAATTAATTCATTGTGCAAAGTTCCATAGTTCAGAACAAAGCCAATATCCATTGTATTTGCATTAAATTAAGGAGTGGGGAAAGGTTTAAGACCTGTAAAACAAGCACAAGCATGCTTAGGACATATTTGCAACTTGTAGCAATGTGCAAAATGCCATGGACAAAAGTGAGAAATGGCCATTTTCATTTCTTCGTTTCTCCCTAACCATAAATGATCTTGGAGAGTTCTTGGACATTTTGGAAAGATTGTAATATGATCTACAATCCATCTTTGAAATTAATTTTGAGATTCCTCTTGGAACTAGGTGAAAAATTGCCATGAAGATAGGTCAAAAATCTGCGTAAACTAGGGCAAATTTTCACTAAGTTAAAAGTTTCATGGACCCTTATTCACAAAATCATAACTTGAGATCCAAGCATCTTTTGGGAAAACTTTGTGAATAAAAGTTGTAGATTTTGTGGAGGACTATAACTTTCATGTTGGAAGTTTTCTTTTTATCCAATTGCATCATGGTGAAAAAGTTGGGAAAAGTTGGAAAAAATAAGAAATTTTCATAACTTAGAAAATTTCTAAGTTATGAAAAATTTCAAACTTAAACCCTAATTTTCAAAATTAGGTTTCTTGGTGAACAAGTTTCATGTTTTGACACATCTTGATGAAAAATGACCCTTGGCACTTGATTTTGATCAAAAAGTCAAAGTTTGACTTTTCAATGTACAATTGATTTTTGATCAGTTGACTGGAAAATTCATCTGTCAATCCAATGCATTTGAGATCCTTTGAACCTTGTGATTAGGTCAAGATGGTGCCATTGAGTCCTTGAAACCAACCCAATTGGTCATTGGCTAGGTGAAAAATCAGAAATTTCCCTTCTACAGTCAAAACCCTAAAAATGACCATTTTGCCCTTTTGATGATCTGATCAAATTTCTTGAGGAGTTATGGTCCAAACTTGATAAAATGGTTCATACGAGTCTATAATGTTGATGTGGATAAAAAATTATGAGGTTTGACTGTAAATTAGCCATAGTTGACTTTTTCCCCAATACAATTGATTTTTAGGTCAACTGTCCAGTTGACTGGGCAAAAATTTGATTCAAGGCTTGAAACTTGGTATGGGAAATCTTAGAGGTCCAACATGAAGTATGAAAGTCACATGAGGCATTGGAAGTCCAAAACTCCCTGTGCAAATTCAAACCCTAATTTCAGGTCAACAGTGCAAGGAGATATCTTGAGCTGAGCAAACCCTAATTTGGTCTGGAGTCCAAGAGGTCTTGTGAGGAGAATCTTGATAAAATGAGAGGGCAAATTTTGGGGTACAACAGCTGCCCCTGTTCAATCTTCTTGAACCTGAAGAGTTAGATTGGTGAGTTTACCGTTCGTGACTCGAAGGTAAAAGATGATTGGACACTAGAGTGCCCGTAAATTTGCACTCATCAAAATGTAGTTGAGGAAATGGGCTTAAAGATGCCATTTGGAGAGGTGACATGATCTTGTCGGAGATGGGATTGTAGATGCCATCCAAGAATGTTTGTTGAACTGTATGTTGTAAGTCAAAAGAATGAGTATCAGAATGGTGTCCGTATTTGGAACGTATCTGAAATGTATCTGGAGACTAAGTCTGTATGAGCAATGGAATGACGTCCGAACTGTAACTGTACTTGAATCTGAATGAATGACAGAATGACTTCCGTGTCTGGAGTGTATCTGTATTGTATCTGATTCTGAAATTTGAATAAGCGACAAAAAGGCATCTGTGTCTAGAGCGTCTCTGGGCTTGGGGAAATGTTTGAATGAGTGACAAAATGGCAACCGTGTCTGGAGCGTATCTGGACTATATCTGTATGTTGAAGTCTGAATGAGTATCAGAATGACTTCCGTGTTTGGGAGTGTATCTGTATTGTATCTTGACTTTGAATTCTGAATGAGTAACAAAATGACTTCCGTGTCTGGAGTGTATCCGTACTGTATCTGAAATCTTTGAATATTTGTTAAAGATAGTTGTTAATCTTATCCTGAAAAGGGTAAAATGTTAGTTGAAACACAAAGTTATGTTGCATGAAATGTATGATGCAATAAAATGTGTTTTATCAATGTTTATGATATATGAATGTAATGTATGCGCATGTAAGCTGATTCGCTGTCTTGTGGAGGAAAATAAATCCTTGACTGTTGGGGATAGTAAGTCCTTTGACTGCTACTGGGGAAAATAAATCCTTGATCGCTGCTGGAGATTAAAATCCTGATAACTTTTGTGGGGATGTGAGAATCCTTCATGTCTTGAAGTTGGAGTGTTGACAAAATCTGTTATGAGAGTAATGTCAAACTGCTTGAGAAATCTGCTTGGAGATCCAGAGAACCTTGAAGACTTCTACTGGGGGTTACATAATGGTAATCCTTACTCAGCTGGGGAATAGGGAAAACTCTAACGATCTCTTCTGGGGATCAAACAAAGGAAAAACCTTGATCTGCTGGAGCATAAGGAAGACTCTGATGATTTCTGCGGGGAACTAAGAATGAGAATCTTCAATCTCTTGGGGAATTTGAATCCTTGGGGATTTCATGCTGGAGCAGTGAGAATGAGAATCTTCGATCTGCAGGGGATTAAAAATTCTGACAAATTCATGCTGGGGAGTAATGAAGACTCTGGCAACTTCACTGGGGAATCAAGAATGAGAATCTTCATTTTGTTGGGGAGTAAAAACTCTGTGGTGAAGAAGGCTTACTGTTGGAGAGTAAGTTCAGGACTCTGGGGAAAAAGCTATACTGCTGGGGAGTAGCTATCCTTCTGGGAAGATCAGGAGTTTGAGCTGTATGCCAATCTACTGGTGAATTATCCGAAGGTTGGGGATAAAAGTTAAATGTTGTTTGGTTAATTCTCAGACTTCAAGACAACTTGCTGGGGAAATTGGATGGTTTCCGCTGGGGATTGATAGTTTAAGATTTGACTCGACTGGGGAAGAATGTTTCATCTTCGATTAGGGTCTATAGTTCAAAGTTTTTACTCCGCTGGGGAATTGGGATTTTGAAGTTTTAACTCTGATGGGAATTAAGGATTTGAAATTATAACTCCGCTGAGGATATATATTTCAAGGTTTTAGCTCCACTGGGGATCTAGATGATGTACTGTAGGGGATTTCTCCTGGAATAGCCTAAAGACGTTTTCCTATACTTTCAACCTGTCAGTAATTATTCTTTCCCATTTTGTTTATTTGTAAACAGTGATTATATTCAAATGCATATGCTCATTTAATAAACCATTGGACGTTTTCAAATAAAACACGAGTGTAAAAAGAAGAAAAGGCAAATAGTTTTTTCTGCACTTTGAAGTATCTTTGTATTAACTCTGTGTAAGTATTTTGTACAAAGGAGATAGACATCCTAGTAAGAGAACGTTGTCATAAAAAATGAGAAAAATTTATACAAAGAAAGATGGCTATGTGTGAAAATTCCATGGGGTTCCCATTCTGCTATAGCCTTTGTAACTCTGAATATCTTGTCCACTCGTTGCTTCGTCCGAAGATGATTGAGTTGATCAGAAACCCGAAGCTTGTCTGTGAAGAGATTTTCCTTAAAGTGATCCGACAAGACATAGTCATACGCTTTAATTCCCTAATTTTTTCCTGGACCACCCTTTCGGGTTTTTGATCCACCGGGGAACCCTTTTTTGCCCAAGTCGTCCTTTCGGGTTTTCAACTTGCCGGGTGTACAGATTTTTTTTGTTTATCCCTAACTTTTGCCTGAATCGCCCTTTCGGGTTTTCGACTCACCGGGATGCCCTTTTTTTGCCTAGGTGTGTCAACCTAGCGGGTCATTTATGCGTAGTATCTTTTGACAATGTCTGCGTTCACAGGGTGCGGCAGTTCGTCACCATCCATGGTGGTTAAGATCATTGCCCCACCAGAAAAGATGTTTTTGATCACAAATGGTCCTTCGTAGGTAGGAGTCCATTTTCCCCTGGGATCACTTTGCGGCAAGATGATCCGCTTGATTACAAGATCCCCGACTTGATATGTCTGGCGTTTGACTTTCTTGTTGAAAGCTTTGGTCATCTGTTTTTGATACGTCTGACCGTGGTAAACAACAATAAGTCGCTTTTCGTCAATCAAGTTAAGTTGATCAAGCTGGGTCTGAATCCAATCGTCTTCACCTAAACCAGCATCCTTCATGATTCTCAAGGAGGGAATCTGAACCTCGATAGGTAAAACAGCTTCCATGCCATATACCAAGGAATAGGGTGTTGCCCCAGTTGATGTGTGTGCCATGGTACGGTACCCGTGAAGAGAAAACGGTAACATCTCATGCCAGTCCTTGTAGGTGACTGTCATTTTTTGTATGATCTTCTTGATATTTTTGTTCGCAGCTTCGACAACGCCGTTCATCTTTGGTCGATAGGGAGATAAATTGTGATGTTGAATCTGGAACTGCTCGCACAAAGCGGTGATCATAGTATTGTTAAGGTTTGTACCGTTGTCAGTGATGATCCTTTCGGGGATACCGTACCGACAAATGAGGTTCTGCTTGATGAAGCGGGCAACAATATTCTTTGTGACGGATGCGAAGGAAGCTGCTTCAACCCACTTGGTGAAGTAATCAATGGCCACCAGAATGAAACGGTGTCTATTGGATGCTGTAGGCTTGATCTCTCCAATCATGTCGATTCCCCACATAGAGAATGGCCAAGGAGCTGTTAAGACATTGAGAGGAACTGGAGGTATATGTACCTTGTCCGCATAGATTTGACATTTGTGACAAGTCTTGGAATATTGATAGCAGTCAGCTTCCATGGTAGACCAGTAATAGCTTGCCCGTAGAATCTTCTTAGCCATCGTATGTCCGCTAGAGTGAGTGCCAAAGGTACCATTGTGCAGTTCATCCATGATCTGCTCAGCTTCAACCTTGTCCATATAATGGAGCAGAACGCAATCATGATTCCGCTTGTACAGGATACCATTGCTCAAGAATAAATTTACTGAGAACCTCCTTAAGAACTTTTTATCGTTGACTGAAGCTCCTTCAGGGTATTCTTGAGTCTCGAGATACCTTTTGAATTCGTGAAACCAAGGTCGGTCCACTACTTCTTCGGTATTAATCTCGTGACAATGTGCAGGTTCGTCCATCCGTTCAATAGTGATTTGGGGAGCCTCATTATCCCAGTTAAGTTTAAACATGGATGACATTGTATCTAGAGCGTCCGCTAGCTGATTCTCTTCTCGCGGGAAGTGCTCAAAGGTAATTTGCTTGAAATGTGGTAACAATGTCAAGACATGTTCTTTCTAAGGGATGAGGTTCAGATGTTTAGTATCCCACTCCCCTTTGATCTGACTGATGACCAAAGCTGAGTCCCCAAACACAATCAAGGATTTGATTCCCAGGTCTATTGAAGCCTTGAGACCAAAGATACAAGCTTCATACTCGGCCATGTTGTTGGTGCGGGTGAAGAAAAGTCTAGCAGTGAAAGGTGTATGGAAACCTTCTGGAGAGATGAGTACCGCGCCGATACCGTTGCCAAGTGCATTGGAGGCCCCATCAAAGTACAGGGTCCATCGGGATCCTTGTTCAGGTCCGTCATATGGTATGAAACCTTCAATGTTGTCTAATGTCATGATATCCTCGTCGGGGAAGTCGAACCTCATGGATGGGTAATCTTCGACAGCTTGATAAGCCAGATGGTCAGCTAGCACACTACCCTTTGTAGCTTTTTGGGTCGTGTATTGTATATCGTATTCCGTCACGATCATTTGCCATTTAGCGATTCTTCCGGATAGAGCAGGCTTCTCAAAGATGTACTTGATTGGATCCATCTTAGAGATCAGCAAAGTGGTATGAGTCAACATATACTGCCTTAGCCGGCGAGCAGCCCATACCAAAGTGCAGCAAGTTTTCTCGAGCAGTGAGTATCGGGTCTCACAGTCGGTAAACTTTTTGCTAAGGTAATAAATGGCATGCTCTTTTCGGCCAGACTCGTCATGTTGGACCAGTACGCACCCCATTGAATTCTCTACGACAGTCAGATACATGATTAGCGGTCTTCCTTCAACGGGTGGCATCAAGATAGGAGGTTCTAGCAAATACTCCTTGATTTTATCGAAAGCAACTAACAGTTATCATTCTATTTAACCACCTGATCTTTCTTCAACAGCTTGAATATTGGCTCACAGGTAGATGTTAGGTGAGAAATGAACCTTGCAATGTAGTTTAGGCGTCCCAAGAAACCTCTGACCTCCTTCTCAGTGCGAGGAGCAGGCATTTCTTGTATAGCTTTAACTTTGGCAGGATCAACCTCGATGCCTTTGTTGCTGACAATGAAACCTAAGAGTTTACCGGATCGGGATCCGAAAGTGCACTTGTTAGGGTTCAGTCTGAGCTTGTACTCCTTCAACCTGACAAACAACTTTTGTAAGTGGTCGAGGTGTTCTTCTTCCGTTTGTGATCAGGCTATCATGTCATCTTCGTAGACCTCTATCTCATGATGTATCATATCATGAAACAAAGCTACCATGGCGCATTGATAGGTTGCCCCGGCATTCTTCAGTCCGAACGGCATCACTTTGTATCAGAACGTACCCCACTATGTAACAAAAGTAGTTTTCTCCATGTCCTAAGAGGCCATTTTGATCTGGTTATAGCCTGAGAATCCGTCCATGAAAGAAAAAACTTTGTGCTGAGCTGTATTGTCAACCAAGATGTCAATGTGCGGAAGTGGAAAGTCGTCTTTAGGGCTGGCCCTGTTTAAGTCTCTATAATCCACGTACATTCTGACTTTTCCGTCCTTCTTAGGCATGGGCACAATGTTAGCAACCCATTATGGATAGGAAGTAACAACAAGAAATCCAGTATTAAACTGCTTCATAACTTCTGCTTTGATCTTTTCTGACATGTCGGGCCTCATGCGGTGAACATTCTGTTTAACTGGTGGACAGTCTTCTCTTTTAGGTAGACGGTGTACCACAATGTCTGTATCAAGTCTCGGCATGTCTTCGTATGACCAGGCGAAGATCTCAACATATTCATTCAACAGCTAAATTAAGCGCTCTTTGAAACTTGGCTCTAGGTTGGCACCTACTCTGACTTCTTTTCTGTCTTCCTCAGTACCCAAGTTGATTGTCTCTAACAGCTCCTCATGAGGTAAAATAGCCCTTTCTTCCTGTTGTAGCAGCCTAGCCAATTCTCCTGGCACATCACAATCTTCCTCACCTTCGTATTCGGCATGGTAGACCAGATCTTCAGAGTCACTGAAGGCCATATCAAAATTGTTACCCATGGAATCCGGAATGAAAGGGTACATGCATTTGTGAGTGTGGGTGTGTGTAAGGGATAGCCACCTTTAAAAAAATAAAATGTAAAAAGAAAGATAATGAACACAAAAGTTTATATATGAAAACGTCCATGATTCATTAAAATGCCATATGAAGATGAAAAATCAAACCCTTACAAATGGACCTATGTGCCTCGGGTAAGGCACAAGGTTAAAAGTGTACAAATTGTTTAAGAATTATTACAAACCAACAAAAATGTTTGAAAGATAAATTACTGCGGTATGAAAGTAATCGAAACAAAGTCTTTTGCCTCCCAGTTGCACAGTCCTCCGTCAACAGTAGGGAAAATCCAGTCTTCCAAGTTGCTCTCCTCTTCACTATCCTCCAAAGCATTGACTCTATGATGGGTGATCTTTACTGGTGGCCCTCCCGCGTGGGTGCGGCGTACAACCTTTTGAGCAGAAGAAGTGAATCCCAAGCCGAATTTATCAGATTTAAAAGGAAAGTCGGGAAGCTGCCCCCAGATTGTGCTTCCTCCTTCTTCAATAACAACCTTTGCATCTTTGTAAGAGGACATCCGAGGCGGAGGTCTGGTAATCATGGGTATAGAAGACACTGTCTTGGTTGCCGAAATCTCCTGAGCTACCTCCTCAAAATTCTGAAAAGGGGTTTCGATGAATTCGCCGTCCAATTCTACATAGCGGAAAGAATTTAGATGGCTTATCATGTATTCCTCTTCACCGTGAACAGTTATGATTTTCCCCTGGACAGGGTACTTGAGCATTTGATATAGAGTAGAAGTGACGGCTCCAGCATGGTGAATCCAAGGTCTTCCCAACAAGCAAGAATAGGAAGGACGGATGTCCATCACGTAGAATGTGGAGTTGAAGGTTTCAGTTCCCACTTTAATTGGGATTTCCACCTCCCCGTGGACCATCCTTTTAGAACCATCAAAGGCTCTGACAATGATTTTGCTGGGCTTCAAAGTTAGACCTTCACAATCCAGCCTATCCAAGGCTTTCTTTGGCAAGACGTTCAACGATGAACCAGTGTCTACCAGTACGTGTGCTAGAGTAGTCCCTCTTCATTCCACCGAGACATGCAAAGCGTCATTATGTTTTCTCCCTTTCGATGTTAAATCAGCATCAGAGAATCCTAGACCATTGTCAGCTGTTAATCTAGCTACACATTCCTGGAACTGATCCGCGGAGGTATCTTGTGGCACATGGGCCGTCTTCAAAAATCTGATCAAAGCTTTAGCATGAGCTTCTGAATAAAGCAACAGGGCCAACATAGATATCTTTGAGGGGGTTTTCCCCAGTTGCTCCACAACATCATAATCGCTTTTCTTGATTATTTTCAAAATCTCTTCCATTTCTTTTTGAGAGGTTTCAGGGATGATCAACGACTGAGCCCTCGTCCCGGCGAGCTCTTCTTGGATCCCTTTCCCTCTATCATCGGCAGCAGCAGAGGGGACAACCAGAGGAGTTACAACTTCTTCAATAATTGGAGTTCTCGCAGATATGTTTACCGGTACAGGGGTAACCTTAAGAGCAGCTGAGGGTCCGAAGATTGCCTTTGGAGGGGAAATCTCCGGAGAGAAAATTCTTCCACTGCGGGTGATTTTACTCGTTCCAGTAATGTTTCCAATGTCGGAAGTCTCTTCATCAGAACTTTCTTCAGTTGATCAATTTGTTTAATACCGTGGTAGTAGATTTCTCCACCATAGTTCCACGGTATTGATTTGTCAGACTTGTACGGGACGGGCCCGGGCATGGTTATCTTCAAAGGTACAGTCTTCGGAGCGGATGTAATCTTAACAGGTCTTTTGGAGACCTTGGAAAGATTGGCGGATATGGTTATTATTGAAATATCATTGACAGGAGTCGGTGTAACAGGAGTCTTTTCAAAAAGGATTTCTTGGTTATCCATTAGGTGTTGGATGCCTAACTTCAACAATGGACAGTCGGTTGGTAAGGATGAACAAAGGCAACAATCTTCTTCACAACCTTGGAAAATCCCAGCCTTCAGCAAATTCAACTTGATTATCGGTAGCGGAGTCATCAAATCATCAACAGTAGCAATAAAAAGATCTTCTTCAACAGCATGGGCATTGTGGTCATGCTTTTGCATTGAAGTAGAGATTACATTTGGCTTTTGAGGGGAATTGAATTCAACTTCTTTAGCGTCTATCAAATCCTGAATCTTATTCTTGACGGCCCAACAATTATTGGTGTCATGCCCCAGGCTGTCTGAATGATAAGCACACTTGGCGTTTGAATGGTAGTAAGGAGAAGATGTATTCAGATTCTTCGGGGCTTCTTTCAAACTTGCAAGATTTAACTTCAAGAGATGGGGTAGGACCTGAGCAGGAGTCATGTTGATCCAGGTGAATTGCCGTACAGGACTTTCCACCCTTGCTTGGTTGGTTCTGGGTTGATTGTTTCTAGGCTGATCAGCTGCAGATTTCTGAATCATTACGGCCCCCATCGCTGGCCGGCGCTCAACTCTTCCTTGACTTCTTTGGGAGTAGACAGCTGATACTTCCTTCTTTGCTGGAAAGGTCTTTTTGATGGCAGCGGAAGCAGATGCATCTTTTTGAATTTTTCCGCTCTTTATGTCGGCTTCAACTCTCTCACCAGTTAGAATCAACTTGGTGAACCCCGCAGACAAACTTCCAATCAGGTGATTGAAAAAGGGGCCTGACAGTGTACCCAAGAACATGTCTACAAGCTCTCTCTCAGATAGAGGTGGTTGTACTCGTCCCTCCAAGTCTCTCCATTTCTGGGCATACTCTTTGAAACCTTCATTTGAGACCATGCCCATACTCTATAATTGAGTACGGGTTGGTGCTAAGTCCGCATTATATTGACACTGTTTGTAGAAGGCGGCCGCCAAATCTTCCCAATTATGCACATCAGACCTCTCCAACTGGTAAAACTAATCCAGCTACGTCCCTGATAAACTGTCCTAGAAGAAATGGACCCACAGATCCTTGTCAGAAGAATGTGGTTGAATTTTCCTGATATAAGATCGCAGGTGCATCTTGGGACAAGACAAACCATCGTACTTAGCAAAAAGAGGTACTTTAAACTTAGGGGGAATTACAATTCCAAAAACTAACCCTAACTCTTCAAAGTCCAGCCTAGGCACTCTCTGTATCTCCATGGCAGCTAGACGCTCTTCTAGATTCTTGTACTTGTCATCTGCAGGAGGGTACTTCTGTTTAGAATAGTCTTCATCCTCCTCCTCTTCATCTTCCTCAGAATCAAATGGCACCGCAGTTTCCTTTCCCTTTCTTACTCCTTCATCAGAGGTTGATGGAAAATCTAGGACCCTTCTGGCTTGACCTTCAAATCTTCTACCCATGGTAGCCACACCAACCCTCTTCTTCTTCTTTTTCTGTTTTTCCCTTTCCAGCAAGGTTTTGAGCTCCTCCTGCCCCTTTGCCAAGGTCAAAAGTAGCTGTTGAAACTGTGAATTCTGAGCTTGTAAGTCTTTGACCGTCTGTTCTATATCTATCTTGCTGAAATAAACAGCAGAGAGATGAGGAAACTTGGTGTGAAGACCTGTTTATGCATATGATGAATGATATGTATTCATGTAATGCATTCAAGGATTCAGAAATTCAAATTTTTTTTAAACAAAAAAGAACACACGTCATATTAATAAGATAGAATTTGTTAGTACATCAATGCCCCATGGGAAAAATAATACACAATTCTAAGGTAAAAAGACGTTGCACATCCTCTTCAGTGCAATGTAGGTGTTGAGAGTCTGCTCTTCGTGAAGTTGACGAGTAAGTTCCAAAACCTTCTTCTCGCTTGCGTAGAATTGGGCTTCGAAAGTGTCGCGTTCTCCCTTGAGCTGTATCCAACTCCTTTGTAGATCTTCTAGTGATGTTGGCATGTCAGGATGTAGGAGGGTGTATGGAACCTCTCCTTCCATAACAGGCTCTTTGATCCAAGGGAGAATGTAGGGGTAAGGCATCATAAGACTCTGGGCGCGAGTTCATACCCACTTGAGGTAAGGCTCAAGAGGGATGGAATTCTTGTGTCCCAAGCTCTTACTGTCCACCTTGTTGGGCATCCTTTAAGCTCGGATGAACCTTTGTCGGAGTCCTTGATCGTTGTTGTCAAAGTCAAAAACCAAGTCTGGAATCAGCATGTCATGTGGGCCATCCCTTCAGGCGTACCCAAACTGTCTCAGAGCCAAGCAGGGGTTGTAGGTAATGCCTCCCCTAATGCCAAGTAGAGGGAAATTATGGAATTCCCCACAACGATCAATGATGATAACATTTTCTCTGGATCAAGAACACCAATGAACATCTGAATGTGTAAGAGTCATCAATCGTTGTGACCACCTCATACCTTGCTCATTCTTCAAGACTGATTGGGGAAGATGAGAAATAAACCATCTTGCCAGTAGAGGAGTGCAACACATGAGAACACCTCTTTTCCTCATTGTTCGAGTGTGAAAAGAGTGGAGGCTATCCCAAAGCAATGTAGGCACCGGGTTGCGAGCCATGAAGATTTTGACAGCATTCACATCTATAAGCTGGTCAGGGTTAGGGAACAAGATCCTCCCATAGATGAGAAGATCTACAATCTCCTCAAAACTTGTAAGTCCAATGAATTCCAGCAGCCTATGATATCAGATGACTGCAAGTGTAAGGCTTGAGCAACATCTGCGGGCTTTGGATCTCTTTCTGTACCATTGAAGGGTAGTTGATTGAGAATAGGAATCCTCAAGAGTTGAGAAAATTCCTTCAAAGTAGGCACAAGTTGGTAGTCAGGAAATGTAAAGAAATGATGCAAAGGGTCAAAGAACTGGAAGAGAACTTTCAGCATATCCTCCTCAGTGTTGGCAGTGACTAAGTTGAGAAGATGACCATGTCTTTCGGTGAATGGAGAATTCTCAGGAATCCTTGAAGCTAGATCCTTGAGTTGAGGAGGAATTCTTACAAGGTTGACTTGGATAGTTTTCCTGCGAAGTGAATTCATTACCTACAAAACAGGAACAAAGATGAAGATCCAAATCCTTGAAATGGTTAGTGGATACATATGATACTTCATGATGTCCATGATGTTATGCATAAGTATATATGTACAAACAAATCACACAAGTTCCTAGTTTCAGGCTTGCATGGGGTTGCATAGGTAAGTACCCTCTTGAAGTTTAGTTGGCTCAACCTGTCCTAGAAATAGTAACCGGGTTCTAAGGAGTTCAATATCACTAGATTATTTTCTGTGTTCATTGTTTAAGTGTAGCCACTTTACTGGCGACCGAAATATTCCAAGAAAACAACCCTCAATGAGTGTAGTATCGAGTATCTACCAACTTCGAACTACACCAAAGCCAGTCATCTCACTACATCCTAAAAGGCCAAGTTGGTCAAGTAAAGGTTCTAAAAGTCCATTAGTGCTTCATGACATCACTCGGCGGCCCCGTATTCACTTTGATTAACTCAAAGGCTACCGGTACCCACAAATATGTCGCACTAATATAGCTATTGCTTCAACCATGTCGGTATACCCCACACAGTTTCCATAACGTATTGCTATTTACCTATGAATGTTTCCCAAATCCGGGTAGAGGATTCAAACCCAAACAATAGAACCAAATGTAAAGCAATCAAGTCAAGCAAGATAAGCATGTAAAGGTGATCTAAAACCCTAAGGTAACCCCACTTTTTTTACAATATTGCCCAGCAGAGTCGCCAGTTCTATGATGCGGTGGGAGAACTGACTTGAGGTTTTTCATTTGTGTTTGCAAATATTGCGGTTTAGCAAGAGTCACCACCGACTTTTATTTTATCCAAAAGGAAAGGTAAAAAAGCACAGGAAGACCTTTGAGATTGTTTTTGGGTTCGGGGGTAGATTATGAAAAGGGAAGGTGCTACCACCCTTTTCATCCATGGTTTTCCATGGGCTCTTAGTTACTTATTTTAGATCACTTGCTTTTGCTTTTAAATTGTTTGAAATGGTGCTTTGTGTGTGGTTTTGAAAGTATTTTGAAAAGAGGCCTTTGTTTAGGCAACCTTTGTAACGATTCTTGTTTGAATGTATACAAAGGTGTTTTGTCTTTTGAAAAATGTTTCAATGTTTGAAATTTGTTGGGAAATGTTTTTAAATTGTGTGTGATAGTTTGAAAATAGCAAGGATGGTTTGCAAACTGATCAAGTAACTAGGAGTTGTCTACCCTACTCAAAAATCTTTCCTACACATTTTTATTCCTTTGATGTTGTTGATTTACCATTGTGTTTGGTAAACAACCCTATCTTTGGATGTTAAACGGGACGGGCGTGGGTCATCGTATGACCATGATAGCAATGGTGCCAAGTATCTTAGCAAGTTTTTGAGGGACTAGATCATTTTTGTTTAGGAAACCAAGATAGCATCATCGAGGGACTATGATCTTTTGTTTTTGTTTTGATTTTTTGCCAAGATACCTAGCATGCATACCATGGCCATTTTAAGGCCACAAAGTGGATGATACCCTAGGGGTGCTTGTGTGCAATGTGTTGTCATTTTTCATGCATTTTTGTCTTGTATTAAGTCATGCTATTTGTTTGATTTTTGGTCTTTTGCATACAAAACCCTAATTTACAATCATGCATATAATACGGTAAATTGCGTAAAGTAAATCTAACTATTACAACAATATTATGGGGAGGGGGATACAAGTTTGAATAGGGGGTATTTGCATAAAATAAAACCCTAATTTACTATTACAACCCAATTGAATTTATACAACAATAAATATATAAACAAGTATTTAAATGTACAATAAAATGTAAATATGCACAAATATTTTTATATTTATTTTATGTATGTAAAAATGAATTTATTTAATGTCTTAAAAAAAATAAAATGATTATTTTTTGAAAGGGGTGAAAAACCCTAATTTTTGCTTTAAGAAAATAATGTTTCCTAATTATTTATTTATTTATCCTTTTTGTTTTAAGAAAAATAATAATAATATATACAAAATATTAGAAAAAAAATTGAATATTGTATACAAATATTATTTTATGTATATAATATAATAAAAATAAAATGTATAGTATTTTTTATTATTTTACAAGTTTATTTAAGAAAAATAAAAGTATTAAACCTAATAAACTATTTATTATGCAAAAAAAAAATGATAAAATGTCAAAAATAAAGAAAATATTTTTTATGATTTTAAATGTTTAGAAAAAATAAATAACGTCAGAAAATATAAAAGGAAATGAAAAATATGTAAAATATGGAAAATGGGCCAAGGGGGTGCAAATAACAAAATAGGGGGGGTGCAAATAGAACCAAGCCCAAGCGCCAGGCCCAAGTTCACTTCATCCCTGTCCTTGAGACAGCCACGCGCGCGCCTCTGTACTTCAAAATTTGTTCTCTCTATTGCTTGCATGAAATCAAAAATTTATAACATGAAAGTTATAGCATTTTCAATCACGATTCCAACCATATCCATTTTGTGACCTAACTCTTAAAGGACAGAGAGAATTTTAATGGCCCTAAATTTTAACCTAAAATTTTCAGCATGTTCATCATCCAAATTCTCCTAACTCAGTTAATATAAATACAAACCATGCATATGTACAGATCAAGCACATTAAAGACTACATTTTTGCTTCACAAACCTAAGCCTAAGGATGTCTAAATAGAGAGATAGAAACTTAGAAAATACCTTGTTCAGTTGAGTTTGGATAGGGCAATGTAGTAACTTTGAGTGAGGCCTGAAGTACTCATGAGCTTGCTTGATGTTCCCTCAACCTTTCCCAATGCCCAGCTTGCTTTGAAATGGCTTGAATCTCCTTGTAGAAGTCAACCTGCAAACTCAAAAATTGAAAATGGTGAAGCTTGAAAATGGAGTTACAATTGCTGGACAGGTGCCTGGATAGTTCAGGTGGGTTATAGGGAATGTGTTTGAAGTGGTTCAAGGAAAAACGCACGAGCTAATTTGGTTTTGGAAGTGGTTCTGCAGATGATGCCCTGTTTGGGCAGGAACTTAGTGTTTTAGTGTTTTAGGGTGTTTGAGAGCTTAGCAAATCGTGTTTCTGGCTTGAGACAATATGTTGAGGTTGTTTGAAATGATGCCAAGACTTTGTTTTAACAGATACTCAAGTTATGGCCTTATTGCAAGCTTACTTGCTTTTGAAGCAAAAGTGAGTTGACAAAGCTCAAAGCCTGTACATGCTAGCTTGAGGTCTGAACATAATTGGTGTACCTTGCCTCAAGTTTGTGGATCTTTTTTGTGGCCAAATATCAGGTTCAATGCTCAAGGAATACAAAGTTGTAAAAAAGCAAGCTTTATGGAAATGGTATTGTTACCTTTATGTCGTAAATGGATTAATTCATTGTGCAAAGTTCCATAGCTCAGAACGAAGCCAATATCCATTGTATTTGAATTAAATTAAGTAGTGTGGAAAGGTTTAAGACCTGTAAAACAAGTACAAGCATGCTTAGGGAAGATTTTCAACTTGTAGCAATGTGCAAAATGCCATGGACAAAAGTGAGAAATGACCATTTTCTTTTCTTCGATTCTCCCTAACCATAAATGATCTTGGAGAGTTCTTTGACATTTTGGAAAGCTTGTAACATGCTCTACAATCCATCCTTGAAATGCATTTTTATATTTCGCTTGGAACTAGGTGAAAAATTGCCATGAAGATAGGTCAAATATCTGCCTAAACTAGGGCAAATTTTCACTAAGTTAAAAGTTTCATGGACCCTTATTCACAAAATCATAACTTGATATCCAAGCATCTTTTGGGAAAACTTTGTGAATAAAAGTTTTAGATCTTGTGGAGGACTACAACTTTCATGTTGGAAGTTTTCTTTGAATCCAATTGCATCATGGTGAAAAAGTTGTGAAAAGTTGGAAAAAAATAAGAAATTTTCATAACTTAGAAAATTTCTAAGTTATGAAAAATTTCAAACTTAAACCCTAATTTTCAAAATTAGGTTTCTTGGTGAACAAGCTTCATGTTTTGACACATCTTGATGAAAAATGACCCTTGGCACTTGATTTTGACCAAAAAGTCAAAGTTTGACTTTTCAGTGTACATTTGATTTTTGATCAGTTGACTGGAAAATTCATCTGTCAATCCAATGCATTTGAGATCCTTTGAACCTTGTGATTAGGTCAAGATGGTGCCATTGAGTCCTTGAAACCAACCCAATTGGTCATTGGCTAGGTGAAAAATCAGAAATTTCCCTTCTACAATCAAAACCCTAAAATGACCATTTTGCCCTTTTGATGATCTGATCAAATTTCTTGAGGAGTTGTGGTCCAAACTTGATCAAATGGTTCATATGAGTCTATAATGTTGATGTGGATCAAAAATTATGAGGTTTGACTGTAAATTGGCCATAGTTGACTTTTTCCCCAATACAATTGATTTTTAGGTCAACTGTCCAATTGACTGGGCAAAAATTTGATTCAACGCTTGAAACTTGGTATGGGCAATCTTAGAGGTCCAACATGAAGTATGAAAGTCACACGAGGCATTGGAAGTCCAAAAATCCCTGTGAAAACTCAAACCCTAATTTCAGGTCAACAGTGCAAGGAGATGTCTTGAGCTGAGCAAACCCTAATCTGGTATGGAGTCCAAGAGGTCTTGTGAGGAGAATCTTGATAAAATGAGAGGGAAAATTTTGGGGTACAACAGGTACCTGTAATGATGTGTATGATAATGGGATGCTTATGCAATGATTTCAAGGACTTCGGAAATTTTAAATTTGCAAACCAAAATAGATAAAAACTTTATTAGCTGAATTTGAAGTTCAAATGCCTTTAAAGCATTACAAATAAGTAAATAAAAAAAATCTAAAACTAGAAAATAAAAATCAAAAGTCCCATGGACGCTTTCTCTTTGTGCTGATATAATCCTTGAGCACTCTTTCTTCTTGGAGCTGCCTGGTGAGTTTTAAAATCTTCCTCTCTTGATCGTGGAACTGGTCCCTGTAAGTATCCCGCTTATTCTTCAGCTGAATCCAAGACCTCTGTAACTCCCCAAGATCAGTGGGCATGTAAGGATAGAGAACCATGTAAGGAATGCCTTCCTCAGTAGTGGGCTCCACAATCACTGGTAATACGACCACATAAGGCATCATAAGCTTCTGGGCACGAGCTCGTACCCATTGGAGGTAAGGCTCCATAGGAATGGAAGTCTTTGGTCCCAAATCTTTGGTGTCAGATTTGTTTGCCATGCCCCAAGCTCGTATGAACCTCCGGCGATACTCATTAACATCATCCTCATAGTTGAATATAATGCCCTCGATAAGTAACTCATGGGGACCATCCCTTCGAGCATGACCAAATTGTTGCAAAGCTAGACAAGGATCGTAAGTTATACCCTCTCTGATACCAAGTAATGGGACATTAGGGTACTCCCCACAGCGGTCAATAATAACAATGTCTTCCATAGCTCGGGAACACCAAAGAATATCTGTATGAGCGAGTGACATTATCCTTTGCGACCAACCCAAACCTTCTTCGTTCTTCGGTACAAACTTAGGGAGGTGAGAAATAAAACACCTCGATAGCAACGGCATGCAGCACATAAGAGTCCCTCTTCTCTTCATGGTACGAGTATGGAGAGTGTGCAAAATATCTTCAAGCAAGGTAGGCACAGGGTTGCTTGAAAGGAAAATCTTGATAGCGTTCACATCTACGAAGGAGTCCGGATTAGGGAAGAGAACTAAACCATAGATAAGAAGAGCCAAGACCTCCTCAAAAGCCTAAAAATCCATTTCATCTAAAATAGTTGAGCCTTGTCTATCAGAAATTTGGCTAGAAAACCCTCGACTCCACTTCGAGTTTCCCAATTGGATACCACGTCGGTCCGTTTCAAATGCAAAGCTGAGGCAATGACTTCTAGCTTATGAACTTCTTTTATACCTGTGAAGGGTACCTGTTCAAGAATGGGTATGCCTAATAGCTGAGAGAATTCTTCCAAGGTGGGTACCAACTGATAATCTGGAAAGGTGAAGCAGTGGTGCTTGGGATCGAAGAACTGAAAAAGGACGCTCATCATTTGTTCATCAAAGTTTGAAGTAACCAGGCTGAGAAGTTGACCGTGTCTCTTAATGAAAGTAGAAGTTTCAAAAACTCTTGATACTAGCTCTTTGAGTTGGGAATGTATCTTCACAAAGCTGATTCAGATAGTATTTCTACGCACGGAAGCCATGATCTGCAAAACAGAACAAAGATAAATTCCCTTGGTCTTTGAAATGGTTAGTGTACTGAAGCATGAATGCCATGTTATGATTCATGATGTCATGATAAACTGCAGGTATAACAAACATAGGTATTACAAACACAGTCAAATCACACAAAGCCCTTAGGTTTAAGGCTTGCATAAGGTCAAAGGTGATACCCTCTTGAAGTTAAGTTGGTTTCAAACCTGTCCTAGAAAAGTAACCAGGTTCTAGAGGATCTCAATATCACTGACCATCCTTTATCGGTCATGGTTTCAACTCACACAATCTTTTCTTGCGGCCGAAATATTCCGAAAGTATGATCTCAATGAGTGTAGCATCAAGTATCAATTAATCCTCAGCTCTACACCTAGGTCGGCTATCTCGCTGCTTTCTAATGCCCAAGTTGTTCAACTAAGGTTCTAAGGTTCGTTAGTGCTTTACGACACCACGCAGCGGCCCCGTATTCTCCTCGTTTCACCACAAGGGATACCGGTACCAGCCAAAGTACCACACCAATGTAGCTACTGCTTCAACCGTATCGATCTACGCTGTACAGTTCCCTCATAGTCTATTGCTACTTACCTAATTAGTGCCCCCATATCCGGGTATAGGATCTATAGTAACCCCAAATAAAACCCTCAAAAATAAAGCAAACAAAGCAATCAAGAGAAGCAATTTTAATGACCTAGATCCTAAGGTATACCCCACTTATTCATTCCCCAGCAGAGTCGCCAGTTCTGTGATACGGTGGAAGAACCGACTGTTTTTACTGGTTTGCATTTTACGTTTTTTATTCGCAAAATGTCGCGGTAAGCAAGATTCACCACCGACTTTTATTTCATCCAACCGGAAAGGAAAAAAGTACAGAAAAAATCCTTTTTCGAGATTTTGAGTACGGGGGGTAGATTATAGAAAGGGAAGGTGTTAGCACCCTTTCAATCCATGGTTTTCGAAGGGCTCTTAGGTACTTGCTCATTTTTAAATTGCTTGTGTTTGTGTGCTTGTTTTTGAAAAATGTTTTACTTCGTGATGACCCTTGTATTAGTCCTCAAGGGTGTGATGAAGTTGTTTTTTAACATTTGTTTAAAAAGTGTAAGTGTGAAAAGTTTTGATTTGAGCAAGTACCTACTAGCATCTACCCACTCGAAAAAAAGATCGTTTTTATTCTTGTTTTCTTTAGACAACGCTATCCTACTATTGAGAAATAGGTAGCACCGTCGTTGGAATTTGTAAGGGTCAATTCGAAAGGGACGTACGATCACTAAAGCAATATTAGGACACCCTAGTAGTAACCCTAGAGTCTTAAGATCATTTTCGAGACAACATTTCCGAGGCAACATTCGAATGAGACATTTGATCTTTTTAGACGAGAGGGAAACCACTAAGACACCCTATGCTTAATGATCGTTTACCGAAGTCAACCGAAGTGAGAGTATACCCTAAGAGTGAATATGTGCGAGTGATTTATTTTTCAGTTTATTATCTTTGCACATTAGGGTTTTCTAACCATTTTAATTTTGTCATGCATTCTTGCCATACAATCCTATTAGCATACATCTAGACAGTTAAATATTTGCAGGAATTAAAAATGCGAGAAGATAAACCTAGCTATTACAAGGCTTTGACAATTACATAATTATTTTGACGGGAAATAAAAGATGCGAAATTTAAAACCCTAATTAAAGCTATTATAACCTCGAAACAGTTATAATAATAATAAAAACAAATAAAAGTGCGCGCGGTAAATTAAATGCGAGGGATGTTGAAAAAAAACCTAAACTCTAATTGAAAGAAAAAAAGATTATTTTTTGAGAAAAGAATTAATTGATTTATGTACGACTAAACCCTAAATTAAATAATTTCAAGAAAATAAATTATTTTACAAAGAAAACAAGATTTTGTGTATTTTGGGTTTTTTATTTGAGAAAAAAGTAATTTAATTGTAAAATTAAACCTAATTTATATTTGATTTTAATTATAGAAAAGAAATTAAATTAACCTATATTTCTAATTAAATTAAATAATTTATTAAAAAATGCTTTTTTTTCTTGGTATTTTGTGATTTATTGATTTTATGATTAAATAAAAAAAGGTGATTAATTTTTGTGGAAAAATAATTAAGCAAAATAATTAAATAAGGAAATAAAAATAAGAAAGAAATAAAAATGGGCCTGTATGTTGTTAGCAAATTTGGGGGTGCACATCTGAATTTCCAAGCCCAACATGCTTCAAGCCCAGTCAACCTGCCTGATTCTGTGTAGCATTGACTTGAACGTGTACCATGGTCCTTCAGGCTGGAAGCGTCAGATCTGGGTAAGAGCGCATCAAATGGCTGGATGCTGAGGTTGTATGGAAGGCGCTTGAGATTGTGAGGCACTGGATCTGCTGATAGAAAGGAAAATAAAGAAAGCGTTGGGACCTGGGATTGAACCCAGGTCCTCATGCTTAAATCCAATGTCGCGCTGCCAGCTGAGCTATGATTGTTAGTTGTAATTATAATAATAATAAAACATAATATAAGAAAAAACAAAAGAGCTGATTCTAAAGCGCGCGAGATTCAAACGGACGAATGGCTGGCAGACACGCATCTTCTTCTTCCCTTCTCCATCGTTTTAGACGAAGGGACTTTTACCTACAGACATCCACTGTAGGTATAACCCTGCATATTTCAAAAATGTTGTACACACAAGATAAATGAAAGGTAATGGTACCAATCATCCCGTCTCATCCTCACGAGCATCATGGTACCTGATTCAAGGCCCAATTGTTCTTGTACAAAAAGACCCTAAAAATAACACAAAACCCTAGCAATGGCAACATCATGTACAGGCTTTAAAAACACAATTAAATGACATCGTTAGCTTGCAAACATGATGATAAACATAAATATAACAATCAAAAATGCTAATGATGCAAGAATTATGATAATCAAATTGGAAAATTATGTCAAACCGTATGAGATGTAGCGCGCGTTTCTGGGTGTTTCAGGCCTTGCAAACGATTGGGGAAGCTTCCTGGGAAGTCCAACAATGGATTGGGATAGCTAGGATGGCTTGAGATGGCATGGGGAGTGAAAACCAATTCACACTTTTCTTTGAATTTTGAAGTTTTCTCTGCCTTTTTTCACGACTCTAACCCTTGTATTTTTGATCTGGAATTGTTCACTATATAACCTAGAGTGAATTAGGTTAACAAACTTGGACTAAATCTTTGCATTTATCCAAGATTTGATTTTATTTGCAAGCTATATGATATGTTGGTATTTTGAGCCAAACCATGCCTTTATTGTACGAATTGACCTTGATTCAATTTGATCTTGTTAACTCAGCATATCTTGATTGCCAATCTGTCAAAAAAACAAACAAATCATATCATATCTTTGTTAATTTTCATCATTTATTTGATTTAATTCACTTTTAATTAATGAAAAATCAAAATAAATTGAAAAATTAAGCACATAATAGGTGAGTGAACATTTGAGTCGCGGACCACATTATAATTAAGGTGCAAGCATAAAAAGTTGGGCCCATTTAGCAAAAAATGCAAATTTGAGCACATTTGACTTTTGATAATTTTGCAAAAATGGTCAACTTGGCCAATGCATAACTCTCTCAAATTTGATCCTAGAGAGGTGTTCTTGGAATTTTTAGAAATCTTAGGATGTCCTATAAACAACCCTTTTGTTCGCATCTCAATTGAGTCTTCCATGTCCATGTATGCAGCTTTGACCCAAAAGGTGTTTTTGTTGACTTTTCAAAAGGACCTATAATGTCAAAATTCATATCTTTTTGTGAGTGCATATTATGGACTTGGTAGATGAAGATTAATTTTAGGGAATTTCATCCTATTCAAAATGAGCCTTGGATGGGTCATTTCTGATAAAGTATAAGAAAGTTATGCTTGGTCAAAGTTGAGTTGACTTTTCCTATAAAACCCTAATTTAGCAATTTTTGGGTTTTGATGAATTGTGAGCAATCCTTGAGGAATCATGATAAACCCTTGATCAAATTATGGATAATACTTAAAAATTAGGATGTTGACCAAAAATCTTGAAATTTGACTTTATGTGGGCCACAATTGACTTTTGACCTAGTATAGTTGATTTTCAGGCATTTGAGGAATTGACTGAACAAACTTCTTCTGCCAGACTTGAAACTTGACATGGATGATATTGAGAACATATTAGAACAATTGTGAGCATTTGATTCCTTTGTGGTTCACACATCTTGATGAAGATGGAAACCCTAATTTGAGGTATACTACCTTAGGAGAGAGTTTGTCTGGTCAATTCTTGAACTTCCTTGAGCAATTTGGGGACCTCACTTGCCATGTGTTGAGAAATATGGGAGGGCAAATTTTGGGGTACAACAGTACTCAACAACAGATCATGTAAAGAAAATCATCAGAAGCTTATCAAATAAATGGAGACCCATGGGCACAACCTTAAAGCTTTCTAAAGATCTGAATAATTTATCTCTTGAAGAACTTATCATCTCCTTAAGAAGTCACGAGATAGAACTAGAAGAAGATGATCCCCAAAACAAAGGTAAGTCTCTTGCTCTTAAATCTAATTAAAAATGAAACTAAAGCTTTTTTCAGGATGAAGAAGAAAGCTCTGGTGGATACTCATCAAAAGAAGAGGAATTATCTCTTCTCTCTCGAAGAGTCCATCAGCTATGGAAGCACAAACAGAGGAAATTCAGAAACCCTAGAAGAACAGGTAAGAACTCTGAATCATCCTCTGGATACAGAAATACTAGTAGCAAAGATGTCTTCTGCTACGAATGCAAAGAGCTATGTCACTACAAAAGTGATTGTCCTAAACTTCATAAGGAAAATCCAAAGAATATATTTAACAAAGATAAGAAGAAAAGTATTATGGCTATGCGGGATGACTCAGAATCTTCTGAAGTAGAATCAGCATCAGAAAATGAACATGCCAATATCGCTTTAATGACCAACATATCAGATGACACTAATTCATCTGAATAAGAATCAGACTCAGAAGCAAAAGAGGTATTCTCTAGCTTTTCTAGATCTCAATTAGAAGATAGTTTGTCATAAATTTTTGAAAAATATCAGCAACTTCAATTCAAATAAAAAAACCTGAAACATGGTCTAGTATCTGATTTTGAAGAAACTTTGAAACTAAAAGCAGGAAATTCTGAGCTAAAAGAAACCATCTCTAAACTTAAAAATGAAAATTTTATTATTAAAAATAAGTTAAAACAGCTCAGAAAGAATCTGTCACAAAAGTTTCAACTAGTTCTGATAGCATCATAAAATAATATGATTATAGTTTTAAAAAATTTCTAGCTAAAAACATAGATAGAAGCAAGATGGCTTCAATGATCTATGGAGTTAACAGAAACGACAGAAAAGGCGTGGGATATGTGTAACCAAAAGGAGAATAACCATATCAAACAAAGAAAGTTGATGATATGGTCATAAAACACACACCTTTAAACTCACATTACACATATGGACACACACATGATATAAACTATTCTAGTGAATCTTACTCTGTGAATCCTCTTGTGAAACCAAAATTCAATCATAATTTTGGAAACTCTAAGAAATAAGGACCTAAAAATATATGGGTACCAAAGGATAAAATCATCTATGTTGCAAATGTCTTTAACAGCAAGGTTGAAACACCAGTCTTGGTACCTGGACTCTGGATTCTCTCCACACATGAAGGGAAGAAAGCGTATGCTCCAAAGCCTGGAACTTAAATATGGAGGATATGTAGGTTTTGGAGGAATTAGAAAGGAAAGATCATCTTAACAAGTTTGATTCTAAGGCACAAAAGTATTTCATGTTTGAATACTCTGAACATTCAAAAGGTTATAGAGTATATAACACATAAACATGAATTGTGGAAGAATCTATTAGTGTCATATTTGATGAATAGCTTGGTTTTCAAAAGTTAAAGCAAAGTGAATTTTTTTGCAGATATAGAAGTTCAAATTACATGTACTGAAGACAAATATTCAGAAAATAAAAGTTCAGAACTTCATCCAAATACATAAGAAGACATCACAAATATTACAGCAACTTCTGAAGAATCCATCTAGAAAAGACAATCCAGAAGCAACTTAGCACATCCTGAAAACATGATTTTGAGAAAGAGAGATGATCCAATCAGAACAAGATATACATTCAGAAATACTGAAGAGTCTCTCATGGGATTAATGTATGTGATCGAACCTACTTCCATAGACAAATCACTTATAGACATTGATTGGATACTTGCAATGCAATAAGAACTAAATCATTTTACCAGAAATGATGTATGGGATCTAGTTCCTAAACCAAACGGCTTCAACATTATTGGAACTAAATGGGTCTTCAGAAACAAGCTAAGTAAACAAGGAGAAGCTGTCAAAAACAAATCACGACTGGTTGCACAAGGTTATAGTCAGCAAGACAGGATAGACTATACAGAAACCTTTGCTCCAGTCGCCAAGTTAGAATCTATCAGACTTCTAATTTCATTTGCTGTGAATAATGACATCACTCTTTATTAGATGGATGTCAAAATTTCCTTTTTAAATGTTTACATTGATGAAGAAGTTTATGTGCACCAACCCCCTGGTTTTGAAAATACAAACATCCTGAATATGTTTATAAACTTAAGAAATTGTTATATGGTCTAAAACAAGCTCCCAGAGGTTGGTATGAAAGACTGAGTAACTTTCTCTTAGTAAATGATTTTACCAGAAGGAAGGTGGACACAACTATATTCTCTAAATCATTTAAAAATGAGATTCTAATTTGTCAATTATACGTAGATGATATAATTTTTGGATCTACTAAAGCCTCCTTGGGAAAAGAATTTTCTAAGACTATGCAGACAAAATTTGAAATGAGCTTGATGGGTGAACCCAACTTCATTCTGGGAATTCAAATCAATCAAACTCCAAAATGAACCTACACACATCAAAGCAACTATGTTAAAAAACTTTTGAAGAAATTTGATATGTCAGAAAGTAAGCCATCCAAAACTCTTATGCATCCTACATGCATTTTGGAAAAGGAAGAGGTAACTAAAAAAGTAGAACAAAAGGTCTACAGAGGTATGATTGGTTCACCCCTATATTTAATAGCTTCAAGACCTGATATTCTATATAGTGTTTGTTTTTGTGTCAGATTCCAATCAGATCCTAGAGAATATCACTTAATAGCAATTAAGCGAATTTTCAAGTATCTTAAAGGTACTACTAATCTTGGTATTTGTTATAGAAAATCTAGAGAATATAAATTAGTAGGTGTTGTACCCCAAAATTTTCCCTCTTATTTTATCAAGATTTCCCCTCACAAGACTCTTTGGACTCCAGACAGAATTAGGGTTTGCTCTGCTCAAGACATCTCCTTGCACTGTTGACCTGAAATTAGGGTTTGAGTTTGCACAGGGATTTTTGGACTTCCAATGCTCAAAGTGACTTTCATACTTCATGTTGGACTTATAAGATTGCCTCTACCAAGTTTCAAGCCTTGAATCAAATTTTTGCCCAGTCAATTGGACAGTTGACCTAAAAATCACCTATATTGGGAAAAAGTCAATTGTGGCCAATTTACAGTCAAACCTCATAATTTTTGATCCACATCAACATTATAGGCTCATATGGACCATTTGATCAAGTTTGGACCACAACTCCTCAAGAAATTTGATCAGATCATCAAAAGGGCAAAATGGTCATTTTTAGGGGTTTGATTACAGAAGGGCAATTTTTGATTTTTTTACCTAGCCAATGGAAAATTGGGTTCAAGCATGGATTCAAGGACTCAATGGCATCATCTTGACCTAATCACAAGGTTCAAAAGATCTCAAAAGCATTGGATTGACAGATGAATTTTTCAGTCAACTGATCAAAAATCAATTGTACACTGAAAAGTCAAACTTTGACTTTTTGGTCAAAATCAAGTGCCAAGGGTCATTTTTAATCAAGATGTGTCAAAACATAAAACTTTTTCATCAAGAAACCTAATTTTGCAAATTAGGGTTTAAGATTGAAAAATTTCATAACTTTGAATTTTCCTAAGTTATGAAATTTTCTTATTTTTCGCAACTTTGCCCAACTTTTTCTCCATGATGAAATTGGATTCAAACAAAACTTCCAACATGAAAGTTGTAGTACTCCACAAAATATACAACTTTTATTCACAAAGTTTTCCCAAAAGATGCTTGGATCTCAAGTTATGATTTTTGGAATAAGGGTCCAAAAACTTCCTAACTTAGTGAAATTTTGCCCTAGTTTAGGCAGGATTTCTACCTATCTTCATGGCCATTTTTCACCTAGTTCCCATTGGAATTTCAAAATGAATTTCAAATATGGATTGTAGATAATGTTACAAGCTTTCCAAAGTGTCCAAGAACTATCCAAAATCATTTATGGTTAGGGAGAATCGAAGGTTTGAATTTGGAAAAAAGTCACTTTGATCCATGGCATTTTTCATGTTGCTACAAATTGAAAATTCTATCCAGCCTTACTTGTACTTGCTCACAGGTCTTTAAACCCTTCCACACTCAAAAATTGAATGCAAACTCAATGGTTTAATGCATTGTTCTGATCTATGGAGGATTACACAAGGGTTTAATCCATTTTTGGCAAAAAGTGAACATTGCCATTTTCATAAAGTTGGCTTTATGTCAAGTTGTTCCTCTTGAGCCTTGAACCTTTTCTTTTACAGAAAACAAACTACATAAACTCTGGGCAAAGGACAACCACTTTGTGCAGCTAGGAAGGAGGCCTGTACAGGCTCTTTGCTTGATCACTTCACATTTTTCTTAAAAGCCAAGTCAACTTGCAAAAAGAGAGGGAACACTTCCATCTGATAAAACCAACTCTTGTAAACATTCAAAACAAGTTTTGCATATTGCCTCGAGTCAGAAGCATGAGCTATCCACCTCTCAAGCCTTCCAAAACACAAAAACACCATCTTCTTGCAAAACAAGGCAGCTTCTGCAGTTGCACCTCCATCTCATAAACCCCTCGTGCGTTTTGCCCCAAACCTTTTCCAACACACTCCATACAACCCACCTAAGCAATCCCAACCATTGGCCAGTGACTGTAACTCCATTTACAAGCTCCGCCATTTTTAAATTCTGCTTGTGCAGGTTGACTTCTACAGGCTTATTCAAGCAAGCTCAAAGCAAACTAAGCATTGGGAAAGGTCCAAGGAAGTTCAAGCAAGCTCCCAAGCATCTCAGGCCTCATTGAAAACCTCCATATTTCCATAATCGAGTTCAATTGAAGCAGGTATTTTCCAACTTTCTATCTCTCTATTTAGGAATCATTAGGCTTAGGTTTGTCAATAAAAAATGTAGTACTCATTGTCCTTAAGCTGTACATATGCATAGATTTCATTTAAGTTAACTGTGTTGAGAGAATTTGATTTATGAACTTCCTGAAAAAGTTAGGTTAGAAATTATGGCCAGAGAAATTCTCTCTGGTCTTTGAGAGTTAGATTAAGTTCTTTATATGGTTGGAATCGTGTTGAAAAATGCTATAACTTTTGTGTTGTGAGTTTTTGCTTTAGAGCACGTATGCAGGATTTCCAGTTTGAACATACAGGCGCGCATTTTTGTTTGTCACAAGGTTGAAGATGAAGCAAGTGGGTTGGGCCTGTGTTGTTCCATGCTTTTTGCACCCCTAGCCTTACTGCTTACACCCCATTGGCCCATTGTTTTATATTTTTATATTTTTCATTTCTTTTTTTAGTTTCTGATTTTATTTCATTTTTCTAAACACTAAAAAAATACCAAAAACTTTTTCATAAATTTTCACATTTTATTTTATTATTTTTATTATTATTTTTAGACATAGAAATAATTATTAAATAATATATACATTTATTTTCTTTAACAAAAACTTGTAAAAAACATAAAATAAAAACATTATATTTTATTTTTAGTATTTATATATACTTAAATAATATTTTCCCACATTATTTTTATTTTTTAACATTTGTATATATTTTATTTATTTTATTGTACATAAATAAATAATACATAATATATATATTTTCTTAAAACAAATTAGGGTTTCCACCCTTAATAAAAATAATCTTTTATTTTATTATTTTTAATGCATTAAATAGTTTATGTTTACATATATAAAAATAATACAAAAACATTTTTTTTGCATATTTATAATATATTGCATATTTATTTAATTATCCATTTAAATATTTGCCTATTTATTTATTTGCACAATTAATTCAATTTGGTTGTAATAATCTTAGGGTTTTAATTTCTTGCAAATAATCCCCTATTCAAAATTGTATCCCCCTCCCCATATCAATGTTGTATATGCTTAGATTACTTTTACGCATTTATTGCTTTCAAATATGCCATGATAGAGATTAGGGTTTGTATGCAATATCCAAAATCAAAACAAATAGTTAGACCTAATACGAGACATAAAAGCATGTAAATTGACAACACAATGTACACATGCACCCCTAGGGTTTCATCCACTTGTTGCCTTTAAAATGGCCATGGTATGCATGTTGAGTATCTTGGCAAAACAAAAACAAAACAAAAGATCATAGTCCCTCGATGACGCTATGTTGGTTGCCTAAACAAAATGATCTAGTCCCTCAAACAAAAAAAAACTTGCTAAATATGCTTAGCACAATTGCTATCATGGTCAATATGATGACCCGCGCCTGTCCCATTTAACATCCAAATACAAGGTTGTTTACCAAATGCAATGGCAAAACAACACTGTCAAAATGGTTAAAAATGTGTAGGAAAGATCTTTGAGTAGATAAGGTAGATGCTCTTAGTTACTTGATCAAACTTGCAAACATCCTTGCTATTTTCAAAAACACATCACAACACAATTTCAAAACATTTCCCAAAAACAAACTTTCAAACATTGAAACATTTTTCAAAAGACAATACACCTTTGTATACATTCAAACAAGAATCATTACAAAGGTTGCCACAACGATGGCCTCTTTTCAAAACATTTTCAAAACCACACACAAAGCACCATTTCAAACAATTGAAAAGCAAAAGCAAGTGATCTAAACAAGTAACTAAGAGCCCATGGATAACCATGGATGAAAAGGGTGCTTGCACCTTCCCTTTTCATAATCTACCCACCGAACCCAAGAAAACATCTCAAAGGTCTTTCTTGTGCTTTTTTACCTTTCCTTTGGATAAAATAAAAAGTCGATGGCGAATCTTGCTAAACCGAAACATTTGCGAACACAAACGCAAAACCTCAAGTCAGTTCTCCCACCGTATTATAGTAGGGTATTATGATGATGACTTTGATGGAGATAGAATAGAAAGAAAAAGTACTTCTGGAAGCTGTCAACTTCTGGGAGATAACTTAACCTCATGGTCCATCAAAAGACAATCCACTATTACACTATCAACTGCTGAAGCTGAATATATAGTTGCAACTGGATGCAGTACTCAAATGCTCTAGAAGAAGAGTCAGCTTGAAGATTTTCATATTTATGAGAGTAAAATTCCTATCCTCTATGATAATACTTTTGTTGTCTGTCTTTCTAAAAATCCTATTTTATATTATAGGGATAAACATATAGAAACTAAACATCATTTCATTAGGGACTATACTCAGAGGGGAATTCTTTGTTTAAAATTTATAGGCACAGACCATCAATGAGCTGATGTTTTCATAAAACCCCTTTCAGAAGATAGATTTAATTTCATTCTGAAACACCTTAGTATGGAATTATGCCTAGAATGAAAATGTAGTTTTTGTATATTTAATCCTCAGAATTTTTTGATTTATTTTTATGAACATCTGAACAATAGTTCTTCAGAAGTGAGAAGTAAAATTGTCTCAGAAATTATCTAGAAGATCTGAATGTTTTCTAAAAACACTTCATTTCAAAGATAGACGCAGGCAGTTAACTACATCAACATTTTTCAAACCTAAATGCTAAGTAACTCTTTGAGGCTGAACACGTGTTTAAAACCTGAAGGGATGAAACGTTTGAGTTGATGCATTGAGGCGCAAGTCATCGTTAACTGTTTACAAAATCTTTGCCATCCCTTTGTCAGAAATCATTATTATTGTTAATCATTTTGGTTATGTTACTAATTGAAATTATTTATATGTTTTCTCTTCATTGGCTATTTTTACCTCACTTTCACCACAAATCACTTTTCACCATCTTCCACTCACTATTTGTTTTCTTTGAAATTGTTTTTCCCATATTTTCTTCTAAAACCCTAAATTTTGAGAAATGGATTTCTCTTTTCATCAGTTTGTTTTTATTTCTCATTGTATTTTCCTCTACTTTTAACTGCATAACATTTTGCTCTAATTACATGTTTTTATTGCTTTTTGATCAATGACCAAATGGGGGAGAACGTAAGATGTTGTGAATATAACAGTATCAGGACTAAGTCTCAAACATTTTTGATAACATAACCTCTGTTTCTCTTTTTGAAAAGCAAACAGGAAAAGTGTCTCTTGAAAGTAACTTCTGCCACATGGACTTATCCATTAAAAGCTCCATTAAAAGCTCTGATCAAACATCTTAAGGGAAGTCTATTTTTTTCTTTATCTGAGTACTCAACTCAGGGGGAGACCCCAAAGCTTTATGTTCTTACTTGTTCATCAAAATATACAAGTTTTTGTCATCATCAAAAAGGGGGAGATTGTTAGAACATAGTTTGGTTCTACATCTTAGTAATAGTTTTGATGATAACAAATACATGATATATATAAAGAAAAAATATGCTCTCTAATCGTTTGATGAAATGAACAGAGCAGTTCTGACAAAAGAGCATAGAAGATGATAATAGAATTGCATTTTGAAGTTCTGATAAGACAAAGCATACAGACTTAGAAGCAAATTCGTGTAACACGTATGAACACAAGAAGTTCTAATTGAAAGAACAAGATTAGTTCTGACCTATCTCAAGAGTTTTGATGATAACTAAATTATATATAAGATAATTATACTCTGATGAATGTGCTTTGATGTCTCAGTTAATGTTCTGACAAAAAACATTCTGAAGTGCTAAGCAAAAATTATGTAGAAAGTTCTTTGATAAAAGAACCTTTTCTTCAAGCGCATCTTCTAACGCTGGTAAGACACTTTATTTGTTAAATATATATCTTCTAACTTTTAGCAGGTTCCTTGCTCAGAAGATAACTTGAAAGCAAGCGTTGTTCAAAGTTCTTAGCAAGCAACGCACTTCCCGGAAGTTGAATGAAGAATGTTCTGACTTAAAGACATTGGAAGCAAATTCTGAAACAACGTTTAAACCAACTTGTCTTGTCAAAGCAAAGGAAACACGTTCTTACATTCTGACGTTTGCTCATTAATGCAAAGACGACTGAAAGCACTCAAGTGCCTACAACTAGTTTCTTGGAAAATGGATTATTGCAAGGATACACGCAAGCATTTAATGCTCTCCATCTTTTCTGAAGGAAGCAACAGTCTTATTGTTCCTACTATAAATATAAGGACATTTATTGCAAGCCAACAACTAAGTGAACCAATCAAATTTTCAAAGAGAAGCAAGAAACTACGTGAAAGATCCTAAGCTCATAAAGTCATTGTTCATATAATTTTGTGCATTATATTCTAAGTAAAAATCATAGTTGTGATATAGCTTGATTAGAAGCAAACTCTATTTCATTATCTGTAAAGATTAAACTCCTGTATTTGTTCCTTGAGAGACCAATTTTGGTCAGATTTCTCAAGCAGACTAGGACTAAGTTTGAGTCTTAGTGGTGTTAGCCACTTGTAAGTTTACTTGTGCATTGTTAGTCACAACAGTTGTTGTGTGATTGTAATCAGTTGATTATAGTGGATTAAGTCCTTGTTGAGAAAGGCGAAATCACCTTGGCGGGTGGACTGGAGTAATTTGAGTTCAAATGAACCAGGATAAAAATAACTGTGTTCTTCCATTATTATTTTGAGCTTTGTATTGAAAAGAAAAAGAGTCACTTATTCAACCCCCCTTCTAAGTGTTTTCTTACCCCTTCAATTGGTATCAGAGCTTGACTCTGAGCACAACACTTAACCGTGTCAGGAAAAGATCCAGAAGAAAACATAATGGCCGCTGAACAAAACAATAATAATTACAACAAACCTCCAGTGTTTGATGGAGAAGATTTTGAGTACTGGGAAGATAGACTAGAAAGTTTCTTTCTAGGTCATGATAGTGATCTTTGGGATATAGTCTTGGATGGTTATAAACATCCTACAGATTCAAAAGGAAACAAAGTGGATAGAAAAAATATGGATAGACAACAAAAAGTTGATTTTAAAAATCATCATATAGCTAGAAATATTTTTCTAAATGCTATCTCTAAAGTTGAATATGAAAAAATCACTAATAGAGATACAGCGCATGATATGTTTGAGTCTCCCAAAATGACTCATGAAGGAAACTCTCAAGTTAAGGAGTCTAAAGCTCTGGCTTTGGTTCAGAAGTATGAATCCTTCAAAGTTGAAGAGAGTGAGTCTATAGAAGAAATGTTATCTAGGTTTTAAAATCTGATCACTGGTCTGAGAGTTTTAAAAAAAGGATATACCAAAGTAGATCATGTGAAAAAGATCATCAGAAGCTTACCCAGAAGATAGGCACCAATGGTCACTACTTTCAAAGTGTCAAAAGATCTGAACAATGTGTCGCTGGAGGAACTCATCAGCGCTCTCAGAAGTCATGAGATTGAAATAGATGAGCATGAGCCTCAGAAGAAAGGTAAGTCTCTAGCCCTTAAATCAATTAAGAAATTTGATACTAACGCTTTTCAGGCTGAAGAGGAAAACTCTGAAGAATCAACGTCAGAAGAAGACGAACTATCCTTGCTTTCCAAAAGGATCAATCATCTGTGGAAGCATAGACAAAAGAAGTTCAGGAACTTCAAGAAGTCAGAAGATAAACCAGAATCTTCTGGACACAAAAAGTTAAACAGAAGAGAGATCATCTGTTATGAATGCAAAGAACCTGGTCACTTAAAAAGTGATTGTCCAAAGCTTCAAAAAGAAAAACCAAAGAAGAGATTTGGTAAGAAGAAAGGAATGATGGCAACCTGGGATGACTCAGATTTTTCTGAAGATGAATCTGGTTCTGAAGATGAAAATGCCAACCTAGCTCTGATGGCTATCACAGAAGATGACTCAGACTGTGAGTCAGAACAAAAAGAGGTATTTTCTGACTTTTCTAGAGAAGAACTTGCTGATAGTTTATTAGAACTTCTGGAAAACTATACTAAGCTCAAAATCAAATACAAGAAACTCAAGAAGAGTCTTGCATCTGATCTTGGGAAACTTGAAACAGAAAAATCTGAACTTTTAGAAAACAATTTTAAACTTAAAAAGGAAATTCAAAATGTTCAAAAGAATTTTAATTCAGATTCTGTGTCTAGTTCAAAAGATATTCTGAAAGAATATGACTATAGCTTTCAATCTTTTCTTGCTAAAGGCATAGACATAAGCAAAATGGCTTCAATGATCTATGGAGTCAGTGGGAAAAACAGAAGAGGAATTGGATATGAACCTCCCAAAGGAAAGGAGACATACATTCCAAAACCTGTTGCTAAAATTACCTTCACTTACAAACCTCGGAACAAGCAATTCAAGTTTGGACACTCACAGTATATAAAATATACATCAAATTCTAGAAACTCTTATGCTAACCCAAAAGGATCCAAAAAGATATGGGTACCTAAGTGTGATCGGTGGGAATGAGAACTGACTGTTTTGGAATGCTGGTTCGCGTTTGTGTTTATTTTCGCAAAATGTCGCGGTAAGCAAGAGTCGCCACCGTCTTTTATTTTATCCAACAAGGAAAGGACAAAAGCACAAAAAAATTCCTTTTTGAGATATTTCTCGGGTTCGGGAGGTAGATTATAGAAAGGGAAAGTGTTAGCACCCTTTCTATCCGTGGTTATCCACGGGCTCTTAGGTACTTGCTCATTATGTTCTCAAAAGTTTGCTTTTCTTTGTGTTTGTGGGTTTGAAAAGAGTTTTGTTTTTGAAGGGAGTGTAAGTGCAAAAAGTTTTGTTTTGGCTTAAAAAGAGCAAGTACTTAAGAACCATCTACCTACTCAAAAAGGAATTAAACTGTACAAGTGTCCTTTAGACAATGTTATCCTACTATTGAGGAGTAGGTAGCATCGTCGTTGGAGTTTAAGGGTCAATTCGATTAAGGGACGTGTGGTCACTAAAGCAATGTTAGGACGCCTTAGTGGTGACCCTAATGTTTTAGACCATTTTATCCGAGGCAACCGTTTCGAGGCAACTTATGATCTTTGGACAAGAGGGCGACTTCTAAAACTTCCTATACTTAATGACCACGTTCGAGGCAACCAAGTGAGGTGTACCCTAAGAGTGTGCATGTGCGAGTGTGTTATTTTCAGTTATTTTTATCTGTACATGTTAATGGTGAACTACTGTTGATTTTAGGTTAAAGATTAATCTTGTCATGCAGTGCCTAGTATTCAAACATCTAACAGTTAATGGTTGCAGAAATTAAATTGCGGAAAATAAATCTAAGCTATTACAAGGCGTCGGGTATTTACATCGCCAAAGACAAACCCTTAAAAATTAAATTGTGAAAAGTAAATAAAAGCGATAAATAAATAAATAAAGTCCTAAGTTAAAAACTATTACATTCTCGAAGCAGTTACAATATTGAAATATGGATCCAAAATTATTCGCGCGCGAGAAAATTAAATCGGAGTGTCTTAGGGTTTTGACCCTTTTAAATAAATAAAGCATATTTTTTTTTGTTATTTTTTGAATTAAAAATTAGTCTAAGTTAATATTTGAATTAATTAAATAAATGAAAATATTTTTGGTTTTTTATTATTTAAGGAAATAAAATAAGAATGTTTAAAAGATATTAAAAACCCTAATTCTATGTTGATTTTAATTTAATGCAAAAGATATTAAAATTGTACCTAAAAAAAAACTAAATTAATTGATTAAAATTTATTTACAAAATTAATGAAATAGAAAATATTATTTTATTTTTGGTTTTCTGATTTTTTTTATAAAAAAAAAGTTAATTTGTTAATTAATTAATTAAGATAATAATAATAATAATAAAATAAAAATATAAAAAATAATGAAAAGAAAAATATAAAAAAAGAAAAGAACAAACTCAGGGGGGGTGGGCCTGAATAGAGTGTTTGAATTGCAAATTCCAGGCCCAATTGCACCAGCCTGTTGGACTTTTTTGTGATTCCATGCATGCTTGTTGACCAGGGAGTATGATGAGCCTCCATCCTGAACCACTGGATTTGATTGGCAAGCCATCTGGCAGATGGATCCCTGAGGCGTATGGTGGACCAACTTTGTGAACGCTGCGTGAGATTACCTGAAAACAAAATATATCAAAGTTTTGGGAGACCTGGGATTCGAACCCAGGTCCCAAGGGGTTTTGCAATAGCATGCTCACCAACCAACCAGCTTGTTCATTCGTTTATTCGAATAGAGAACAAATAATATATTCAAAACAATTAAATATGCCCTGCAAAAATAAAAAAACGCGCTAATGATTCAAACGGGCCAATGGATGCAAGCCACAATATCATCTTCCTCAACACATCTCTGGTTATTTACCTGCGGATTTTTATCCGCAAGAATATTCGTAGGGTCATCTCAAAAACCCTCTCTATGCCATATAAATGAAACCTAAGAGTACCAACGCACTCATCTCTTCCTCTTGGTCATCCCTGTAACCATTGTTTGATCCAATTTTCCCTATAGCACCAACGCCTAAAAACACCACATGTAAACCCTAGATTCGGGCATCGTTATACAGGCCATGAAAATCAAATTGGATAATGCCAAAATGTTCTAAATCAAATAACAATCACAAATATGCCAATATTTTAAAGAAAAGATGCAAGAATTGGAGATTTGGATTCCATGTTCAGAGCAAGGTTCGTGGAGACTTACAGTGAGTTTTAGACGATGAAAATGCTTGGTTTTGATTGGTATTGCTTAACTGGATGCCAGGGAAGGGAGTAGCGTTGAGCTTTTGGTCTGAATCAAGCTCCAATGTGGATTTCGATCTTCACTTTTTCAAGCTTTTTCCCAAACTTTGTATGGCCGTTTCTGCAGTATATTATGCGTTTTTTAGGTCTGTGTGGCTTGTGTGCATATAATGGAATGAATTTAGGTCAAAATATGGGCCATAATCCTTATGCATTGAAGATGGAATATTGGATTTTGATCACCATTAACAAGTTTCCAAATATAGGCCAAATCTGTTTTTTTTTGCTTGTTTTGACTTGGCACGAGTTTGATTGAGTATCACATGATATTTGCAAGCTGTATTGATCACAAGAATCCCCTTACATCAATTTTTAGATTTTATTTGATTTAATATTGATTAATAATGAATTAAATCAATAAAAATGAAATAAAATAGAAAAATAAATGTTTGGTCATGAAATTAAAGATGGGACACGTGTGTGGTGTGATAAGACCAAATCAAGTGGAAAAAAGTGGGGCCTTTTGTCAAAAATTGGAGTTTTAAGGATAGTTGACTTTTGGCAATTTTGGAAAAATGCCCAACTTCAACAATGCATAACTTCTTCAATTTTGAACTTTTGGAGGTTTTCTTTGACTTTTTAGAAGCCTTGAGATGTCTTATAATCAACCCTTTTGGTCTCATCTCATTTTGATGTTCCATGCTTGAGTTATAAGCTTTGGCAAAAATGGTGTTTTTGTTGACTTTCAAAAATGACCTATAATGTCCAAATTTGTAAATTTTTGTGAGAGAATTTATTGATCTTGGGGTGTGAATATGGATTGTAGGAAATTGAATCCTATTCAAAATGAGCTTTGGATGGGTCATTTATCATAAAGTATGAGAAAGTTATGCTTGGTCAAAGTTGAGTTGACTTTTCCTACAAAACCCTAATTTAGCAACTTTTGAATCTTGATGAATCTTGAGAAATCCTTGATGAATCATGATCAAACCTTGATCAAATGATGCATTATCCTTAAAAATGAGAATGTTGACAAAAAATATTGAGGTTTGACTGTATTTGGGACACAGTTGACTTTTGCCCTAGCACAGTCGATTTTTGGGCCTCTTGAGCAATTGACTGACCAAACTTCCTCTGCAAGGCTTGAAATTTGACATGGATGAACTTAAAAACATATTAGGACATTGGGGAGCACTTGAGGTCATTTGGATGTGAGGACCTTGATGGAACACAAAACCCTAATTTTGACTTGACTGCCTTAGGATGTGATTTGACTGTCCAAACCTTGAGCAACTTGAAGCTTCTTCTTGACAAGTCTTGAGGAATATGGGAGGGCAAATTTTAGGGTACAACATTTTCACCTGTTCAATTTTCTTAAACCTGAGGATACAAATTGGCTTTCGAGCCTTTCGTGATCCGAAGGTGGAAGATAATTGAACACTAGAGTGCCCAAAAATTTGCACTCGCATGGTGTAGTATCAACATTGCGATGTCGGGAATGGGCTTACAGATGCCATTTAGAGATTGTTGGTAGGAGGATGGGCTTACAGATGCCATCTTCAGGAATTTCGATCGCATAAGAGATTCCTTAGCGAGAACTTGCATACCTGTGGTTGTAAAAGATTCCACTGGGGAAGTCTAACCTTTGTTGAGATTGAGGAACTTGCCTGTACTCCAACTGAGAGAATGCTTCAGCTGAGTTTTAAGAGCCTGTCCATAATTCAACTGGGGGGAAATATCTTCATCAAGATCTAGGAATTGTCTCGTGCTCAATGGAGTATACTGTTGAGGTTATAGAACTTGTCCACACTATGACGGAGGAAAACATCAAGATCTAGGAAATGACTTGTGCTCCACAGAGTATACCGTCGAGGTTATAGTACTCGTCCACACTATGACATAAGGAAACATCTTCATCAATATCTAGGAACTGACTTGCGCTCAATGGAGTATACTGTTGAGGTTATAGTACTTGTCCACACTATGACGGAGGAAAACATCAAGATCTAGGAACTGACTCGTGCTCAATGGAGTATACCGTTGAGGTTATAGTACTCGTTCACACACTGACATAGGGAAACATCTTCATCAAGATCTAGGAACTGTCTCGTGCTCAATGGAGTATACCGTTGAGGTTATAGAACCTGTCCACACTATGACGGAGGAAAACATCAAGATCTAGGAACCGACTCGTGCTCAATGGAGTATACCGTTGAGGTTATAGTACTTTTCCACACTATGACGTAGGGAAACATCTTTATCAAGATCTAGGAACTGTCTCATGCTCAATGGAGTATACCGTTGAGGTTATAGAACTTGTCCATACTATGACGGAGGAAAACATCAAGATCTAGGAACCGACTCGTGCTCAATGGAGTATACCGTTGAGGTTATAGTACTTGTCCACACTATGACGTAGGGAAACATCTTCATCAAGATCTAGGAACTGTCTCGTGCTCAATGGAGTATACCGTTGAGGTTATATAACTTGTCCACACTATGACGGAGGAAAACATCAAGATCTAGGAACCTACTCGTGCTCAATGGAGTATACCGTTGAGGTTATAGTACTTGTCCACACTATGACGTAGGGAAACATCTTCATCAAGATCTAGGAACTGTCTCGTGCTCAATGGAGTATACCGTTGAGGTTATAGAACTTGTCCACACTATGATGTAGGGAAACTTTCGAGATTGAGGACCTTATCTGAAATTCAACCGAGGATAAATCAATTGAGATTTAAGAACTGGTCAGGTCTTTGACTAAGCTGGGGACTTAACTGCATCTTTCCTGAAAGCTAAAGGTCAGTCATATGAAATGCATGATATGAATCAGGCAATGATGTTCTCAAAATAATGAGATTGTATTCGTATGATGCGTATATGCATGTATCATGATGTATGGGAATATGATGCTTTAGCTGGGGAAAAGAAATCCCGGAGCTGCTGGAGAATAGAGTTGAGTTCTTCGTTTTCGCTGGGGATGATGAACGAAGATGGTAAACCTGTAGGAGAAAAGAACTCCGTTGGGGAATAAACGGATGAAGAGGTTACTCCGAGGGGAATTACTTTGTGGGGAAGAGACGTTCTGCTGAAGATTTTAATGATAACTCCGCTGGGGGATTCTGTTGATAAGCTCTGTTGGGAATTTTAATGATGAACTCCGCTGGGGATAGAAAGAACTTCGCTGGCGATGATCTTTCAGTCGCAACTTGCTGAGGATAACCCAGTTAGACTCTTGTGAGGATAACCTTCTGAATTTGGCTGGGGAGATTTATTTGTGCTCTGCAGGGGATAAGCTTCCAGAGTCTACTGGGTAAGATGATTCAACTCTGGCGGGGACGCTTTTTAGACTGCGCTGGGGAAATGACTCCACTGGGGTATCTTGTATTCCGCCGGGGAACATTCTTATTTTCTGTTGAGGAATATTAAGACTGTTGGGGATGCTCTCATACTTGTTGGGGAATGTCTTTATACTCCGCTGAGGACTATTAAGACCTTCTGGGGATACCAAACCTTTTCAGGGATGATGGTAGATTAACTCTTCTTGGGAAGAGTGTTACTGATTTGTTCATAGTTGCAAGTCTCAGTGGGGAGAGCTACCATTACTGTTTTACTCTATGGGGAGTGACGATATCTTGGTCATATTCTTCAGCTGAACCTCCCTTGGTACCTTGGTGGACAGAGCAACTAGACAGCTCGGGCGATTCTTATTGCCCCTGCTTCTGTTATTACTCGTAATTCGTCCTTTGTTTCGCATGTAAATTTTATGAGCAACACTTAGTGTCAAATGCATATATCAAAAATGAACATTGGACGTTCTTTGTAAAACAAGAAAGATAAAGGAAAAACAATTTGAAATTTGTCTGAAAATGAATTTGTATTGATTTTGAAGTTTGTCTAAAAATAGGCGTTTTTGTACAAGAGGCTGACGTCCTAGTAAGAGAACGCCGCCGAACAAATAGAATTTATACAACTTGTGAAAAGAAAACAAAACAGCTATGTGAATAATCCCACTGGGTTCCAACTCTGCTATTGCCTTTATATCTTCAAGCGTCTCATCACTTTGTTGCTTAGTTGAAGGTGAATCTGATTGATTGGTGCCGTCCGAGCCTGATAGTTGATACCTAAGTCTGGATGCGAGGTGATCCAATGAGACATAGTGTTACGCTTTAATCCCTAACTTTTTCCTAGACCGCCCTTTCGGGTTTTCAGTCCACCGGGATACCCATTTTTACCCAAGCCGCCTTTTCAGGTTTTCGACTTGCCGGGTGTACAATTTTTTTCATTTTCATCCCTTATTTTTGCCCGAACCCTTTTGGTTCGCCGGGAAGCCCTTATTTTTGCCTAGGCCAGTCAACCTAGAGGGTCTTTGATTATGCGTAGTATCTTTTTACTATGTCTGCATTGACGGGGTGAGGAAGGTCGTCACCATCCATGGTGGTTAGAATCATTGCTCCTCATGAGAAAATATTCTTAACCACAAATGGCCCTTCGTAAGTAGGGGTCCATTTTCCCCTGGGATCACCTTGAGGTAGAATAATGCACTTGATTACCAGGTCCCCAACTTGATACTCTTGTCGTCTGACTTTCTTGTTAAATGCCTTGATCATCCGTTTTTGGTATGTCTGACCATGACAAATAGCAGTGAGTCTCTTTTCGTCGATTAGATTCAGTTGATCAAGTCGGGTCTGAATCCAGTCATCTTCACTCAAGCCTGCATCCTTCATGATCCGAAGAGAGGGTATCTGAACTTTAATGGGCAAGACTGCCTCCATGCCATAAACCAAAGAATAGGGTGTTGCCCCTGTTGACGTCTGTGCTGAGGTACGGTACCCATGAAGAGCAAATGGTAACATCTCGTACCAGTCTTTGTAGGTCACTGTCATCTTCTGCACAATCTTCTTAGTGTTCTTATTAGCCGCTTCTACAGCCCCATTCATCTTTGGCCGGTAAGGAGATGAGTTATGATGTTATATCTTGAATTTCTCGCAGAGCTCGGTGATCATCTTGTTGTTGAGATTGGTACCATTATCCGTAATGATCCCCTCTGGTACACCATATCGACAGATCAGGTTGTGCCGAATGAACCGTGCCACGACGTTCTTGGTTACGGTAGCAAAGGAAGCTACTTCAACCCACTTCGTAAAGTAATCAATAGCTACCAGGATGAAACGATGCCCGTTGGATGCTGTAGGTCTGATCTCGCCAATCATATCAATGCCCCACATTGCGAAAGGCCAAGGTGCTGTCAATATATTCAGAGGAACTGGAGGTATGTGTACTTTATCAGCATAGACTTGACACTTGTGACATGTCCGAGAATGCTGATAACAGTCAGCTTCCATTGTGGACCAGTAATATCCTGCCCGAAGGATTTTCTTTGCCATGGTATGTCCACTGGAATGAGTTCCGAAAGTACCTTCATGCAGCTCTGCCATGATGCTTTCTGCTTCAATCTTATCCACACAACGCAATAAGGTTGAATCATGGTTACGCTTGTAAAGAATGTCATTGCTGATGAAGAACTTCGTCGCGAGTCTCCTCAGGAACTTCTTATCATTAACAGATGCACCCTCGGGGTATTCTTGAGCTTCAAGGTACCTCTTCACTTCATGATACCGGGGCTTTTCTGTTACCTCCTCAGTCTCAAGATCACAGCAATGCGCAGGTTCGTACAATCTTTCAATAATGACTCGGGGAGCCTCGTTGTCCCAATTGACTTTGAACATAGAAGACATCGTAGCTAGCGCGTCCGCCAACTAATTCTCCTCTCTAGGGAAGTGTTCAAAGGTTATCTCCTCGAAATGGGGGAAGCAACGTCAATACATACTCCTTGTAAGGAATAAGATTTGGATGTTTCGTATCCCACTCGCCTTTGATCTGACTGATCACGAGAGAGGAATCTCCGAAGACACTTAGAAACTTAATCCTTAGGTCAATTGTAGCTCGAAGACCCATAATGCATGCTTCATACTCCGCCATATTGTTGGTGCAGTTGAAACATAATCGGGTGGTGAACGGAGTATGCGAGCCTTTAGGAGATATGATCACGGCACCAATGCCATTACCCAAAGCGTCCGAAGCTTCATCAAAGTACATAGACCATCAGGATCCCTCCTCAGGTCCTTCATCCGGTCCAGGTGTCTCACAATCAGTCACCACCATGATATTCTCGTTCGGAAATTCAAAGTTCATATACTGGTAATCATCCACTGCCTGATGTGCCAAATGGTCTGCCAATACACTTCCCTTAATTTCTTTTTGAGTCGTGTACTGGATGTCATACTTAGTCAATATCATCTGCCATCTTGCTATTCTTCCGGACAAGGCGGGCTTTTCGAAGATATACTTGATTGGATCCATTTTTGAAATCAACAGAGTAGTGTGAGTCAGCATATACTGTCTCAGCCGGCGAGCAGCCCATGCCAAAGCACAACAAGTTTTCTCAAGCAGTGAGTATCGGGTCTCACAGTTGGTAAACTTTTTGCTAAGGTAATAAATAGCATGCTCTTTTCGGCTAGACTCGTCATGCTGCCCCAGCACACACCCCATTGAGTTGTCAAGTACCGTCAAGTATAAGATCAGAGGTCTCCCTTCAACTGGTGGCATTAGAATAGGTGGCTCCTGGAGATACTCTTTGATCCTTTCGAAAGCATCCTGGCATTCATCATTCCAACGTATCACTTGATCTTTCTTTAGTAACTTGAAGATTGGCTCACAAGTAGTAGTTAGGTGCGAGATGAATCGGGCAATGTAGTTCAATCGTCCCAAAAAGCCTCTGACTTCTTTCTTTGTCTTGGGAACTGGCATCTCTTGTATGGCTTTCACCTTTTCCGGATCCACTTGAATACCTTTGTCGCTTACAACGAAACCTAGTAGTTTACTAGACCTCACCCCGAAGGTGCACTTGTTCGGGTTCAATCCCAGCTTGTACAACTTCAACCTGTCAAACAGCTTCTGTAGATGGTCAAGGTGTTCTTCCTCAGTCTGGGACCTTGCAATCATGTCGTCGACGTATACTTCAATCTCATGATGGATCATGTCATGAAACAAAGCAACCATGGCACGCTGATATGTTGCCCCAACATTTTTCAACCCAAAAGGCATGACCTTGTAGCAAAAGGTACCCCACTGGGTAACAAAGGTGGTCTTCTCTATGTCTTCGGGAGCCATCTTAATTTGATTATATCCGGAGAAACCATCCATAAAGGAGAACACCTTGTGCTGAGCAGTATTGTCAACCAGAACGTCAATATGAGGCAGAGGGAAGTCATCCTTAGGGCTCGCCCTGTTCAAATCCATGTAGTCAACACACATTCGAACCTTACCATCCTTCTTAGGCACTGGAACCACATTGGCAACCCACTGAGGGTAAGAAGTAACTGCTAGGAAACCGGCGTCAAACTGTTTCATAACCTCAGCCTTAATTTTCTCGGACATCTCTGGGCGCATACGGCGGACCTTCTGTTTTACTGGAGGACAATCTTCCTTGGTAGGAAGGCGATGAACCACAATGTCAGTATCCAAACCAGGCATATCTTCGTAATACCAGGAAAAGATCTCAACGTAGTCACGCAGCATCTGAATTAACCGTTGTTTCACACTAGGCTCCAGATTTGCACCGATCTTGACTTCCTTCTTGTCTGTCTCAGTACCCAGATTCACCGTTTCCACTGGCTCTTCATGTGACTGAATGGCCCTCTCTTCCTAGAGTAGCAGTCTTGCAAGTTCACCAGGCACTTCGCAATCATCTTCACCTTCGTCTTCGGCTAAGTTGATCGAATTTTTGAAGTCATAACTGGCAGTAGCAGGATCGTTACCAGTGAGATCCAGAGTGGATGTGGACCTGTATATGTGAGTGTGTGTAAAATAGCTGTTTTGCAATATATAATAAAGAAAAACAAAGAGTGCAAAATTTGAAATGCAAAAGACGTCCAATGCTTTTATTAATGATATATGAAAATGGCACACAAAAGCCCTCACAAATGAAGCCACGGTGCCCCGGGTAAGACACTGGGCCATGAAGTTTCACAACATTGTCTGTTACAAATTCAAAACAAAGAGTTCATTACTGGTTAACAAAAGTAATAAGGATGAAGTCCCTCGCTGTCCAGTTGCTTGGTCCACCGTTGGTCGTAGGATAGATCCAGCTGTCAAATTCAGACTCTTCCACATCATCTTCAATGGCATTTACTCCCGAGTTGCTGATGAACACGGGAGGTCTTCCAATTCTTGCACTTCAAATAGTCCTTTGAGCTTCTGCAGTGAAACCCAAACCAAACTTGTTAGTCTTCTGAGTAAAATCAGAGAGTCGGCCCCAATTTGCACACTCACCCTTCTCGATAACAGCCCTGGAATCCTTTAAGGAAGCCATCTTCATAGGAGAATCTTCAACCACAGTCTCAGCTGATGCTTGTGTCTGAGGAACTTCTTCAAAGTGCTGAAATAGGGTCTCAGTGAACTCCCCATCCATCTCTACGTATCTGAACGAGTTGAGGTGGCTGACCATATACTCTTCCTCCCCTTGAACTATCACAATCTTCCCTCTGACCGGGTACTTCAGCTTCTGGTGGAGCGTTGAGGTTACGGCCCCAGCTTTATGGATCCAGACACGACCCAGCAAACAAGAATAGGATGGCCGAATGTCCATCACGTAGAATGTAGAATTGAAGACCTGAGAACCAACTTTAATCGGAATATCAACCTTACCATGAACCATCCTTTTAGACCCGTCAAAGGCCCTGACAATGATGTTACTGGGCTTTAGCTCCAACCCTTCGCAATCCAACCGGTCCAGAGCTTTCTTGGACAAAACTATCAATGAGGAACCAGTGTCAACCAATACATGTGCAAGAGTAGTGCCCCTGTATTCAATGGAGACATGCAGGGCATCATTGTGGTTCTTCCCTTTAACTGTCAAATCAGCGTCGGAGAAACCCAAACCATTATCAGCAGTTAAATTGGCCATACAATCGGTAAACTGATCAACTGATGTCTCTTGTGGCATGTGGGCAGTCTTCAGGAAGGTAATCAGAGCCTTGGCATGGGCTTCTGAACACAACAACAGTGACAACATGGAAATCTTGGATGGGGTTTTCCCTAGCTGCTCAACTATGTTATAATCACTCTTCTTAATAATCTTTAGAATCTCTTCCATTTCCTGCTTGGAAGCTTCAACAATGATAGTCTTCGGTGCCTCCGTCTGGGCAGGCACATCAGTGGTGATCCCTTTGCCCCGAGCGTTAGATGACTCGGCGACATGGGTAGGACTAAGAACTTGATCAGGAATGGCAGTAGGTATACTTGCAGGTGTAATGACAACAGGTCTTCGGATAGTTGGTGGAGCAATATCAGGTGAGAAAAGTCTACCGCTGCGGGTGACTTTAGCAGGCCCAGTAATGTTGCTGACGCTGGTATCAGCATCCAACTCTTACCTAACTCCAAGGACATAAATATATGCCCCATAGTGCCAAGGGACAACTTTGTCAGAGGTGTGGAAAATGGGCCCCGTAACAGTGATGATTACAGGTGCGATCTTCGGAGTAGATGTAATTCTAACAGGCTTCCTCGAGGGAGCCTTGGAAGAATTGTCGAAAATGGTAATAATGGCAACTTCTTCAGAATGAACGGAAGGAACAACAATCTTCTCGAACAGGATCTCCTTATTATCCATCAGGTTTTGGATACTTGACTTCAGAAATGGGAAACCAGTAGGTAAAACAGAACACATATGGCAACCTTCGCCACAGCCCGAAAATAAACCGGCTAGCAACAGGTTCTTCTTGACAGTCATCAGAGGGGTAACAATATCATCCACGGAAACTACAAACAAGTCTTCCTCTATAGCATTTACTCCATGTTTGGGCATGGGAGCAGTCACAACATTAGGCCTCTCGGGCGCCTCAAACTCAATCTCCTTTGCATCAATTAGGTCTTGCACCCTGTTCCTCAAAACCTAACAATCATCTGTATTATGCCCCGGGCTATCAGAGTGAAAAGCGCAGCGGGAATTAGGGTTGTACTTTGGTGACGTGGTACTTGGATTCTTCGGAGCTTCCTTTAAAACTACCAGATTAGTCTTCAGCAACTGTGGCAGAATCTAAGACAAAGTCATGCTGAGACGAGTGAATTGCCTTCGAGGTCTCTCGTCCTTTTGTTGATTGTGATGTTGAGGAGCACCAACAGGTTTTGAAATAACAACCGCATTGACAGCTTGGTGGTGTTCAGGTCTATTCTGTCTTCTTGAACTATAGGCAGCACTGGACTCTTTCTTAAACGACTTCTTCTCAGTGCTCGATGAGGCACCGTTCTGTATCTTTCCAGCCTTAATACCAGCTTCCATCCTCTCACCAGTCAAAATAAGATCTGTAAACCCAGCTGAAGAGCTTCCAATTAGGTGGTTAAAGAATGGACCAGACAGGGTCCCCAAAAACATGTCAACAAGTTCACGATCAGCCAAAGGTGGTTGCACCCTTCCAGCAAGGTCTCTTAACTTCTGCGCATACTCTTTAAATCCTTCACCCGTTCCTATTGACATACCCTGGAGTTGGGTACGTGTAAGAGCGAGGTCAGAGTTGTACTGATACTGCCTATAGAATGCAGTAGCCAAATCTTCCCAGCTGCGGATACTGGCTCCGTCTAACTGATAGAACCACTCAAGCTGAGTCCCTGAGAGACTGTCTTGAAAGAAATGGATCCACAAATTCTTATCAACAGTATAAGGTTGGATCTTCCTCACATATGACCGGAGGTGCAGCTTTGGACAGGAAACTCCGTCATACTTGGCAAAGGCAGGTGCCTTGAACTTATGGGGAATCACCACCCCAGATGATAGACCTAGATCTCCGAAGTCCAGATCGGGCACCTTCTGAATTTCCATAGTGCTTAAACGGTCTTCCAGCTATTTTTACTTATCCTCAGCAGGAGGATACTGTTCTTCATCATAGTCCGTCTCGTTGTCGGAGACCACAGGGATAGGAGCCCCCCTTTCTTGTGGACTATCCTTCCCTCCAGATGAGGTGGTCAGATCAACTTCATTCTGCAGCCTGTTTCCAAACCTGCGTCCAGTATTGAACAGGATGGTCCTCTTCTTCTTCTTCTTCTTCTCTTTCAGAATCAAGGTCTTCAGGTCCTGCTGACCCTTAGCTAGATTCATGAATAGCTCTTGAAATTGGGCATTCTGGGCCTGGAGGGCCTTGATAGCTTGCTCAGTTGAAGGTTCAGCAGACATGATGATTGCTGAAATAAACAGTGAAGAAGATAAGAGACCTGTAATGGGGTACCTGTTTATGAAGTGCATGGGATGAAATGCGTATGATTTATGATTTCAAAGACAATCGAGATTCAAATTTGTAAACAAAAAAGGAAACACACTTTATTAGATTTAAACTTCGAATTTAAATTGTTCAACAAATTGCCCTTAGGCGTTACAAGAATGGAAATACTAAAAAGTAAATGAAAAACTGTAAAAGAAATCCTCAAAGGTCCATCAATGCTCCCATGGTCTCTTCTTCTCAGTGCGGACATAATCATTCAGGATCTGCTCATTCTCCAGTTGCCTAGTCATCTTCTGGATCTTCTGCTCCTGTTCATTGAACCTCTCTCGGTAGGAATCCCGTTCATCCCTTAACTGCATCCAAGACCTCTTCAGTGCCCCAATATCAGTGGGCATATAAGGGTGGAGAATAGTTGGAAGAACCCCCTTCTCATTAGCAACTTCGAGAGTAACAGGCCTGACAGCTTCATATGGCATACCTAACTTCTGGGCATGGGTGTGGACCCATCTGAGATATGGCTCCATTGGCAGATAAGTCTTTGGTCCCAACTCATGTGGGTCAGATTGGTGAACTCTGTCCCAAGCCCTTATGAATTTATGACGCAGCTCGTCGCTATCTCCCTGAAAATCAAAGATGATATGGGGCATCAGCATCTCATGAGGCTCTTCTCTTATGGCTCTTCCAAACTGACGGAGAGCTAAGCATGGGTTGTAAGAAATCCCTCCATGGGTCCCGATCAATGGAACATTAGGATACTCTCCACAGCGGTCAATGATAGTCACCTCATCCAAGCCTTTGAGAGTCCAGATAATGTCATTATTAGAAAGAGACATCACCCTATAAGCCCATCCCATTCCTTCTTTGTTCTTTAGTACAGACTTAGGGAGGTGCGAAATTAACCACCTCGACAATAAAGGAGCACAACACATCAAAGTTCCCCGCTTTCGGGCAGTACGAGCATAGAGCTGATGAAGGATATCACCCAAGAGAGTGGGTACCGGATTCTGAGAGATGAAGATCTTTATGGCATTAATATCAACAAAAGTATCAGGGTTCAGAAACAATACCAAGCCATAAATCAAGAGAGCCAGAATATCCTCGAACGCCTTGAAGTCTAAGCTGTCCCAGAAGTAGTTAGTCTTGCCAACCAAGAACTTAGTCAGGAAACCCTTAGCTCCACTTCTAGTCTCCCAGTTAGCCATTACCTCTTCTTTGGTCAAGTGAAGGGCTGCAGCAATTTTTTCGGGCTTAAGAGTCTTCTCCCATCCAGTAAACAGGGTCTACTCCAGAACAGAGATACCGAGCAGCTCAGAGAACTCTTCTAGGGTAGGAACCAGCTGGAAGTCCTGGAAAGTAAAACAATGGTACAACGGATCATAGAATTGGACCAGGACACTCATCATTTGTTCGTCCAATTTTGAGGTGACCAAACTGAGAAGAGAACCATGCCTTCTGATGAAGGAAGTAGTGTCCGGAATCCTGACAACCAACTCTTTAAGCAAGGTAGGGACTTGGACAAAGTTGATCCGGATAGTATTCTTACGCATGGGCATCATAATAACCTACAAAACAGAGCAAAGATGAAACCCTCTTGTCTTTGAAATAGGTTAGTCCTTATGCAAGATGTATGCAATGTTATGATAAAGGCACCACAAGTATCCACAAAAGGCAAACATGGTAAAGGCACACAAGTCACACAAAAGAGCCCTTAGATTTCAGGCTGGCATGGAGCTTAGGTACTACCCTCTTTCAGTTCAGTTGGTTAAGACCTGTCCTAAAAATAGTAACCGGGTTCTAGAGGATCTCAATATCATTGACTACGCTCGATCGGTCATAATTCCAGTTTAGCAACCTTTTCTGGCGGCCGGAATCATCGCGAGAGTTTAGTCTCAATGAGTGTAGCATACTGCTACTGTTCTATGGCCAAGTTGGTCAATTTAAAGGTTCTAAGGTCAGTTGGTGCTTAATGACTCCTTAGAAGACCCATATTCTCCTCGTTCCAACACAAGGGATATCGGTACATACCAAGGTGCCACACCAATGTAGCTACTGCTTCATCCGTGTCAGTCTACGCCGGACAGATCCCTCACAATTTATTGCTACTTACCTAAAGGGTATCCCCAGATCTGGGTTAAGATCTATAGAACTCCGATACAAGCCCACAAAATTAAAGCATACAAAGCATACAATTGAAAACATAGTGATCTAATCCTAGGGTACACCTCACTTATAAGACTCCCCAGCAGAGTCGCCAGTTCTGTGATCGGTGGGAATGAGAACTGACTGTTTTGGAATGCTGGTTCGCGTTTGCGTTTGTTTTCGCAAAATGTCGCGGTAAGCAAGAGTCGCCACCGTATTTTATTTTATCCAACAAGGAAAGGACAAAAGCACCGAAAAATTCCTTTTTGAGATATTTCTCGGGTTCGGGAGGTAGATTATAGAAAGGGAAGGTGTTATCACCCTTTCTATCCGTGGTTATCCACGGGCTCTTAGGTACTTTATCATTATGTTCTCAAAAGTTTGCTTTTCTTTGTGTTTGTGGGTTTAAAAAGAGTTTTGTTTTTGAAGGGAGTGTAAGTGCAAAAAGTTTTATTTTGTCTTAAAAAGAGCAAGTACTTAAGAACCATCTACCTACTCAAAAAGGAATTAAACTGTACAAGTATCCTTTAGACAATGCTATCCCACTATTGAGGAGTAGGTAGCATCGTCGTTGGATTTTTAGGGTCAATTCGATTAAGGGACGTATGGTGCACTAAAGCAACGTTAGGACGCCTTAGTGGTAACCTTAATGTCTTAGATCATTTTATCCGAGGCAACCGTTTTCGAGGCAACTTATGATCTTTGGACAAGAGGGCAACCTCTAAAACTTCCTATACTTAATGACCACGTTCGAGGCAACCAAGTGAGGTGTACCCTAAGAGTGCGCATGTGCGAGTGTGTTATTTTTAGTTATTTTTATCTGTACATGTTAATGGTGAACTACTGTTGATTTTAGGTTAAAGATTAATTTTGTCATGCATTACCTAGTATTCAAACATCTAACAGTTAATGGTTACGGAAATTAAATTGCGGAAAATAAATCTAAGCTATTACAAGGCGTCGGGTATTTACATCGCCAAAGACAAACCCTTAAAAATTAAATTGTGAAAAGTAAATAAAAGCGACAAATAAATAAATAAAGTCCTAAGTTAAAAACTATTACATTCTCGAAGCAGTTACAATATTGAAATATGGATAAAAAATTATTCGCGCGCGAGAAAATTAAATCGGAGTGTCTTAGGGTTTTGACCCTTTTAAATAAATAAAGCATATTTTTTTGTTATTTTTTGAATTAAAAATTAGTCTAAGTTAATATTTGAATTAATTAAATAAATGAAAATATTTTTGGTTTTTTATTATTTAAGGAAATAAAATAAGAATGGTTAAAAGATATTAAAAACCCTAATTCTATGTTGATTTTAATTTAATGCAAAAGATATTAAAATTGTACCTAAAAAAAACTAAATTAATTGATTAAAATTTATTTACAAAAATAATGAAATAGAAAATATTATTTTATTTTTGGTTTTCTGATTTTTTTATAAAAAAAAAAGTTAATTTGTTAATTAATTAATTAAGATAATAATAATAATAAAATAAAAATAGAAAAAATAATGAAAAGAAAAATATAAAAAAAAAAAGAACAAACTCAGGGGGGTGTGGGCCTGAATAGAGTGTTTGAATTGCAAATTCCAGGCCCAATTGCGCCAGCCTGTTGGACTTTTTTGTGATTCCATGCCTGCTTGTTGACCAGGGAGTATGATGAGCCTCCATCCTGAACCATTGGATTTGATTGGCAAGCCATCTGGCAGATGGATCCCTGAGGCGTATGGTGGACCAACTTTATGAACGCTGCGTGAGATTACCTGAAAACAAAATATATCAAAGTTTTGGGAGACCTGGGATTCGAACCCAGGTCCCAAGGGGTTTTGCAATAGCACGCTCACCAACCAACCAGCTTGTTCATTCGTTTATTCGAATAGAGAACAAATAATATATTCAAAACAATTAAATATGCCCTGCAAAAATAAAAAAAACGCGCTAATGATTCAAACGGGCCAATGGATGCAAGCCACGGTATCATCTTCCTCAACGCATCTCTGGTTATTTACCTGCAGATTTTTATCCGCAAGAAGATTCGTAGGATCATCTCAAAAACCCTCTCTAGGCCATATAAATGAAACCTAAGAGTACCAACGCACTCATCTCTTCCTCCTGGTCATCCCTGCAACCATTGTTTGATCCAATTTTCCCTGTAGCACTAACGCCTAAAAACACCACATGTAAACCCTAGATTCGGGCATCGTTATACAGGCCATGAAAATCAAATTGGATAATGCCAAAACGTTCTAAATCAAATAACAATCACAAATATGCCAATATTTTAAAGAAAAGATGCAAGAATTGGAGATTTGGATTCCATGTTCAGAGCAAGGTTCGTGGAGACTTACAGTGAGTTTTAGACGATGAAAATGCTTGGTTTTGATTGGTATTGCTTCACTGGATGCCAGGGAAGGGAGTAGCGTTGAGCTTTTGGTCTGAATCAAGCTCCAATGTGGATTTCGATCTTCACTTTTTCAAGCTTTTTCCCAAACTTTGCATGGCTGTTTCTGCAGTATATTATGCGTTTTTTAGGTCTGTGTGGCTTGTGTGCATATAATGGAATGAATTTAGGTCAAAATATGGGCCATAATCCTTATGCATTGAAGATGGAATATTGGATTTTGATCACCATTAACAAGTTTCCAAATATAGGCCAAATCTGATTTTTTGTGCTTGTTTTGACTTGGCACGAGTTTGATTGAGTATCACATGATATTTGCAAGCTGTATTGATCACAAGAATCCCCTTACATCAATTTTTAGATTTTATTTGATTTAATATTGATTAATAATGAATTAAATCAATAAAAATGAAATAAAATAGAAAAATAAATGTTTGGTCATGAAATTAAAGATGGGACACGTGTGTGGTGTGATAAGACCAAATCAAGTGGAAACAAATGGGCCCTTTTGTCAAAAATTGGAGTTTTGAGGATAGTTGACTTTTGGCAATTTTGGAAAAATGCCCAACTTCAACAATGCATAACTTCTTCAATTTTGAACTTTTAGAGGTGTTCTCGGACTTTTTAGAAACTTTGAGATATCTTATAATCAACCCTTTTGGTCTCATCGCATTTTGATGTTCCATGCTCAAGTTATAAGCTTTGGAAAAAAAGGTGTTTTTGTTGACTTTCAAAAATGACCTATAATGTCCAAATTTGTAACTTTTTGTGAGAGCATTTATTGATCTTGGGGTGTGAAGATGGATTGTAGGAAATTGAATCCTATTCAAAATGAGCTTTGGATGGGTCATTTCCCATAAAGTATGATAAAGTTATACTTGGTCAAAGTTGAGTTGACTTTTCCTACAAAACCCTAATTTAACAACTTTTGAATCTTGATGAATCTTGAGAAATCCTTGATGAATCATGATCAAACCTTGATAAAATGATGCATTATCCTTCAAAATGAGAATGTTGACAAAAAATCTTGAGGTTTGACTGTATTTGGGACACAATTGACTTTTGCCCTAGCACAGTCGATTTTTGGGCCTCTTGAGCAATTGACTGACCAAACTTCCTCTGCAAGGCTTGAAATTTGACATGGATGAACTTAAGAACATATTAGGACATTGGGGAGCGCTTGAGGTCATTTTGATGTGAGGACCTTGATGCAACACAAAACCCTAATTTTGACTTGACTGCCTTAGGATGTGATTTGACTGTCCAAACCTTGAGCAACTTGAAGCTTCTTCTTGACAAGTCTTGAGGAATATGGGAGGGAACATTTTGGGGTACAACACTAAGGATAAAATAATATTTGTTGCAGATGTCCTTAACAGCTCAATTGAAACACCAGTCATGGTACCTGGACTCTGGGTGCTCACGACACATGACGGGAAAAAGGTCTATGTTCCTAACCCTGGAACTTAAAGCTGGAGGAGATGTGAAGTTTGGAGGTAATCATAAAGGGAAGATTATTGGTTCTGGAACCATAGGAAACGGTAACCTTCCTTCTATCTCCAATGTTTTATTAGTAGAAGGATTATCTCATAATCTATTGTCCATAAGTCAATAAAGTGACAATGGCTATGACATTATCTTCAATCAAAATTCCTATAAAGCTGTAAGTCAAAAAGATGGATCAATCCTCTTTTCTGGCAAGAGAAAGAACAACATTTACAAAATTGATTTATCAGATCTTAAATCTCAAAACGTCAAATGTCTTTTGTCTGTTAGCAATGAGCAATGGGTATGACACAGAAGATTGGGACATGTCAGTCTTAGAAAAATCTCTCAACTAAATAAATTAAATTTAGTCAGAGGACTTCCCAATCTGAAGTACAACTCAGAAGCTCTGTGCGAAGCATTCCAAAAAGGAAAATTTTCAAAACATTCCTTTAAATCTAAAAATGTTGTCTCTTCCTCCAAGCCATTAGAGTTACTTCATATTGATCTGTTTGGGCCAATTAAAACTGCATCCATCAGAGGCAAGAAGTATGGATTGGTCATCGTTGATGACTTCAGCAGATGGACATGGGTAAAGTTTTTAAAACACAAGGATGAGTCACATTCTATATTCATTGACTTCTGTACTCAAGTGCAAAATGAAAAATATTTTAAAATCACAAAAGTCAGAAGTGATCATGGTGGTGAATTTGAAAATCATTATTTTGAAAAATATTTTAAAGAAAATGGTATTGTTCATAATTTTTCTTGTCCTAGAACTCCCCAGCAAAATGGAGTTGTAGAAAGAAAGAATAGAACATTACAAAAAATGGTCAGAACCATGATCAATGAAACAAATATGGCTAAGCACTTTTGGGCAGAAGCTGTGAACACAACGTGTTACATTCAGAATAGAATCTCTATAAGACATATTCTTGAAAAGACTCCCTATGAATTGTGGAAAAACAGAAAGCCCAACATTTCTTATTTCCATCCTTTTGGATGTACTTGTTTTATTCTAAACACCAAAGAAACTCTGCAAGTTTGATTCCAAAGCACAAAAGTGTTTCCTGCTTGGATACTCTGAACGCTCAAAAGGCTATAAATTATACAAAACAGAAACTCTGATTGTTGAAGAATCATTCAAAGTCAGGTTTGATGATAAGCTTGGCCAGCAACAGCCAAAGGAAATTGATTTTTCTGTAGGTACAGAAGATAATCCCTCAAACTCTAAAAGTTCAGAAGCAAAAGGAGATTCAGAAGCAAAAGAAGACTCAGCAGATCATCCTCTTGACGATGCTCTGAACAATCTCAGAATCTCTAACCAACCCACTCAGAAAAGGTTTCCTAGAATATCTTCAGCTCATAAAGAAGACGTAATCATTGGAAGAAAAGAAGATCCCATCAGAACAATATCCTCTCTCAGAATGAATGAAGAATCTTTGTTTGGTCTAGTCTCTCTGATTGAGCCAACTACCATTGATGAAGCTCTGAAAGATAATGATTAGATCTTAGCAATGCAAGAAGAACTCAATCAATTCTCCAGAAATGATGTATGGAATCTAGTTCCAAGACCCAAAGGATTCAATGTTATAGGAACCAAATGGGTTTTCAGAAACAAATTGAACGAACAAGGAGAAGTAATCAGAAATAAAGCACGACTGGTTGCACAGGGTTATAGTCAACAATAAGGAATTGATTATAATGAAACCTTTTCCCCAGTCGCTAGGTTAGAATCTATAAGATTATTAATTTCTTTTGCTGTACAAAATAACATTTCATTATATCAAATGGATGTTAAAAGTGCATTTCTAAATGGCTATATTGAAGAAGAAGTATATGTCCATCAACCTCCTAGATTTAATGATTCAAAACATCCAGAACATGTTTTTAAATTAAAAAAGTCTTTGTACGGTTTAAAACAAGCTCCCAGAGTTTGGTATGATCGTCTGAGTAATTTTCTATTAGAAAAAGATTTTACCAGAGGGAAAGTGGACACAACTCTTTTCAGAAAGAAATTTAAAAATGATATTTTAATTTGTCAAATTTATGTCTGTTGTACCCCAAAATTTTCCCTCCCATATTCTTCAAGATTTGTCAAGAGTCATCTTCAAATGGTTCAGGATTTCTCAAGGGTTGCACAGTCCAAATACCTCCTAAGCCAGTCAAAATTAGGGTTTTGTTTCTTTCAAGGAATTTGAGGTTTTCAATGGTCCAATCAAGTCCCACAGGCCTATACATATTCTCAAGCATCTATATGTCAAGTTTCAAGACTCACAATGTCAATTGGCACAGTCAAAAGCTCCATTTGATCCACAATTAACTGCAGGGGCAAAATGGTCATTTTACAGTCAAAAGTCAGAATTTTTGGTCAGCATCTTATTTTGAGTCCACAATCATCATTTGATCAAGTCTTGATCATGATTCCACAAGCATGGCTCAAAAATCATCAAAGATGCAAAAGTTACTATTTTTGGACAGTAGAAAAGTCAATTGTATCTTGACCAAGGCATAACTTTTTCATGGTTCATCAGAAAAATCTCATCCAATGCTCATTTTGAAGGGGATGGCATTTCCTACAACTCATCTTCACATTCCAAGTCCAAGAAATGCTCTCACAAAAAGTTATCAATTTCTACATTATAGGTCAATTTCAAAAGTCAACAAAAATGCACTTTAAGTCAAAGACCATAACTTGAGATTGGTAAATCCAAATGACATGGGACCAAAGGCATTGGTTAGAGGACTTCAAGACCTTTCCAAAATGTCAAAGAACATGTTCATATGATCAAAATTGAGAAAGATATGCATTGGAGAAGTTAGGAAAGTTTTGTGAAATTGCAAAAGTCAACTTTGCTCAAAATACCTTATTTTTGCTAATGGCCTCAAATTTCTTCTTGAAACTTTATCCAAGGCCTATGCACGACCCATCAAGCCTATTTGAATTTATTTTCTTGTTTTTATTAATTAATTGGATTTTTAATTGATTTTAATTCATTTAATTAATTTAAAATTGTAGGAAATTCAAAGATATGGTTTTTCAATCTTTTTTGAAGCAAGAATGACCTAATCAAGCTGGCAAATTCGTGTGCAAATCAAAGGGACAAGAATCTCCAAGTTTGGAAAGTTTTTCCAATCAAAAAGATTCAAAAATATTTGATTTTCAATCAAATATTGAAACATCAATTCCATGGATTTCTTGGCAAAGATTTGACCTAGTTTCATTCTACTATAAGTACCCAAGTCAACCCTAATGCCACAGAGGTGAATTTGCTGCAAGAAAGCCATAACCACATTCAAAAAAATCAAAGAAAAGTGAAAACTGTTTTCTATAGTTTAGCACGATTCAAAGCATTTTGTGGTTTCTAATACCTTGCAGGAACTCTCAGGGACGTTTTGCAATCAAAACCACACGCTAAAGCTTAAGAAATCCTCAAGAACAGTCACACGGTTTGATACTTTTTTTCATAATCATAACTCGTATTTCATGCATAATTAACATGTTTTAATCATTGATTTGTGTTGCTTGAATTCATATAAAGCTAATGGTATTACTTAATTGCATTATAATGCCTAGAATCACAAGTTACCATTGAAGAATTTTAGGGTTCATGAGTTCTCAAATTGGGGCTTTATTATCCAGGAAAAATTGAACCTTATAAGACCCATGGTTGAATTCAGGAGACTCAGACGAATGTAACTGGACCATCGCGAAATATTTCTATTAACCACACTGATATTCGCTATTTTTCGTCCTTGCAGGTTGTGGGGTTTAAAAACCCCCGCTATCTATTTGTTATTTACAGGCATCAGCGAAGGAGATGAAGACGTGTAAGCGTGTGGTTGGAGCATTCAAAAAAAAGCGCGCGTTGATTTGTTTGTCCAGCATATTAATTGTTTCTTAATATTATAATTGTTTGTTAGTATATTAACAAAGGCGTGCAGATGGCTTAGTGGATGGTGCGTTGGCTGGTAACCATTGGGACCTGGGTTCGAATCCCAGGTCCACCCAAACGCTTATGTTATTTTGCTTAATATGTTCATGTGCAGGCTTTCAAAGGCGTTCCACCATACGTCTCAAACATCCAGGCGCCAAGTGGCCACAAGCTTGGATCCAATGGTCATGAGATGGTGATCATGGTACTCCCAATCAACACATGCTCTGGGGAATCAGCAAGGTCAACGTGGCTGAAGAGCTTAGTGGGCTTGAGAATTGCAATCAGCACCTCCTAAGGGCCCAGCACCCCCTGGTTTCCTTATTCTTTTCCTTTTATATTTTAATTTCTATTTATTATTATTATTAATTATTATTATTATTATTTAATTAACTTAACTAATATTTTTTCACAATAAAAATTCAGAAAACTAAAAAACTAAAACATTTTATTATTATTAATTTCACCTTTTATTTATTATTTTTGTAAATAAATGTAATTAATTAATTTAGTTGTTTTAATTAGGTTAATTGTAATTATTTTCACAATAAATAAAATCCATGTAGAATTAGGTTTTGACAACTTTTAACCATATTTTCCTTTTATTTTATTTTCATAAAAACATAAAAAACTTAAAAAAATATTTCTTTTATTTAATTAATTAGAATTAGGTTTAATTAAATGCAAAAAAGGACCAAAATTCATTCTTTTCTCAAAAAGGGTCAAAACCCTAAGGTCTTCTCTGATTTAATTTCTATTCGCGCATTATCATTTTTGATCATATTTATGTAACTGTTCCGAGGATGTAATAGATAATTAGGACCCTTTTATAGCTTTCTTTATTTTCTCGCATTTATCTTTTCAAGGGTTATATTTTTGGCGATGTAAATACCCGACGCCTTGTAATAGCGTAGATTTACTTTCCGCAATTTATTTTCCGCACAATTATTAACTATTAACTATGCATGACAAGACTTGCCTGAAAATAAAAATCAACTCGTAGCTCACCATGATACACGTGCAAAGATAATCTTAAACTGAATCCCGACACACGTGCACATGCCACTCCTAGGGTACGCCTCACTTGGTTGCCTCGACGTGGTCATTGAGTATAGGGTGTTTTAGAGGTCGCCCTCCTGTCTAAAGATCCAGTTGCCTCGAAACGGTTGCCTCGGATAAAAAGGATCTAGGACATTAGGGTTACCGCTAAGGCGTCCTACTATTGCTTTGGTGACCGCACATGTCCCTATAATCGAATTGACCCGAATAACTCCAACGACGGTGCTACCTACTTCTCAATAGCGGGATAGTACTATCTAAAGGACATTTACACAACTTAATTTCTTTTGAGTAGGTAGATTTCTCTAAGGTACTTGCTCTTTCAAAACAAAAAAAAAACAACTTTTCGCACTTACACTTTCAAACAAAAGTTTTCAAAAACACTTCATACACTCTTGAGGACTGATACAAGAGTTACCTAGAAGTTTTCAAACTAAACTTTTTCAAAACCCACATACACAAGAAAAGCAAACATTTTTGAAAACATGGTGAGCAAGTACCTAAGAGCCCGTGGATAACCACGGATGGAAAGGGTGCTAACACCTTCCCTTTCTATAATCTACCTCCCGAACCGAGAGACATCTCGAAAAGGAATTTTGCTGTGCTTTTGTCCTTTCCTTGTTGGAGAAAATAAAAGACGGTGGCGACTCTTGCTTACCGCGACATTTCACGAACCAGCATTTCAAAACAGTCAGTTCTATTTCCACCGATCACAGAACTGGAGACTCTGCTGGGGATATTTTATAAGTGAGGTGTACCTTAGGATTAGATCATTCTATGTTTTCAATTGCATGTTTTGTATGATTTATATTTATGGGCTTGCATCGGAGTTTCATAGATCCTAACCCGGATCTGGGGAATACCCTTTAGGTAGCAATAAGCTGTGAGGGACTTGTCCGGCGTAGACCGACACGGGTGAAGCAGTAGCTACGTTGGTGTGACACCTTGGTCTGTACTGATATCCCTTGTGTTGGAACGAGGAGAATATGGGTCTTCTGAGGAGTCATTAAGCACCAACCGACCTTAGAACCCTAAATTGACCCAACTTGGCCATCGAACAGTAGCAGTATGCTACACTCATTGAGGCTAAACTCTCGCGATGGTTCTGGCCGCAAGGAAAGATTGCGAAGCTGGAGTTATGACCGATTGAGGGTAGTCAGTGATATTGAGATCCTCTAGAACCCGATTACTATTTTTAGGACAGGTCTTAACCAACTGAAACTGAAAGAGGATAGTACCTAAACTTCATGCTGGCCTGAACTCTAAGGGTTGTCTTGTGTGACTTGTGTGCCTTATCATGTTTGCCTTTTGTGAATACTTGTGGTGTGCTTTACCATGACATCATACCATCATAACATTGCATGCATCCTGCATAAGGACTAACCCATTAAAAAGACAAGAGGGTTTCATCTTTGATCTGTTTTGTAGGACATCATGATGCCTATGCGAACGAATACTATCCGGCTCAACTTTTTTCACCCACCTGATTTGCTTAAAGAATTGGTTGATAGGATTCCAAACACTACCTCCTTCATCAAAAGGCACAGTTCTCTTCTCGGTTTAGTCACTTCAAAGTGGGACCAACAACTGATGAGTGTCCTGACCCAGTTTTATGATCCTCTATACCATTTGTTGTACCCCAAAATTTGCCCTCCCATTTCATCAATATTTTCTCATCACAAGACCCTTGGAGCTCAAGATCCAGCTAGGGTTTGCTCAGCTCAAGACTCCTCCTTGCATTGTAAACCCAAATTAGGGTTTGAGTTTGCACAAAGATGTTTTGACCTAAAATGCCCAAAATGACTTTCATGCTTCATGTTGGACTCACAAGTTTATCCATACCAAGTTTCAAGCCTTGATTCCATTCTTTGCCCAGTCAAATGGACAGTTGACCTAGAAATCAACTGTATTGGGGAAAAAGTCAACTGTGGTCAATTGACAGTCAAACTTCATGAAATTTGACCCTCATAAACATTATTAACTCATATGAACCATTTGGTCAAGTTTGGATCATAATTCCACAAGAAATTTGATCAGAACACCAAAAGGGCAAAATGGTCATTTTTAGGGTTTTGACTGCACAAAGGCAATTTTTGACTGTTTAACCTAACCAATGGTAATTCAAGCTCACATATGGACTCAAGGACTCAATGGCATTGTCTTGACATGTTCAACAAGTTCAAAAGATCCCAAATGCACAAGATTGACAGATGAATTTTCCAGTCAACTGATCAAAATTTGATTGTATACTAAAAAGTCAAACTTTGACTTTTTGGTCAAAATCAAGTGCCAAGATTCATTTTTCATCAAGACATGCCAAATTGTGAAACTTGTTCACCAAGAAACCAAAAATTACAAATTAGGGTTTAAAATGAAGAATTTTCATAACTTAGAAATTTTCTAAGTTATGAAAATTCCTAATTTTTTCCTAACTTTGTCCCATCTTTTCATCAAGATACATTTGGATTCAAACAAAACTCAAAACATGAAATTTGTAGTCCATTGAAAAATCTACAACTTTGATTCACAAAGTTTCCTCAAAAGAAGCTTGTAGCTCAAGTTATGATTTTTGGAACAAGGGTGCAAAACATTCTTAGAAATTTTTTGACCTATTTTAGGCAGGATTTTTGCCTAACTTCATGGCCACTTTTCACATGCTTCCACTTGTAATTTCAATTTTAATTACAAATATGGATTGTAGTACACATTCCAAGCTTTCCAAATTGTCCAAGAAATTCTCAAACACCCTTGTGGTTATGGAGAATCGAATTGGCAAAGTTGGGCAAAATCCACTTTTGTTCTTGACCAAATGCATGTCCATAACTTAGGCATTTTTGAAATCAGCTTGTACAAGCTAGATTACAGGCCTCTAATCCTTTTTACACTCAATAATTAAATGCCAATCCATTGTGTTCTAGCATTATTTTGCTCATTTGGTCATTACATGGAAGTTTAATCCATAATTAGAAAAAGTAACTTATCTATTCTTGTAAAGATCAACTTTATGTCAAACACAAATCTAAGAAGTACCAAGGCAGATCTTTTGGGCATAAGTTCAGGAACCAATTCCACTGATCAAGAGTGATTTGTGCAGCATGCTTGAGGGGCCTGTATGAGCCTATAACCCAACTTGACAAACTTTGCTTATGAGGGAAGAAACTTGCATATTGAACATCATCTCTCATTCCTGTAACAACAAGCCTAAACAAACTTCTTGAGCACATTCCAAACATCAAACCTGACCTGAAACACGAGCAAACCACCTTCAATACCTCCTCATTCATAGAAACACCTTCTTGCTGTAAAAACAGAGTCCCTTCTGCAACTTGACTTCCACAAACACTTCCACTCGTGCGTTTTGGCCAAAGCTAGTTCAAACATGTTCCATATCACCCACTGAAGCTATCCCAAGCATTGAACACAAACTGTAACATCCCTAACATCATTTGCCATTTTCATTTTTCAACTTTGCAGGTGAACTTCCATAGCTCGATTCAGCTAGTTTCAAAGCAAGCTAGAGGTTGGAAGAGCATCCTTGGACCTCAAGCAAGTTGTACAAGTCCTCACACTGCATTGAAAGTGCCTCCATTGATGTACACGACTCAAGCTGAACAGGTAAAACTTTAAACTTCTATCTCTCTATCCAGGCATAGTTAGGCTTAAGTTTGTGAAGAAAGCATGTTCTAATCATAGCCCTGAAGCCATCCATATAGTTACTTTTCATTTATGTTGTGTATGCTGAGAGAATTTTGGACCTGAACATTGAAAAAAACTTAGGTCAGAAATTGGGGGAGAAGAAATTCTCTCTCATTTCTGAGAGTTAGATCAAGTTTTTTATATGTATGAACTCGTGACATGATGCTCTATGATGTTTATGTTGTGAGTTTTTGTTGAAAGTCAAAGAATCAAGAGATAGCAGGGAAGGAAGAAAACGCGCGTTTTCTTTGTTTCAAAGTTGCTGGAGGTTGAAGACAACCACCTTTGGGCTGGGCTTGTTTTGTTTTTTCTGTTTACACCACCTTTTCACACATACACCCCCTTGGCCCATTGTATGATTTTTTAATCATTTTTTACTTTTTCTTTTTGTTTCTGACTTGTTATTTTTTTGTTAAAATATAAAAAACATAAAAAATATTTTTTTCACCTTTTTTTTGTATTTATTAGGCATTTATTTATTTTATTTGATATATATATATATATGTAAATAAATAAATATACTTTATTTAAAATACTAAAAATAATACAAATACATTTTTATTTTCTGATTTTATTTTATTTCATCTTTTGAAAACATTTTATAAAAAATATACTTTTTTTGTAATTAATAAATATTTTTATTTTTTGTATATATCTAATATATTTAATACATAATATAAATACTTATATATTTATCAGAATATTTAGGATAAAAATACAAAATAATACATTTTTATTTTTATTAATATTTGACCTCAAAATCACTTTTTTACAATATACTTCCTTTTTATTTATTTTTTGTATATAATTAATAAACATTGTATATATTAAATAATAAATACCTTTTATTTGCAAAATTAGGGTTTTGCCCTAAACATGAAAAATACCCAAAAATTAACTTTTTATTTTTGTTTATTTGTCACATGAAAAATACTTTTTACATACATATAAAAAATCATTTTTTGCATCTTGCATATTTATTGTATTTTATTTAATTATTGTACAATTAATCTTTGTATATTCAATTTGGATGTAATAGCTTAGATTTTAATTTCTTTCTAAATATCCCTCTTTGAACTTTTGTACCCCCCATCCCATAATTGTGTTGTAATAATTTAGGATTTTATTTTTCGCATTTAAAAGCTTTCTAAATATGCCATGATAGACTTAGGGTTTGTATGCAAAAATCAACCAAACAAATAGCTTGACCTAATTCAAAGACAAAAAAGCATGAAAATGGACAACATCAATCACACTTTCACCCCTTAGGGTTACTCCACTTGTTGCCTTCAATAATGGGCCATGTTGCATGTTGAGTGTTTTTGGCAAAACAAAACAAAATCAAATGATCATAGTCCCTCGATGACGCTTTCGAAAGTTGCCTAAAAATGATCATAGTCCCTTAAAGGAAAAGTTGCCAAAGACACTTGGCACCATTGCAACCGTGGTCTAATCAATGACCCGCGCCTGTCCCATTCACATCCTAACACAAGATTGTCCACCAAATACAATGGTGGAACAAAATTGTTAAAAGGGTTAAAAACATAGGAAAGATCTTTGAGAAATTTAGGAGTAGACAAACTCTTAGTTACTTGATCAAACTTGCAAAAAAACATCCTTGCCATTTTTCAAAACACACATCACAACACACTTTCAAAACAACTTCCAAAAACATTGAAAACTTTTCAAAAGATAGTACACCTTTGTACACATTCAAACATGAATCATTGCAAAGGTTGCCACCACATTGGCCTCTTTTCAAAACATTTTCAAACCCATACACAAAGCACCATTTCAAACAATTGAAAACACAGGGCAAGTGATCTAAGCAAGTAACTAAGAGCCCATGGATAACCATAGATAGAAAGGGTGCTAATACCTTCCCTTTCTATAATCTACTCCCCGAACCCAAGAAAACATCTCAAAGGTTTTTTGCTGTGCTTTTTAACCTTTCCTTAGGATAAAATAAAAAGTCGGTGGCGACTCTTGCTCAACCGAAACATTTGCGAAAACAAACGCAAAACCTCAAGTCAGTTCTCCCACCGTATCACAGAACTGGCGACTCAGCTGGGGAAAACTTTAAAGTGGAGTAACCTTAGGGCCTAGATCACCCACTTGCATGACTAATTGTTTGCTTTGATTGCTTTATATCTTGGCTCTCTTGTTTGGGTTTGCAATCCTACACCCAGATTTGGGGAAACATTCATAGATAGCAATACGTCGTGGAAACAGTGCGTGGTATACCGACACGGTTGAAGCAATAGCTATGTTAGTGCGACATATTTGTGAGTACCGGTAACCCTTGAGTTCAATCAAGGAGAATACGGGGCCGCTGAGTGATGTCACTATGCACTAATGACCTAGAACCTTACTTGACCATCTTGGCCTTTTATTAGGGGTAGTGAGATGACCGGCTTTGGTGCAGTCCGAAGTTGGTAGATACTCGATACTACACTCATTGAGGGTTGTTTTCTTGGAATATTTTGGTCGCTAGTTAAGTGGCTAAACCAAAACAATGAACATGGAAAACAATCCAATGATATTGAGCTCCTTAGAACCCGGTTACTATTTATAGAACAGGTTTTTAAGCCAACTACACTCAAGAGGGTACTTACCTATGAAACCCCATGCAAGCCTGAAACTAGGGTTTTGTGTGATTTGCTTGTACATATGTTTGTGCATGCATCATGAACATCATAAAGCGTCATATGCATTCACTAACCATTTCAAGGGTTTAGATCTTCATCTTTGTTCTTGTTTTGTAGGTCATGGAAATTCTTCGCAGGAAAACTATCCAAGTCAACCTTGTGAGAATCCCTCCTCAACTCAAAGAGCTCACATCCAGAATTCCGGAAAGCTCTCCCTTCAGTGAAAGACATGGTAGACTGCTCAGCCTAGTCAGCACCAGCATTAAAGAGGACATGGTAAAGGTGTTGTTCCAGTTCTTTGACCCCCTTCACCACTGTTTCACATTCCCCGACTACCAATTGGTGCCCACTTTGGAGGAATTTTCTCAACTCCTGAGAATTCCTATTCTTAATCAACTACCCTACAACGGTACGGAAAAAGAACCAAAGCCTGAAGATGTTTCTCAAGCACTACACTTGCAACCATCTAACATCAAGGGGCATTGGGAAACTAGAAGCGGTGTCAAAGGATTCTTGGCAAAATTCTTGTTTGAGAAAGCATAAGAGTGTTGGAATTCATTGGATCTACAAGCCTTTGAAGAAATTGTGGCACTCCTCATTTATGGGTTGGTCCTGTTCCCAAATCTGGACCAGCTTATAGATGTCAACGTCGTCAAGATCTTCTTATCCAGAAATCCAATACCAACATTGCTTGGGGACATCCTCCACTCATTTTACACACGAGCAATGAGAAAGAGGGGTGTTCTCATGTGCTGTACTCCTCTCCTTGCAAGGTGGTTTATTTCGCACCTTCCACAATCTGTCTTGAAGAATGACCAAGGCCTAAGGTGGTCACAACGGTTGATGACCCTCACACACTCTGATGTACATTAGTGTTCTCGGTCCAGAGAAAATGTCATCATCGTCGATCGTTGTGGAGAGTTCCCTAATGTTCCATTACTTGGCATTAGAGGAGGCATTACCTACAACCCTTGCCTAGCTTTGAGACAATTTGGATATGCACGGAGGGATGGCCCTCACGACATGTTGATTCCTGACCTAGTTTTTGACTTTGACAACGATGCGCAAGGACTTCGCCAAAGATTCATCAGAGCTTGGAGGATGCCTAACAAGGTAGACAACAAGACACTTGGGCACAAGAACTCCATCCCTCTTGAGCCTTATCTCAAGTGGGTACGAACCCGAGCCCAGATTCTAATGATGCCTTACCCCCATGTTCTCCCTGTGATTAAAGAGCCCGTTAAGGAAGGAGAGGTTCCCTACACCATCCTATATCCTGACATGTCAACATCATGGGAGGAGATGCAGAAGAGTTGGATCCAACTCAAGGAGGAACGGAATACTTTTGAAGCCAGCTTCTACGCCAGTGAGAAGAAGGTTTTGGACCTTACCCGCCGACTCCACGAGGAAGAGACCCTCAACACCTACATCGCACCAAAGAGGATGCGCAACGTCTTTTTACCTTGAGAAGTTTTTTGTAATATTTGGCCCATGGGGCATTTATGTACTGACAAAATTTCTTCTTATTAATATGACGTGTGTTCTTTTTGTTTGCAACAATTTTGAATTTTCTAAATCCTTGAATGCATTGCATAAATAAGCATATCATTCATCATATGCATAACAGGTACCCTTCTTCTACAGGTTGCTTAATCTTCTTCGCTGTTTATTTCAGCACTCAATCATCATGTCTGCCGAGCCTACTACCGAACAAGCTATCAAGGCCCTCCAGGCCCAGAACGCCCAGTTTCAGGAGCTGGTCATGAGCTTAGCCCAGGGTCAACAGGAGTTGAAGACTCTGCTCTTGAAGAAGAATAAGAAGAAGAGGACTGCGCTGTTTAACACTGGACGGAGGTTTGGGAATACACTGCAGAATGAGGCTGATCAGGCTACTTCCTCTGCGGAGAAAGACAGTCCCCAAGGGGGAAGGGCTCCTAGTCCTGTGGTCTCCGACAACGAGACGGATTACAATGATGAACATTACCCTCCTGCTGAAGACAGGTACAAGCAACTAGAGGACCATTTAAGTGCCATGGAGATTCAACATGTGTCGGGGCTGGATTTTGGAGATCTAGGTTTATCTTCTGGGGTGGTGATCCCACACAAGTTCAAGGCACCTGCCTTTGCGAAGTACGATGGGGCTTCCTGTCCTAAGCTGCATCTCAGATCATATGTAAGGAAGATCCAACCTTACGCTGCAGACAAGAACCTGTGGATCCATTTCTTCCAGGATAGCCTTTCAGGGGGTTAACTCGAATGGTTCTATCAGCTGGATGGAGCCAGTATTTGAAACTGGGAAGACTTGGCTACTGCATTTTATAAGTAGTATCAGTACAATTCTGACCTTGCTCCTACGCGTACCCAACTCAAGGGTATGTCACTGGGGACGGGCGAAGGATTCAAGGAGTATGCGCAAAAGTGGAGAGACCTGGCTGGTAGGGTGCAGCCACCTTTGACTGACCGTGAACTTGTTGACATGTTCCTGGGGACCCTGTCTGGTCCGTTCTTCAACCACCTGATTGGTAATTCTTCTGCTGGGTTCACAGACCTGATCTTAACGGGTGAGAGGATAGAAGCTGGTATCAAGTCAGGGAAGATACATAAAGGTGCCTCCGCGAGTACTGAAAAGAAGCCTTTCAAGAAGGAAGCTAGTGCTGTTTATGGTCCCATAAGACAAATTAAGCCGGAACGCCGCCAAGCTGTCAATGCATTGTTAATTTCAAAGCCTGCTACTGCTCCTCAACAGTATAACCAACCAAGGGGTGAGAGACCCAAAAGACAGTACACTCGACTCAACATGACCCTGTCTCAGATTTTGCCGCAACTACTGTCGACCAATCTGGTAACTGTCAAAGAAGCTCCGAAGGTAGTGAACACAGCTTCTCCAAAGTACAACCCCAACACCCGTTGCGCTTATCACTCTGATAGCCCGGGGCATACCACGGATGATTGCTGGGCTCTGAGGAATAAGGTTCAGGACCTTATTGATGCTAAAGAAATACAGTTTGAGGCGCCCGAAAGACCCAATGTTGTAACTGCTCCCATGCCCCAGCATGGAGTGAATGTTGTGGAAGAAGACCGGTATGTAGCCTCCGTGGAAGAGATTGATACTCTGTTATTGACCGTCAAAAGGAACCTGTTTCTAGCCGGTTTATTTCCGGGATATGGTAAAGGTTGCCTTCTATGTGCTGTTTCACCTGCTGGTTGTCCTTTGCTGAAATCAGGTATCCAAAACCTGATGGATAGCAAAGAAATCTTGTTCGAGAAGATTGCTGCTCCTGCTGCCCCTGCTGAAGAAGTTTCTATTGTCACTATTTTCAACAACCCTCCTAAGGCTCCCTCAAAGAAGCCTGTCAAAATCCTGTCCACTCAGAATATTGATCCTATCATCATCACTGTTCCGGGGCCTCTCCCTTATACATCCGACAAAGTTGTCCCATGGCACTATGGGGCAGATGTTTATGTTCTTGGAGTAAAGCAAGAGTTTGATACTAGTACCGGCGTCAGTAACATCACCGAGCCTGCCAAAGTTACTCGTAGTGGTAGGCTGTTCTCGCCAGATATTGCGCCACCAGCTATTCAGAGACCTCTTATCATCACACCCGCAAGTGTGCCTGCTCCCCTTGCCGATCAAGTTCCTGTCTCTACCCCTGCTACCGAGTCATCTGACGCTCGGGGCAAAGGGATTGCTATTGATTTGCCCGGACGGAGGCACCAAAGACAACCAATGTTGAATCTTCCCAACAAGAGATGGAAGAGATTCTCAAGATCATTAAGAAGAGTGATTTCAACGTAGTTGAGCAGTTGGGGCACACCCCATCAAAGATTTCTATGCTATCACTATTGTTGTGTTCAGAGGCCCATGCCAAGGCCCTGATTTCCTTCCTGAAGACGGCCCATGTGCCACAAGAAACGTCTGCTAATCAATTTACTGATTGTGTGGCCAACTTGACTGCCGATAATGGGTTGGGCTTCTCTGACACCGATCTGACTGCTAAAGGAAAGAACCATAACGACGCCCTGCATGTCTCCATTGAATGCAGGGGCACTAATCTTGCCCATGTGTTGGTAGATACCGGTTCTTCATTGAACGTGTTACCCAAGAAAGCTTTAGACAGGCTGGATTGAGAAGGTTTAGAGCTCAAGCCAAGTAACATTGTTGTCCGGGCCTTTGACGGTTCGAAAAGGATGGTACATGGGGAAGTTGACATTCCAATCAGGGTGGGTTCTCAAGTTTTTGATTCTACGTTCTATGTGATGGACATTCGACCATCCTATTCTTGTTTGCTGGGTCGTCCGTGGATCCACAAGGCCGGAGCTGTGACCTCCACACTACATCAGAAGCTGAAGTACCCAGTCAGAGGGAAGATTGTTACAGTTCAGGGGGAGGAAGAGTATATGGTCAGCCACCTCAACTCGTTCCGGTACATAGAGATGGATGGGGAGTTTATTGAGACCCCCTTTCAACATTTTGAAGAGGTGCCTCAGACACTGGCGTCAGCAGAGACTGTGACTGGAGAGGGTTCTCCTTTGAAGATGGCTTCCTTAAAGGATGCCCGTGTTGTTATTGAGAAGGGGGAGTGCACAAACTGGGGCCGACTTCCTGACTTCACTCCAAAGACTGACAAGTTTGGTTTGGGATTCACTGCAGAGGCTCAGAGGGTTGTTCGTAAGGCAAGGATTGGAAAACCTCCTGTGTTCGTCACCAACCCGGGGGTGAATGCCATTGAAGATGACGTGGAGGAATCTGAATTCGACAGCTGGATCTACCCAACAACCGACGGTGGACCAAGCAACTGGACTGCCAAAGACTTCACACCTATTACTTTTGTCACTCGGTAATGAACTCTTTTGTTTTGAATTTGTAACAGACAATATTTTGAAACTTTTAGGGCTCGGTGTCTTACCCGGGGCACCGTGGCTTCATCTGTGATGGCTTTTGTGTGTCATTTTCATATGTCATTAATAAAAACATTGGACGTTTATTGCATTTCAAAATCTTGCGCTCCTTTTCTTTCTTTATTATATATTGCAAAACAGCTATATTTACACACACTCACCTATACAGGTTCCAATCCACCTTGGATCTCACTGGTAACGAATCTGCTACTGCCAGTTATGACTTTGAAAATCCGATCAACTTAGCCGAAGACGAAGGTGAAGATGATTGCGAAGTGCCTGGTGAGCTTGTAAGACTACTACTCCAGAAAGAGAGGGCCATTCAGCCACATGAAGAGCCAGTGGAAACGGTAAATCTGGGTACTGAGACAGACAGAAAGGAAGTCAAGATTGGTTCCAATCTAGAGCTCAGTGTGAAACAACGGTTGATTCAGATGCTGCATGACTATATGGAAATCTTCGCCTGGTCTTACGAAGACATGCCTGGGTTGGATACCGACATTGTGGTTCATCACCTGCCTACCAAGGAAGAATGCCCTCCGGTAAAATAGAAGGTTCGCCGTATGCGTCCAGAAATGTCCGAGAAAATCAAAGCTGAGGTTATGAAACAATTTGATGTCGGGTTTCTAGCAGTGACTTCTTACCCTCAGTGGGTTGCCAACGTGGTTCCAGTGCCGAAGAAAGATGGGAAGGTTAGAATGTGTGTTGATTACAGGGATTTGAACAGGGCCAACCCTAAGGATGATTTCCCTCTGCCTCATATCGACGTTCTGGTTGACAACACTGCTCGGCATAAAGTATTTTCCTTCATGGATGGCTTCTCCGGTTATAATCAGATCAAGATGGCTCCTGAAGACATGGAGAATACCACTTTTGTTACTCAGTGGGGCACCTTTTGCTACAAGGTCATGCCTTTTGGGTTGAAAAATGCTGGGGCAACCTACCAACGTGCCATGGTTGCTTTATTTCATGATATGATCCACCATGAGATCGAGGTGTATGTCGATGATATGATTGCAAGGTCCTAAACTGAGGAGGAACACCTTGACCATCTACTAAAGTTGTTTGACTGTATGAAGTTGTACAAGCTGAGGTTGAACCTAAACAAGTGCACCTTTGGGGTGAGATCTGGAAAATTGCTAGACTTCGTCGTAAGCGACAAAGGCATTCAAGTGGACCCTGCCAAAGTGAAAGCCATACAAGAGATGCCAACTCCCAAGACAGAGAAAGAAGTCAGAGGCTTTCTAGGACGTTAAAATTACATTGCCCGATTCATCTCGCATCTAACTGCTACTTGTGAGCCAATCTTCAAGTTGCTGAAGAAAGATCAAGTAGTACGTTGGAACGATGAATGTCAGGCCGCTTTCGAAAAGATCAAAGAGTATCTCCAAGAACCACCCATTCTTATGTCGTCGGTTGAAAGGAGACCTCTAATCTTATACTTGACTGTACTGGACAACTCAATGGGGTGTGTGCTGGGGCAGCATGACGAGTCTGGCTGAAAAGAACACGCCATTTATTACCTTAGCAAAAAGTTTACCGACTGTGAGACCCGATACTCACTGCTCGAGAAAACTTGCTGCTCTTTGGTATGGGTTGCTCGCCGGCTGAGACAGTATATGTTGACTCACACCACTCTATTGATTTCAAAAATGGATCCGATCAAGTACATATTCGAAAAGCCCGCCTTGTCCGGAAGAATAGCAAGATGGCAAATGATCTTGACGGAATACGACATCCAGTACACGACTCAAAAAGCAATCAAGGGAAGTGTATTGGCAGACCATTTGGCACACCAGGCAGTGGACGATTACCAGTCGATGAACTTTGAATTTCCAGACGAGAATATCATGGTAGTGACTGATTGTGAAGTACCTGGACCGGATGAAGGACCTGAGGAAGGATCCCGATGGTCTATGCACTTTGACGGAGCCTCGAACGCTTTGGGTAATGGTATCGGCGCTGTGATCATATCCCCTAAAGGCACTCATACTCGACTTACTGCCCGGCTATGTTTCAACTGCACCAACAACATGGCAGAGTATGAGGCATGTATCATGGGTCTTCAAGCTGCAATTGACTTAAGGATCAAGTTTCTGAGTGTCTTCGGAGATTCCACTCTCGTGATCAATCAGATCAAAGGCGAGTGGGATACGAAACACCCGAATCTTGTTCCTTACAAGGAGTATGTGCTGACATTGCTTCCCCACTTCGAGGAGATAACTTTTGAACACTTCCCAAGAGAGAAGAATCAGTTAGCGGACGCGTTGGCTACGATGTCTTCTATGTTTAAAGTCAAATGGGACAACGAGGTGCCCCGGATCATTATTTGGAAGTTGGATGAACCTGCACATTGCTACGATCTCGAGACCGAGGAGGTAACTGAAAAACCCTGGTATCATGAGGTGAAGAGGTACTTGGAAGCTCAAGAATACCCCGAGGGTGCATCTGTTAATGACAAAAAGTTTCTGAGAAGGTTCGCGGCAAAATTCTTCCTCAACAACGACATTCTCTACAAGCGAAATCATGATTCAATCTTACTGCGTTTTGTGGATAAGACTGAAGCAGAAAGGATCATGGAAGAGCTACATGAAGGTACCTTCGGAACACATTCTGGTGGACATACCATGGCAAAGAAAATCCTTCGGGCAGGATATTTATGGACCACAATGGAAGCCGACTGTTATTAGCATTCGTGAACTTGTCATAAATGCCAGATCTATGCTGATAAGGTGCACATTCCTCCGGTTCCTCTGAACGTCTTGACAGCACCTTGGCCTTTTGCAATGTGGGGCATTGACATGATCGGGGAAATCAGACCTACGGCATCCAACGGGCATCGATTCATCTTGGTAGTGATTGATTACTTCACAAAGTGGGTTGAAGCAGCTTCCTACGCTACGGTAACCAAGAACGTTGTGGCACGGTTCATTCGGCATAACTTGATATGTCGATATGGCGTCCCGGAAAGGATCATTACGGACAATGGTACCAATCTTAACAAAAAGATGATCACTGAGCTCTGCGAGCAATTCAAAATACAGCACCATAACTCTTCACCTTACCGGCCGAAGATGAATGGGGCTGTAGAAGCAGCGAATAAGAACATCAAGAAGATTGTGCAGAAGATGATAGTGACCTACAAAGATTGGCACGAAATGTTGCGGTTTGCTCTTCATGGGTACCGTACCTCATCACAGACGTCAACAGGGGCAACTCCCTTTTCCTTGGTCTATGGCATGGAGGCAGTCTTGCCTATTGAAGTCTAGATACCCTCTCTCCGGATAATGAAGGATGCAGGTTTGAGCGAAGATGACTGGATCCAGACTCGGCTTGATCAATTAAACCTAATTGACGAAAAGAGACTCACTGCTATCTGTCATGGTCAGACGTACCAAAAACGAATGATCAGGGCATTTAACAAAAAGGTCAGACGACAAGAGTATCAAGTCGGAGATCTGGTAATCAAGCGCATCATTCTTCCTCAAAGTGATCCCCAGGGCAAATGGACCCCCACGTACGAAGGGCCATTTGTGGTTAAACACATCTTCTCAGGAGGAGCAATGATTCTAACCACCATGGATGGTGACGACCTTCCTCACCCCGCCAATGCAGACATAGTAAAAAGATACTACGCATGATTAAAGACCCGCTAGGTTGACACACCTAGGCAAAAATAAGGGCTTCCCGGCGAACCAAAAGGGTTCGGGCAAAAATAAGGGATGAAATGAAAAAAATTTGTACACCCGACAAGTCGAAAACCTGAAAAGGCGGCTTGGGCAAAAATGGGTATCCCGGTGGACTGAAACCCCGAAAGGGCGGTCCAGGCAAAAGTTAGGGATAAAGCATAATACTATGTCTCATTGGATCACCTTGCATCCAGAATTCGGCATCAACTATCGGGCTCAGATGACTCCAATCAATCAGCTTCATCTTCAACTAAGTAGCAGAGTGATGAGACGCTTGAAGACATAAAGGCGATAGCAGAGTTGGAACCCAGTGGGATTATTTTTCACATAGCTGTTTTGTTTCCTTTTCACAAAATTGTATAAACTCTATTTTATCCGGCGGCGTTCTCTTACTAGGACGTCAGCCTCCTGTACATAAAACGCCTATTTACAGGCAAATTTCAAAAATCAATACAAGTTCAATTTTTCATACAAATTACCCATCATTTTTTCCTTTTTCTGTTTTATTTTGCAAAGAACGTCCAATGTTCATTTTTGATATATGCATTTGACATTAATCGCTAATCCTGAATATTTGCATGCGAAACAAAGGACTAATTACAGATGACATCAATTGTCTAAGCGATCTAGTTGCTCTGTCCACCAAGGTACCAAGGTAGGTTCGGCTGAAGAACGTAACCAAGTTACCTCAACCCCCCACAGAGTAAGACAAGATTCAGCAATACTCTCCCCAGGCAGAGTTGGTCTCCCATCAGCCCTAAAAAGGCACAGTATCTCCAGCAAGTCAGTGATACTCTCCCCAAGCCGAGTTAGTCTACTATCAGCCTTAAGGAAGTTGGGTATCCCCAGAAGATCTCAACATTCCCCAGCGGAGTATAGACATTCCTCAGCAAGCATCCCCGGCAGTCTTAATATAAGATTTGTTCCCCGGCGGAATACAGACACCCCAGTGGAATCCATATCCCCAATAGAAAGTGGAAGCTTATCCCCAGTAGATTCTGGAAGCTTATCACCTGTAGAGTGCATAGGTCTCTCCCCAACTTTATTCAAAGGTTATTTCTCACCAGAGCTTATAACTGGGTTATCCTCAACTAATTACTACGGAAAGATCGTCCTCGGCGAAGTTCTTCCTATCCCCGGTGGAGTTCATCAAGTTCCCCAACATAACTTATCAGTGGAGTCCCCAGCAGAGCTCTCATCAAAACCTCAGCGAAGTATCTCTTCCCACAGAGTAATTCCCCGCAGAGTAATCTCTCCAACAAGTTTATTCCCCAACGGAGTCATCTTCTCCTACCAGTTTATTCTTGCAACCATCATCCCCAGCGGAAACGAAGAACTCTACTCTTCAAAACATCAGCCCAGGATTCAACAAGTTCCCGACACTCGTCAAGGATTTATTTTCCTAGTCGAAAACACATTCATAGACATTTCATATTTCATACATCCTGCTTACATACATGATAAAGTGCATACAACACTGTCTCACTTTGAGCATCATGACATCATGCATCTCATACATCATGACATTGCATACAACTAATGTCTTGCCTTTTCAGGAAAAGGTCAATCCAAAGATGATTACTATCAACTGTCACAATTCCAGATTCGATTCCTGTATCTAGCCAGGGTATATCTGTAGATGACCAATTCCAGATTCGATTCCTATATCTAGCCAGGGCATATCTGTGAGTATTTGATTATGGGTTCGACACCTGTATCCAGCCAGGGCATATCTGTAGACGACAAATTCCAGATTCGATTCCTGTATCCAGCCAGGGCATATCTGTAGACGACCAATTCCAGATTCGATTCCTGTATCCATCCAGGGCATATCTGTGAGTATCTGATTGTGGATTCGACACCTGTATCCAGCCAGGGCATATCTGTAGACGATAAATTCCAGATTCGATTCCTGTATCCAGCCAGGGCATATATGTAGACAACCAATTCCAGATTTGATTCCTGTATCCAGCCAAGGCATATCTATGAGTATATGATTTTGGATTCGACACCTGTATCTAGCCAGGGCATGTCTACATGAAGAGTTTAAAGATTCGATACCTGTATCCAGCCAGGGCACGTCTGTAAGCAACCTTTTGAAGTTCCAGATTCGATTCCTGTATCTAGCCAGGGCACATCTGTGAGCAACTAATTGTAGATTCGATACTTGTACCTAGCCAGGGCATATCTGCATGAAGAGACTAAAGATCAACACCTGTAACAGGCCAGGAAACCATCTTCCTTTCTCAAAGTACGCAAGTTCTCGCTAAGGAATCTCTTACGCGATCAACACTTCCAAATGGCATCTATAAGCCCATTCCCGACAAGGTTCTGTCACGTCTCCAGATGGCATCTATAAGCCCATCCTCCTATCCACCATCCTATCTCCAAATGGCATCTATAAGCCCATTCCAGTCATCACATTGCTGATACTCCACTATGCGAGTGCAAATTTCTGGGCACTTTAGTGTTCAATCATCTTCTACCTTCGGATCACGAAAGGCACGCAAGCCAATCTACATCCTCAGGTCTAAGAAGATTGAACAGGGACAACTACTGTACCCCAAAATTTTCCCTCCCATTTCATCAATATTTTCTCATCACAAGACCCTTGGAGCTCAAGATCCAGCTAGGGTTTGCTCTGCTCAAGACTCATCCTTGCACTGTTGACCCAAATTAGGGTTTGAGTTTGCACAAAGATGTTTTGACCTAAAATGCCCAAAATGACTTTCATGCTTCATGTTGGACTCACAAGTTTATCCATACCAAGTTTCAAGCCTTGATTCCAATCTTTGCCCAGTCAAATGGACAGTTGACCTAGAAATCAGTTGTATTGGGGAAAAAGTCAACTGTGGTCAATTGACAGTCAAACTTCATGAAATTTGACCCTCATCAACATTATGAACTCATATGAACCATTTGGTCAAGTTTGGATCACAATTCCACAAGAAATTTGATCAGAACACCAAAAGGGCAAAATGGTCATTTTTAGGGTTTTGACTGCACAAAGGCAATTTTTGACTGTTTAACCTAACCAATGGAAATTCAAGCTCACATATGGACTCAAGGACTCAATGGCATTGTCTTGACATGTTCAACAAGTTCAAAAGATCCCAAATGCACAAGATTGACAGATGAATTTTCCAGTCAACTGATCAAAATTTGACTGTATACTAAAAAGTCAAACTTTGACTTTTTGGTCAAAATCAAGTGCCAAGATTCATTTTTCATCAAGACATGCCAAATTGTGAAACTTGTTCACCAAGAAACCAAAAATTACAAATTAGGGTTTAAAATGAAGAATTTTCATAACTTAGAAATTTTCTAAGTTATGAAAATTCCTAATTTTTTCCTAACTTTGTCCCATCTTTTCATCAAGATACATTTGGATTCAAACAAAACTCAAAACATGAAAGTTGTAGTCCATTGCAAAATCTACAACTTTGATTCACAAAGTTTCCTCAAAAGAAGCTTGTAGCTCAAGTTATGATTTTTGGAACAAGGGTGCAAAACATTCTTAACTTAGAAATTTTTTGACCTATTTTAGGCAGGATTTTTGCCTAACTTCATGGCCACTTTTCACATGCTTCCACTTGGAATTTCAATTTGCATTACAAATATGGATTGTAGTACACATTCCAAGCTTTCCAAATTATCCCAGAACTTCTCAAACACCCTTGTGGTTAGGGAGAATCGAATTGGCAAAGTTGGGCAAAATCCACTTTTGTTCTTGACCAAATGCATGTTCATAACTTTGGCATTTTTGAAATCAGCTTGTACAAGCTAGATTACAGGCCTCTAATCCTTCTTACACTCAATAATTAAATTCCAATACATTGTGTTCTAGCATTATTTTGCTCATTTGGTCATTACATGGAAGTTTAATCCATAATTAGAAAAAGTAACTTATCTATTCTTGTAAAGATCAACTTTATGTCAAACACAAATCTAAGAAGTACCAAGGCAGATCTTTTGGGCACAAGTTCAGGAACCAATTCCACTGATCAAGAGTGATTTGTGCATCATGCTTGAGGGGCCTGTTTGAGCCTATAACCCAACTTGACAAACTTTGCTTATGAGGGAAGAAACTTGCATATTGAACATCATCTCTCATTCCTGTAACAACAAGCCTAAACAAACTTCTTGAGCATATTCCAAACATCAAACCTGACCTGAGACACGAGCAAACCACCTTCAATACCTCCTCATTCACAGAAACACCTTCTTGCTGCAAAAACAGAGTCCCTTCTACAACTTGACTTCCACAAACACTTCCACTCGTGCGTTTTGGCCAAAGCTAGTTCAAACATGTTCCATATCACCCACTGAAGCTATCCCAAGCATTGAACACAAACTGTAACATCCCTAACATCATTTGCCATTTTCAGTTTTCAACTTTGCAGGTGAACTTCCATAGCTCGATTCAGCTAGTTTCAAAGCAAGCTATAGGTTAGAAGAGCATCCTTGGACCTCAAGCAAGTTGTACAAGTCCTCACACTGCATTGAAAGTGCCTCCATTGCTGTACACGACTCAAGCTGAACAGGTAAAACTTTGAACTTCTATCTCTCTATCCAGGCATAGTTAGGCTTAAGTTTGTGAAGAAAGTATGTTCTAATCATAGCCCTGAAGCCATCCATATAGTTACTTTTCATTTATGTTGTGTATGCTGAGAGAATTTTGGACCTGAACATTGAAAAAACTTAGGTCAGAATTTGGGGGAGTAGAAATTCTCTCTCATTTCTGAGAGTTAGATCAAGTTTTTTATATGTATGAACTCGTGACATGATGCTCTATAATGTTTATGTTGTGAGTTTTTGATGAAAGTCAAAGAATCAAGAGATAGCAGGGAAGGAAGAAAACGCGCGTTTTCTTTGTTTCAAAGTTGCTGGAGGTTGAAGACAACCACCTTTGGGCTGGGCTTGTTTTGTTTTTTCTGTTTACACCGCCTTTTCACACATACACCCCCTTGGCCCATTGTATGATTTTTTAATCATTTTTGACTTTTTCTTTTTGTTTCTGACTTGTTATTTTTTTGTTAAAATATAAAAAACATAAAAAATATTTTTTTCACCTTTTTTTGTATTTATTAGGCATTTATTTGTTTTATTTGATATATATATGTAAATAAATAAATATACTTTATTTAAAATACAAAAAATAATACAAATACATTTTTATTTTCTGATTTTATTTTATTTTATCTTTTGAAAACATTTTATAAAAAATATACTTTTTTTGTAATTAATAAATATTTTTATTTTTTGTATATATCTAATATATTTAATACATAATATAAATACTTATATATTTATCAGAATATTTAGGATAAAAATACAAAATAATACATTTTTATTTTTATTAATATTTGACCTCAAAAATCACTTTTTTACAATATACTTCCTTTTTATTTATTTTTTTGTATATAATTAATAAACATTGTATATATTAAATAATAAATACCTTTTATTTGCAAAATTAGGGTTTTGCCCTAAACATGAAAAATACCCAAAAATTAACTTTTTATTTTTGTTTATTTGTCACATGAAAAATACTTTTTACATACATATAAAAAATCATTTTTTGCATCTTGCATATTTATTGTATTTTATTTAATTATTGTACAATTAATCTTTGTATATTCAATTTGGATGTAATAGCTTAGATTTTAATTTCTTTCTAAATATCCCTATTTGAACATTTGTACCCCCCATCCCATAATTGTGTTGTAATAATTTAGGATTTTATTTTTCGCATTTAAAAGCTTTCTAAATATGCCATGATAGACTTAGGGTGTGTATGCAAAAATCAACCAAACAAATAGCTTGACCTAATTCAAAGATAAAAAAGCATGAAAATGGACAACATCAATCACACTTGCACCCCTTAGGGTTACTCCACTTGTTGCCTTCAATAATGGGCCATGTTGCATGTTGAGTGTTTTTGGAAAAACAAAACAAAATCAAATGATCATAGTCCCTCGATGACGCTTTCGAAAGTTGCCTAAAAATGATCATAGTCCCTTAAAGGAAAAAGTTGCCAAAGACACTTGGCACCATTGCAACCATGGTCTAATCAATGACCCGCGCCTGTCCCGTTCACATCCTAACACAAGATTGTCCACCAAATACAATGGTGGAACAAAATTGTTAAAAGGTTTAAAAACATAGGAAAGATCTTTGAGAAATTTAGGAGTAGACAAACTCTTAGTTACTTGATCAAACTTGCAAAAAAACATCCTTGCCATTTTTCAAAACACACATCACAACACACTTTCAAAACAACTTCCAAAAACATTGAAAACTTTTCAAAAGATAGTACACCTTTGTATACATTCAAACATGAATCATTGCAAAGGTTTCCACCACATTGGCCTCTTTTCAAAACATTTTCAAACCCACACACAAAGCACCATTTCAAACAATTGAAAACACAAGGCAAGTGATCTAAGCAAGTAACTAAGAGCCCATGGATAACCATGGATAGAAAGGGTGCTAATACCTTCCCTTTCTATAATCTACTCCCAGAACCCAAGAAAACATCTCAAAGGTTTTTTGTTGTGCTTTTTAACCTTTCCTTAGGATAAAATAAAAATTCGGTGGCGACTCTTGCTCAACCGAAACATTTGCGAAAACAAATGCAAAACCTCAAGTCAGTTCTCCCACCGTATCACACCATTGCTTCACCTTTCAGGACTTCCAGCTGGTCCCTACCCTGGAAGAATTCTCTGATTTGCTTGGTATCCCTGTTTTGGAACAGACTCCATTCACTGGTTGGGAAAAGACTCTTAGGCTTGAGGAGATTGCTGCAGCCCTTCCCTTGACCAATAAAGAGGTAATGGATAACTGGGAGACTAGAAGTGGAGTTAAAGGCTTTTTGGCTAAGTTTCTGATTGGCAAAGCTAATAGTTTCTGGAATGACTTAGACTTCAGGGCGTATGAAGACATTTTGGCTCTCCTAATCTATGGTCTAGTATTGTTTCCAAATCCTGATACCTTTGTTAACGTCAACGCCATAAGGATCTTCATCTCTCGGAACCTGGTACCCACTCTCTTGGGTGATATCCTGCAACAGCTCTACGCTAGTACTGCCCGAAGACGGGGAACTCTGTGGTGTTGTGCTCCTTTATTAGTGAGGTGGTTTATTTCGCACCTCCCTAAGTTCGTGCTGAAGAACAAAGAAGGAAGGGGTTGGGCTCATAGGATAATGTCTCTTACTGATAATGACATCATTTGGACTCTCAGAGGTTTGGATGAGGTAGCTGTTATTGATTGTTACGGAGAGTATCCTAATGTTCCATTGATCGGTACCCAGGGGGGAATCTCTTATAATCCATGTTTAGCTCTCCGTCAGTTTGGAAGAGCCAGAAGAGCAGGGCCTCATAAGATGTTGATACCTCACATCAGTTTTGAGTTTCAGGTAGACAGTGACGAGCTGTGCCATAGATTCATCCGGGCTTGGGATAGAATTCACAAAGCTGACCCACATGAGTTGGGACCGAAGACTTCTCTGCCTATGGAATCCTACTACAGATGGGTCCGCATCCGTGCTCAGAAGTTAGGTATGCCATACGAAACCGTCAGACCTATTATTCTTGAATTTCCTGACAGAGACGGGGTTCCTCCAACTGTACTCCCTCCTCAGATACCCACTGATGTTGATACACTAAAGAGGACTTGGGCGCAACTACAGGAAGAACGGGATTCTTATCGGGAAAGGTTCAATGAACAAGAACAGAAAATCCAGAAGTTGACCAAGCAATTGGAGAACGAATGGATCCCGAATGACTATATCTGTACTGAGAAGAAGAGGCCATGGGAGCACTGATGGGCTTTGGATGTTTCTTTTACAGCTTTCATTTCCTTTTCAGTATTTTCATTCTTGTAACGCCTAAGGGCAATTTGTTGAACCATTTGAATTCTAAAAGTTGAATCTAATAAAGTGTGTTTCCTTTTTGTCTACAAAGTTGAATCCCGATTGTCTTTGAAAACATAAATCATACGCATTCCATTCATCATATCCATAACAGGTACCCTTTTTACATGTCACTTATCTTCTTCGCTGTTTATTTCAGCAATCGTCATGTCTTCTGAACCTACTACTGAACAAGCTATCAAGGCCCTCCAGGCCCAGAACGCCCAGTTCCAAGAGTTGGTCATGAGCTTAGCCCAGGGTCAACAGGAGTTGAAGACTCTGATTCTGAAGAAGAAGAAGAAGAAGAAGAAGAAGAAGAAGAGGACTGTGATGTTCAACACTGGACGCAGATTTAGGAATGGCCTACAAAATGAGGTTGATCTGACTACTTCCTCTGTAGGGAAAGACAGTCCCCAAGAGAGAAGGGTTCCTAGTCCCGTGGTCTCCGACAACGAGACGAATTATAATGATGAACAGTACCCTCCTGCTGAGGACAGGTACAAACAGCTGGAAGACCGCTTAAGTGCTATGGAGATTCAACATGTTCCCGGGTTGGACTTTGGAGACCTAGGCTTATCTTCTGGGGTGGTGATCCCCCACAAGTTCAAGGCGCCTGCTTTTGCAAAGTACGACGGAGCTTCCTGTCCTAAGCTGCATCTCCGATCGTATGTAAGGAAGATCCAACCTTACACTGCAGACAAGAATTTATGGATCCATTTCTTCCAGGATAGTCTTTCAGGGACTCAACTCGAATGGTTCTATCAGCTGGATGGAGCCAGTATTCGTAACTGGGAGGACTTGGCTACTGCATTCTACAAGCAGTATCAGTATAATTCCGACCTTGCTCCTACGCGTACCCAACTCCAGGGTATGTCGCTAGGGACGGGTGAAGGATTCAAGGAATATGCTCAAAAGTGGAGAGATCTGGCTGGAAGGGTGCAGCCACCTTTGACTGACCGTGAACTTGTGGACATGTTCTTGGGGACCCTGTCTGGTCCGTTCTTCAACCATCTGATTGGAAATTCTTCTGCTGGGTTAACAGATCTGATCTTGACTGGTGAGAGGATAGAAGCTGGTATCAAGTCTGGAAAGATACAGAAGGGTGCCTCCTCGAGCACTGAAAATAAGTCCTTCAAGAAAGAATCTAGTGTTGTTTATGGTTCAAGGAGACAAAATAAACCAGAACGCCGCCGAGCTGTCAACGCGGTGGTAATTTCAAAGCCTGTTGTTGTTCCTCAGCAATACAACCAACCAAGGGGGGAGAGACCTAAAAGGCAGTTCACTCGACTCAGTATGACCTTGTCCCAGATATTGCTGCAACTACTGTCAACCAATCTGGTAATTATAAAAGAAGCTCCGAAGGCCGTGAACACAACATCTCCAAAGTACAATCATAACGCCCGTTGCGCTTATCACTCTGACAGCCCAGGGCATACTACGGATGATTGTTGGGCTCTGAGGAATAAGGTTCAGGACCTTATTGATGCTAAAGAGATAGAGTTCGAGGCGCCCGAAAGGCCCAATGTTGTGACTGCTCCCATGCCCAAGCATGGAGTGAATGCTGTAGAGGAAGACCTGTATGTAGCCTCTGTGGATGATATTGTTACTCCGCTGTTGACTGTCAAAAGGAACCTGTTGCTGGCCGGTTTATTTCCGGGATGTAGTAAAGGTTTCCATCTATGTTCTGTTTCACCTGCTGGTTGTCCTTTGTTGAAGTCAGGTATCCAAAGCCTGATGGATAATAAAGAGATCTTGTTCGATAAGATTGATGTTCCTGCTATCCCTGCTGAAGAAGTGTCCATTGTTACTATTTTCAACAACTCTCCTAAGGCTCCCTCAAAGAAGCCTGTCAAAATCATGTCTACTCAGAAGGTTGCGCCTATAATCATCACTGTTATGGGGCCCATCCCCTATACCTCTGACAAAGCTGTCCCTTGGCACTATGGGGCAGATGTTTATGTGCTTGGAGTGAAACAAGAGTTTGATACTAGTATCGGCGTCAGCAACATCACCGGGCCTGCTAAAGTCACTCGTAGTGGGAGACTCTTCTCACCATATATTGCGCCACCAGCTATTCAGAGACCTATTGTCATCACACCTGCAAGTGTGTCTGCTTCCCTTCCTGACCAAGTTCCTATTTCTACCCCTGCTACCGAGTCATCTGACGCTCTGGGCAAAGGGATCGCTACTGATGTGCCTGCCCAGACGGAGGCACCAAAGACGACCAATGTTGAAGCCTCCAAGCAAGAGATGGAAGAGATCCTTAAGATTATCAAGAAGAGTGATTTCAACGTAGTTGAGCAACTGGGGCACACCCCATCCAAAATTTCTATGCTATCACTGTTGTTGTGTTCAGAGGCCCATGCCAAGGCTCTGATTACCTTCTTGAAGACGGCCCACATGCCACAAGACACATCAGCTGATCAGTTTACCGATTGTGTGGCCAACTTAACTGCTGATAATGGTTTGGGTTTCTCTGACGCTGATCTGACTGCTAAAGGGAAGAACCACAACGATGCCCTGCATGTCTCCATTGAATGCAGAGGAACTACTCTTGCCCATGTGTTGGTTGACACTGGTTCCTCATTAAACGTATTACCCAAGAAAGCTCTAGACAGGCTGGATTGCGAGGGTTTGGAGCTCAAGCCAAGTAACATTGTGGTCCGGGCCTTTGACGGGTCTAAAAGGATGGTACATGGTGAAGTCGACATTCCAATCAGGGTTGGTTCTCAGATCTTTGATTCTACATTATATGTGATGGACATCCGACCGTCCTATTCTTGTTTGTTGGGTCGTCCATGGATCCACAAGGCCGGAGTTGTGACCTCCACACTACATCAGAAGCTGAAATACCCGATCAGAGGGAAAATTGTGACAGTTCAGGGGGGAGGAAGAATACATGGTCATCCACCTCAACTCATTCCGGTACATAGAAATGGATGGGGAGTTCATTGAGACCCCCTTTCAACACTTTGAAGAGGTGCCTCAGACGCTGGCATCAGCAGAGACTGTGATCGAAGATTCTCCTTTGAAGATGGCTTCCTTAAAGGATGTCTGGGCTGTGATTGAGAAGGGTGAGTGTGCAAACTGGGGCCGACTTCCTGATTTCACTCCAAAGACTGACAAGTTTGGTTTGGGTTTCACTGCAGAAGCTCAGAGGGCTGTTCGTAAGGCAAGGATTGGAGGACCTCCTGTGTTCATCAGCAACCCAGGAGTAAATGCCATTGAAGACGACGTGGAGGAATCTGAATTCGACAGCTGGATCTACCCAACGACCGACGGTGGACCAAACAACTGGACTGCGAAAGACTTCAAACCTATTACTTTTGTCACTCAGTAATGAACTCCTTTGTTTTGAATTTGTAACAGACATTAATTTGAAACTTTATGGCCCGGTGTCTTACCCGGGGCACCGTGGCTTCATTTGTGAGGGCTTTTGTGTGTCATTTTCATATATCATTAATAAAAGCATTGGACGTTTTTTGCATTTCAAATCTTGCGCTCCTTGTCTTTCTTTATTATATATTGCAAAACAGATATATTTACACACACTCACCTATACAGGTTCCAATCCACTCTGGATCTCACTGGCAACGACTCTGCTACTGCCAGTTATGACTTTGAAAATCCGATCAACTTAGCCGAAGACGAAGGTGAAGATGATTGCGAAGTGCCTGGTGAGCTTGCAAGACTGCTACTTCAGGAAGAGAGGGTCATTCAGCCACATGAAGAGCTAGTGGAAACGGTAAATCTGGGTACTGAGACAGACAAAAAGGAAGTCAAGATTGGTGCCAATCTAGAGTCTAGTGTGAAACAACGGTTGATTCAGATGCTGCATGACTACGTGGAAATCTTTGCCTGGTCGTACGAAGATATGCCTGGGTTGGATACCGACATTGTGGTTCATCACCTGCCTACCAAGGAAGAATGCCCTCTGGTAAAACAGAAAGTCCGCCGTATGCGTCCAGAGATGTCCGAGAAAATCAAAGCTGAGGTTATGAAACAGTTTGATGCCGGGTTTCTAGCAGTGACCTCTTACCCTCAGTGGGTTGCCAATGTGGTTCCAGTACCGAAGAAAGATGGTAAAGTCCGAATGTGTGTTGATTACAGGGATTTGAACAGGGCGAGCCCTAAGGATGACTTCCCTCTGCCTCACATCGACGTTCTGGTTAACAACACTGCTCAGCACAAGGTATTCCCCTTCATGGACGGGTTCTCCGGTTATAATCAGATTAAGATGGCTCCTGAAGACATGGAGAAGACCACTTTTGTTACTCAGTGGGGCACCTTTTGCTACAAGGTCGTGCCTTTTGGGTTGAAAAATGCTGGGGCAACCTACCAACGTGCCATGGTTGCTTTATTTCATGACATGATCCATCATGAGATTGAAGTATATGTCGATGATATGATTGCAAGGTCCCAAACTGAGGAGGAACACCTGGACCATCTACAGAAGCTATTTGACCGGTTGAAGTTGTACAAGCTGAGGTTGAACCCGAACAAGTGCACCTTCGTGGTAAGATCTGGAAAATTGCTAGGCTTCGTCGTGAGCGATAAAGGTATTCAAGTGGACCCTGCCAAAGTGAAAGCCATACAAGAGATGCCAGTTCCCAAGACAGAGAAAGAATTCAGAGGCTTTCTAGGACGGTTGAATTACATTGCCCGATTCATCTCACATCTAATTGCTACCTGTGAACCAATCTTCAAGCTACTGAAGAAAGATCAAGTGGTACATTGGAGCGATGAATGCCAGGCCGCTTTCGAAAGAATCAAAGAGTATATCCAAGAGCCACCCATTCTTATGCCACCGGTTGAAGGGAGGCCTCTAATATTATACTTGACAGTACTTGACAACTCAATGGGGTGTGTGCTGGGGCAGCATGACGAGTCTGGCCGAAAAGAGCATGCTATTTATTACCTTAGCAAAAAGTTTACCGACTGTGAGACCCGATACTCACTGCTCGAGAAAACTTGTTGCGCTTTGGTATGGGCTGCTCGCCGGCTGAGACAGTATATGTTGACTGACACTACTTTGTTGATTTCAAAAATGGATCCAATTAAGTACATCTTCGAAAAGCCTGCCTTGTCCGGAAGAATAGCAAGATGGTAGATGATCTTGACTGAATATGACATCCAGTACACGACTCAAAAAGCAATCAAGGGGAGTGTGTTGGCAGACCATTTGGCACACCAGGCAGTGGATGACTACCAATCGATGAACTTTGAATTTCCAAACGAGAATATCATGGTAGTGACTGATTGTGAAGTACCTGGACCGGATGAAGGACCTGAGTAAGGATCCCGATGGTCTATGCACTTTGACGGAGCCTCAAACGCTTTGGGTAACGGCATTGTCGCTGTGATCATATCTCCAAAAGGCTCTCATACTCCACTTACCTCCCGACTATGTTTCAACTGCACCAACAACATGGCGGAGTATGAAGCATGCATCATGGGTCTTCGAGCTGCAATTGACCTAAGGATCAAGTTTCTGAGTGTCTTCGGAGATTCCGCTCTCGTGATCAGCCAGATCAAAGGCGAGTGGGATATGAAACACCCAAATCTTATTCCTTACAAGGAGTATGTATTGACGTTGATTTCCCATTTCGAGGAGATAACTTTTGAACACTTCCCAAGAGAGGAGAATCAGTTGGCGAACGCGCTAGCTACGATGTCTTCCATGTTCAAAGTAAAATGGGACAACGAGGCTCCCCGGATCATTATCTGGAAATTGGATGAACCTGCACATTGCTGTGATCTTGAGACCGGAGAGGTAACAGAAAAGCCTTGGTATCATGAAGTGAAGAGGTACCTTGAAGCTCAAGAATACCCCGAGGGTGCATCTGTCAATGACAAGAAGTTTCTGAGAAGGTTCGCGGCAAAGTTCTTCCTTAGCAATGACATTCTCTATAAGCGAAACCATGATTCAACCTTACTGCATTGTGTGGATAAGACTGAAGCAGAAAGGATCATGGAAGAGCTGCATGAAGGTACCTTCGGAATGCATTCCAGTGGACATACCATGGCAAAGAAAATCCTTCGGGCGGGATATTACTGGTCCACAATGGAAGCCAACTGCTATCAACATTATCGGACGTGTCACAAATGCCAGATCTATGCTGATAAGGTGCACATTCCTCCGGTTCCTCTGAACATTTTGACAGCACCTTGGCCTTTTGCAATGTGGGGCATTGATATGATCAGCGAAATCAGACCTACGACGTCCAACGAGCATCGCTTCATCCTGGTAGCAATCGATTACTTTACAAAGTGGGTTGAAGAAGCTTCCTTTGCTACCGTAACCAAGAACGTCGTGGCACGGTTCATTCGACATAACCTGATTTATCGATATGGTGTACCAGAGAGGATCATTACGGACAATGGTACCAATCTCAACTATAAGATGATCACTGAGCTTTGCGAGCAATTCAAGATACAGCACCACAACTCTTCTCCCTACCGACCGAAGATGAAAGAGGATGTAGAAGCGGCTAATAAGAATATCAAGAAGATTGTGCAGAAGATGACAGTGACCTACAAAGATTGGCACGAGATGTTACTGTTTGCTCTTCATGGGTACCGTACCTCAGCACAGACGTCAACAGGGGCAACACCCTTTTCCTTGGTATATGGCATGGAGGCAGTCCTACCCATCGAAGTTCAGATACCCTCTCTCCGAATCATGAAGGATGCAGGTTTGAGCGAAGATGACTGGATCCAGACTCGGCTTGATCAATTAAACCTAATTGACGAAAAGAGACTCACTGCTATTTGGCATGGTCAGACGTATCAAAAGCGGATGATCAAGGCATTTAACAAGAAAGTCAGACGCCAAGGGTATCAAGTTGGGGACCTGGTAATCAAGCGCATCATTCTACCTCAAGGTGATCCCAGGGGCAAATGGACCCCTACGTACGAAGGGCCATTTGTGGTTAAGAACATCTTCTCAGGAGGTGCGATGATTCTAACTACCATGGATGGTGACGACCTTCCTCACCCCGCCAATGCAGACATAGTAAAAAAATACTACGCATGATTAAAGACCCGCTAGGTTGACACACCTAGGCAAAAATAAGGGCTTCCCGGCGAACCAAAAGGGTTCGGGAAAAAATAAGGGATGAAAAAAAAATATGTACACCCGACAAGTCGAAAACCTGAAAAGGCGGCTTGGGCAAAAATGGGTATCCCGGTGGACTGAAAACCCGAAAGGGCGGTCCAGGAAAAAGTTAGGGATAAGCGTAATACTATGTCTCATTGGATCACCTCGCATCCGGACTTCAGTATCAACTATCAGGCTCGGACGACGCCAATCAATCAGCTTCATCTCCAACTAAGCAGCAAAGTGATGAGACGCTCGAAGACATAAAGGCGATAGCAGAGTTGGAACCCAGTGGGATTTTTCACATAGTTGTTTTGTTTTCCTTTTTACAAATTGTATAAACTCTATTTTGTTCGGCGGTGTTCTCTTACTAGGACGTCAGCCTCTTGTACACAAACGCCTATTTACAGGCAAATTTCAAAATCAATACAAACTCACTTTTCAGACAAATTGCAAATTGTTTTTCTTTATCTATTTTGTTTTGCAAAGAACGTCCAATGTTCATTTTTGATATATGCATTTGACATTAATTGCTGATCATAAATATTTTGCATGCGAAACAAAGGACTAATTACAGGTGACATCAGAAACAGGGGCAGTAAGATTTGTCCAAGTGATCTAGTTGCTCTGTCCACCAAGGTACCAAGGTAAGTTCAGCTGAAGAATATGACCAGGATACCTTCACCCACCACAGAGTAAGACAAGAAGCAGCAATACTCTCCTCAAGCAGAGTTGGTCTCCCATTATCCCTAAAAAGGCACAGTATCCCCAGCAAGTCAGCAATACTCTCCCCCCGAGCAGAGTTAGTCTATTGTCAATCCTGAACAAGTTGGGTATCCCCAAGATCTTAATATTCCCCAGTGGAGTATACAGATGTTCCCTAGCAAGAATCCCCGACAGTCTCAATATTCCTCAGCAGAAATATAAGATTGTTCCCCGACCGAATACAGACACCCCTGCGGAGCCATTTCCCCAGTACAGTCCAAAAGTTTCCCCAGAAAAGTTGAATCATCTCCCCAGTAGATTCTGGAAGCTTGTCCCCTGCAGAATACAAACGCATCTCTCCCGGCCATATTCAAAGGTTATTCCTCACCAGAGTCTAACTGGGTTATCCTCAGCAAATTGCAAGGGAAAGATCGTCTTCAGCGGAGTTCATCAAAATCCCCAACGGAGCTCATCAATGGAATCCCCAGCGGAGTTATCGTTAAAATCTCAGTGAAGCATCTCTTCCCACAGAGTAATTCCCCGTAGGGTAATCTCTCCATCAGGTTTATCCCCCAACGGAGTCATCTTCTCCTACCAGTTTATTCTTGCAATCATCATCCCCAGCGGAACTGAAGAACTCTACTCTTCAACATCAGCCCAGGATTTAACTTCCCGGCATTCGTCAAGGATTTATTTTCCCAAACGAAAATACATTCATAAACATTTCGCATTTCATATCTCCTATTTACATACATGATAAAGTGCATACGACACAATCTCATTTATTCCTGAAAACATCATGACATCATGCATTTCATACATTATGACATTGCATACAGCTAATGTTTTGCCTTTTCAGGAAAAAGTCAAATCAAAGGATGATCGCCATCAACCTTTTGAAGTTCCAGATTCGATACCTGTATCTAGCCAGGGCATATCTGTGAGCAATTGATTGTAGATCTATACCTGTATCTAGCCAGGAAAGTATATGCATGAAGAGATTGAAGATCAATACATGTATCTAGCCAGGAAGTCATCTTTCATTCTCAGGTCAGAGGTCTACACCTGTATCCATCCAGGAAAGCTATCTCTACCAACCGTTTTGAGTTCCAGATTCGATACCTGTATCTAGCCAAGGCATATCTGTGAGCGATTGATTGTAGATCTATACCTGTATCTAGCCAGGAAAGTATCTGCATGAAGAGATTGAAGATCAATACCTGTATCTAGCCAGGAAGCCATCTTTCATTCTCAGGTCAGAGGTCTACACCTGTATCCATCCAGGAAAGCTATCTCTACCAACCGTTTTGAGTTCCAGATTTGATACCTGTATCTAGCCAGGGCATATCTGTGAGCGATTGATTGTAGATCTATACCTGTATCTAGCCAGGAAAGTATCTGCATGAAGAGATTGAAGATCAATACTTGTATCTAGCCAGGAAGTCATCTTTCATTCTCAGGTCAGAGGTCTATACCTCTATCCAGCCAGGAAAGCTATCTCGACCAACCTTTTGAAGTTCCAGATTCGATACATGTATCTAGCCAGGGCATATCTGTGAGCGATTGATTGTAGATCTATACCTGTATCTAGCCAGAAAAGTATCTGCATGAGGAGATTGAAGATCAACACCTGTAACAGGCCAGGAAATTATCTTTCTTTCTCGGGTACGCAAGTTCTCGCTAAGGAATCTCTTACGCGACCCACATCTCCAGATGGCATCTATAAGCCCATCCTTATATCCATCATCTCTCCAAATGGCATCTGTAAGCCCATTCCCGACATCACATTGCTGATACTACACTATGTGAGTGCAAATTTCTGGGCACTCTAGTGTTCAATCATCTTCCACCTTCGGATCACGAAAGGCACGCAAGCCAATCTACATCCTCAGGTTTAAGAAGATTGAACAGGGGCAACTGTTGTACCCCAAAATTTTCCCTCACATATTCTTCAAGATTTGTCAAGAGTCATCTTCAAATGGTTCAGGATTTCTCAAGGGTTGCACAGTCCAAATACCTCCTAAGCCAGTCAAAATTAGGGTTTTGTTTCTTTCAAGGAATTTGAGGTTTTCAATGGTCCAATCAAGTCCCATAGGCCTATACATATTCTCAAGCATCTATATGTCAAGTTTCAAGACTCACAATGTCAATTGGCACAGTCAAAAGCTCCATTTGATCCACAATCAACTGCAGGGGCAAAATGGTCATTTTACAGTCAAAAGTCATAATTTTTGGTCAACATCTTATTTTGAGTCCACAATCATCATTTGATCAAGTCTTGATCATGATTCCACAAGCATGGCTCAAAAATCATCAAAGATGCAAAACTTACTATTTTTGGACAGCAGAAAAGTCAACTGTATCTTGACCAAGGCATAACTTTTTCATGGTTCATCAGAAAAATCCCATCCAATGCTCATTTTGAAGGGGATTACATTTCCTACAACTCATATACACATTCCAAGTCCAAGAAATTCTCTCACAAAAAGTTATCAATTTCTACATTATAGGTCAATTTCAAAAGTCAACAAAAATGCACTTTAAGTTAAAGACCATAACTTGAGATTGGTAAATCCAAATGACATGGGACCAAAGGCATTTGTTAGAGGACTTCAAAACCTTTCCAAAATGTCCAAGAACATGTTCATATGATCAAAATTGAGCAAGATATGCATTGTAGAAGTTGGGAAATTTTTGTGAAATTGCAAAAGTCAACTTTGCTCAAAATACCTTATTTTTGCTAATGGGCCTCAAATTTCTTCTTGAAACTTTATCCAAGGCCTAAGCACGACCCATCAAGCCTATTTGAATTTATTTTCTTGTTTTTATTAATTAATTGGATTTTTAATTGATTTTAATTCATTTAATTAATTTAAAATTGTAGGAAATTCAAAGATATGGTTTTTCAATCTTTTTTGAAGCAAGAATGACCTAATCAAGCTGGCAAATTTGTGTGCAAATCAAAGGGACAAGAATCTCCAAGTTTGGCAAGTTTTTCCAATCAAAAAGATTCAAAAATATTTGATTTTCAATCAAATATTGAAACATCAATTCCATGGATTTCTTGGCAAAGATTTGACCTAGTTTCATTCTACTATAAGTACCCAAGTCAACCCTAATGCCACAGAGGTGAATTTGCTGCAAGAAAGCCATAACCACATTCAAAAAAATCAAAGAAAAGTGAAAACTGTTTTCTATAGTTTAGCACGATTCAAAGCATTTTGTGGTTTCTAATACCTTGCAGGAACTCTCAGGACGTTTTGCAATCAAAACCACACGCTAAAGCTTAAGAAATCCTCAAGAACAGTCACACGGTTTGATACTTTTTTTCATAATCGTAACTCGTATTTCATGCATAATTAACATGTTTTAATCATTGATTTGTGTTGCTTGAATTCATATAAAGCTAATGGTATTAGTTAATTGCATTATAATCCCAGAATCACAAGTTACCATTGAAGAATTTTAGGGTTCATGAGTTCTCAAATTGGGGCTTTATTATCCAGGAAAAATTGAACCTTATAAGACCCATGGTTGAATTCAGGAGACTCAGACGAATGTAACTGGACCATCGCGAAATATTTCTATTAACCACACTGCTATTCGCTATTTTTCGTCCTTGCAGGTTGTGGGGGTTAAAAACCCCCGCTATCTATTTGTTATTTACAGGCATCAGCGAAGGAGATGAAGACGTGTAAGCGTGTGGTTGGAGCATTCAAAAAAAAGCGCGCGTTGATTTGTTTGTCCAGCATATTAATTGTTTCTTAATATTATAATTGTTTGTTAGTATATTAACAAAGGCGTGCAGATGGCTTAGTGGATGGTGCGTTGGCTGGTAACCATTGGGACCTGGGTTCGAATCCCAGGTCCACCCAAACGCTTATGTTATTTTGCTTAATATGTTCATGCACAGGCTTTCAAAGGCGTTCCACCATACGTCTCAAATATCCAGGCGCCAAGTGGCCACAAGCTTGGATCCAATGGTCAGAAGATGGTGATCATGGTACTCCCAGTCAACACATGCTCTAGGGAATCAGCAAGGTCAACGTGGCTGAAGAGCTTAGTGGGCTTGAGAATTGCAATCAGCACCTCCTAAGGGCCCAACACCCCCTGGTTTCCTTATTCTTTTCCTTTTATATTTTAATTTCTATTTATTATTATTAATAATTATTATTATTATTATTATTTAATTAACTTAACTAATATTTTTTCACAATAAAAATTCAGAAAACTAAAAAACTAAAACATTTTATTATTATTAATTTCACCTTTTATTTATTATTTTTGTAAATAAATGTAATTAATTAATTTAGTTGTTTTAATTAGGTTAATTGTAATTATTTTCGCAATAAATAAAATCCATGTAGAATTAGGTTTTGACAACTTTTAACCATATTTTCCTTTTATTTTATTTTCATAAAAACATAAAAAACTTAAAAAAAATATTTCTTTTATTTAATTAATTAGAATTAGGTTTAATTAAATGCAAAAAAGGACCAAAATTCATTCTTTTCTCAAAAAGGCTCAAAACCCTAAGGTCTTCTCCGATTTAATTTCTATTCGCGCATTATCATTTTTGATCATATTTATGTAACTGTTCCGAGGATGTAATAGATAATTAGGACCCTTTTATCGCTTTCTTTATTTTCTCGCATTTATCTTTTCAAGGGTTATATTTTTGGCGATGTAAATACCCGACGCCTTGTAATAGCGTAGATTTACTTTCCGCAATTTATTTTCCGCATAATTATTAACTGTTAACTATGCATGATAAGACTTGCCTGAAAATAAAAATCAACTCGTAGCTCACCATGATACATGTGCAAAGATAATCTTAAACTGAATCCCGACACACGTGCACATGCCACTCCTAGGGTACGCCTCACTTGGTTGCCTCGACGTGGTCATTGAGTATAGGGTGTTTTAGAGGTCGCCCTCCTGTCTAAAGATCCAGTTGCCTCGAAACGGTTGCCTCGGATAAAAAGGATCTAGGACATTAGGGTTACCGCTAAGGCGTCCTACTATTGCTTTAGTGACCGCACATGTCCCTATAATCTAATTGACCCGAATAACTCCAACGACGGTGCTACCTACTTCTCAATAGTGGGATAGTACTGTCTAAAGGACATTTACACAACTTAATTTCTTTTGAGTATGTAGATTTCTCTAAGGTACTTGCTCTTTCAAAACAAAACAAAAAACAACTTTTCGCACTTACACTTTCAAACAAAAGTTTTCAAAAACACTTCATACACTCTTGAGGACTGATACAAGAGTTACCTAGAAGTTTTCAAACTAAACTTTTTCAAAACCCACATACACAAGAAAAGCAAACATTTTTGAAAACATAGTGAGCAAGTACCTAAGAGCCCGTGGATAACCACGGATGGAAAGGGTGCTAACACCTTCCCTTTCTATAATCTACCTCCCGGACCGAGAGACATCTCGAAAAGGAATTTTGCCATGCTTTTGTCCTTTCCTTGTTGGAGAAAATAAAAGACGGTGGCGACTCTTGCTTACCGCGACATTTCGCGAACCAGCATTTCAAAACAGTCAGTTCTATTTCCACCGATCACAATGTCGATGATATAATTTTTGGAACCTCTAATATCTCTCTTGGAAAAGAATTTGCTAAGACCATGCAGGCAGAATTTAAAATGAGCATGATGGGAGAATTGAAATTCTTTCTGGGAATTCAAATCAACCAGACTCCAGAAGGTACTCTCATACATCAGACGAAGTATGTTAAAGAACTTCTGAAGAAATTTCAAATGTCAGAAAGAAAAGATGCCAAGACCCCTATGCATCCAACCTGCATTCTAGGTAAAGATGAGGTAAGTATGAAAGTAGATCAGAAGCTCTATAGAGGTATGATTGGACCCCTTCTCTATCTGACTGTATCTAGACCTGATATACTATTTAGCGTGTGCTTGTATGCTAGATTCCAATCAGATCCTAGAGAATCTCACTTAACAGCTTTTAAGAGAATTCTTAGGTATCTGAAAGGTACTGCTAATCTTGGTTTGTGTTACAGAAGATCACAAGATTACAAACTAGTAGGTTATTGTGATGCTGACTTTGGTGGAGATAGAATTGAAAGAAAGAGCACCTCTGGAAGCTGCTAGTTTCTGGGTGACAATCTTATCTCGTGGTACAGAAAAAAGCAAGCAACAATTGCACTATCAACCACAGAAGCTGAATATATATTTGTTGCTGGATGTAGCTCTCAGATGATTTGGATGAAAAGTCAACTAGAAAATTTCAACCTTTATGAAAGTAAGATTCCTATATTCTGTGACAATACTTCTGCTATTTGTCTTTCTAAGAATCCAATCTTACATTCTAAAGCCAAACATATTGAAATTAACTATCATTTCATAAGGGACTATATTCAGAAGGGAATTTTAAACTTAATTTTTGTAAAAACAGACCATCAATGGGCTGACATTTTTACCAAACCCCTTTCAGAAGATAGATTTAATTTCATTCTAAAAAATATTTGTATGGAATCATGTCCTGAATAAAATAATATTTATTTTCTGTAATTGAATTCAGAATATTCTGAAATGAATGCTCTGATCAACAACTCTTCAAAAGTTAGAAGAGAAGTTGTAACAGAAGCTATATGAAAAGTTATGAAATGTTCTAACGCTTCATGTCCAAGTGTAGTTCAGAAATTCATTAGAACAAACAGCTATTACATGCATCCTTCAGGAGATGAACCCGTGGTGTGTTTCTGAAAGGTCACGCGTGCAAAAGCTACTAATGACGTTCTAGGTAACTGTTAATGATTAGCCATAATTCCACGTTTTCCCTTATTTTTAGCAAATCATTAAATGCAAGTAATGATGAGATTCGTTTTTAAATCCGTTTTAATTTTATTTTAAATTTGTCTTAAATAATTTTAATTTTAATTCTAAACTTATTTTCTGAAATTTTTGCCTATAAATACTTTTTGAAAAAAAAACCCTTTTCATTCTTTACTGTCTCTTTCAAACTCAAGCGTTTTTCTGTACCTTTCTCTTAAAACCCTTTTCTTCAAATTCTCATTTCTAAAGAACTTCAATGGCTTCTTCTTCTTCTACCCACTCTGAGCAATACATTGTACCTGAAAGGACAACTCTCATTCCGGTAGAAAGTTTGGAAGTTTTGAGTGAGTTAATGGTAGACTTTGAGAATCAGAGAGAATGGTTTTGACTTGTTCCCTGTTGTGAAGTTTCAAGGTTGGGAAAGCTACTTTGATCGTCTTATTGGTCCAGTCTTTCCACATTTGGTGAAAGAATTTTGGATTCACGCTATTTCAACCCCCAAGGTTATTCTCTCCTTTGTAATGGGCAAGGAAATATCCATTACAGAAAATCAAATCAGAAAGTTGCTGGGATTTAAAGGACTTGGAGTTACAGGAATGCCCAGTGGAAGAATGGAGATGTCTAGGGTATATTCAGAGATTTTCACAAACGGTCAAGGTTCCTCCAAAGTCATGGATTTGAAATACAAATACAAGATTTGGGCAAGGATTATTCATGGATGTATTCACCACATGAAAGACACTAGTTCTCCTGATTACATCAACGCTGATCGACAATATTTGTTGTTTTTCCTTGGAACCAATGTCAAAATTGATTTGTCCTACTTGCTATTTGAACATCTCTGGAACCATGTAAAAGAGACCAGAGAAGCTGAAAGGATGAAGAACCCCAAATCAAAGAGGAACTGGATTCCTATGGGGAGGTTAATATCAGACATTCTGATTGAGAATGGTTTGATTGCTCACCTAAAAGAAGCAAATCTTCTGGGGGAGCTAGAACCTATTTGTGGTAAGACTATGACTGGAAAGAACTTGTTGAAAAGGAAAATTATTGACAAGCTGCTGGTGGAACCCACTCCGTGTGTGTCAGATGTTGTGAAGAGGAGAAGGATTCCTATTGCTGACTTTCATATATTCAACTCAGGAGATCATTCTCGTATCATCTTGAACTATCTTGAAATCTGCAAAGAAACAGGATCACCCATTGATCCAGCTTAGCTTCAAGGTAGAAATCAAGCTGCTCCTAATGTTGTTCTCCAAGAATCTGTGAAGAGAAAAGCTGTAGAAGGACCTTCTGACACTCCTCAGAAGAAGAAAAAGAAGACAGGTAATCATGCTGAAACTATACTTGTTTATGATTCTGAAAATGTATCTGCATCTTCTGAACCCTCCCAAACCTTAGGAGACTTAGATGTTGACATTGATCTGACCTTACCATCTGAACCCCTTGCTGACAACCCTCGTAAAAATCAGGTTTTAACAGATTTAAGTGATTTTGACTCTGATGAACATTCTGATAGCCAATTAGAACCCTCTCAATCAGAACCCCCTGAACTGTCTGTTTTTTAACCCATTCCTGCTGAACATTTTTCAAGACCCCCTCCCAGACCTCTATCACCCAGACCCACTGGATGGTATGATGCTGGCTCTTGGAGAATTCCAGGGATAAATAAACCTCTAGCCACCATAAAGCCTCCTTTCAACCTACCATCTGAGAATATTTTTGCTATGAATCAACCACGGCCTCAAAATCCCATTCCCACTCCTTATTATACAATAATATTTTTTCCTGATGTCACTCCACCCACTTCACCATAACATACAACACCAATCTCACCTACACTCTCACCCCCTCAAATTCCAGAACAACAACCTTTTGAACAAACTGAAACTGTTGAACCATCCGACCCTCATGTAATATCAGAACCTCCTATTTTTGTTAACCAACCTGAACCTGAACCTGAACCTACCAATAATCCTGAACCTATTAGCTTTTTAAGAACTATAGTGGACTTTCAATCTCTACAATTCTTGAAAAACAAAACTTACAAAAAGGCTACCCTAAACCTGTTCAGCTAGATGTAAATACTTTATTTCAGAATTTTACAACAAATGTTCAAGCATGGTTACAACCGCTGAAAGAAGATTGCTCCAGAAGCGTGAACACAATTGTAACAGATCTTCTATGGGAAACCTTCAGAATAACTTTGGTTTGTGAATCACAAAAGTTACAGGACTTATGCCATTTTCAGGTGCTGGACAACTTTTCCAAACTATTGCATGCTTTCAAGACAGAAGCTGCTAACACTTGGAATAAGAAGTCTTCGTTAATGATTGCTGATATACCAGCTGATAAGATGGACATATCAGAAGATGAATCTGAAGAATCCTCTGAAGATTCAAATCCTATGGCTATTGTTCTATTGAATCAACCTTCTGTTAAGGCTGGACCTGAACCTGTGCCAACTCTTGCAATGGATATGAGCACTCTGCTTTCCACCTTCGTGAATTCTGACTCAACGGTTGTTGCTTCTAAGCCTGTTTCTACTGAAGCTTCATCATCCTCTGCTCCTACCTCACTCATTATGGACACTCTGAAAGAGCTAAAGAAGGAGAATGAAGTCATGAATAAACGCATGGATAAGCAAGATCAAACAAATCTAGAAATCAAGAACTGGATGGTGAAACAAGAAGAATCTGCCTCTGAGATCAAGAATCTTCTGATGGCGCTTGTTACTAAAAGATCCTAGTTTCTTTATTGTCTCTTGTCTTTTGTTTGAATGTTTTGTTTGTACTTCTGGATATTTATTTTTTAAAACTTTTTTATGAAATCTTTTAAAAATTTCTCATTTATTTTTTACACTTTTTGATTATGCCAAAAAGGGGGAGAAAATGTGCATTCTTGAACTAATCACTGTTTAACAGTTATGGGACTAAGTCTCAGACATTCTAACATATTTGCTAGAATTCCTTCTGTGCAAAAGAATTTTTTTTGCAGGTATCACTTTAACTCTGAAAGAATATTCCAGCTAAGCATTATCTTCTTGTAGAAGTTATGAATAAATTCAAGAAGACTGTGTATTACTCTGATTAAATAATCTCAGGATGTCTTATGCATAGAAATATTCATTTCAGGGGGAGATTCTTATCTCTTATCTGTTTCTTTTCTTTATCTAAAATAATTTTTTGTCATCATCAAAAACAGGGAGATTGAAAGAACAAGATTAGTTCTGACCTATCTCAAGAGTTTTGATGATAACTAAATTATATTTAAGATAATTATACTTTGATGAATGTGCTTTGATGTCTCAGTTAACATTCTGACAGAAAACATTCTGAAGTGCTAAGCAAAAATTATGTAGAAAGTTCTTTGATAAAAGAACCTTTTCTTCAAGCGCATTTGCTGACTCTGGTAAGACACTTTATTTGTTAAATATATATCTTCTAAATTTTAGCAGGTTCCTTGCTCAGAAGATAACTTGAAAGCAAGCGCTGTTCAAAGTTCTTAGCAAGCAACGCACTGCCCAGAAGTTGAATGAAGCATGTTCTGACTTAAAGACATTGGAAGCAAATTCTGAAACAACGTTTAAACCAACTTGTCTTGTCAAAGCAAAGGAAACACGTTCTTACATTCAGACGTTTTCTCATTAATGCAAAGACGGCTGAAAGCACTCAAGTGCCTACAACTAGTTTCTTGGAAATGGATTATTGCAAGGATACACACAAGCATTTAATGCTCTCCATCTTTTCTGAAGGCAACAACGGTCTTATTGTTCCTACTATAAATAGAAGGACATTTATTGCAAGCCAACAACCAAGTGAACCAATCAAATTTTCAAAGAGAAGCAAGAAACTACGTGAAAGATCCTAAGCTCACAAAGTCATTGTTCATACAATTTTGTGCATTATATTCTAAGTAAAAATCACATTTATGATATATCTTGATTAGAAGCAAACTCTATTTCATTATCTGTAAAGATTAAACTCCTGTATTTGTTCCTTGAGAGACCAAGTTTGGTCAGATTTCTCAAGCAGACTAGGACTAAGTTTGAGTCTTAGTGGTGTTAGTCACTTGTAAGTTTACTTGTGCATTGTTAGTCACAACAGTTGTTGTGTGATTGTAATCAGTTGATTATAGTGGATTAAGTCCTTGTTGAGAAAGGCGAAATCACCTTGGCTGGTGGATTGGAGTAGTTTGAGTTTAAACAAACCAGGATAAAAATAGTTGTGTTTTTCCATTATTGTTTTGAGCTTTGTATTGAAAAGAAAAAAAGTCACTTATTCAACCCCCCCTTCTAAGTGTTTTCTTACCCCTTCACTAATGATTATAACTTCAGAAGCACTAAGCTGTAAGCTAAACTCTGATAACATAATATTCTGAAAGTACAAAGAAGATTCAATATGTCTTTCTCATTCAAGTTCTGATCATATTAATCTCAAGATACTCTGATGATCTAAAATCTAATAACTTATGAACCACCAAAGCTGCAAGCAAAAATTTGATGAAGCAAGACTCTGATGATCTAAAGTCTTCACGTTAATATTCTTATTCTAATCAGATTTCAAAGAAGCAAAGTTCTGATGTGTTAAAATTCATTCATTACAAATCAAAGAGTAACGGCTGGTACCAGACAAGATCTGTATTTTTGGAAAGTGCATTAAAAACATTTTATCAACCTTTCAAAGATAGCTTCTTATGTCTCCAACGGTTAAATTTACTTCCTCTATATAAAGAGACTACAAATATGGATCAAGAGATGAACTCACACGCGCATATCAAACAAGAGAAATCAAATTCTCTCTTATTTTATAATTGTGCTTTAATCTTGTGTAAACATCACAGTTGTGATATAGCTTTTTTAAAAGAATTTGTTAAACACATTATTTCTGTTAGAAGAGTTGTAATTCCTTGAGAAACCAAGTTATGGTTTAGTCTCAAGAAAACAGTGATGGTAGTCTTTGATATTTGTAATCAAATTTTTGATTAGTGGATTAAGACCTCGATTGAGAGAGACGAAATCACTTTGGCGAATGGACTGGAGTAGTTTGAGTTCAAACGAACCACGATAACCAAATGTGTCATACTGTTTTTAATTTCTGAAAACCCCAATTCAAACCCCCTTGCTTGTGTTTTTTTATCCTTCACAAATAATTTGAGTGTTGTGCTTGTACCTAGGCACGCGCATGTGGTCAGGTTTGGATGAGTTCGTCTTGTCGGCAATGCTCGGCGATTACTCAGTGTTTCAACTATAATATTACCTTAGTTTTTCAGTGTTCCAAGGTCGAGCAAGTTGTTTCCCATGTAGGTTTTTCAGGTAGTAGGCGCCGTTCCTCGTTTTTGCATGAATGCAGTAAGGGCCTTCCCAGTTTACGGCGAGCTTGCCTTTGCGGGACTCTTTGCGATTTCTTTTTAGGACAAGGCTGCCGACTTTGAACTCTCGCTGTATGAATTTGGTGTCATATTGCTTGGTGATTTTCTGTTTGAGAGAGGCCTCTCGTAGGGCCGCTCCTGTTCAAATTTCTTCGACCAGATCTAGCTCCTCCCATAAGCCGACATCGTCCATCTCCTTGTCTATGGGGGCTTCGGTTCGTCTGGAGGGATCTTCGATCTCGACGAGAATGACGACCTATATTATGTATGTTAATCATAAATGAGTCTCCTCTGTCAATCAATGGGTCGTTGTTCGATATCCCTAGAGCATGTTGTGCAGCTCCTCAACCCATATCTTTTTACTCTCGTCCAACCTTCATCTAAGACCTCTCAGGATTACCATGTTCGCAGACTCAACTTGTCTGTTTGTCTGAGGGTGTTCGAAGGAGGTGAAGTGTTGTGTGGTACCTAAGTTGGCCATGAATTCCTGGAAGTTTTGGTCTGTGAATTGGGTTTCGTTATCAGTGACAATTTCTTGCGGAACACGGAACCGAGCGAGGATGTTTCTTTTGTAGAAACAGAGGATGTTTTGGGTGGTGATTTTAGCCAATGCCTCTGCCTCTATCCACTTGGTGAAGTAGTCGACGACTACTATTAGGTATTTTTTTGGTTGGTACCTACCATGAATGGTCTGAGGGGGTCCAGTTCCTACCAGGCGAATGGCCAGGGAGAAGAAATGGACTTGATCTCATTTGAAGGATCCAAGTGCATGCCTCCATGCCGTTGGAATTTGTCGCATTTCTTTACGTGCTCTTTGGCACCGTGGTGCATGGTGGGCCAGTAATACCCTACCCGTAGAGCTTTCCTGGCGAGGTATCTTCCGCCCATATGTTGATCGTTTATCCCCTCATATATCTCGAGCAAGATGTGAGTCGCGTCGCTCTGGTCAACTCATTTGAGGAGAGGAATGGAAAATCCCCTTCTGTATAATTTGCCTTCGACTAGAATGTAGGAGCAGGCTCTTCGTCTAGTCATGGCCGCCTCCTTTTAGTCGGTGGGTAGCTCCCCTTTCATGAGGTAGTTGTGTACTGGGGTCATCAAGTAGTTGTTGTCTCCTATGGTGAATACCTCTAAACTTGAGGGGGATTTCTGGGTGCTCGGTTGAGAAAGAATATCTTGTATTACCGACTTGTTCCCAAATTTCTTTTTTGTGCTCACTAGTTTGGACAGTATTTCTTCCCAGATGTTATGCTCACGGGGGACGTGATGCACGTCTATGGACTTGAATTTCTTCTTTTGTTTCTTGGACTAGAGTCCAATATTCTGCGAGATGGGTGTTTTTACTTGGTATTCTCTTCGGACTGAGGACGCCACGAGCTGGGAATCAGTGAAGATTTTCACCTCCTCGACTCCTAGGTCCTCCACTAGGCACAATCCTTCCAAGAATGCCTCGTATTCGGCTTGGTTGTTCGAGGTTGGGAAGGACAACATGAGGGAGACTTCGATTAAAATCCCCTACTCATTTTCTAAGATGATACTCACCCCAATCCCTTTTAAACTAGAGGTGCCATCGACGAAGATGGTTCATCGGCACGTCCCATCCAGGGATGCGGGAGAAGTCATTTTGGCTACAAAGTCGGCTAGAGCCTGAGTCTTTAGGTGTTTCTAGTTTCTCATATTTGATGTCAAACTCGGAGAGTTCCAACAACCATTTCAGCATCCTGCTCGCTATGTCTGGTCCATTGAGCAAATGTTTTATTAGTTGCTTAGTTCGAATGACTATGGAGTGTGCCAAGAATTAGTGTCTGAGCCTTCTCGCTGCATTTATGAGGGCCAAGGCCACTTTTTTAATTTGTTGGTATCTTACTTTGGGGCCCTGCGGGGCTTTGCTCATAAAGTAGATAGGCTTCTTCCCTTCTGGGGTTTCTCGGATTAGTGTGACGCTTATGGCCTTAGAGGTAACGACCAGATAGAGATAAAGAGTTTCGTCTTTCTTTGGTCGGGAGAGGACGGGTGGCTGTGATAATGCCTGCTTCAGGTGGGCGAGGGCTTGCTTGCACTCGTCCCTCCATTCGAATATGGCCTCTTTGCGGAGAAGTTTGAAGAGGGGGAGCGTGTGTTGGGCAGATTTTTCCACAAAGCGAGAGAGCAACGTAAGCATACCATTTAGGATCTAGATGGACTTCTTTGAATTAGGGTTTTGAAATTTATAGAATGCTCGACATTTATCGGGGTTCTTTATAATTCACCGTGTCAGGTAGAAGCCGGGGAATTTGCCCGCCTGCACGCCAAAGGTGCATTTTTCTGGGTTGAAGTGCATTATGCATTTTCTTGCCTGCTTGAAGACCTTTTTCAAGTGGAGGGCGTGTTTGACTTCTTTTGTGGATTTGACGATCATGTCATCCATATAAACCTCGAACATGTCACCCATCTTGTCGCGGAAAACTTTGTTCATCATGTGCTGATAGGTAGCGCCCGTGTTTTTTAGGCTGAAGGGCATTATGTTGTAGTAATACTTTCCCGATTCGGTCATGAAGGCGGTATATTTTTTGTCCACTTTTACCAAGGGAATCTGGTTGTATCCATAATATGCGTCCATGAAAGATAATAATTTAAAATTTTCCAAATTGTCGACTAGTTTATCGATGTTAGGAAGGGGGTAAGCGTCTCTCGGGAAAGCCTGGTTGAGATCAGTATAATCAATACACGTACGCCACTTTTTATTATATTTTTTCACGAGGACTACATTTGAGAGTCAGGTTGTGTACTAGGCTTCAGAAATAAAAGGTGCCTTTAAGAGGTCTTTTACAGCCTACTCGGCAGCCTCCTTCTTTTCGGGAGACTGCTTTCGCCTATGCTGAGCAATCTCCTTAAGGGAAGGGTCTACAGTCAGATGGTTACATGCAATTTCTGGGTCCACTCCAGGAATTTCAGTTGCACTCCAGGCGAACATATCAACATTCTCCTTCAAGCATGCCTCTAGTTGTCTCTACCCCAGGTCTGGGAGGTCGGGGCCAATCTTTACTCTTCTGAAGGGATCATACCCTATGGGGACGATCTCAAAGTCCCTATCTGGGACAGGTTACATGGGATCTGAGGGCTCCTCGCTGTCTGCAGCTGGGATGATCTTTCCCATTCGACCATGGGCTATTTCGCTTTTTTCTTCTGTTTGATAACGCGAAATTTAATCGTATTTTCGACTCGACTAGCAAGGATTATTTTACTGTTTTTCAACATTTATGTCATTTTATGCTGGTAGTGTTTATGTATTTGAGGTGTTTTTCATCCTTGAGGCTTGAATGAGAAAATATGAGGAATTGGCATAGAAAGAGCAAGAAAACATGATGAAATAGAAGAAATAATGGAAATCTACACACAGAAGGTTGTGGCCCTCACCACACCTTATGTGGCCCTCGTCACACATGTTTATTTTGTGGCCCTCTCCACACTTCCTATGGCCACCGCCACAGGTTGTTTTATAATAGGCCCAATTTTCATCCCACGTCAGAGCCACGAGTCCCTAATTTTTCCTATTTCCTCTCTGCAAGACCAGGCATGACGGGAATATCTCCATGAAGGAAGTTGTTCATGTTTTTTCTCTAGGGAGTTACGTGCAACAACATTCTATAAAAGGAGGAAGAATGGACAGTTACAGGGTCAAAGAATTTCCATTGTTCAGAGCACTTTTGTTTCTAGTTTCTAAGCAGAAAAATCACCAATTTAAAGTAATAGATTTCCACATTGGGAAGCTATTGCAACATTAGTTTAGATTTACAGTTTTAGTTTTTCTATAATTGTGTACTTTCGGAAGAGAATCCTGCCGACATTTTTGGAGGATCGTGAAGAATAATTTTCAAGTTACAGTAAATTCTTTTTGTACTAGAGATTTATTCCCAGGTTTTTAATACAAGATTTATTAAAAGGGAAGGTGTTAGCACCCTTTTCATCAGTAGTTATGAAAAGGGAAGGTGTTAGCACCCTTTTCATCAGTAGTTATCTAAGGGATCGTAGCTGCTAGCTCACTTTAAAATGCTTTGTTTGAAATGTGTTTGTTATAGTTTGAAAGTATTTTTGAAAAGTGCCTTCATTTAGGCGAACTTTGTAATGATTCTCGTCTCTATAAGAATGTATACAAAGTGTTGACTTTTGAAAATATTTCATGGAAAGTGTTGGTGTATTTTGAAAGATGTTTTGAAAATGATTGTGAGCAAGCGACTAAGAACGTTCTACCTACTCAAAAAATTCTTTGTCCATTTCATCCTCTTTTAGATATTGCTATCTTACCATTGATTGATAAGAAACCCTATCATTGGATGTGAGGGACATGGGAAGGTCATCATACAGTCATAGAAGGCAACTTATGAGACACTTTAGCAATTTTCATAAGGGAATAAGATCGTTTTACCGAAGGCAACATCGAAGAGTCATCGAGGGACCATGATATTTTTATCAAGGGTCTTTGCTAAAGCGTCTCATATTCGAGGTACATAACTGTTTTTCCGAGGCAATAAGCGAGGTTACCCTAGAGGTGCACGTGTGTGAATTGTGTTTTGATTGCATGCATTTTTTTCTTAAAATTAAGGTTCTCTAAGATTGATTTTATCTAGCCATACACACCCTAATTACTAATAATTATATTAAAAGCAATAAATTGCAGAAATTTAAAGTCCTACGCTATTACACGGCCTTGGGAGTGGGGGTACAAGTAATAAAAATGCAGGAAAAGTAAAATCCTAATTACTTATTACAACCAAATTGAATGAAAATAATAGAAAAAATTTAAAAAATCAATATTTTTAGTGTCTGGGCTGACACGTGTCGTGTCCCGTGACACGGTCACCTGTGTCAAGACCTTGTAATAATCCATGTGTGTTTTTTTCTATCCCAACTGAGCTGACACGGGCCGTGTCCTATGACACGAGCCGTGTCCTGTGACACTGGCACCCGTGTCAAGACCATGTCCTGCCAATTTGTCACGTTTTCAGTTCCAAATGATTTAACATGGGCCGCATCGTGTGACACGGGCACCAGTGTTAGCCCCTTGTCCTCCTTTTTTTTTGCATATTTCTAGTTCCAGTAGATCTGACACGGGTCGTGACCTGTGACATGGGCACCTACGTCGGCCCCCCTGTCCTGCATTTTTGTTAGGTTTTCAAATAGCAAAGCTTACACTGGCCATGTCGTGTGACACGGGTACCCGTGTTAGCCCCATATCTTGGCTTTTTCGTTGAGTTTTCTTCTTTTGATATATCCTTTCTTATATATCTTTTGAACACAAAAAGTAAATGATGTATGGATACAGATATCACAGTTGGAGAAAGTTTACCTCTCGAAGAAAAAACTTTAGAATACGTACGGATGCCGTCGGGTATGAAGTGATGATTGATCAAGCTCCTCTAGACCTTCTTGAAGTTGCTCCAATCCTTGATCTATGCCGCAAAGTTCCCGAAATGCTCCAACCCAGTCAAGTTGCAAAACACCGTTTTTGTTTGTGTTTGGAAGGTGATGATAATGGTATTACAAAAATTGTTCTTGTGTTTGAACAATTTCTATGTGATGTATATGAAGTGTTTGGATAGTTGGTTTAGGGGAAAACTTGCAAGGTTGAACAGTGGGTTGAGGTTTTTTCTGTTTCTCAGTTTTTGTTTTGTGAATGAAAGTAGATGAGCAGAGTTTACAAAGAATTATGTTAGGTTTTTTAAATCTTATTTTTTTTCTCTTTTTCTTTTCAAAAACCCTCTCCCTTGTGTGTTGTGAAATAACTTATTTATAGGTGAAATTGACTGAAATTTGGGAGGGAAATAGATAAGTTTTTGAACTGTTTGGGTGCACTGTTTCATTTCTTTTTAGATGCAGCTCTTATTTTCTAAGTTTGTGCAAATATGGAACTGATATAGTGCAGATTTTGCAGAGTAGCATTGTAGGTTTTATAGCGGGTTTTGACAGTTTTCTTAGCATTACTATGCAGGTTTTGGACAGCAGCATATGTAGCATGATGCAGGTCTGGTTTTGTGGACAGATTTATGCAGCTTGTAACAAAGACAAGGAATACTTGTGGACAGCATAGTGGCAAAGTTTGAAGATTGAGCCAAAGGAAAAAGTTCAAACAAGACAAAACTTAGGATTTGTAACTTGAAATTTTTAACTTTATAATGCAGCCTTGTTGTCTATTTGAAAACTTGTAACAACTTGAATTATCTTGAATTGTGGTGAAAATATATCATGAAGTAATGAAATTAACATGTATAAAAAAACACTTTAAAAAATTTCGAAATCTTGCAAAGTTTGACTTTTCAAAATAACTTTTGACTTTCTTGATTTCTTGATGATCAAATTCCATATTTTTGAATATCTTGATGAAATGTGATCTTTGAAACTAAAATTTGATCAAAAAGTCAAAGTTTGACTTTTCAGTGTACAATTGACTTTTTTCATCAGTTGACCAAATTTCATCTATCAATCCACTGATCTCGGGAGATGAATTGAAATATGAAATTAGGTAAAAATAATGTACTTGAATCCTTGAGATCATGTTTCAAACCAATAAGTCATGCACTAGGTCAAAAGTCAAAGATTGGTCATTCTCAGTTAAAACACTAATTTTGACCATTTTGCCCTTTTGATGATTTGAACAATTTTCTTGGAGAATTATGATCCAATCTTGATCAAATGATACATATGACTTCAAAATATTGATATTGGTCCAAAATCTTGAAGTTTGATTGTAGGTTGACCATAATTGACTTTTTTTCAATACAATTGATTTTAGGCCACCTGATCAATTGACTTAGCAATTTTGTGATCCAAGACTTGAAACTTGACAGGAGAAATCTTGAGGGTCCATAATGATCCATGAAATTCATTTGAAATATTATAAGTCCAAATGTCTTTGTGCAAACTCAAACCCTAATTTGAGGCATCAGTGTTGAGAAGATGGCTTGACCTAATCAATACTTGTGCAAGCTTGAATCATTGAAGATATTTGTGAGAAATATCTTGCGAAAAGGGAGGGAAAGTTTTGGGGTACAACATTATTGGTATTATTATTTATAAACTTATTTCCTTTTTTTGGTTTCTAATTTAATTAATAAAATTGTTTTTGTTACGAGAGTAAAAGACAACAAAGGTTAAAATCAATACAACGAGAGTTTGAGGTTTTGAATCGAATAGTAGTAACTGAACATTGATTCTAAATATAGTGAGAGGGATTTAGGATCAATTAGATTTTATTGGTTTCCAAAAAGTGTTTTTAAATTCAAGTGAGACAACGAGAGCAAACATTTAGATTTAAGAATGTAGTCTAAGTCAATAAACACGAGAGTGTGAGATAAGGATTTTTAAACTAATATTTTCTACTGAAAAGTGATTTTGAGAAAAACAAAACCAATGGTTAGTCAGATCCCAGAAGTCGGACAAATTACATACTGGTATCCCTTATTTCGCATTTTTTGTTAAACTTGAATTTACTCCCTTTCTCCCTCAAAAAAACCTAAGATTAATTTTCAGCCTTAGATTACATAGTAACATTAGATAGCTTTAGTTTGATTAACAATCTGTATGGGCTCGATGTCTTTTTAAAACTACGTGATTAGATTGTGTGATTGCAGCCAGTAATTCCAACGAACTCTTAAAGTCGCGATCAAGTTTTTGGCGTCGTTGCTGTAGGCGCAGTTTTAGGACAAAGAAATTATAAAAAGCTTCATGCAATTTATTACGCAAGTAGAACCCTAGATCTTACGCAGATGAACTACGCCACCACCAAAAAGGAATTTTTAGTTGTCGGTTCGCCCTAGATAAATTTTGTTCTTAATTAGTAGGAGAAAAGATAATTATATATATCGATCATGTTGCAATTAGATACCTATTAATCAAAAAGGATTCCAAACCAAGATTACTCAGGTGGATCCTACTCCTACAAGAGTTTGATTTAGAAATCAAACATAAAAAAGGCACTAAAAATGTAGTAGCTGATCACTTATCTAGAATGGAAGGCATTAAGCCTAAACAAGTGCATATCAATGATGATTTCCCTTATGAACAACTCATATCCCAGTTGGAAAACAACACCGTTGAATGCTCTGTAACTTATAACGATGTCGAAACAAATGAAATTGTGGAGGCAATCTACACAAAAACCACACTGCTAACTTTGTTAACTACTTAGTAGCTGGAGTGCTTCCACCAGATCTAACCTACCAACAAAAGAAGAAATTCTTTAATGATCTTAAACATTATTACTGGGATGAACCTCTGCTTTTCAAGAGAGGCACCGATGGTATTTTCCGTCGGTGTGTCCCCGAAGATGAAGTAGAAAGTATCATTTCCCATAGTCATTCTTCCCCATATGACGAACACGCGAGCACTTCAAATACTTACTCTAAGATTCTATAAGTTGGCCTCTTTTGGCCTAATTTATGGAAAGATGTCCATGTCGAGGTCACAAATTACGACGGGTGCCAACACACTGGCAACGTCTCTAGACGCGACGATATGCCACCAAAACTCATTTTAGAAGTAGAAGTCTTTGACGTATGGTGAATAGATCTCATGGGACCATTCCCTTCTTCTTTTGGTAACCAGTACATACTCGTTGTTGTTGATTATGTATCAAAATGGATCGAAGCTATTGCTTCTCCAACAAATGACACACAAGTAGTAATCAAGCTCTTCAAGAATATATTTTTTCCTAGATTAGGTGTGCCGAGACTTGTCGTTGGTGATAGTGGTTCCAATTTCATTTCGAAGATCTTTGAAAAGTTATTAGTGAAATCTGGAGTCCGACAGTGTGTAGCAACACCCACCCACATACGAGTGGGCAAGTAGAGGTCTTAAATAGAAAAATTAAGCAAATTCTAGCAAAAAAAAATGTTGCCACCTCTAGGAAAGATTAGTCTTTAAAGTTACAAGAAGCTCTTTGGGCATATGGGATAACCTATAAGACCCTAATAGGAACCACACCATTTAATCTAGTTTATGGTAAATCGTGTCATCTGCTGGTATAATTAGAACACAGGCGAAAAGAGAATTTTAGACATTCATGAATTAGAAGAACTTAGATTAGACGCATATGAGAATGCCCGTATCTATAAAGAAAGAACTGAAAATGGCACGACAAGCGTATATCGAGGAAAGAGTTTAATAACGGTGACATAATACTTCTTTTTAATTCTCGACTTATACTTTTCCCCGATAAGCTTCGTTCTAGGTGGTCTGGTCCCTTTGAAATTACCAAAGTTTTTTCCAAACGACGCAATAGAAATAAAGGTAAATCTAGTGAACCATTTATCGTAAACGGACATCGCTTGAAACATTATCAATGCATTAACAATAGAGATTAAAACTGTAGTCTAAAGCTCACGGAGGTAACTGCCAAAATTAATTTTTATTTCAGTCAAGCTTACGACATAAAACAAAGTGCTTAGTGGGAGACAACCCAAATTTTTAACTTTAGTATTAATTTTCTTTTGTCATTTCTTATTGTTTTATTTTCTCTTTATCTTTTATCTACAGTATTATTCTTGAGAATTTGTCCCTACTAACTTAGTATCATTATCTACTTACTTTAAGGGTAACTTAACTTTAGCTAACTAACTAACTCCCACGATGCAACAAGTGGACTATATGGATATAACCTTCAGAGGCAGAGCTTAGAGGCGGCGATTTAAAGTTTTAGCTGAAAAGGAGATGGCACTGACCATCTACCTCAACGGCCGCACCATGACCTCGTTAGGCATTAAAGATAGTGTCATGTTTCTACTTAACCAAATTGGGTGGGGAAATTTCATGGTAGGAAGAAGATTTAGTTCTTACCCTAGGCTGACCCTTGAGTTCCTTAGTTCACTTAATTTCGTGCATGACCATGGATTAGGATTTAACCGAAGTTTGATTATTTTTAGAATGTTTGGAATTGACTTTTGTTATAATAGCAAAGAGTTTTCTAGCCTTTTAGGAGTTCCTGGTGGCCCACATGTCTTTTCTAGTACCCCAGAAGACGGTCTTTTATACCTTGAACTTGGATATTTTTTAGATAGCATAACTGGAGATAGAAACCCCGAGCCTAATGACATGTTTTCTGCTAATATCCATAACCATGTTATTTCCATAAAATCCTTGCTCATACCATGTTTGAAAAAGAACAAAACATTACTTATGTGTCCAAAGATGAACTTTTTATCATGTATTTGTACCTCCTAAAACTGCCTTGTTAATGTTGCTACACTTATGTTGGCTAACTTAACTCATCTTGCACAAGCTGATAATGAACCGATCTTAATAGGAGGGTTAGTGACCATGATTACAAATGCTATTGGGTTGAGACAACCATTAGTCATCCTTGACCCTCTAGGAGGAATACGTCCCATGAACATCCAGTTCTATTTCAATACCATCTTCACTATAAACCTAGGCCCGAATGAGTTTAAACTCCTTATCAATAATTGAGTTTTGCACCTATTTACATTGCCAAAATCTAGGACTAGCGTACATGACATAAATAACTGGCTGTTTGAATTAGACGAACCACGTAATAATCCACAAACTCCTCCTGAGACTCCTCAAGTCTATGACCATTTTGATATCTCTGAAGCTGAAATCGATCTTAAAACCCCTCCATTTTACCATAACCTTCAATCCCTACACCATACCGACCCTACAGATATCCCTCAAATCATTACACCACTTCCACATGAGGACCTTTAGCCTGACACATCCTCTTGTACCTCCGCTGCACCATTTGCTCCACCTCCTGATCACACTGTTGTTATCACTACCCTCTGGACTTACATTGCTAACATTAGAGATGACCTCGCTTCTTTACGCGTCGACTTTTAAGGGTTTATGGATGTAGTGACGGAGCAGTTTGATAATATCTATCAACATGTTTATTTTGCTGCTCCTCGTCTTGGACGTAGTGGCTAGTTTTTCTGAATGATATTGTTTTTTAATATTAGGACTTTCCTGTTTTCTTAATTAGATTTGATGTTTTTAAGTTATTTTATAGTTTTCCTTCTTTCTTTTGTTACAGTAGGAGTTTTTCACATTTTTAGTATTTAATCTTTTGGCATTTTATTATTTCAATTTATGTTTTTAATTTTTGTGTTATTTATCTGCTATTGTTATTGTATGTATGAGTTTAAGTTTGTTTAAAATTGTGGACTTCTCATGTTTTACCCTTGTGGCGCTCACCAAAAGGTCATGGCCCTCGCCACAATATCCAAACTACGTGGCCCCTGCCACAGTTTGTGTTGCCCTCGCCACGTTCTTCATAAAATATAAACAAAAGTGTTCTTCTCAAACACTCCTCGTTTCCCCGTCTTCCTTTATTCGACCCAACCCGTTCCAACTTCCACTTAGCTCTCATTATCACCCACTCCTGTTTCACTTTCAAAATTTATTTCACCCTTTCAATTCCTTGAATCGCTCTACATATAATATTTCTCTACTCATAGTGACCGAAGCAAACTAAACCCTATTGTATCAATCATGTCTCATCGCTCCCAGCAATCAAACAGAATGGCAAGACCATCACCGGATTTATCAACAACCGTCTTCTGCACTGAGGATTCTGGTTTGCAAAGAAAGAACTACCTTAAGTTCTACCAACATTTTGTCATCCCTACAAGGTATGTTGATGAGTCAAGTTTGCGTGTGTGATACGGTAGGAGAACTGACTTGAGGGTTTTGCATTTTATCGCAAATGTTGCGGTTAGTAAGAGTCGCCACCGACTTTTCTTTTATCCAAAAGGAAAGGTGAAAAAGCACAGGAAAGACCTTTGAGATGTTTTTGAGTTCGGTGAGTAGATTATGAAAAAGGAAGGTATTAGCACCCTTTTCATCCATGGTTTTCCTTGGGCTCTTAGTTACTTGCTAGATCAACTTGCTTTTATTTGAAATTGTGCTTTGTGTGGTTTTTGAAAGTATTTTGTAAAATAGGCCATTGTTTAGGCAATCTTTGTAATGATTCTCGTTCGTAAGAATGTATACAAAGATGTTTGTCTTTTTGAAAATGTTTTCAATATTTGTAAGATGTTTTTGAAATGTGTGTGTTTTTTTTTAAAGAGCAAGGATATTTGTTTGAAATGGAGCAAGTAACTAAAAGTAATCTACCTACTCAAATGTCTTTCTTGTTCATTTTCTTTTCCTTTGATATTGTTGTCTTACCATTGATTTGGTAAACAACCCTATCTTTGGATGTAAACGGGACGGGCGTGGGTCATCGTATAACCATGATTAGCAATGTTGCAAAGTATCTTAGCATTTTGAGGGACTAAGATCATTTTTGTAAGGCAACTTTGAATAGCGTCATCGAGGGACTTATGATCTTATATTTGTTTGTTTTGCTAAGATACTTCACATGCGTAATATGGCCATTTTTGTATAAGGCAACCAAGTGGAGTAACCCTAAGGGTGCTTGTGTGGAAGTGTGTTATTTTCATGCTTGATTTTGTATTGGATTAGGTTTTTCTATTTGATTGTTTTTATCTTGCCATGCAAACCCTAATTACTTAGCATGTTATATAAAAGCGAAAAATTTGCGGAAAGTAAATATCCTGCGTTATTACAATCTTTTAGGGATGGGGTATACAATTTACAAATGGGGATTGCAAGAAATTAAAGTCCTAATTATCTATTACAACCATATTAAATAGCCATGAAGAAAATATATGAAGCATGTAAAAATAAAGAAAAATGAAAGGAAGAGAAAACACTTTGGATCATTAGGTGTCGACCCATGCCGTGAAATCAAGCTTCTCGAATGCACTTTTGCTTTGATGAAGACAAATCATGATTGATAAAGAAATAAAGAGAAAAAAAATGATCAATCTAAAAGCCTATTTGGATGAAGTCTTTGGTTCAATCCCTTAGCAAATCTCAAGGTATAATGATGATATTTACCTTGAACTTAAGATATAGATGCTTAATGGTCAAAAGAAACATTTTTATATTGTCCAACCCTTTATTCAAGTTCTTTCAAAGCAAAAAATAAATTTTTATTTGAGTGCAATTGATTTTCATGTTAGTGCAATCGATTGCACGCTTCAGGTTTTCAAAATATTGGCTACTGACTTCCAGTGCAATCGATTTACATGGTTGTGCAATCGATTGCACAATCAAAATTTTTGGAAATTTGGCTACTGGAACCCCGTGCAATCGATTTGCATGGTTGTGCAATCGATTTCACACTAAATTTTTTTGGAAATTTGGCTACTGGAACCTCGTGCAATCGATTTTCATGGTTGTGCAATCGATTGCACGGTGTATGATTTTGAAAAACAACTGCCTTACACCTGCCTGTTCCAGATTTTTTTTAAAAACCTTTCTTCAAAGGTCCTTGCATTTTAGCCTTAAAAAGAACCCAATGATGATGGTTGAAATGAAGAGTTTAAAGTTGAGGAGACTTACCTTGTAACTAGAATTTGTGTTTTGAGCTTGAGGTGTTGCTTTGTGGACTGTTATGACCTTCTTTCAGTTATGAGATTTTTTTGAGAGTTTGTCAACAAAACTTCTGATTTTCTTTCTCCCTTTTTTCTCTTATCTCCCTCTTTTTTTCTCTCCAAATCCAACCTCTAAAATCTCACCCCTTTGTCTTATGAGACAGTCCCCTTTTGTAGACCTTTGACTGTGGTTTAAAGGGGAAACTACATAAATTATTTTGAATTGTTTTTGATTACTGCTTTGACACTTTCTTCACACAATTTTCCTTTGCCATTTTGGTGCAATTTTAGGACTATTATGATGCAGGCTTGGGGAGGACTGCATAGAGCAGTTTTTGACTGGTTTTGTGGACATATTTTGGATTGTATAGGACAGCAATGCAAGTTTTGTGACAGGTTGATGGTGTAGCATGGCACAAGGTTTTGTAAGATAACAAATGAACAAGGGTTTGGAGTGTTGTGGCAAAGTATAGAAGTAACATATCATTTTTTGTTCAGCAATAACTTGGACAACATAGTTTGTAGTATGAAACAAGTTTGGTTTGTGGAGCAATTAATGCATATTGTATCAAGGACAAAGCATTGTGGTAAGGTTTTGAATCAAAAGGAAAAAAAAGTCCAAGTAATGCAAAGTTTAGGATTTGTAAACTTGCAAAAATGCCACTTTGTAATAACTTGAATTACTTGCATCATTTTGAATTATTTGGAATTCTAGTAAAAAATGTCATGAAGCAAATGAAATTAACCACGTATAGAAAATACTTAGAAAAATTTCAAAGTCTTGCAAAGTTGGATTTTTGATTCTCTTGATTTTTGATGATGATTTTTGGGACTCAACTTTGGTCAAAAAGTCAAAGTTTGACTTTTTAGTGTACGGTTGACTTTTCTCACCAGTTGACTGAATTTGTCTATCAATCCACTGATCTCAGAAGATGAATTGAAATATGCAATTAGGTTTAAATGACGCGCTCGGATCCTTGAGATCATGCTTCCAACCAATAAGCCAGGTATTAGGTAAAAAATCAAAGTTCGGTCATTTTCAGCCAAAACCCTAATTTCGCCCATTTTGTCCCTTTTGGTAATCTGAATGACTTTCTTGGAAAATCGTGATCCCAAACTTGAAACTTGACAAAAATAATCCTGAGGGTCCATAATGATTCATGAAAGTCATTCGAAACATTAGCAATCCAACTGCCTTTGTACAAACCCAAATCCTAATTTGAAGTATCAGTGTTGGGTAAATTGTTTGACCTAGTCGATACTTGCGCAAACTTGAGGCATTGAAGATCTTTATAGGAAATATCTTGAGAAATGAGAGGGCAAATTTTGGGGTACAACAGCTTCCCCTGTTCAATCTTCTTAAGCCTGAAGAGTTAGATTGGCATGTTTTTCCATTCGTGACTCAAAGGTGGAAGATGGTTGGACATTACAGTGCCTAGAAATTTGCACTCGGTGATGTGAAGGTAGAGGGAATGGGCTTGAAGATGCCATTTGGAGAGGTGGTAGAAAGTTGTAGGAGATGGGCTTAAAGATGCCATCCAAAGGTGATTGTTTGTGTTGTAATTTGTAAGTTGAAAGAATGAGTATCAAAATGGAGTCTGTGTCTGGAGCGCATCTGAACTGTATCTGAAAGTTGAATCTGAATGAGTATCAGAACGGAATTCGTGTCTGGAGCGTATCTGAACTGTATCTGAGAGTTGAATTTGAATGAGTATCAGGATGGCATCCGTATCTGGAGCGTATCTGAACTGTATCAAAAGGTTGAATCTGAATAAGTATCAAGATGGCATCCGTATCTGGAGCGTATCTGAACTGTATCAAAAGTTGAATCTGAATGAATATCAGAATGGCATCTGTGTCTGGAGCGTATTTGCACTATATCTGAAAGTTGAATCTGAATGAGTATCAGGATGGCATCCGTATCTGGAGCATATCTGAACTATATCAAAAGTTGAATCTGAAAGAGTATCAGAATGGCATCCGTGTTTGGAGCGTATCTGAAATGTATCATGATTGCATATTGTTAATGGTAGCTGTTAATCTTATCCTGAAAAGGTTAAAATGTTAGCTGAAATACAAATTTATGTTGCATGAAATGTATGATGCAATGTATTTGCTTTATCAATGTTTATGATATATGGATGCAATGTATGCGCATGTGAGCTGATTTGCTGTATTGTTGTTTGTTTGAGGAAAATAAACCCTTGAATGTTGCTGAGGCTATGTTAAATTTTCATGTCTTGAAATTGAAATACTGACGAACTCTTGTTGAGAGAAGTAGATTATGTCATGAGGGAAACACCATGTACTGTTTGGGGGATCTTGAGAAATTTGACGATTTCTACTGGGGATTAATAATCTGAAGTTTAGTTCCGCTGGGGATTCAAAATGACGTACTGTGAGGATTTCTTGGATAATAGCCTAGATACATTTTCCTATTCTTTCCACCTATCACTAATTGTCTTTCTCATTTTGTTTATTTGTAAACAGTAATTATGTTCAAATGCATGTGTTCATCAATGAATCATTGGACGCTTTTGCAAACAAAACACAATCGTAAAGAAAAAGACAAATAGTTTTTTTTTGTATTTTTCAAGAGATATCTTTGTATTGACTTTGAATAAGTATTTTGTACAAAGGAGACAAACATTCTAGTAAGAGAACGGTGTCATAAAACAAGAAAAATTTATACAAAGAAAGATAGTTATGTGTAATAATCCCATGGGGTTCCCATTCTGCTATAGCCTTTATATCTCTGAATATCTTGTCTATTTGTTGCTTTATTCGAAGATGATTGAATTGATCAGAAACTCTGAGTTTGTCAGTGGAGGTCAAAGGTTGTCCGTAAGTGATCCGACGGGACATAGTCATACGCTTTAATTCCCTAACTTTTGCCTGGACCGCCCTTTCGGGTTTTCAGTCCACCGGGAAACCATTTTTTGCCCAAGCCGCCCTTTCGGATTTTCAACTTGCCGGGTGTACATTTTTTTTTATTTTATCCCTAATTTTTGCCTAGGTGTATCAACCTAGCGGGTCTCTTATGCGTAGTATCTTTTGACTATGTCCGCGTTCGCAGGGTGTGGCAGGTCGTCGCCATCCATGGTGGTCAAGATCATCGCCCCACCTGAGAATATATTCTTGATTACAAATGGTCCTTCATAGGTAGGAGTCCATTTTCCCCTAGGATCACTTTGTGGCAAGATGATGCGTTTGATCACTAGATCCCCAACTTGATATACTTGGCGTCTGACTTTCTTGTTGAAAGCTTTGATCATCCGTTTTTGATACATCTGACCATGGAAAACAGCAGTAAGTCTCTTTTCATCAATCAAGTTCAGTTGATCAAGCCGAGTCTGGATCCAATCGTCTTCACCTAAACCTGCATCCTTTATAATCCTCAGAGAGGGGATTTGGACCTGGATAGGAAAAACAGCTTCCATGCCATATACCAAAGAATAGGGTGTTGCCCCAGTTGATGTGCGAGCTGTGGTACGGTACCCGTGGAGAGTGAATGGTAACATCTCATGCCAGTCTTTGTACGTGTCTGTCATCTTTTGTATGATCTTTTTAATGTTTTTATTTGCAGCTTCAACAACACCATTCATCTTTGGCCGGTAGGGAGAAGAATTATGATGCTGAATTTTGAATTGCTCGCACAAGGCGGTGATCATAGTGTTTTTAAGATTTGTACCATTGTTAGTGATGATCCTTTACGGGATACCGTACCGGCAAATTAGATTTTGCTTGATGAAGCGGGCAACAACATTCTTAGTAACGGAAGCTAAGAAAGTTGCTTAGACCCACTTGGTAAAATAGTCAATGGCCACTAGGATGAAGCGGTGTCCATTGGAGGCTGTAGGCTTGATCTCCCCAATCATATTAATTCCCGACATAGCAAAGGGCCAAGGAGCCTTCAAGACATTCAGAGGAACCGGAGGTACGTGCACCTTGTCAGCATAAATTTGACACTTATGACAGGTCCGAGAGTGTTGATAGCGATCTGCTTCCATGGTAGACCAATAATAGCCTTCCCTTAGGATTTTCTTTGCCATCGTATGCCCACTGGAGTGAGTTCCAAAAGTACCTTCGTGTAATTCAGCCATAATCTTTTCCGCTTCAATCTTATCCACACATCGAAGCAGAATGGAGTCATGATTGCGCTTGTACAGGATGCCATTACTCGGGAAGAACTTAGCAGAGAATCTCCTTAAGAACTTCTTATCATTGATTGAAGCTCCTTCTGGATATTCATGAGCCTCGAGATACCTCTTGACTTCATGAAACTAAGGTTGGTCCACTACCTGTT